>CM059585.1:54620000-55317500 GCA_030407085.1 Trichopria drosophilae | reverse complement strand
ACCGATCGCGGAAAAAGAGTTAAGAGTTTAAAAGACAAATGCGCGTTCGAGCTAAGTGCGCGCTGATTGGTTCTCGCGATTAACAATAAGTAAGGGGACCACGAGATAGTGTCGCCCCCACTCGCGAGCGCGGGTCAATCTGATTAGTGCGCTCATGATCCCGCGACGGCAATAAAAGTAGGAGCAAACGCGGCAGCTCATTCAATCTCGATCAGCCGACCAGAACACATAAGCCTAGAAGCAGAAAACGGAAACAATCCGACTCCAGAACTGAATAGCACGCGAGGTCCTAGACGAGCAATCTTCAAGCTAAGGAAGTAGCGACGAAGCAGAACCGAATTCGTCGAGAACTTCAGCAGCCACAGTTCTTTTCAGAACTAGATAGAACAAAGAACTAACTTTCGTGCCGGCAAGTATTTCTTCTCAGAACTTGCAACGCCACGGACGCCGAAGGACTCCAAGAATGACAACCGGTGAAGAAACCCCTGCAAACCAGTTCTTTTCAGAACTACTTTTTATGGGGGAACAATAAATCCTTCGTGGATGTGCAACTGTTATGTTTTTAGGTTAATTCTGCAGTCAATCCGGAGTTCGGCAATGCTGAACTAATCTGCCGAGGTGTTAGCTGGCGAATATAGCTGCCGTACGAAAGGGGCCCTATTGATAGACTCTTTCGCTAAAATATTATTACAAAGGCCGTCGGATGGAGGCGCCTAGAGCAAAATTAAGCGGACGCGACAGTGGCTTCGATTCGAAGACGCATCGCATAATTTAACGTTCAAGAGGTCGTCTAGTAGATGTGTCTAAAAAGAGCATTCCGGTCGCGTACAATCGAAATAGAGCAGTTCTGCAATTTCGTAAAGAAATATACGCGGGAGAAAATTTCGAGCTGGCTAAATTTCTTTTCGTCTTCGTAAACGCTGACTTAAAAGGTAAACACGCGCGGTCGAAACTTCCGAGCGTATGTAAGCAATAACGAGAATTACGTTTTGTTTACATTGACTTTCGGGTCACCTAAAACGCTTGTTTACATTCGCGCCCGGTCTCGATTCCAATTAGATCGCTGCGTAATAATTAATATATAATTACTCCTTTCTCATTTAATTTAATTATTTCTACTCATTGCGACCACTCGACTCGAAATTTGTTTAAACCGAATGGTCGAGTTTGGAATGAGAACTTTATATGAGAATTTCACTATTTTCTTCGGAAGTATTAAAAAGAAATTAAAGTTCTACGTCGTCGAGACAAAGTTCCAAAAGGAGTTCGGTAGTCATACGGTTTGTGATTGGTCCAAATTTACAAGTCGCCTATTCGCTCGCAGTTGTTTGTCTATTAGCTGTAAAATAGAGCGCGTTAATCGTTTCCGGCACATCCATCCTCTCCGGATGTGGCCGATATCCGCGGGAATAATCCGCTGATCGGTGCGATCTTTTATCATGAACTCAATGTTTACTTCAGACTGAATTACTGAATGCGGCTGACTGAAGTACTGAACAGTGAAGTCAGTACTCGCATCTTCAGTTTCAGTTATTCCTTGCTCTCGCGCGGCCAAGGGGGAGAACTGTATGGACTGGAACTAGCCAATCAGGAACGCTCTATCTTTAACATGGTACGCCCTTTGTTCGGATCGTACGCACGCACCCTGTATAGATAATGTTAATAATCAATGAATAAAATTCTTTAATTTCTTCTCCGTTCTTTCATAAGTGAAAACTTTCTTTTGAGTGTTTCTTAAAAACCGGAGTGTAGACAAGGATGGTAATACAAAATTCCTTATTAACGTTTCGACTGTTTTGTTGCAGCCCTGATCAGAAAATATTTTTTATTCTGTATAATACAAAAATTAACAAAATAAAATAAAAGTACAATTACAAATTTAGTCAAATTCCTTAGCAGAAAACCTTTATGATTCGAAAGACTTTTCAAAATTAATAAAAACAGTTATTAAAAAAGTTTTCAACATCTAAACGTTGCATTTTTCCTTTATTTAATTTCTCTTTAAAAAAATACAGGTACATAAAAATATAAACTGCACAATAAAATTTATTTTTAGGCGCCACCCGAAAATGTGGTTTCGCTGAACTGGTCCGGTCTGTATTTTCCAAGGACCACGTTGCCGGAAGTGGAACTTCCCATTCTTACCTTCCGTGTCACCTCTCCCTACTCCTCGCTATTTTCCTCGTGACCCACGTCAACTCGCCACATCCGATCTACTAATTAATTAAGAAAACGATTTTTCAATTTTACGTTGGTCACTCGCCACTTCCGGTCTAACAATCAATCACTTCAATCATCCAACAGACAACAAAAATCACACGTGATTCCCGTCTCTCTCTCGCCACTTCCGGTCCGAATCATTAAATTTTTTTTTAGCAGATGATTATTCCTTTAATTCTTTGGCTATGCCGCCTTGCCTTTTCTTTCTTTCTCCTCTTCCTGTCTCTCTCACTATTTGTTGCTGGCACCCTCGCCTAACTCCACACCACAACCAAAAGGCTATTACACCACCGATGCGACGATATTCTTTTATTCGCGGAGTCTCGCTATCACGACCGTACTGAATTCGAAAATCGACCGATGACGATTTTCCCACCTCTCTCGCTAATCTTCATTCAAATTTTGACGGCGTAATGGGCCAATTTTCGTGCATAATATAATGCGCTAGTATGTGTAGCGCCTGTATATATGCACACACGCGTGGTCAGCTAGACGATCGTCGCCTCTCCGTCGCACGATGGGAGACACCGTCGCCGACATAACAAACCGGCGATCGACGGGAGAGATTGAGCGTCCTTCTCTCACAACTACCCGGGCCGGCGCAACTCGCATGCCTCTCGCTCACACTGCCGAGAGAGAACTTGCAGTTCTTAAGGTGCGTATTATTCTCGCCCAAATATAATTATTCTATGCCAGCAAATTAATATCGTGACTTCGTCACAATCCCCTCCCCTAAATCCCTTGGATATTTCGTTTATTATTCATATTAACGACTCACCTCCCAGTCTTCTGCTATTTTCTTTCTTCTTTCTCGTCGATCGCCACATCCTCCTTCTCGCTACTCCTCTCGCTATCGCTCTCTCCAATGTCTCACTAATATCTCTCCCCTCTTCCTCCCAATTCGACATCTATTCGGACCCCTCCCCTATTTCGATTTCCGGTCCGAACAGGGCGTCAACCAGGCGGTCAGACGGAGCATTCGTCAACCCAAACGGCATCCGGACGATGTGCCACAGGCCCGACCCTGGAACCGCAAAAGCTGTATACTTCCGGCTTTCCGGATTCATAGGAATTTGGTAGTATGCCTGCTTTAGGTCGATCTTTGACAAATATCAAGCCCGTCGCAGTTTGTCCAAAATCGAATCCATGTTCGGAATCGGGTATGCATCTTTTCGGGTTACTGCATTCAAATCCCGGTCGCAAATTCTCGTGAATTTCTCAACGGCTGTCCTGCACCCGGACCGTTAGACCAGGACCTCCAATTAGGTGTTGGCCCAGGACTCGGGGATTCAACTCTTTGAGAATATCGAACCACCGGTCCTACGGGCCTCGGTACCGCTCTCGCTTTATTTAGTCCCGTGGTGACCCGCTGGAACCGAGGAACATCATTCCATTGCCCAGAAGATCTCTGGCCTCGACCCGTGCCCACTTCCTCGGCCACCTGCACGTCACCAGTGTCCGGGGACGGGGGTCTGAGTTTTAGGCAACTTTCCTTTTTCCCTTTTTTCGCCTGGTTCTTCGACGCCAACATCCCTTGGGTCGACCGCGGTTCCGAAACTAACATACTCGCAATTTTTTTCACCTCACGACCATCTTCCTCATCCAGAGCAGAGACTCTCATAGTGGACGTCGCACGTACGTAGGCAATCTGGTTTTATCATTGGTAGGAGGTTCGCGGTATCGGCGAGCCATCTCTTTCAATCTCTCAAACCGTCCTCCCCATTTCTCGAAACTCGCAAAATCGACAATCTCTTTCTCTGCTAAATAGCCCGGATATTCAGGTGTGAGATTCCGGAAAACGATCCGCAGTTGTTTATCTATTGACGGGGGCCTTCTGAAATAGCTCACGATGTGTTAGGGGAACGCGATGGTTAAGTGGTCAGCATGCTCGCCTCGTAAACTGAACGTTCCTTAGGTCGTAAGTTCGAATCCCCGTCCGGCAACTTTTTCTGATTATTTCCATTGCGTATAATTCAGGAAACCTTGCTGGGTGAAGGTACGAATTTGGGACTGCTACCGACATCAGTCGGTAGTTATCGACACCGTGAATGGTTTTTCCGTGGTCGACGTTTCGTCAATATTGTCTTGAATGAAAATAAGACAATGTTTGCGATGCGCCTACTACGGCACAGGCCGCCGACTAACTGTTGACGGTGTCGATTATGTGTAGTATTTGTGATTGTTTACTTGCTTGTATCGTCCTGTGTGGGATGATGACTATGCCTTGCCCGATTAGCCATAGATGGCATAAAGTTGGCAAGTAAATCTGACCAATGTATGTATGTATGTATGTGTCGGAAACAGGAGGCGAATTGACCAATCGACTCCCTTTTTCCTTGAGTCCGATTTTTCAACTTGTCTTGTTAATCCTCCTCATTTATTTTGCCAATGAAAACTTCCGAAACGCCTTCGCGAAATCTCGTCACGTTCGGAAATCTAGATGAGCCGTCTGGTACCACCTACTCGCCCCACGATACAAAATAGCCGGAATCGCTCGGAAAAGATCTCGCTCTTCAAATTCGGATTGTTCCCTACAATCCTCTAACCGAGAAAGAAACTCTTCCGCCGATGCCTTCTCTTCTCCGGCGAACTTCAATCCCCACTCTCATCCCCACTCTCGCCACTTCCGGTCTAACAATCAATCACTTCAATCATCCAACAGACAACAAAAATCACACGGGTCTCCCGTCTCTCTCTCGCCAGTTCCGGTCCGAATCATTAAATTTGTTTTAGCAGATGATTATTCCTTTAATTCCTCGGCTATGCCGCCTTGCCTTTTCTTTCTTTCTCCTCTTTCTGTCTCTCTCTCTCCAGCGGTGAGTACACGCAGTCATGTTTTGTCGAGCTCCGCTAAATTTCTCTAAATTGCACTCTAAACCCCGTTTTGTGGGAGTTAAAATTTTGCACAGACGTTCCTGAGCAGACTCGGATCACGATCACTAATTGGGATATTTATCTCCGAGTCTACTTCAGGCGAGAAAAGTTAAAAAAGTTATTCTGGAATTAACCGTTGCTGCTTTTCCACCGAGACATCTGCGCACGCCCGAAACGTCATCGCCTACGTCACACTACGCAAAATGGCGCTGCCCACTAGCTGTCAGTGACTTCGACACTTTGTCGCATGACACCGATCACCGAGTGTTTGCACCTTTGATTTCGCTTTCTTTCCACTGGCAGGTTGGTGAAATGTGGAGATGCGAGACCTGTGAATGCCTATAATTGTTAAATTAATCTTCATTATCTAAATGGTTTTCTGCCTGACATTTGCCTTGTAATCACGCATACATTGTCGTGATTGATTAGTTCAACCACTCGTATTGTGATCATCTGCGTTATTTCTGAACTATACATTCAGCTGACGGCTTATCGGCGGCCCCTCTCTTCACGTGCTGCACGGTGCACGAGACGCGTACGGTTCACGCGCCCCTTCCAAGCGGGTTTACCACACGCTTGTATAGCCTTCTCTCTTTAACGCACGTACGGCTATATTTCGGGCTCTTATTATCTCGTGCACGCTTCTCAAATGGAGAATTGCAATAAATGCAATGCCGAACTCGTTGGCGACGACAAAATAAAATGTGTTGTTTGCGCACTTGCATTTCATGAAGATTGCAAACCTGAAAATGCGGCCACGACTGCATCGGGTGCATTTGTTTGCTGCGTTAATACACCTGCCGCTAAGAGCAAAAAAAGGAAGCTGAACTCAACTGTGCTCGCTCTGCCTCGTTTTCTCCGTTCCAATAGCGTTACTGCTGTAGAATCGGATACGTCCGATACGTGTGCCATACCTCCTGCGCTACAACTATATCTTGATAGACAAGAACAATTTAACGCGCAACAGAATGCGCGCTTTGAAGAAATAAATGGAAAGATGGATCGAATATTGAAGCTGGAGGAGCGAGTAGAAGACATAGAAGTTAGTGTAAAATCACTCCAAACTGATGTACAGTCCTTAAAGGCAGATCGAGCGACTATGGGCTATGACATTCGGAACTGCGATTTAATAATCACAGGGATTCCTCCGAAAGGCATGGAAGATTTGCGACAAATTTCACTTAAAATTGCCGATGTATTGAATGTGACGCTTTACATAGAAGACATTCTCTCTGCTTATCGGCTACAACGAACAAATGGCACCGACTCATCTGCTACCATGCTTGCGTCTTCGTCAACATCCCATAGGCACCCAGCAATACTGGTAAAACTCTCCAATCCCGACCTACGATTTGCCTTCATCAAAGGCATGAGAGCTAAGAAGATGCTATTTACCACCGACAGTGATAACTTATGCGAAAAACCGAGTTTTTATCAATGAGCACTTACCATCTGCGACGCTTAACTTACTTAGAAAAGCACGTGCGTTAGTGAAAGACCATCCGCATAAGTATGTTTACACCTATCACGGCATTGTACGCTTTCGACCAACTAGCGGCGCTAACGCGATCGACATTACTTGCGAGGAAGATCTTCGTAGAATTAGCGATTGACGTTTGGCATGTGGCACTCTTAGTGTTCGCGAAAATAGTGAAACGGCTACATCGACTTCCGGAAGCAACCAGGCTTTAATTAATTCAATAATTCCAGTAAACGCTAACTAACTATATTAATCTAAAAGTATGTCATATTAATGTTCAATCTCTCGGCTCTGCTAATAAATTTTGTTTTTTTAAATCTTATTTCACCGAAAATTTGTATCATATTATTATTCTTTCTGAAACCTGGTTTAATACTAAAACTGTTGACTCCTATTTTTCTTTGCCTAACTATCACTTGATTCGCAATGACCGCAAGTATAAGCTCGGTGGAGGTGTTGCTATGTATATTCATACCGCTCTAAATTACAAAATCTTAGAAAAATCTGAATGCTCTTCCGTTAACCCCCTCGAGTTTATGCTTGTTGAAGTCGGTCACAGCGCTACTACGAACCTCAGAGTGCTACTTGCGGTTATCTATCGACCACCGAAGAAAGCTCTTCTCGAACTATTTGAATCTGTACTGCAAAAACATAGCTGTAATTATGATCGAATCATTATTATGGGTGATTTTAATCTTGACTTAAATCGTGCTAATTTTGAATCTACATATTTGCAGCAGTTTGCCGTAGCCAATGCTCTTCAAATCGTGCCATATCATCCTACTAATCATACGAACCGAACTGATACATGGATTGACCACTGCCTTGTCGATAGCCTTACAAATGTCCTAGGACATAGCCAAGTCAATCTACCTTTTATCTGTGGCCATGTTCTGATAGATATCGAATGTAAGATTGGAACACCGAAAGCAAAGCCGACACAAATCACATGTAGAGACTATCGCTCGTTCGATGTATCGAGTTTGCATAGGGACCTGAGTAGCTATGATTGGAATATTTTTAATTCTGTTTCTCCACTGAATAACGTGAACTTACTCACCAATACGCTTAGTCATCGTCTATTGCAAACTTTTGATAAGCACGCCCCTAAGCACCTTTACACCGACTCACAAGCCTTCCCATTGGATTTCACCTCAGCTACTTAGACTTAAATACGAGAGAAATAGCCTTTTATGTGCTTATCGCAGGACCAGGGACCCCTCCTTAAGAATTAGACTCATTTCTGCTAATAAGGCTAATAAGCAGGCATGGGTATTAGCGAGGGCAAACTACTATCGAAACAAACTTACTAATATTCGGGATACTAAGACCATGTGGAGGGAGTTGCGCAACATTGATCTGGTGGCTTCCAATAAAGCTGTTAAACCGTTGTGTTGCACTTTAGATGAACTCAATTCCTTTCACACAGCTTCTGTTTCTCCTTACACTGATCTTTTCGACCTAAATTTCGATGAAGACTTTTATCACGGAGATTTTAACGATAGTAGATTTTTCTTCGCTAATGTCACCATCGAGGACGTAGCTGCTAGTTTGTCGGAAGCAAAGTCGGAGGCATGTGGCTCTGATTCGATACCTATTAGTTTTTACATCAAATCATTCCCTGTCATTGTCCCTCACATAGTTCATCTCTTCAATGAATCGCTTAATTTATCCATCTTTCCTGCTGACTGGAAAAAATCATTGATGATACCCATTAGAAAAATTACTAACCCTGTTTCTCCTGCTCATTACCGACTTATCGCTATTGTTCCTGCTCTCTCTAAAATACTAGAACGTATTGTTTTCAATCAGCTACTTGGGTTCCTGAATAACAGTAATTGGTTTGATTCTCACCAATCGGAAATCCGTAAAGACTACAGCACGCAAACAGCACTATTATATGTATCTGAATATTGCAGGCAAGCAATAGACAATCGCATGATAACTATTGTTATCCTCTTTGACTTTAGCCGTGCGTTCGATTCTATTAGTCATAGGCTTTTGCTGCAGAAACTAAAAATGGCTAATTTATCGGATACCGCTATTCGGTGGTTTACGTCTTACCTCTCGTGTCGATCTCAGGCTGTCACAGGGGTGGATGGCACTAGATCGTCGTGGCTTCCAGTGGGTGCTGGAGTGCCCCAAGGTTCTGTGTTAGGTCCTTTGTTGTTTTCAGTATTTATTAACGATCTACCTGGGGTTCTCCATCATAGTGATCATATGATTTTTGCTGACGACACTCAAATTTTTCTTAAATGTCGTGTTTCAGAACTTGACATCGCCATTGCAAAGGTAAAATCCGATATCACTCGCTTCTGTCAATGGGCGAATAGCAATGACCTCGTCCTTAACTTTGAAAAAACTAAGGCATTACTTGTCGGCAGTGCTTTTTATCTGAACACCTTTAATACTGATTCGATCACACCGATTGTTATTAATAATTCGGTCATACCGTGGGTTAAATCGGTGAGGAACTTGGGTCTCGTGTTTCATGGAACGCTCTCGTGGAAGTACCATCTTATACAAATGTCCAATAAAGTCTTCTCCACTCTACGTCAACTACGTAATAACCGTGCTCAACTACCAACTGATGTTAGGCAAACCCTTGTTTCCTCGTTGATTTTACCCTATTTCGATTACTGCTGCGCAGTTTACAACGACATCAATGTAACTCAAAAAATCAGGGTGGAACGAATGTTTAATGCGGGCATTCGTTTCATCTTCGATCTACGGCGCGATGAGCACATTACCCCATATCGTAATAAGCTTGGCTGGCTCAATACCAAATCGCGTAGGTTATACTATATTGGTATCGTCACCTATAAGATTATTAAGACCCACGTACCCCACTATCTTTATGAACGTTATCAGTGGCGTGAAGAATCTACATCCAGGGCTCTATGCAAGAACTTCGAGTACCGACACAGCGACTAGAATCCTATTCCCACTCTTTCATTGTCACTTCTACCCGGTTAAGGAATGAACTTCCAGTCGAAATTCGCGCAAGTGAAAATGAGTATTCGTTTAAAGTATAACTATAAAAATTCCTATTAAGTCGGACTTCAGTGTAATTATTTTGTATTTTATATTTTAGTATTAGCATTATTAGTATTAGTATTAGTATTTTTAGTACTTAACATTAGTATTTTAGTCCACTTTTACTTCTGGTATGCGTGTACCCTACCCTACGTTGTAATCGCTGGACTATTATTATTGCCTATATATTTTATATCTACTTTGTTATATAACTAGTATTGTATTCTCTCTCTCTCTCTGCTTCTGGTGAGTAAGCACGTCACAAGTACAAATTCTTGCTCTACCTTAATTAATTATTATTCATGAATATCTTCATTCTCCGGAGCGAGAAGTTATTCTAGAAGGTGTGCACCAGTTGTGGACCTGATTAGTGAAGTTTTTTCTGAGTGACAATATCTAGTGGGTCCACGGTGTGCCTTTTTGGAAAATCATAAAATCTTTTCCACGGTTTTCACCGGGCACCTGTCAACGGCGATCGCGGATCCAACGGCAACTGCGCAAGTCCGCTCCAGTCACATGGTGTAATATGTCAGCCGCCTGTTTCAAGCAACAACTGTCAGCAACACTGAATTGAAGACGAGTGACATATTACAAGGTACGAAAACCGATGCCGAAAGCTCGAAGTAACAGCAAATCGGACCATAACGTAGCTGTTCGCGTAATTTGTGCGAAGTGCTACAAGTCTGTAATCGATTTCGTCAAGTGTCCTGTTTGCGAAAAGTGCTTTCACGAGTCTTGCGGACGGCTCTACATACGCGGTAAATCGGAATCCGTGTGTTGTGTGCACTCCTTGTCGCGCTTACTTCTTCCGCCGCCTACCGTCGCAACCACTGCTGTCGCGCGTGACGTATCTCTCCTCGCGCTCCCTACCCCGTCCTCTCTTCTTCATCGAGTGCAGCTGCTATTAACACCGTCGCGACTATTTTCGGCTAGTTCCCTCCCTCCGCAGGTATTATCTGGCTCAACAATTTTCGCAAATTCTTGAAGCGATTAACGGTGTGCGACAGGAACTTACGGCCGTTAGAGCCGATACCAATGCTATTCGAACCGATCTTTCGAATTTAGCATCTGCCGTACAGCAGAACACCGCTGTATGCAATGCCCTAAAATCGGATGTCGAATACATGAAAAAGAGTAATGCCCTTGCACGACCAACTACATACCTAATAGTAAACGGTATCCCAAATCGGTGCTATCTGTCATGTAATGACATTATGCTTCGCGTGCTTACTCATTTAAAATTGCCGGGTTTATTGAGCGATATTTTAAAAATCGAAAAAATCGAACATAATCGACCATCGACCTCCTATTCTGCTGCTACCAGTTCGACAACTCCTAAACAGTATTTTTCCTTGAAAATGCGCCTTAAATCTGTCGACGTTCGAAATTTTATTGTCGAAGCAAAACGTAAGTTGGCTTACTGTCCAGGAACTATTCCCGGAACTATCTACAGATGCTAACGCCGACAAAACTGTGTACGTCAACGAGTTTTTGCCCTCATCGACCTACAATTTGCTTAAAAAAGCCAAACTTGCGGCTAATAACGCAGGTTATAGCGCGTTTGGGCGAGAGATGGCAATGTTTTCGTAAGAAAAGATGGCGGCACCCGCGAGTTGTTAATTGCCACAGAACAAGATCTCAATAACATTGTCTGACAACCACAGCAGAATCTTGTTAATCAATGTGTATCAAGTAACGTGTCTTTGTCCGATACTTTGTCGTCTTTAAAAATCTCATGTATAAATATAAATTCACTGCGTGCCCATCTGCAAGATGTGGAAAATGAGTTATCAGATTCCACAACACACATCCTGGCAGTCACCGAAACATGGATGACAACGCTTGTAGATTCATCGTGTGTTTCTGTTAAAAACTATAATTTCGTTCGTAATGATCGGGCACTTCGTAGCGATGATCAAACACGCTTTATTTTAGGTGAAGGTGTCGCATGTTACCTCCACAAATCTTTATCTTACACTATTCTCGAGTGCTCAGTAAATGAAAACATTGACACCCTTTAAATTTAGAATATCTTTTTTTGGATGTCAAATCATCTTCAAGAAATTTGTTATTTATAGTTATATACCGACGCCCTTATGGGCAACTTCTCGCGGAATTTATAGTTAAGTTTAATACATATATTTCTAAATATAAGAACATAATTGTAACAGGCGATTTAAACTGTAATTTGTTAGAGAATAGATTTGATTCTGTATATCTTCAAAAAATTATTCAAGACTATTCGCTTTTTTCTGTACCCTTTGGAACCACCCATTATTCTTGTTTTTCTTCTTCTCAGCTGGATGTTATGTTAGTCGATTCTTCAGATAAAATTAAAAGTTTTTCTACGTCTCCTACTCCTTTTGCGGCTGGTCATTGTCTTATTACGATTCAATACGAATTCACGAACCTCAATTCCATTCCACAAATTATCACCTATCGTAACTTCGCTAAATGCGACCATTCTGCTTTAAATAAAGATCTTTCAGCATTACTTCAACTTAAGTTTCCTCATCTCTTAGTTTCCAATCACACACAACTTCAAACAAATTCGCAACCACACGGTCTAATAAACTGCGTAAATAATTTTTACGAATGTATTACCGAAGTTTTAGATTTACATGCGCCATTTATTACAAAACGTATTTTGCACCGTGCTATTCCGTGGATCACACCTAGTATACGAAGTAGGATTAAGGAACGCGACAAATTGTACCTGCGTGCGAAACGAACTCGAAACCTGCGTCTTTTCCAGGAATATAAGAATATGCGTCGCGAGATTAAAAATATCATAAAAGCGGCCAAAAATCGTCATTTAGCCGAGCTAGTGCTCCAACAAACAAGCACGAACAAACTCTGGTCTTGCTTACGAAAATTAGGACTTGCCAATCATGCAAATTACGGCGTGATGGTCGTGCGGGCTAAGGCGTCAGTCTTGGTCCGCCCGAACTGAACGTCGCGAAGGGCCCGAGTTCGAATCCCCGTCCTGCAATTTTCTCTGCTTATGTCCAGTGTGGAATAACCGGGGAACTTTGCTGGGCGAAGGTACGAATTTGGGACCGCTGCCGACCCCCGTCGGCAGTTATCGGTACCGTCAGCATCTTATCCGCGGTCGGTACGTCGTGGGTCTTATCTCGGATAAAGAGGGGATAAGCCCCGCGTCGTACTCGCTAAGGCACAGACCGTCGAATCTGCTGGTGGTACCGATATTGGGGTAGGGGGGACTGGCTCTGGGTGGGTGTTGTGTTGTATTGCCTAGTTCTGTCACTGTACTGTCTGTCTCTGTCCTGTACCTCTCCACCCGAGAGCCGACCCGCAAATAGTCAAATCGTCATTAACGCGGGGGAAATAACCTGTCCTTTAATCAGCCATCACAGTCAGCACTTCCTCATTTCTCACCCATTGCATTAAATCGTCATTTCGCACAAATATCGTCATCTCACCCGTCTTGTGACTTAGCGACACTCAACAACATTATCCTGCGTCCATTACCTAATTTCCATACAACATTCAGCTTTACTGCTATTAATCATCATGATGTCCTGCTTAGTCTTAATCTAGTTGTACAAAAATCACGTGGGCTTAGTCT
The DNA here is from genome assembly GCA_030407085.1 of Trichopria drosophilae. Classification (NCBI taxonomy): domain Eukaryota; kingdom Metazoa; phylum Arthropoda; class Insecta; order Hymenoptera; family Diapriidae; genus Trichopria; species Trichopria drosophilae. Next base: position 55,304,301 of record CM059585.1, on the reverse strand, counting down.
CGATCATCTTCCTTTAGAGCACCTAAAATCCATGTTTACAACCATTGCACCATATTTAACATCCATTTTCAATCTTTCACTCATCTCTGGCTATTTCCCTTACATTATACCACTTAAGAAAATCGCTAACCCCTTATGCCCTTCTGACACCCGTCCAATCACAAATCTTCCCCACCTTTCTAAGGTCATTGATTCCCTTGTCACCCAGCAGATCACAAAATATTTCGAGATAAATTGTATACTGCATTCCCAACAATGTGGATTCCGCAAATTTCACAGCACCCAAACTGCCCTATTACATCTTATGGATGATGTACGTTCGGGTATAGATCGTGGGGCAGTTACTATCCTGGTACTGTTCGATTTCTCAAAAGCCTTTGACTCCTTAAACCATGTCGTGATTCTAACCTGCCTTCGAGACATAGGCTTTGAGGAATCAACATTGAGATGGCTGCATTCTGATCTCTCAAATCGCTCTCACACAATAATTGGCCTGGATGGTTTAACATCTAATCCTGAGTATACTACATCCGGCGTTCCACAAGGTTCAAGCTTAGGCCCCATATTATTCATTATTGTTATCAATACCTTATTCTCGAGACTTAAATACTGCAGACACACTACCATCATCTTTGCTGATGATACGCAATTTTATCTCTCGACCCCGATATGTCATCTAAATGAAACGATACGCAATATTAACAGCGACATTACTGAGCTTGTGAGGTGGTCCCATGATTATGGGCTCACTTTAAATACGCGTAAAACTCAGGCCATCATCCTAGGTTCACCTCAGAATTTAGCCGTTATGAAAAATCTCACCATACCACAAATTATTGTCGGGTCGGATGTAATACCTTATTCATATGAAGTAAAAGATCTTGGTGTTATAATAACATCCGACCTAACATGGAATCGCCATGTTAGTACTATATCATCTAAAGTACATAATGTTCTTTACAGGCTTAAATTTCGTGGTGCCTTTCTTCCACCGCAGATCAAACTTACACTCGTCAACGCATTAGTCATCCCACATCTTGATTACGCATCTTTAGTTATAGCCGATTCAACAGCATATCTGAACACTAAATTACAACGCCTTCAAAACATCGCCTTAAGGTATGTGTATCGCCTGCGCCGGGATGAAAGACTTGCGCCATATCGTCAGAAAGCCAACTGGCTACCCATAACATCTAGGCGACAGTACTTTTTCGGTAGCCTCACTCATCAAATCATCCATACCTCCCAACCTTTCTACCTTGCTGACAGATTCATTCCTCTAGACCATTCCATTCGCCGATCTTCTCGCTTACAATCATCTCAATATCAACTTCCAATTCCTCGTACCAACATCTTTGCTCACTCTTTCTGGATCACAGCCATACAGTTTTGGAACTCCCTGCCACGCCGCCTTCACACATTTATATCTCTCGCAACATTTCGTACTAACCTATTAACATATCTTCTTAGGGCTGATCAACCGTAAGTTTGTTACGTTTTCTGTTTTTATGTTTTAACTATGCGAGCGACTTCTAATCAAATTTACTACTTACGTGTAGCTCAAGTGCAATTTTGTTATTTTTTATTCACAATATAGTATATATAAAGATGTGTAATGTGTTTGCCGCCTTATAGCAGAGATTATATAGTTTTAAGGTTTAAGTTGTTTTATGTATCGCTTATCCTGACCGAAACATTGTATCGGCAGGGCATTGAGTTGATGTGTCCACGGCTCGTAGTGGCCAGGACACTAATAAATAAGTCTTCAATCAATCTCCCTCTCTCTCTCTCTCTCTCTCTCTCTCTCTCTCTCTCTCTGTGTTTCTGGAAAAAATACTATGTTATATACAGTTGAGACTCATGTGTAGCCAATATAAATATTCAAATGTTTTTTCGTGTTTAATGCACAGTGTTGAAATGTACGAAGTTAAATTGGACCGAAACAAAAACCGGTGCTGAGTGTATATAGTATAGGTCGACCTTAACCAATGTCAATGAGATATTTTATTATCCGGTGTGATGTCGGCGTAATTGTTGACACGAGACTCCGATATAGAAGAACTGCGAGGCAATAGGTGACTTTTTCTCCGGTAGGCATCGTTCCTTTTATTCGATAGCCATTTCATTCTCGTTATCGAAATCCATCCTTTTTTTAGTAGATTAGGAATCCGGACGGTGCGACCTGACACTTGTATATGATATTGTGCTTTGATTCATATAGTCTATGTAAATCGGTATAGCCGAGTGCAGGTTTATATTTAGTATTTTTTTCGGAGTTATATCTCTGTGATTCTGGATAATTTTACTTTTTACATTCTTTTGTTTACATCTGACATTCTTATTTCTTCATAATTTTCAAGATGAATAAGACCGTATTGCTAAAACAAAAGTGCCCTGGTTGCAATACTTTTTTAATAAATACTACAGGCCGAAAAACAAATAGTAACAAATCAACAGGAAGCGAATATTTACTCCACTTCTTTGCAGCAAGCAATAAATGTAAATGACATTATTTGTCAAAAATGTAGAATGTCTGTTTATAGAAAAAATATATCTGCAGAGAAATCTGAAGTAAATGTCGTAAATGATGTGCCTGATTCGGTAGATAATGATCCCACTTTTGAAATAGTTGAATCAAAAGCATCGGTTTCTGAGGTTAAACGTATGGAAATTTTTATTCGGAGAACTATTGCAACGCATAAATCATGTTGCTTTTGTGGCGGCACAAAACATTTACGTGTCATTCCTGAGGAAACACGAATAAAAACTTATATCAAAACTCAAATCTACATTCCATCTGGGAATCGATGTTGTCGTATGCACTTGATAAACGATAGAATATACGAAGAAGATCTTATCCAACTGAAAGCCTATTCTAATACTACAAGCCTTACGGCATCTGAGTTATCAAAACTAATGGAAACTCTTTCTATTAGATGTGACTCGACATTGCTTAATAAAATAGGGTAATACAATATTTCTGAGAAACAACTCAAAATTTTTACAGGCTTAAATTGGGAACAATTAAATGAACTGAAAGACATGTTAACTTCATTGCGAAATAGTCATTCCCGTTCCGTCATTCAAGCTATTGTTGTCTTTTTGTTCAAATTACGGTCGGGTAATTCGAATGCAATGATCGCGTCAATTTTGCAATTGCAAAATGAACACGATGTCTCGGACTATTCGGCCAGTGTAATGAAATCATTTGAAGATAATGTTTTGCCACTTCGTTTTGGAGTGAATGCTTGTAGTCGGAATGAACTCATTCTAAACCATACCACTAAAATGGCAAAACATTCATTCGATTCTAACGATAAACTTTTTTTGATATGCGACGGCACATACGCTAGACATCAAAAAAGTTCTAATAATGATTATCAAAGGAAATCGTACTCTGGCCAAAAGAAAGTTCCCCTTTGTAAACCGTTTACCATCTGCACAACTGACGGATATGTTGTAGACATTGCTGGACCTTTTCTTGCGAATCAAAATGATGCCCAGATTTTGGAAACAATTCTCGAAAATCCTGAAGGTTTATCTAAGCTGGTTAATGAAGGTGATATTTTTGTTCTTGACCGTGGATTTCGTGACGTAAAAGAAAAGTTGGAAGAAAAAAAATTTCGAGTTTTGATGCCTGCCTTAAAAGGAAAAAGGAAATAATTAACTGCAGAAAAATCAAATAATTCTCGCTTTGTTACGAAAATTCGGTGGGCTATAGAATCCGTTCACGGTGTCATCAAGCAAAAATATCTTCTTCTTAATCATAAAATCGATAATAAGTTATTACCAAAAGTTGGATCATACTTCAGAATTGCATGTTTTCTTAATAATATTTTCGGAAAAAGATTACATTCTGATGTAGATAACTTCGATGATATTCTTCAAAAGATGCAAACTCAGAAAAATGTGAAGTTTTCTTTGGCTGATAAAGCAGAAGAAGCAGGATGGCTACGTCGTAAACTTCCGTTTGGAACTATCTCCTCAGAAGATCTTAATGATTTTCCGGAATTAACAACAAATGATTTGAAAATTTTATTCACTGGTACCTATCAACTTGCTCAGGCTGTTTCCTATTTAGCAGAAATGCTTGTCAAAGATGGCAATCTAAAAATGGAATTTGTTAAAGATGATTCAACGACTTTAAAAATTAGAGTTCCGTCCCATTTCTCGTCAAACCTATAGGTGTTTTATTAAATACGAACCTGACACTATTGGACATTCTGGAATTACAGAATACATATGTGAATGTGCCCATGGAAATAGAACTGTTGGCTGTTGTTCCCACATTGCGGCTGTTATATATTATTTATCACATGCGCGTTATTTATCAAGAATTTTTAAACCAGCTGAGATATTAACTGACATATTCACCACAACTAAAATTGTACCAGTAATCGAATCTGATAGCGATGAAGACTGAACAATTGTAGCATCAGTGAGCGAGAGGCAAGATAATATATCTTGCTTTAATTGTATGGGTAACAACTCCATCTGCCTTAACTGGCTGGGTGACTCCTCCATCTTGCCTTAAATGGCTGGGTGACTCCTCCATCTTGCCTTAACTGGCTGGGTGACTCCTCCATCTTGCCTTAAATGGCTGGGTGACTCCTCTAGCTTGCCTTAACTGGCTGGGTGACTTCTCCATCTTGCCTTAACTGGCTGGGTGACTCCTCCATCTTGCCTTAAATGGCTGGGTGACTCGTCTATCTTGCCTTAACTGGCTGGGTGACTCGTCTATCTTGCCTTAACTGGCTGAGTGACTCGTCTATCTTGCCTTAATTGGCTCTGGGTGCCCTCATTGGTCCACCTTCACGTGGTGGGGGTGTTACGGCTAACGATCCGCTCGGGCTATATCAGATCAGGTTCAACCATGCTGAATGCTGGCCGACGGGGAGGTCCAAACTAACGGACATAAAGAAAAAGAATTATAGAACCCCACCATGGGACCTGGGTCCTAAGACAAGATCGTATTCGGACGTAAATTCCGCTTTTTCCATTTCCGGAGTGAAAAAATAAGGGGTCTCATTAAAAAGAGGCTTCATACTGAAATTACCTTAAAGGTCAACGTCAAGGTCACTATTGGATGTCCCCCTTGGAATCCAAAAACTTTTCTATTTAAACTTTTTTTTTCTAAACAGCATTCATTCTCAGATTTCCGGGTGGTAGTTTTAAATTGTGTACCCTGTATTATACATATATATATATATATATATATATATACAGGGTACACATGCGTGCGCGCGAGCGCGTGTGCGAATGCGCAAGTCAAGCAGGACGACCATGGTTTACGATTTTTTATTTAAAAACTGTATTTTTTAAAAATTTAAAAAAAAATATATATGAAAGGGGACATTGTAAGGTACCTCAAGAAAAAAGACGAAGGTGGTCACATCAAAAATTATGCCAAAAAAAAAATTTCGAAAATTTCAAACCAGTTTTTTACTTATTAAAAAAAAAAAAATGTTTGTTTCTCTCAAATTGTCTTACCTACGTTTCTAACATATTTCAAGTTCATTAAAATCGATCCAGTAGTTTTCGAGAAAAATTAGTTTTTTTATTTTTCTTTCCCCCTCCATAACTTTTTCGAAAGTGCGAATTTTGAGTTCATACTTTCAGAAATTTGTAGTCATCGGCGTAGCAATACATGGACCCAGTTCGGGTGACAGAGCTGTGGGGGCATTTTTTGTATAGTTAACCCCCTATGCCCTTTATTGGAATTTAAGAACTTAACCATCACTTTTATGTTCTACCTTCTACTTCAAAATTCATTTTACATTAAAAAAAATATATCAAGATTCATATCCACCTATGCTCTTTTCAATTCACAAAAATATCTAAATTATACGGGATCTAATGCTCGCCCTATGGTTAACGGTATTTGCACTTATATCGTGGTCACTTTCGGCTCATGTAAACATTGGGAAGTTTTTTTGTTATATGTACATGGAATTAAATTGCTCAGGCCAAATTGCTGAAGAACAGCTGAGAGACGGAGTTCCGAGACTTCCGAGAGGCTAATTCTACGCTTTGTTTGACAAAGCCATCCTCAACTACTTCAGCGACCTGTCGCCGCTAGGGAGTCTACCAGTCGCTTTCTGATTGATGGCCCGCAGTTGCCGCTCTATGACCGTCTGCGCATCGCGGTACCTTTTTTATTATTCCATGGTCAAAAAATTTCGAATACCCTTTCCGACGTAAAATTTTCTGCTCTTTTCGAATCCGGTGTCAAATATAGAGGTTGCCCTTAAAAAAGAACACTTTGATCTTCAAATGACCTTGAAAGAAAAGCTCAATGTCACAACTAATTGCACAGACAGCGGTCCTCTTTGTCCTGGACAACTTTTGTCTGAACCGTTCTCCCTCTCTGGCTTAGGTTTCGAGAATTCGGGTGCGGCGATTAAAATGGGCCACCCTGTATACACATACATTGCACAGTTTTCTTTATTTTAATATAAGGAATATCACTTTTAAGAAAAAAAAAAGAAAAACATTAATAATAGTAATTATAAAATATAGAAGTTGCATACAATTTAACAATTTTTTCGGAACCTTATTTCTTAATAATTTCTGAGAATTATAATGATTTCATATAATTTTTATATATGCTTATAAAGTGTTGATATATCACAAACTTTAAAACAATTTTAAATATTTTATAATGTATACATCAAAGAAATAACCTTTTAACTCTCAAGCAAAGTACAAAAGTACTTATTGCAGAAAACTATTTTCATTTTTGGACAACTATTTTATTCATACAATCTTTTTAAATTTAGAAATTTTATCTTCCTTTCCTACCACTTCTTTAACCAAACTCGTTTTATATATACTTCAATAAAATTTATAAATCCGGGAAAACAAGTGTCTTGCAAGCGAGCCGGCGTGTTCCCAGGTGGCGGATAGGGGAAAGGCCGACTACCGGTCGTAAGACTGGCATCTGGTTAGGGTGTCTGCACCCAGCGGACCAAGCATCGTGCCATTCGTACCGAGGTACCATGAGCACATCCCGATGGTACGGTGGGACAACATAGGCCTAAGCCTGCAAGATCGGGAGGAAAATCCGATCTCGAGTATGTGAACTCTGGATGTCGGGCGATCTCCGGTTTAAAGTAGCCTTACCGACACAAGAGGGCTGCATCGGACTGACTTATTCAAGGGAGGACAGTTGAAGAGGCTATACGCCTCAGTGAAGAAAAGATGTTGAAGGCATCAGACAGGAGCGACAAAGCGCTCTAAAAAGAATGAGGTCAGGCGAGACCACATCTCCCTCAGATCAAGGCCGATTCAAGAGGCCCAGTGGGGGAGGTACCTCGAGCGCCAGGTCCTGGAAGAAGCTACTCCCATTTAGCCGGAGGTATCCGAATGGGCATCATGCCCAGGGATTATCCCCGGTCCCTCTAAAGCTCGGAGCGCCTGAGCATTGTAGAGGAAGCCTTACTCGATGTAGTGGTAGATCTCAGACAGAAGCCAATTAGGCTCTAATTTCTGGGTTCAAAACACCGACCGGGTTGGCTCCTCCTGCACTGCGAGGATGCAGAAACTTCGGGGTGGCTGAAGGGGAATCTAGGACGCTTCAAGTTGTGGGAAGGAGCTGAAGCCAGGCTGGTGGATGAAGCTGACCTTCCAAAGCCTAGGGTGTTGACGAGACACTTCCCGAACAACGCGAAGGATGACACTCCAAGGATCCTGGCTATAGTCATGGATTAAAACCCCGGACTGGATACCTCGTCCTGGAGCGTTCTCCGACACGTAGATAGGGGTGGCACCGTTCAGCTCACTATGGCGATGGACGAAGACTCCTTCCAAAAAATTGGAAGTAGAGACTTCGTGGTGAGCTTCCGCTTTGGGTAGGTCCGCCTTCGGTGAAAGGCCGCGAAGAACCCGGCAGCGGAAGAATAGGTGGCAAAAACAACATCATCACCATCACCACCACCTCCACCACCATTATCATCATCAACACCAACAACAACTGGTGCAACGGCGGAGCAGCCTAGAGGAGGAGGTGATGGGGCGGGGCCCTCGACTGCTGGTCAGGCGCTATCAGGCTCCTCCACAGTCAGGTCCCAGCCAGTTCTCCCTTCTACCCCAAGGTTTACTGCCTCAGACAAAAGCAAAAAAGCAGCCATAAGGCAGCTCAGAGATCCGGCCGCCCCTCAAAAAGGAGCTTTAAGGAAGGAGTCTCACTGAGATCGAGGTAAAAAGGATCGGAGGGAATCCCCTTCGCACCACAAATGACCCCTAACATCAGGGTCCTCCAGGCCAATATGCACCATGCCAAGGATACCACAAGCGTTGTCAGGCATACGATGGCCTGGAGCAATATACAGGTGAGCCTCTTCCAAGAACCATGGTGCGTACGTAAGTCAGGGGCCTACTAGATGGCAATATGAGAGCCATCTACCACAAAGGTGAGCGTAATCCAAGAGCTGATATTATACATAGTTCAGGATTAAAAGTCTTGCATTTTCCAAGTTTTATTTCCAGGGACCTAGTGGCGGCTATCGTTGAAATTGGTGGTCGCAAGGTGGTCATTGCCTCTGCCTATTTTCCCAGGGAGGAGGCATTTGCACCACCTATGGCAGTGTATGTTTGCCAGCAAACGGCAAAGGTGAGTCTTTACTTGAATTTATTACTAGATTTAATATCAATGCTCTAAATAGGGGTAGTGAACCCACTTTTGTTAATGCTGTGAGGAAAGAGGTCATTGATTTGTCCCTGTCTAGTATGCTTCTCGACGAATTAATTACTAATTTGCATGTTTCCTGCGAAGAATCAATGTCGGATCACGGACATATAAGATTCGAGCTGGCTTGCGAACATGCTAATGTAACTTCCTTTAGAAACTCGCGGCTCACTAATTGGGGAGACTACGTGTCGCGCAATAGGGAGGGCGAAGAGGAGTTAATTAGGAACATAAAAAGCACTGACGAGCTGAAACAAGCTGCGGATGTGCTACAAAAGTTGATTAGTACGTCCTCTTTGGACGGCTTTGCTGAGAAGAACCATACGGTCAAAAGGAATGTACCGTGGTGGAACAGCGAGCTTGAAAGACTTAAAAAATTGGCTAGGACGCAGTTCAACAATGTTAAGAAATTACGGATTTCTCAACAAGAGTACACAAGTACCCTCACGACCTATAGTAATGAGCTAAGGAAGGCCGAAAAGGCAGAGTGAAGAAGACACTGCAAGGAGATTGTCGAGACCCCCAAAGCTGCTCATCTCCAAAAAGCCGTAAAGAATGTACATGCAAATAGTTTAGGTCTTCTCAAAAGAGAAGACGGAAGCTTCACTGCTAATAGAGAGGAAATGCTAGCGCTACTTGCGAGCTCTCATTTCCCGGGGTCAGTGATGCTCCCAACGAACTCTTCCCCAAGCCCGGCCAATATACGTCACGGGCGGAGACGGGGCAGTGATCATCATAACCAGGCTCAGTTCCTTCGAGCCTTTTAAGGCGACGGGTGTGGACAGGATCTTTCCCGCCTCATCTACAACAGCACAAAGACACTAAAATCATACCTGGTGGAAATATTTCGGGCTAGTGTTCGATTGGAGTATGTTTCCTTTGCGTGGAAAGAGATTAAAGTCATATTCATTCCGAAACAGGGCAATAGGAATTTTGAATTAGAGAAGATGATTGACGTCTATCTGAGAAAAAAAATTGCAAATTATGCATCACTATATCGGTATTTGCCTACAGAGCTGGCAGCTCTATGGTAACGGCTCTTAGCTCTCTGGTGTCAAGACAAGACGCGACACTGCAGTCTAAGGACATTGCCTTAGCCGCCTTTTTGGACAAAGAGGGCCATTGATAACACATCCTATATGTCCATAGCAAAAGCTGTAAGAATCAAACTTATTGATGAAGGTATTGTAACCCGACTTTTCTTGTGAGAAAAAAGGGCTCTAAAAAATTACAATAGAGAGAGAGAGAGAGAGAGAGAGAGAGAGAGAGAGAGAGAGAGAGAGAGAGAGAGAGAGAGAGAGAGAGAGAGAGAGAGAGAGAGAGAGAGAGAGAGAGAGAGAGAGAGAGAGAGAGAGAGAGAGAGAGAGAGAGAGAGAGAGAGAGAGAGAGAGAGAGAGAGAGAGAGAGAGAGAGAGAGAGAGAGAGAGAGAGAGAGAGAGAGAGAGAGAGAGAGAGAGAGAGAGAGAGAGAGAGAGAGAGAGAGAGAGAGAGAGAGAGAGAGAGAGAGAACATATTAAACGTCTCAGAGCGACGAGGCGGGACAGAGGAAATTTCCGTGTCCTGGAAAGAGACGGACGGGAGATCGTCTCCCTTTTTTATGAAAACTGGTGCCACTGGGACGGCAGCCAGCGAATAATGCGGCGTCAGGTCCGCCGTTGAGTTTTGCCAAGGGATCACTGTCGACTCGGCTATGACACGGCGGAGTCAACGAGAGTTGCCGTACCTGCAAAGAGGCACGCACTGAAAGAAGGGGAGAGAATGAGATGGACGCAGAGACGGTTGCATGAATACGACTAGGAGGGTATAGTATTAGAGAGGTCTGCGAATTACAGGCGAACGAAAGAAGGGGCATCGGCGCGCGGGTGCGCTGCATGCATGGGTAAAATTTGTAACATACCACAGCTCTGTGGCGCGAGTTCACCACAGTTTACGGAACTGTCCTCATCTGCGAGCGAGGTGGGACAGCTCATGACTGGAGTGGCTGAACCTCCAACGCAGAGTGCGGTTATGCTCCGTAACGGTGGCAGTGTAGAAGAGGCCCCGCGGTCTGTATATTAAAGCTAATAAATTTGATATCACTTATATATATATATTATATATATATATATATATAAATATATATATATATAAATGAGTGATATAACAATATTTAAATATTATAAATATTGTAAATAATAAACTGTAATGAATTAATAAAACAAATAAATAATAATTGTAAACGACGCAAACATTTTTCCCGTCCTGCAATGCTCGATGGCCCATAATTATCGGACTTTTGTTGTACATAGAATAAATTATTAGACAAAACTAGGCATTGTAATAAATAAAAAAAAAACTTAACAACTGCTAAATTGCTAAACAAATAGACAAAAAAAGCGGACGCATAATTGAAATTTACAACATACTCAGAAATGCTTCTAATAGACTCTCAATCCCGATAGCATGTCGACACTCTGGGGGATGACCTTTATTGTTAATACAAAATTTATATTACTCCATTAGTCACATTAATAATTTAATAAAAGCTAATGACATAATTGGTATTAAAGGTTCGAATACGTTATTATAAAACGTGTTTCTATGTAATTAACAAAAAAAAAAAAATATTTGGTATGACGGTCCTTTTGCTGAAATCTACTTTTCTCTTCAACAGAAAGAAAGAAATATATCTGAGGTTACGTTTCGGCCAATGATCCGGGCCCTCATCAGAATTTATTACTAACATTCAAACAACACAAATATAAAAAATTAAAAAATAGTTTTTACAAGAATCACGTATTTCTAGAAACTTCGCTTACAAAATCTGTTAGAACAAGACAAGCAATGCTCATCAAGAAATATCACATAGTAGAAGAAAAGTATACCTGGGGAGGTTGTAGCATCATTCTTCAATTCGGTTCTAAAGAAGGTGGTCATTCGATCGTGACATGAAGGAGGCGGCAAGCTTACATTAGCCTAGGTCGTGCGGTACTGCGTGGTAGAGGAGAAGTGGTGCTATTCGATTGCGGTATCGTCTGGTAGTGGGTCGCAAGATGACTCTTCCATCAACGGGTGGTTCTCTCATACTTGTTCTGTGCTGATGCCACAACCAACTTATCCGGTCGGCACTAGACGCGTGGAGGTCAATAGAGGCCGACATCTTCCGTGGACGGGGACTCCTCGATAAAGGCGGTAGCGCCACAATAGCGGACGCCTCCCATTGCAGGGACCAAGATTGTTCTTTGAGTAAAGCGGTAGCGCTGCAGTAGCAGACGCCTCCCATTGCAGCGATCAAGATACTTATTGATTAAGGCGGTAGTGCTGTAGCAGCAGACGCTTCCCACTGCAGGAATCAAGACAGTTCTCTACTAAGGCGGTAGCGCTGCAGTAGCAGTCGCTTCCGATTGCAGAGATCAAGGTGTTCCTTTCGTGTATAGTTACTACATGTATACCAGCCCGGAAGAACCGCAAACAGGCACGTGGATGCTCGTGGAGGGACATCTCTCATTTAAGAGACCATGGACTTACGGGACTAAAGATTAAGGGACAACATGCACTGGCGTGGGTGCGCTAGTCTAGCCACCTCTCATTTTAGGGAACGTCAACAGGAGTTAATTAACCACAGTTGATATATTGTTATAATCTGCTATTAAGCTTGACAGGGGATATGACAAACCGTGGGTGCTCCGGTTGAGAACCTCCTATGCAAGGGAACATTAAACTACTGTAAGGGGGAGTAATTTATTACTTGTTATCGTATATATATCAGTCCGGCAGGGCGCTGTGCAAACGTGTGGGTGCTGAGGTTGAGACACCGACCGTGTATGGGAACAATGGTTTAATTATCTGTATCTCCTTAACTCACCAAGCTGCGATGTTAACCCCGTGGCGTCCGAGCTCCGACTGGACACTGCCGGCGCGCTAGCACGACCGACGCGCATCATGGGACTCTGAGGGATCCCTCTCTACGGGGTTGCGTTTTCGGAAAACGTCGAGGTGGTAAGGGAAATTGTGACAATAATGCTAAATACGTCGTTCTTGATGTTATGGTTTTCATTGATTATATTGTTTCATATTATTTTATTTATCTTTACTAGACAAATGCACAATCCATAAATATTATTCGACTATATTTTGTGCGTTAATTTTCTTTACTTTTAACATTTCCGCCCGCCTTCGTTTATATAAGAAACGAACAATTTAAAAGGGAAAACGTAGATTCGACTTGTAGTAAACCGTAACATCAAGTGGGCGTGATTTAACAACCGGTTTCGTGTTGGCGGAGGAGTTGCACCTTGGCAACACTAGCAACGCCGTCGTTCTGACGTGGATATGGAGTTAGCATTTGATCGAGGGACCATTTCATTTTGGATATCACTCATCAGTCATGACCAAAGACACCTTACATATTAAGGAGGAGGGGGTCGTCCTAGTTCGCTTGTAGACGGTTTGGAACTGGTTCATATATTCTCGTGATCATCTTTTCGCGAAGTTTTGCAATATCTGGTAATTATTTGCCATCGTGACACGAGATGGGATTCCTATTATTGTAGACTCGGCTGAAGGAGATAATGATCTGGGGTTAGGGCGCCGAGGTGCCATGGGTCATCTGTCAGTGGAAATAATGGCTGTCAAGTATGGATTGGTTCAATTTGCGCCAGGAGTTAGGACGTCACTTCATACGTGAGAGGTGTTTCTCGTTGGACTCGTCGGAGAAGCGAATCTCTGATACGCAGTAAGAACTGAATTACAGGTATAGACTGTTACAACTCTAAGTGAATTGCGGATGTCGAGAAGCCTGCTCACCCCGATATGAGGAGAGGCCTGCGATGCATTAACCCTGGAGGAAGGAGACTGGCTCAGTATTTGTCGAGCACGCTCTCCGCGATATCTAATGCATGTCACACGCTTTAGGATGAAGGGTTGAACTGGCGCCCGTACATCGGAGATCAAATAGCTGAGGCTAACATGGGAAAGAATGGCCGCCTGCTACCATGAAGAGTTCGATCATGGGCGTCTCGAACCATAAGAGTGGATAATGTGGAGTATTTTGGAAGGATATCAAAATATTTAATCCTACGGAATAGACGAGTTTTCTAACCAGCCAGAAAAACACGAAGCACACCGTGATTGTCGAAGAACGGTATTAATCGCACAGGGTACAATCGATATTTGATCCTGGCGTACTTTGCCGATCCCGCAGATTGTCCATGTCCCCTCCACAATGTCGCGGTTGGGCCACTTCAACCCACTACAGCCTGGCTCCAGATAGCTCTTTGCAGTAAATGAAGGAGTTGCCGAACGCGAATCAGTCTCTCAGAAGGCTTAGCCGACACTGTGGTACCACGAAGTAATAGGAAAAAGCCACGATAATCAGAAATATCGCGAGATTAGATCCCAGTCATATGCCTGAGAGTCTATATGATCGGTGCCTGGAGGAGTGGTGGTTTCGCTCGCTTCTCGAATACTTGCGTGAAGTTCTGAATTGTTAACTACCTGGCCCTGAGGCCAGTTGGATGGTCGTGCAACGCGCCAGGAAGGACCATTCCACCACAGGGTTAAGTCATTTAACTCTGCGGAAGGCAGTCCGCGAGTACTACAATTGGCTGGAGTTGATGCTGAGGGCATATGTTTCCAGATAGCGTTGGGAGGAGTTTCCTGACTAAAACAAACACGATTGTGAACCTACTCCTTCCGTCAAGATGGATAAGTGCAAATCCAGGCATGTGCTATTGGTACATATATAATCTGGCATGTAGATCCGTTCCCTAGTAACACGAACCTATCTGCCCATCCTAGAATTTCAGTAATCGCGGTCACGAGCTTAGCAATAACACCCGTCGATACTCCAGTCGCGGAATCGTAGCACGCTTTAAGGAGGTGCATTTCATTTTCGAGCATAGGAATGACGTAGTGACACGGTTATCCGGACTCGTAGCACGCGGACGTATACTGCGGAGGCCATGACCAATCGTGATGCATTACAAAACGCGTAAATCTTAATCTGTGAGTTTGAGATGGTTCCTTTACATTAGAGGTATCCTAATCCCCGTAAGACGTAACAATGATTGTATACAGTAATTCCACTTAGCAAGTTGTGGTCGAAATAGTTTTCCATCCCCTGGGAGCTGTGTGCCCCATAATTCTGGCATCAGAAATGTTACCAGGAGTATAACCTACGATAATAACCTACGTGGATAAACGAGCTATGCACGAAATGACAGAATGATGTGCTTACTAACGAAGACCGGGCGTTTTAGAAATTCCCAGACTACTGGGTTTTAAAGGGAAGGCGAACGAGGTACCTGGCGATGGCGAGAGTGCATGTCCGGAAGGTATTTCTCACAGTACTAGTTAGCTGGGGGTAAAAGCTGATTTATGAACAAAATTCCAAGTGTAAATTGCTGACTAATAACTAATCCGTCTCGAAGGACCAAAAAATGTTAGAACAAGACAAGAAATGCTCATCAAGAAATATAACATAGTAGAGACAAGTATACCTGGCGAGGTTGTAGCATCATTCTTTAATTAGGTTCTTAAGAAGGTGGTCATTCGATCGTGACATGAAGGGGGGGGGGCAAGCTTACATTAGCCTAGGTCGTGCGGTACTGCGTGGTAGAGGAGAAGTGGTGCTATTCGATTGCGGTATAAAGATGCTTATTGATTAAGGCGGTAGCGTTGCAGTAGCAGACGCTTCCCATTGGAGGGATCAAGATATTTATTGATTAAGGCGGTAGCGTTGCAGTAGCAGACGCTTCCCATTGCAGGGATCAAGATACTTATTGATTAACGCGGTAGCGCTGCAGTAGCAGACGCTTCCCATTGCAGGGATCAAGATACTTTTTGATTAAGGCGGTAGTGCTGCAGTAGCAGACGCTTCCCATTGCAGGGATCAAGATACTTATTGATTAAGGCGGTAGCGTGGCAGTAGCACACGCTTCCCATTGCAGGGATCAAGATACTTATTGATTAAGGCGGTAGCCTTGCAGTAGCAGACGCTTCCCATTGAAGGGATCAAGATACTTATTGATTAATGCGGTATCGCTGCAGTAGCAGACGCTTCCCACTGCGGGGATCAAGACAGTTCTCTATTAAAGCGGTAGCGCTGCAGTAGCAGTCGCTTCCCATTGCAGGGATCAAGATGTTCCTTTCGTATATAGTTACTACATGTATACCAGCCCGGAAGAGCCGCAAACAGGCGCGTGGATGCTCGTGGAGGGACATCTCTCATTTAAGGGACCATGGACTTATGGGACTAAAGATTAAGGCACAAAATGCACTGGCGTGGGTGCGCTAGCCACCTCTCATTTTAGGGAACGTCAACAGGAGTTAATTAACCACAGTTGATATATTGTTATAATCTGCTATTAAGCTTGACAGGGGATATGACAAGACGTGGGTACTCCGGTTGAGAACCTCCCATGCAAGGGAACATTAAACTACTGTAAGGGGGAGTAATTTATTACTTGTTATCGTATATATATCAGTTCGGCAGGGCGCTGTGCAAACGTGTGGGTGCTGAGGTTGAGACACCTCCCGTGTAAGGGAACAATGGTTTAATTATCTGTATCTCCTTAAATCACCAAGCTGCGATGTGAACCCCGTGGCGTCCGAGCGCCGACTGGACACTGCCGGCGCGCTAGCACGAACGACGCGCATTATGGGACTCTGAGGGATCCCCCTCTAAGGGGCTGCGTTTTCGGAAAACGTCGAGGTGGCAGGGGAAATTGCGACAATAATGCTAAATATGTCGTTCTTGATGTTATGGTTTTCATTGGTTATATTGTTTCATATTATTTTATTTATCTGTATTAGACAAATGCACAATCCATAAATATTATTCGACTATATTTTATGCGTTAAATTTCTTTACTTTTAACAAAATCCGTCTTACCGATAATTGATATGCAAAGTAGATATTGAAAATAGTCATCGTATGCATCGTTATTTTTAGTCTTTAGGACAAAAATTGAAAATTTTGTAATAAAAAAATATAAAACAAAAATTGTTAATTTAAAAAAATAAAAAAATATACAACAAAATTGTTAACTGTCTGGAAGTTTTTTAATTTCGAACGTACCCACCCAACCAACCATAACATAAATCATTTAAACAAGGAAAAAGAAAAATTTTTTGTTATTTATTATATGTCATATTAATAAATTAGAAATTAGTAGGACCGTTATTCATCCCTTGAAACGGAAAATTCTCATTGAACATGTATCAGGTTCATACACATATAGATTTTTGGCATTAACGAAAAACATATGCCATGTTCTGACCAAGCGAAAAATAATTTCAGTAGTCTATTGTAGAGAATAAAGGAAATTTTTAGAAACAAAACTTTTTATTTTGAAAAAATTTTTTTGTTGAAAAACATTTTTTATTTTTAATTTTGAATTATAATAATTTTAATAAACTGGACTAAAAATTGTTGAGAACCTTACTAAAAGAAATCGTCCTAAACACTTATCACAAAAAATTAATGATGAAAATAAAATGAAATAAAAGTGAACGTTTGCATTTGTGACATTTTGAATTTCTACTGCACAGCACGGATGTCAATATTTTTTCCCGTGTGGAACGTCCGTTTGTCGTTGGACGGAGTAATATATAAACAAACAATATAAATAAAGGAACGAGTATCGGATCCTTACGCGTCGCGGCTGCGACGAACGTCGAGGCGAGGTCGCCGCATGGAAGAATCCAGCGGGGGGAGAGGATTCGTGCGTCGAGAACGTGCGATGGATGCACGCACGCACGACCGAGGCGAACGGCTAACGGAGCAGTCGCCGTGGTGAGGACGGGCAATCGCGCGTCGAGGCGACGATCGTCGGAGCACTGATCCAACAGCTTGGCGATATATGGGGGGGGGGGGGGGGGGGGGGGAAGAGTCTCGTGCATCGAAGGCGTGAGAGAAAAGTTCTCACACGAGCTGACGCTTCTTCGAGAAATTGATACTTTCCGTTCAACCGCTAAATTTGCAGTTGACGGACGTGTGATGGGAGGTGAGAGGAGAGGATGTCCATGTTTAGCTAGGGGATCTAATTAGGGTAATGACGCTCTACGATACGTGGCGGTTCAGGATGATCTACGAATCCTGCCGACTTGCCACTGCGCGGCTTCGTGGGGATCTTCTGTTATCCGTGTCCTGGCAATCTTCTTTCGGCCTCTTGATGGCCACAAGATCAGAGCAGTCAAGGAGTCTCCCCAAGGAGGAGTACCCTACTGTGAACGAAAGGGTGGACGACCTACTGTGCAGGCTTGAAAGGAAAGGGTACTATGTGCAAGGATGTGCCGACGACCTTATCATAGTTATCAGAGGTCAGTGGGACCATCTCGTAAGAGACGGCCTTAAACTTGCACTCTATTTCACTCTTGAATGGTGCCAAAAAGAACTCCGTATTAATACGCAGAAGACAGTAGTCATTCCATTCACGAACAGGAACAAAATCTTCCTCCATGATATAAGTTTTAACGGAGCCACTCGTAGTTACTCTGACAAAATCAAATATCTAGTAGTCATACTGGATAGAAGGCTAAAGTGGGGACTGGGTATCTCTGGTCAAATACAAGGCTTGCTATCTTTATGGGGAAGCAATCTAGCGTTTTCCCAGCTGAAGTCATGGCCATTTTAAAATGCGCTGATCAAATTGGAGAAAAAGGCATGAAAGGAGCAAAAATTAACGTTTGGTCAGACAGTTAAGCTGCCATCAAAGCAATCGCAGCATATGAAATTGACTCAAGATTAGTGGCGGACTGCCAGTACTCGCTGCAAAGGCTAGCGAATAACAGGAATGGAATTACCCTCGGTTGAGTACCGGGACATTGTAGCTTAAAAGAAAATGAAGACGCTGACGCTTTGGCTAAGGAAGCTTCAACGTCCTCTCACAGGCCCAGAGCAATGTGTAGGTGTCCATAAATACAGCTATTGGGTACACCAAGCAGAAAATGAAGAGCGATTGGCTACATTACTGGGAAAATCTCCCAGGGCTAAGCCAATCAACAAGGCTCACAAATTTCTTGGGGAATAGTAGTAGAGCGAACTCGAGAAAACTGGATAAGGCAGATCTTAAAGTATTGGTAGCAGTCCGCACAGGGCACGGACTATTTCGCTACTCTCTGTATAAAATGGGTCTGGTCGAAGTTAGCATCTGTCGGCTGTGCCTAGAAGAAGATGAGACCTAGGAACACGTCACTGGCGAAAGTCCAGCGGCGATGAGACACAGGCAGAATATCTTTGGCAAAGAGTTTCTACCATCCGTAAATAGAAAGGAAAGTAATGATTCCCTCATCCTGAAATTCTATAAGAAACTCAGCATGGAAACCATATAGAGGCCTTAAGACTTCAGGGGTAAGGTACAAAAGTTCGACTGTCCGGACAAAGTGCATAGGCGAACTTCAAGTTCTCCAAACCCAATCTTTATCTAAATCTAAATCTAAATCTAAAATCTGTAAATAATATTGCAAAAGTGTAACGTTTGTAACGAGCCGTTTAATATGCGAAGAGAAAGAGCGACGAAGAGAAACAGGGCCGTTACGAAAATTATCGAAATCGCGGAAAATGAATACACAGAGGACGCAATGTGCGCTTTTGCCGGCCGGTCGGCCATTTTGATCCCCAGCCCTCGTGGGATCAGCGCGTGGATCAAGAGACATGCGCGCAATGACAAGGCGCTGGCGCTGGTGCGCCTCTACATGCGCAGAAAAGGGGCAACGGCGCTCTGGCCGCGCAGAATGAGAGTGGGCAACAACGTTCCAATCTCGGAGTTGCATGTGTCGCCGCAATGGGGCGCATGCGCTCCAAATTCAAAATAGGGGCGGGCTGTCAAATTCAAGTCGATCAAATGACATTTGAATTTTTGACAGTTCCCGTCTCGATTCTTCGTAAAAAAGAAACTCGGCGACAATATTGGACATAGGGATACTTACCGAGGTATTATAAGACCTGGCATCGGTTAGTATCCCTCCTCTTCTTCTGGACTTCCTTCCGGGAACTTCGCCTGGACGACTCGCTGCCTCGACAACTGTCCGGAGACCCTGGCTGCTCCGGATTCTAAGTGCGCCCACTTATATTAACAGCCAGTACAATATTCATAGATACAATGGAGGCGGCGAGGACAAATTGTTGACCAGAAATATCCCGGATTGACGACGGCACTCCGTTCGTCCCGGCACCAAAAACGAGACTGCTGGTCCTCTCCCTCGTGGTCGCGAGGGAGTTCGACATCCACCAGGATTCACGAGGTGACAGCAGCCGAATTCAGAAAATTGCGAGGCGGATGGAAAACCCGAATCGAAATAAGAAGAAGGAACGACGCCGAATGGAACAAGAAGAAATAAGTAAGCCTCTTTCTCTTCCGTTCGTTAAACATGATATTATGAATATGTGTATTTAATTTATTATTATGTAATGTCACAAAATATTTGTGCATATGGATGTGTGTTAATGTATGCGTGTATGTATGTAATGAATGTGTGACCGCGTCATTTCCGTGTCTAATTATTTATTTATCCGCGTAACTTATTCCGTCGACGATAAATAACTAATTTTATTGTGATATGCGTTTCGACCGATTTTCGAAAAATTGAACACTAGCGCCATCTGCGCATTAACAAGACACATTGTGACAGCGAAGTTAGTCCACGGTGAACTTCTGAAAACGCAACACACGACATTATTGTAAATTATAATAACCCAACGGGCACGAAATGTCTGCAACATGGATGAAACGTTTATAAAACGTTCCGTAAAAGTTGCAGACATAAAACGTTTTAGGAACGTTTCTGGAACATTCTAAAAACGTTTTAGCAACATTTGGGTCCTTCGTGCCCGTTGGGAAAGTAATTGCAAACGAAACTTCAGCCTTCCGTCAATCCTCACAAAATCAGAAGTTGGATTCGTTATCCGTAAACGCCTACAGTGAATCGTACAGAACAACAGTGCCGACGAAATTTTCGCCGTGGAAAATTAAGGAAAACAAAATTCCGTAAATTTTGCAACGCGCCTCGTGTTTAATCCGACTTTGGATTTCTCATTTTTGTGCCTCAGAGACACTTTTCTTCGTCCTGAGCGACATATCGGATACGCGACCGCGCGAGTGTTTAATTGTTTCCAGAGTTCTAACCAAAACAATAGTGCTAAAACTTCTGAAAATAAAATTACCAAAATTCTTAATTGAGTTTTCGATAACGGCGGATTGAATCGACGCCGACTTAAGTGTTCAATTAGTTCGCGAAAGTGAACGTGATGTGGCGTTGTAAATTAAGTGCGCGTACGCAGCTTAGTCGCGCAAAAGGTATCCTCTCTAATTAGCAAATGGATCCCAAATTACCACCAAATTAAAATTGGTCATTTTGAAGAATGTGTGCGTCCAGCTAGGGCTCCCGACGAGTGGGAACTAGGTGGAGCTTATACGACGCATACAAGAAACGGATCCAACGGATGAATGGATGAAAATCGTTGATGCCCTTCAGACAGGCAATTAAGTAGACGAAAACGATGACCAGGCGGAGGATTTTATAGTTATGGAACGTCAAAATCAAATCCCACAGTTGGGCCAAACCGAAAAAAAGCGGACATCAGACCTAAAAATGAAAGTTTTTAGTGGGTATTTTTCGACTTAAGGTTGACTACAGTGATCCCCAAGGAAGTCGAATCCACTCATAATAGACCCTTACCTCGATTATAGCAGTGTACGTGACACTTGAAACGTAGCGTTCGAAAAAGTGAGTGGTCAAGTTAGGATATTTTAGAAGTGGGAAAATAAGTCAGAATTTTGAAAAATCTCACATATTCCATTCTGATAGAGTGGAACTAACTCCAAAAAATAAGTAATATAAAAATTATAAAAACATCAATAAAATTATATTGTACTACACAAAAATATAAAAAATTCAAAAAAAATTGATTATTCAAAACTAAAAAAGTAAAATGTTCCACATTGTTCCGTCTTAAAACTTATTGAAGGTTGTAGATTGACATGTTACAAAAGCCATATCCAAAATTTAGCGGCTCAAAATTGCTCAAACATTTTTAATCAAAGTTTATGTGGAAAAATGTATGGATTGAATGAATAACGCACGTGGCTGAGCTGCGATACAGTGTATGGAAGTTCGGAGCATTATAGTTTCCCCTTGTCCATGTATACCTGCTTTTGATTGTGTGCAGTAAAGGACCGTTGCATTGTATACAAGCATCTGACCCTTTCGCTGTGTCAAGGCTGAGTTTTATTATTGTGATTTTCTTTTACTGCTGTTTTAATGAATTAGTAAACTTTCGAAAAACTAAAATTTATTTTCCTATTCATGTACAGCTATTCTAAATCATAATAAATTAATCATATATTGTCCTTGGAAGTAATAATAAATTATTAAATTTCATTATACTTTTGATTTTTTTTCAAACAAATTCATCAACAAATGAGACAATTGTTGTTTGGAAAAACCAAAGGTCATCTTCGCCAAGATTCTACAGACCTATTAAAATGCAATTCGCTAAGGAAACCGATCAACTTATAAAAGATGCAACAAATTATGTACAGAAGCAAATTTACGAACTTGAACCGTACAGCTCCATTTTTCATAGACAAACAATTCTCGTTAAGTTCCAATTATGCTTAACAATGATAGATCAAAAAGTCTGTAATTCACTTATGGAGTGCAAATCTGCTCAACGTTGTTTTGTTTAATAGAATTGATCATATTTTAAAAATGCCAATTGTAGAAGAAGCTTTGAAATTTGGATTATCTACTCTACATGCTTGGATTCGATGTTTCGAATGCTTCTTACATATCTTCAAATGATGGTAACACTGCAAGAGCTTTTTTTCAGAACTCTAAAATAGCAGCACAAATTACTGGCGTAGATCAGAACCTTATTGAGCGCTTCCCTGTCATACTGCAAGCTATATCGTGCGGTTTTGAAATTGACATTGAAGCTTATGAGACATATGCATTAGAAACAGCTCGTAAACACGTTGAGCTGTACGGTTGGTGTTATATGCCTACTGCTGTTCATAAGATATTAATGCATGGAAAAGATATAATCGGTAGCTCAATTTTGCCGATTGGACAATTGTCTGAGGAAGCACAGGAGGCTTGTAATAAATTATTCCGGGAATTTCGGCTACGCTTCGCACGCAAAAATTATACAGAAAAAACAATGGAAGATGTCTTCAAACGTTTTTTAGAAATGAGCGACCAAGTTGTTTCTAATTGTCGACCAATCCCAAAGAAACCACTAAAATCTTTGTCAAGCGAAGTTTTACAATTACTTAAATCCCCAACTGCACCAACGTATGAAAATGTTTTAGAAGGACTAAATTTGGACGAAAGTAGTACAAGCGAATCAAATGTATCAAATGCAGAGTCGGATTATGAAGAAAACTTTTTGTTCTAGCATCAAATTTTTGATAACAAATTGAAATTAAAAAAAATTCAATATTTTGTTTATTAAAGCTCATGTATACCAAATTTGAAAATGATTTTTTTCAACCCTTTTGAAATATAACAAATTCACTTCCTATTCATTTCACACTTGCCAATAAACTCTAAATACCAAGTATAAAAAAATCTACTAATTCTTTAGAAATTTATTCGACATATTGGATCCACCATTTTGAATTTTGAAAAAATAAGTTCATATTCGTTTTCAGCGACCCCAAAAACCTATAAGTGCCAAGTTTCATAAAAATCTGCTAATTTTTTTTAATTTCGTCCGCCATATTGGACCCGCCATTTTGAATTTTGAAAAAATAAGTTCGTATTCGTTTTCAGTGACTCCAAAAACCTATAAATGCCAAGTTTCATAAAAATCTGTTTATTGTTTAAAATTTCGGCCCGCAATATTGGATCCACCATTTTGAATTTTGAAAAAATAAGTTCATATTCGTTTTCAGCGACTCCAAAAACCTATAAGTACAAAGTTTCATAAAAATCTGTTAATTTTTTTAAAATTCGTACGCCATATTGGATCCGCCATTTTGAATTGTGAAAAAATAAGTTCACATTCGTTTTCAGCGACCCCAAAAACCTCCAAGTAATTTTTTCGGTTTGGCCCCATAGTGAATCCCTTTAAATACGGTAAACGCTCAAGAAAAAGAACTGGAACTATTACGCCGCGAACGCGACCTTATGCAAAGAGAACTCGAACTCACAAGACGTGAATTGGAATTGGCGCGGGGTTCAACCGTTCCCGCTGCCCCTCAGCAACAACATTCGCTTGAATGATTTCACGGGAGACGATGCAGACTTTCGGAAGTGGAAAAGTCAATTTAAATTATTAATGAAATGACGAGAGTGGCCGACTTTTAATGTGCTCTAAATTGAAAGGAAGAGCTCAAAAGTGGCTTCACTCGAAACCTGAAAATATTGGTTTATCAGTCGAAAAATTATTGACCGAATTGGAAGACATGTTTGACCACCGTCAAAATCGATAACTCTGCGGAAGTTATTTAAAGATCGTGTTTGGAAATCTTCTGAAACTTTCAGTGATTATTTCCACGAGAAATTAATTCTGGCAAACACGATTTCCGTCGACGAAGAAGAACTAGTCGATTATTTGATAGATGGAATTCCCGATCCTTCACTTCGGAATCAAGCGCGAATTCAACGGTTCAAGGAAAAAAAGGATTTATTGCGAGCTTTCGACAGGATCATTTTGCAACCGACCGTCAAGAGTGTTTCGGGGAATAGTGGTTACAGTTCCAAGGTGCCTTATTCCGAAATGATACCTAGAGATAAGAAAGTGATCAGTGACAAAACTTCCGCAGCTTTACGCTGTTTTAATTGTAGCAAAACCAGACACATTTCCACGGATTGTAGAATGCCGAAAAGGCCTATCGGAGCCTGCTTTAAATGTTTTCAATTGGGACATCAATTAAAAGATTGCCCAAAGATGAGCGTGCAATTTTCGGGTTCGAACCAAATCTCTAACCTATCGGAAACCTTCCTGGACGATCCTCAAAAACAGCAGGTTAGCTGTGTATCAACGGGACAGCATGAAGATACGAAGAGCCTTCTAGAAAACCAATGCTTCAGAAAAATTGTCTACAAATTCATGGTTGGAAATGCCAATCAGTGCTTGACTTTGGATACCCTAATGGACACGGGAAGTCCAATAAGCTTTATTAAAGAAGGATTGATTCCGACAACGAGTGTAAGGCAGCATAATCCTCAGTCATCGGTAATGTATAGTGGGTTGAATGACAGCCCTCTTGTGCAACTGGGAGTTATTTCAGCAATGGTGACACTAGACGGAATTGAGCGTGAAATCGAGATTGTTGTTGTACCCGATGATACTATGCGAACTTCGGTTATTTTATGTAGACAAGAGTTAGGAAGGTTTAATTTAGGGTTGATAGCGTTATCTAAGCAAGAAGCCGAGGTCGTTAAAGAGATATTCGCGATTGATTTATCGGAGAGGAATACCGCGGACATGTTGCAAATAAATCCTGAAATAGACATTAAATTTCACACGAGTTTGAAGGATTTGTTTGTTTCGGAATATGTAAACAAAGAACGTCCCGAGCGTCCTAAAATAAAAACGGAATTGATTTTGCGATTGACGAGTGATAACCCAATATATTTCGGACCGCGTAGACTGTCATACGATTAGAAAGATAAGCTACAAAAAATATTGGATGTATTATTGACGAAAGGAGTTATACGGGAGAGTGAGTCTCCTTATGCGTCTCCTACAGTTTTGGCGAAGAAAAGAAACTCCGAACTCAGACTTTGCGTTCATTATCGGTTTTTAAATAAGACTACTCTACGCGATTATTACCCTCTCCCATTAATCGAGGATCATTTAGATAGTTTACGTGGTAAATGTTTTTTACACTCCTAGATTTGAGGGATGGTTTTTATCATATTGACGTAGCGCCGGATTCAATAAAATATACCGCGTTCATAACTCCTCTTGGACAATATGAATTCTTGAAGATGCCGTTTGGACTGAAAACAGCGCCAGCCAAATTTCAAAGATTCGTAAATGCGGTTTTTTCGGAGCTCATTAGATCGGGAGACGTAGTCATTTATTTTAATGACATTTTAGTTGCCACGGAAACAAAAGAAGGACATTTCGTAATTCTGAGAAAAGTATTTTCACTTACGGTGGAAAATAAACTCGAAATGAGGCTGGATAAATGCACATTTTTGCAGCAAGAAATTGAGTACCTTGGCTACAAAATCTCACCCAATGGCATAAGCCCGACTAAATGCGGTATAGAAGCCGTCGTCAACTTCCCCGTTCCACAGAACGTCCTCGAAGTTCAATGCTTTTTACGATTATGTGCGTACTTTCGAAAATTAGTGTGTGGATTCTCAGTAATTGCAAAACCTCTATATGACCTTTTGAGAAAAAATGTAGAGTTCTCGTTTGGAGAACAGCAATATCGAGCTTGGGAAATTCTTAAAACAAAGTTGATCGAAGCTCCAGTCTTAAGCATTTATGATCCTAGGGACGAGAATGAGCTCCATTGTGATGCTAGTAAACTAGGATATGGTGCCGTTTTGCTGCAAAAGAAGAGAGATGGCTTTTTTCATTCAATCTCCTACTTTTCAAAACGCACCTCCGACGCCGAATCTGGGTATCACAGTTTTGAACTCGAAGCCCTCGCGATCATATATGCCTTAAGACGATTTCGAGTGTATCTTCAAGGGATAAAATTTAAAATTATAACGGGTTGCAATGCTGTGAAACAGACTTCAGATAAGAGAGGCATCAACCCACGAATCGAAAGGTGGTCCAGTGAACTTGAAGAGTACGACAAAACTTTGGAACATCGAGAAGGAAATAAAATGAAGCATGTCGACGCTTTGAGTCAAATGGTGAATGTCATGATTGTCAAGGAAAACTCTTTTGAGTCAAATTTAATAATAAGCCAAAATCTTGACACAACCATTCGAGACTTACGTCGAAAGTTGCAAGGTCGTGACGACAAATTGTATGAGATGCGGAACGGTGTGGTTTACCGCAAAAGGTGACGGAGAAATTTTATTTTATGTACCTGAAGACATGGTGGATAATGTGATAAGAAAATATCACGACGAACTAGGTCATTTTAGTGTTCAGAAAACTTGCGCTGCGATACTAAGAAACTATTGGTTCCCGAAAATGAATGAGCAAGTGAAAGTTTATATTGCGAATTGTTTGAAGTGCGTGGCATTTTCCCCTTCGACGGGCAAAAGAGAAGGGTACTTGAACTCAATTCCGAAAGGCGAGATTCCGTTTTTTTCCGTTCGATTGACCAAAAGATTTCGGTGAAGAAATATATTTTACTAATTATAGACGGATTTACAAAATTTACAAGATTATACGCGGTGAAAACGACGGATTTGCAAGAAACGATTAATTGTTTAAAAGATTATTTTAGAAGTAATAGTAGGCCGAAAACCATTATTTCTGATCGTGGCAGTGGTTTTACGTCGGACGAATTTCAAATGTTTAATAAGGAAAATAACATGTATCACTCTTTGATTTCTACGGCGTTGCCAAAGGCCAATCGGCAAGTCTAAAGCCACATAAATATGATATTGGCGATTTAGTTATGATAAAGAATTTTGACTCGACTGTTGGTGTAGCGAGAAAATTGATACCAAAATATAAAGGTCCTTACAAAATCACGGAAGTTTTGCGTAACGATAGGTACGTTTTTCAGGATGTGGAAAATTTCCAGGTGACTCAAAAGCCATATATCGGAACTTGGGAGGCTGATAATATGAAGCCATGGCATACCGAATTTGTTGCGTTGATTTGTGAGTACTTTCCTGAATATTTTCCGCAAAGCGAATTTTAACCATTGTATCGGGTTCTTCCTATTTGTAATTAGTTATACATATATTAGTTCGGGTCGAACTTTGTCAGGACGGACGAATTGTGATATGCGTTTCGACCGATTTTCGAAAAATTGAACACTAGCGCCATCTGCGCATTAACAAGACGCATTGCGCCAGCGAAGTTAGTCCACGGCGAACTTCTGAAAACGCAACACACGACATTATTGTAAATTATAATAAAGTAATTGCAAACGAAACTTCGGCCTTCCGTTAATCCTCACATTATTGACAATGACAACTCCATACAGACTTACCAACGACTCGGTGACTTTATTTTATATTGTTATGATTCTTATTGTTTTATTCGCGATTTCGACTTCGAATATGTTGGTATATGTGTGTAGTAAATTGTTTATTGACGACTTCAATTGTTTGTAGAATTCAGAGTAAGAAAATACAATTTTAACTGAATGACCAAAAATAATGACTTTTATTTATTTCATCATGATTCCGATCTGTAATTTTAATTGACTATAATTGACATTTGATTTATATTGTTTGTATGATAAAGAACTTTTTAAATATGAATCGGAATTGTTACAATGGCGCCCAACAATGGGACTCGAAAGAATTGAAATTCTTTCGAGTGACTCACTTTTGTGGTAAATTAAATTGTGACTGATATATGGAATCGTTTGGTGTTGAAACAAATAATAAATTTTTTTCTTTGAATTTTAAAAATAATTGGACGAAAAATAAATTATTAAAATGACGTTATTTCATTACGATAAAGTCCACAACGTACCGCCGCAAACGACAGTAAATACGGCGAGCGAAGTCCAAGAGTTGACGAAAAGGATCGCTGAAATGAAAAAAACAGATTGATGAGATGCGGAATCAAATGCGGCAGCGAAACGAAGATGACAGTCAGCAGCACACGGAGACTCGCGAAAATAATGACAGAAATAACATAAAAACACTTGCAAACGAATTAGGTGCGATTTTAATACAAAACTATAACAAACAAAACATTGACATAATCGCACCTAAAAATAAAGATTGGAATACTAAAAAAACGAAGATGAAATAAGAAATAAAAATGAATATAAATTGTTGGGTAACATGGAAATGATCTAAAGAGGAATAATAAAAAACTAAATAAAAACGAAAATGGAACAATTAATGAATGTCAAAATGGATTAAATGAAAAAACGAGTAAAAAAATTAATGAAATTAAAAGTAAAAATGAATATGATATTATAGCCGAAACTGGCAGTGGTTATAAAAAGAATGATGAAAGAAATGTTAGATTCCAACAAGTAGTTTTTTATATTATTTTACGTCGACTTTTCTGAACCCATATGGGACTAAATAGCGACTGGACCTACAGTTTATGAAGGTGGAACCGCCTGAGCTTTAACGTTATTAGACACTTACAAACGAATACAGAGGTGTCCCGATGACATATGGCAGAGGCCCGGATCGAAAAATCGTCAAAATCGCATTGTAATTTTGGATTAAAGCAACTCCCCGTTCGGCAGCATCGTTCACAACTTTTAAATCCCAAAGTCTTTGTTAATCTTTAAGATAGTTATCATCTTTAGTCCAAAAAACTGGGTCTTTATTTAAAAAGTTTTCGCAAATTTGCCTCTCTTTGAAAAATTCTCTGGTGTTTCTCGTAACGAAATGATGCAATTCTTGATTGGCAATTTCATTTTCATCAATAGTTATTCTTCGTGGAGGATTTGGAGAAGCAAATTTGTCTAATGATGAAACCATAGCTCTTTTCTGTTCAATTGGTACCGTACTTTCAAAGAATGCCAGGCCTACAAATTTCTCACTTAAATACCACGTATGTCCAGACATTTTTTGACAGCTGCGTTTGAAATTTGCAAATCTACTGCTTTATATTTCACGAGATCTTTTATCATTTGTAAATCATTGGAGGGAGCTAATGTAGCTTTTGCACACTGAAATCAGTTTTTTAAATATATTTGGACAGCAAAAAGGTTGAATTTTCTCCAAGCAGAAAGTTCTGAAGCAGTGAGAGAAACTTGTTTTCTAAATAAATAAATTTTCAGGCATTATGTAATTTTAGACATTCACCTAGCACGGTGAACAGCTCTAGGAGCATTAACATGGAAAGGTTTTGCTGAATTTTCACCAAGAAAAATCAGTGTCAATTAAAGAAGTTCTTTGTAGTCATCTCTTGGTGGACAATCTTTCAGCTGGCGTTTTACAAAGATGATTAGATCTGCTTTAAGCGGTGTAATTAAGTGAGATATATTATGATCGTGCATTCCAGATTCAGATTTAGTTTTACCGATTTGTGGCCACTCTTTTTGAAATCGTTCGAAGAGTTTGACTTTTGGGCCGCTAGAAGGACCAAAGACAGCATTAAACACTGAACTGACCGGTAATTCCATGATGTGATGCAAGCTAAAACCAAAAGAGGTTTGCCTAATTTCTTTTCAAGTAGAGTACAAGCTCCACTATCTTTACCACTGTTACGTGCGGTTGTGTTAAAACACATAGCATTTACACGATCTGCCAAATTCCAATCTAAAAGCGATTCATAAACTGCATGAGCTTGGGATTCACCTGTACCACTAGTGATAAGAAGAACATTTAAAAGTTTTATGAGTAGATCACCAGAAACAAGAATAGCTAAACGATCAACTGTTTCTTTAGAACTTAGTGCTCGCATCATTTTCCCATCCCAATGTACGAAAAGTGATGCACTTGAACTAAACGTTTTCTTTATTTCCTCAGCAGTTTTTTTGCGAAAATTTTGCCTGCTTCTGCGAATTGTTGAAGCAGTGCATGCTATGTTTTCAATATTCTGATTTAAAGCTTTTGCAAATGGCAGCCACAATATAAACTGCATTTCTATTGCTTAATTTAGCTCCGTCTAAAGCACCACAAACGTCATCCGTCATAATATTAAGTTTTTGCTTTTCTTTGTGCAAATTCGACTCATCGGAATCCTTGAAAACATAACTAGAGTCACTGTCAGCAGAATTATCTAATTCAAATTCAATGTCCCTTTCCAAATTAGCATTTTCACCGCACGGTTCTTGGAACATCTGAATTTCTAATTTTCTTCGCTTAACAGACTTTTCAAAATAGTTTTGATCATTTTTCACAGTTTATTTATTATCATTTTTAAATTCATCCACTAATTTCTGAGTTACCTTTTTATTTTGCCTTAACAAATTTAAAAGAGATTTACAGAATCGGTAAGTTTGTTTTGAACATCATTAGACGCAGAAACTATATCAAAAAAATTATCTTACTGGTCAGAGAAGGCATTACGTTTTTGGAAAGAATATATAGAAGATTTGTACTTTTCTCTTTGTAATCTCATCCACAAGTCGTATAATTTTCTTATTTTGACAATAATATTTCGCTCTTCTCTGCATGGAATGTTTTTCGTTATCCAAAAAGTGACTACTTCTTTACATGTTATTTGAGCACTTTCTTGTAATGATAATTTATCCTTTAGATGCAAGTAAAAAAATCTGGATAAGATGTGACGGATAGATGGTAATAATGTACAACTTATTTCTTTACTAGCGTTCCCTACAGGCCAAATTTCTTCAGATATTTATCTGCTTTTCCCATTATCCACTTCTTATTTCTAAAAAAATGTTTAGGTTTACGTACAATAATAGGAAAATAAATTTTAAGTAATTTTTTATGCTTATAAAATATCGTTAATTCTTTAAAGAAACAGGAAACATACCTTGTACTTTGTCAGTGGCAAAGTAAATCTTACTCTTTAAGACTGTAAACGTTTATTATTAATAACATAGTTTTCAATTTTTTCTTGTCAATAATAATCTTCAGGTAAATAGAATTACGTAAGAAATTGTTTGAATACGAAACAACAGCGATATAACTGTATAATTTTTTACATTTATTAGTGACCTTAAAAGGTGAAACTTTATCAATAAACATGAAAAAGGAAAAAATATTTCTTAAATGATCTTATTTTGAGATCTGAATGTATAATGTAGCATAAAAATGGTAAAGTAGAATATTTTTAAATTCTATAAAGATTGATTGGGATCATTTTTGACAGATATTGATAAGAATTTTAAGTCTGAGAATAGTTATAGCTTTTTTATCTGTATACTATATTTAAAATTATTTCAAATTATTATACTTAAAATTGTTATCAATATCTGTCAAAAATGATCCCAATAAATCTTTATAGAATTTAAAAATATTCTACTTTACCATTTTTTATGCTACATGATACATTTAGATCTCAAAATAAGAATATTTCAGAAATAGGTTTTCCGTTTTCATGTTTATTGAGAAAGTTTCACCCTTTAAGGTCAATAATAAATTTAAAAATTTTCCAGATACATTTTAATTATTTTGCAGATAGGTCCTTTAATTGACCAATACATTCTACTAACTGCAGTGAAATAAATAAACCGGATATTTGATTTTTTATAGTCGTTTTTGCGTAAGAATTTCGATTTTTCGTCTTTTAAGCTGAATGTAGTGTGTGAAAAAAAATTATTTTGTATTGTATAATTACGTACTTATTCAACCATAATACTAGAGCAATTAGAAGTAATAAAAAACATTTTAAATACGCTAATGAAGATTTAAAGTAGTCAAAAATTTTAAAAATCAGTTTTTACACATAAAATTGACAGCGGGACCTCTAAAATTTTTTTTTTTCAAAATAAAAAATCCTTTTTTTTTACGAAGAACAATTTTTTGAGGTAGCACATATAAGATATATTTTGATGAACAACCCTAATATATATATATATATATATATATATATATATATATATATATATATATATATATATATATATATATATACAGGATGAGCGATTTTAATCGCCCCGTCGGAATACATTAGAATATAAGCAAGATAGAGAACAGTTGAAGGGGATGGAGGGGCTCATACAATGGTATCGACCTTAAACTCGATTTTGAAGGTTATTGCAAGGTCAACGTTATTTTGCGGTGAATCCACACTCGATCGAAATGTTCCTATTTAAAAAAATAACGTTGACCTTGCAATAACCTTCAAAATCGAGTTTAAGGTCGATACCATTGTATGAGCCCCTCCATCTCCTTCAACTTTTCTCTATCTTGCTTATATTCTAATTTATTCCGACGGGGCGATTAAAATCGCTCATCCTGTATATATATATATGTTACGTACCAAGCCCGAAATTGTACAGAACGCGATGTGTACAGCAAATTGTGTACAGATCGCGATTGGTACAAGGCATTTTGTACAAAGCTGTTATTTCCGGGCTTTGTACAGACATTTCTGTACTGAGCGGGCTCGGTACAACGCCTTTTGTATAATGTTGTCTACATCAGTCGCTGTGTACATTTAAATTGTATATGTATGTATGTATGTTGATCGACGATTGTATTTACAGAATGACGATAAACTTTGTTTATGATTTGAAAATTAGTACTATAGAAGCATTACTCGAAGATACACATTCTCGACTTAAAGCCATGGTTTCGATTGACATGAAAAATGATTTTGAAAATAAATTAAGTTTGCCTGCTATTGCGGAAAATTCGGTTTCTATACGCGACAAAAAACATTACTTCGAAATAATTGAAAAAGTGCTGGAATCAAAAAATAAAATTAAGAAAAGTCCAAGTGATTATCGGCGTTTAAAAAGGTATGACGTGTTAACAATTGAAAACGAAAAAAAATTGATAGTTCCGTTACTTAATAATGTCAATGGAAGTGTTAAATATTTCATACATAATGATGAAATTTTCGAATTATTGAAATCTGCACATACTTCTACTGGTCATGGTGGTGTACATAAAATGCATAATGCATTAAAGGACAAATACGCTAATATAACTCGCCAAGTGATCTTATTGTTTTTAAATGAGTGTGAAACGTGCATTAAAAAAAGAGCACATCCAAAAAAAGGTGTTGTGGTGAAACCAATTTTAACAAAAGAAGCGCATGAACGCGGCCAAGTCGATTTAATCAATATGCAGTCCAGCAAAGACGGAGAATACAAATTTATTTTCAATTTCCAAGATCATCTGACAAAATATACTGTGCTTAAGCCTCTCAAAACAAAAACAGCTGTAGAGGTTAGCTACAACTTAATCGATGTATTTTGTACGTTTGGCGCTCCATCCATACTGCAATTAGACAATGGGCGAGAATTTGTGAATTCTGTAATTGATGAATTGAAAATAATGTGGCCTCCTTTAAAGTTGGTACATGGTAAACCTCGCCATTCACAAAGCCAGGGTAGCATAGAAAGATGTAATCGAGATATTGAAGACATGATTAGGGCTTGGATGATCGATAATAATACATGTAAGTGGAGCGAAGGTTTACGCTTTTGTCAGTTTCAAAAAAATAACAGCTTACATTCCGAAATTAAACAAACGCCATTTGAAGCTTTGTTTGGAAGAAAAGCAAATATAGGTTTGGCAAGCAGTAATTTTCCAAATTCAATTATTCAGACATTAAATTCTGAAGAGGAATTAGAAAATATGACAACTGATCTTTTCGACAATGAATACATTGGTGAAGAAATTTCGGAGTCTAATGCTGAAACCGCAACAAATGTGCTACATGAAAATGTAAAGAAAAATCAACAATTGGCTGCTGACGGACTTGAACGACAAGCGAAACGGATGAAGATGGCAAGTGATGCTCGGTACTTACATTTGAAACCAGGACACAACGTCACTATTCCGATACCTGATGTTGATAGGAGTAAAACTGATCTTCCAAATCTTCTTGGTAAATTTTAAATACAAAAATAAAATTATAAATAGTAAATAATAATAACAATAACAATAACAATAACAATAATAATCCCGATTTATATTCTATTTACAGGT
Source organism: Trichopria drosophilae (assembly GCA_030407085.1). Classification (NCBI taxonomy): domain Eukaryota; kingdom Metazoa; phylum Arthropoda; class Insecta; order Hymenoptera; family Diapriidae; genus Trichopria; species Trichopria drosophilae. The sequence goes on along the minus strand of CM059585.1, from coordinate 55,269,980 downwards.
GTTATAATTGATGTGACTGATGACAATTACTACAAAGTAGGAACGAAAGATGGACTAATTACTCCAATGTTCAGCAGAAATCAATTAGCACCAACAAATAATAATTTTTTAAAAGCTGAGGACGTGCCAGATGTTACAATCTCCATACGATCTGCCAATAATAAGGCTTCGATAAATGGAGGGCAAGGTTTTGTTAAGTGTTCCTGTGTTACAAAATGTACCACTAAAAAATGTGCATGTAGAAAGAAAAATGTTTTATGTAATTCGAGGTGTCACAATTCATTAAGTTGTACAAATAAATAAAAAATTATAATTATTATGTGAAACTAATATGTAATAAACCTAATTAAAAAGTTACAGAAATTATTTTTAATTCGACTACGTCTGATTCTGCGACATTGTACAAAACGCGTTGTACCGAGCCCGCTCAGTACAGAAATGTCTGTACAAAGCCCGGGAATATCAGCTTTGTACAAAATGCCTTGTACAAAACGCGATCTGTACAAAATTCGCTGTACACATCGCGTTCTGTACAATTTCGGGCTTGGTGCGTAACATATATATATATACAGGATGAGCGATTTTAATTGCACCGTCGAAATACATTAGAATATAAGCAAGATAGAGAAAAGTTGAAGGGGATGGAGGGGCTCATACAATGGTATCGACCTTCAACTCGATTTTGAAGGTTATTGCAAGGTCAACGTTATTTTTTTAAATAGGAACATTTCGATCGAGTGTGGATTCACCGCCGAGACGACATCACCGGCTTTCTGAACTGCAATTAATATAGGATTATCTATGCGAAGGTCCCAATTGAGTTCCACAATCCTCTTTTTCTTTACACATTTTAAATAAGCCATACTTTACAGTATACCTAGTATCCGAATGTAGTCTAGTACTATTTATTAGAAGATTTTAATAAAACCAATAATAATATAACATTACGCATATACAAACGTACATGTTGGTTCCAATACCCAAATAATCAATCTGAATATGTGGGATAATCAACATGCATGAATGGGTCATTTCATATCAAATTTACAATGAAAATTTAAATTTCTGTAAAATATTTTTTCCTGTTTTTCACATGAAAATAAAAGACACGGAAAAATGCAAACTTTGTTACCCGGGACAATATTTTGTTAGTTAAATTATTTGCGACTTATAAGCGATCGAAAATAGGGTCATTTTCTAAGCATCGCAACTTTGAAAATTCATTACTCGAAAATTTTTGCGTATCATATTAAAATAAAAAAATACGTGTCTTTTATTTTCATGTGAAAAAAAACAGGAAAAAAAAATAATTTACAGAAATTAAAATTTTTATTGTAAATTTGATATGGAATGACCCATATGTATGTGAACATTTTATTTTTCAGGACGTCACACTATATGGGAAACTACACAAACAATTTGAAAAAAATAGATGAAGCTGTCCTTCAAGTATACGTATATACTTTTAAGACTAACAATAAATAAATTTCTATACCAGTTCACAAGCAACATTCAAATCTTAATGCAACATTTCCGATAACTAGAGTCTTCATTACTATTTCTTTCATTTGCAGAAAAAACTAATTGCATATGACAATGAATAATATAAAAGATAGACGAGAACATCTTACAGAATACAGGGTGATCCTCCATTAATTGCCAACCGGTCAACTGTAGATTCTTTAGTTCATTCTAAGAACATTTTTCTTTGGCAAAAATTCGTGCGAACTATAGTTATCAAGTTATTAAGCATTTAAGTCGGCCAATGGGAGCAGGACTAATTCATTGTCGGGAGGAAATTCAAACAGTTGCATTGTCATGGAACATCGAAAATAAAAATCAAAAAATGCGCATCGGCGATGAACCGCGCGGTATTTGTTTTCGAGCGAACAACGTGTGCCAGAACGACTGTCAAAAATTCAAAACGCCTAAGCTGTAACTCGCTTCTGCAAAAAGCGAATCGCCGAACCGATTTCAAATTCATGACGGACAGAGACTTATAAACAATACAGCATAGGATTATCAATTTTCAGGAAGTACAAATAATTCAAAATTAATTAAATAACCTAAATAACTGGAAATAATTAAATACTGGCTATTTTTAGAAACGCATCCGAATTTAAAAATGATTGAAAATCAAACGTGTTCAAATTCATAAAACTAAAATCTCGCTCTTTCGGGACTGTTTCTAAAATTTATTAAATTAAAAAAAATGACAAAGGAGGATTTTTTTATATCGAATGGGGCTCGTAAATGTTGATTTTGAAATTCTAAGATACGTTGTAAGGAGAGATTTAATTTTACACGCTACAGACGGCTTCTAAAATTCATTATAAATTTATCTAGAATTCATTATAAATTTTCAAAATGAATGACCTGGAGTGATCTTTTGCCTTTTCATGTCCGAAGGAACTCGTTGTGTAGATATTTCGATTTTCATTAATTCTTGTGAAGAGGGATTTTATCATCTACGCACAGGACTTCTTTTAAAATACGACAAATATTAAAAGTAAATGACCTGGAGTGATGTTTTACATTTTCATGCCCGAAAGAACTCATTATATGGATATTATGATTTTCATTCATTGTTGTGAAAAAAATTTAATATTTTGCGCCAAGTACTGAGTCTAAAATTCGTCAACTTTTCGAAATGAATGCCCTGGAGTGATGTTTTGCATCTTCATGTCCGAAGGAGATCGTTATGTGGATATTTCGATTTTCATTAATTCTTGTGAAGAGGTATTTTATCATCTACGCTCAGTACTGCTTTTAAAATACGACAAATATTAAAAGTAAATGACCTGGAGTGATGTTTTTCATTTTCATGTCCGAAGGAACTCATTATGTGGATATTCTCATTTTCATTCATTGTTATGAAGAGGGATTTAATGTTTTACGCTCAGGGCTGCTTCTAAAATTCGTCAAATTTTCCAAATGAACGCCCTGGGGTGATGTTTTGCATATTCATGCCCGAAAGAACTCATTCTGTGGATATTCTGATTTTCATTCTTTGTTGTGAAGAAGAATTTAATATTTTGTGCCTAATCAACATAACGAGCACCTTTGGATATAAAAAAAATATCCCTCCTTACAACGTGTCTTGGAATTTAAAAATCAACATTTACGAGCCCCATTCAATATAAAAAAATATCCTCCTTTGTCATTTTTTTAAATTTAGTAAATTTTAGAAACAGACCCGAAAACCAATAATCCGCGGTTCATCGCCGATGCGCAATTCTTGATATTTATTTTCATTTTCCATGACAATCAATGCAACTATATGAATTTCCTCCCGACAATGAATTATTCCTGCTCTCGTTAGTAGTATAGCTGGGGCAGCGCACGATTCGTTTCCGCCACCGCCACCAGGCGTCGCCACAGTCGCGGCACTATCGCAGCAGGCGAGGTGGTAGATTCGTGAACTAATTCGCAGACTGATTCGTGGACTAATTCGCGGACTGAGTCGCGGACTGACTCGCTGGCCGATTCGCGGATTGATTCGCATTTTTGATTTGCTGTTTAGTACGCGGGCTTAATTCAAGACTCTCTCATTGGGAAATCTGACCGTCACTAATGAGGTCATTAAGATGACGCAAGGACTTCGTGGACGGTCCCATTGAGTTTTCGAAGATTAATGCTATAGCGTTATGCATATATCTTTCGATCTTTTAAATGTGCCCTGTTGGGAAATCTCTCTTTCAATATGGCACACCGTTACCGACGTATTTCAGATGTTACATATATTTTTTGATGAATTGAAAGCGTAGATTTCCATTAGTCTAAATACCAGTTTGAAGGTGTCTGGCCCAATCTCGTATATCGACGACCTACTTTTTAAATCTCACACAAATTTTAAAAAGCTGCAATCAGGGCTTTGACCTCTCGCTTGTAATGTTGTAAGTTCGAATTCACCTTTCAGAATTTTCTCTCGTCAGGGAAATCTATCCATCAATATGACAGTCGTCTTGACAAGCCTTTAGCGTAACTCAATGATCTCCAATAGTGACGAAACCGCTGAGTCCCTTCATACAAAACTGCTAAGATCATTTTAAAATTCATTTAGAAAAAAAAAGCCTCTAAGCAAGTCTCAATGCGTTCAAAAGACCTGATGTCGACCCCTTGATGCGTGGGACCCGGCAGGTCCGTTTATCCTACCTATCAATTACAAAATTTGTTCTATCTAGCATCTATATTTCCATCTTCTCGTTTCGTGACATAATGTTTCTAAATCCTTCTTGACCTACATATTTTATACACAGATTTTCATTCATAAGGTGGAAAGTCTCGTTTTCGACTCTCCTCCTATTGAAAACCGCTCCCATTACCACCATCGCAACGCCTCAACTGTAAAACCCATTAATCATTACGTCGATCATCGACTCTTTCATAAATATTTATTTTTGTTTGGTACAATATCATGCAGGAAGGAAGATGAAGAAAATACAGAAGATGTATTTAATAAATTTTATTTTTCACATTCATATTCATACATTACATTAATTTGTTTACAATATTGTTATACATAAGAATATAAAATAGCTATCACATAAAATTTATATTTTCAATATCGTCAACTATTGCATCGCTTTTAATTTGACAACTGATGCAGTCTTTAATCGTAGACGGTTCACCATCTATCGTATCATAGCTTGATTCGAAATGTTTATAACATCGTCGACATTCATGTATGTCAGGATCGTTTGCATAGCAGGTGGCAAGCAGGTCCATGCTTCTTCAATTTGTCATTCAGCAATCATGCAGATGAAATCGATCGATAGACATTCTATATCTTTTGTTTCCATCAATGCGAGACGTTTGACTGCGTAATAAATCCTTAATGAACGTTGAAGAGATGCAGGCTGTTCAAGTAGATTTCCCAATACCCAATTTTTAATTATTTGTACATTTTCTTTAGTGCAAGTTCCATTAATCGTATGGCTTTTACATTTCTCCGACAATTCATATTGCTGCTGTTGCTTTAGTTTTGTCAGAGATGGGCAGTCCAAAACGTCGAGATCAATAACATTTTCAGCGTTTAATATATCCTCCAACCAACATTTTTTATAGACTCCTTTTACATAAATTTTGTTGGCACATTTAACGATATCCTCCAAAGTCTCGTTTATAGCATCAAAGAAAACGTCACCAGATTGCCATAGTAAGCCGTGGTAATTATCCATTAACCAGTTATTGACTATATTATAGTGTAAAGGTAACCACACCCATTGATATGGTGGTTTAAACACATAAGTCTCAATTTCACCGACGAAAATATTTATTATAGACATTTCCTTCTGTATGAAGCGATTACCAGGCCCGCGGAATCCCTGTACGTCTACAATATATTCCATTTCGTATGAAACTGATTCACTAGCGATTAAAGTATAAACGCATTTTATTCATTTATTGACGCATGTGCAATAATGGCTACCATAAAAGTCAGCTATTGCTGCATCATAGTCGCTTCTCGGTGCCTGTGTGGAAATACATCGTAGGCTAAGAACCGTATTGTGAAAGTGAACGTAAAATTCTAATAATGACCTTTTCCTCATGTGTTCTTCTACCATCTCTCTCGCTCTCGCATACTCTTTGTTAGATCCATTAACTTTAGCATTATACCGTTTTCACGGTCATCGTCATCGCCGATTACCCGCCGATCATTTTCACCATATATTTTTCCATGTATACAGGTTCAGACGCGTTTAAAGTCATTGCGCAATTTCATCAAAACATATACCAAGTGACATATTTTCTCTTTCCCAAATTTAGACAACCTCCGCCATAATAGAAAGGAGATGACCTCAGTTCCGTATTTTATCTAGGATTAATAAATAAATAAATAAATAAATAAATAAATAAATAAATAAATAAATAAATAAATAAATAATTAAATAAATAAATAAATAAATAAATAAATAAATAAATAAATAAATAAATAAATAAATAAATAAATAAATAAATAAATAAATAAATAATTTATAATAATAATATTTAAATAGTAATAACTCTCACAAAATCGGATGATGAAAGACGCTAGCAGTAATTAGAAAGAGAGGATGACACGCTTATTCCCTATGCATTTATCTATTCGCGGTATTTACGTGTTTTCATGACGTTCGAACCATAGCTATACGAGTTTGGACACGTGAGTAATGTAATTAATCAGGTTCCTGACCATTTTGGAATGTGTGTGTACAATTTACCACATCTTAAACATCGCCATACAGGATTCGACCTGTTAATTATCCGTAGACTTTACTATACAGTAACAATGAATCTGACTTCCACAAGTGACGAACACATACGAGTATCGACTTGCTTTTAATATAATTAATTAACCTTCAATTAATATTTCCCACTTTTAAAATTTCTGAGAATAAAAAGATCTAAATGACGATGTAAAAATCTAAGAAAAATCTAGAGCCTACGGGCTCTGGGATATACCATGCTTGCGCCTTTTAAAAAAATGTATTATGGCCCATAGAACTTTCGTGCATTTGCCTTGATAAACAATAGCCTGGCGCTTCCCTTTCAATTTCGACACATATATATATACAATAGTTATATGGCTGATAAGTAAGTACGATTTTTTTTCCTTTTTGTAACAAAAAAATTTACCTGCCGAATGCACATGTCTTCATTGCCCACTCAGTGTGTACTTTATGATTTGTGTACGAATGGTACGAGATTACGAATGTAAAAAATCTGGGACCCTGACATAAACTTTCAAACATTGAGATTAAGTTTGACTTAGACATAATATTTTTGTGAATATATATACAACTGCAAGACATGGAGCCGAAAAAATTAAAATCTAAAATGAGGTCTTATAAATATCGACAAGTTAAAAAGTGGAGGCCAATAAACAGAATAAGCGATAAAGTGTCAAGTTCTAGCTCGACAAATGTCGATGATGCAACTGCACATATGCAAAATGTTGAAGAAAAATCATCAATAGAAAACAGTGAGCAGCTTATGAATGCAAATGGTGCTTCCTGTCAAGATTCAACTGATTACTGCGAAGAAGGATATCACGAAGAAGACTGTCCACCTCTATATTTGTTTATAAGTGTCTAATAACGCCAAAGCTCGGGTGGTTCGGATTCCACCTTCATAAACGGTAGGTCCCGTCGCGATTTAGTCCCATTTGGGTTCACAAAAGTCGACGTAAAATAATATAAAAAAAAAAAAAAACGAAGACTGTCATGAAGAAGAGTGTAATGAAGGAGATTCTATGCTCCACGCAATGACTATTAATGATGCAAATGTTATTAACAACGAGGATGATGAAATATCTTTAATACGTGAGTGGGCCATTGAATGTCGAATCCCATTTGTGCACTTAAACAAATTGCTAAAAATTATTGGAAAAAGAGTTCTACCATCTTTGCCAAAATCATCTGCAACTCTATTTAAATTTTATAATAGTATACTACGAGTTGTCAGAGATATGGAAGACTGTAATGAGAATGCTCCGAAGGGAGAGTATGTATATTTAGGTATTGAGCAAGGATTAAAGTCTTGCGTGGACACGCAAATTCAAAAAAACAAAATTTTACATTTAATAATTAACATAGACGGAGCAAAAATATTTGATCGTGGCACAAAAACAATTTGGCCCATTCTAATAAAAATTTATAACAACCCAGATATTTATAAACCTTTTATGGCTGGTGCATATGTAGGATACTGTAAGCCAAAATCTGTTACTTTATTTTTAAAAGATTTTATATTAGAAATTAACCATTTACAAAACGGGTTGGATATAAATGGGATACACTTTGATGTGAAAATAAAATTCTTTACTTGCGACACACCTGCTCGATCCTATGTGAAGTGCTTAAAGGGACATAATTCAATGCATGGTTGTGAACGTTGCTTTGTGACACGTGAAACTCACAAAGGCACAGCATGTTATTTAGACACTGATTGCATTTGCAGAACCAATGAAAATTTTAGAAACTTTGTAGATAATGAACATCATAGTGGAGCTTCACCATTATTGATGATCAACCCACCAATTGATATGGTGACTAACTTTGTGCTCGATTCAATGCATTTGTGTTTTCTTGGAGTTATGAAACGTTTACTTGAAGCTTGGCTATCAAAAGATTTAAACGCCAAATTAAGTGATGAACAAAAAGGTCCCGTATGGAAAAAATTAACGGTAATCTAACGCAATTCACCGTACGATTTTGACACATTTCGGTACGTCTGTATAAAATTATGTACGGTGATGTACGTTTACGTACGTTCGCGTACGATTTGGTTACGATTCGAACATTTTGTACACCATTGTACAGAAACGTACGCAAACGTACGCGAACGTACACAAACGTACGCAAACGTACACAAAATTGCTAGAACATACTGAAGCATGCGGAGATGTACAGCATTGTACACTATAGATGTCAAACAACCATTCGTAATAAAATATTTTCTTACAAAAACGTCCGGAATCATATGAATATGTACTGAAACGTACGCAGACGTACCCAAACGTACGCAATTGTACGGATATATGCAGCCATGTATAGAAACGTACGAGATTTTGGAACTATTTACAGGAACGTGCCCGACTGCACGAATATTGAATATCCCAGATAGGTGCCCGTTTTTCTTCCGTTATTTTTTTTCGATTTTTTGTCCAAAATTTTTCACGTAATTTTGGAGAAAAATGACCCAAACCAATTCTTCTACATTGGACAAATATTCCAAAAATTTGTCGCGTTTTTTAGGGATATTTATACATTTTTTCATATTTTACGGGCATTTTTTACAATTGCAAGGTTATTAAAAAAAAATCACGAAAAATTTGTGTAAGCTTTTCTTCGATGGAGAAATCATATAAACTATTTTCATCAAAGTCGGCAATTGTTCACGGATTGCGGTCAAGTTGGCTTGGAATGCCCCACATATATTTTTTTAAATATACATTGTAAATGATGCACGTAATGAAGAATAAAATGAACAATATACAGAAGGGAACCGTAGGTAACTGAAAGGAATGCTTTTTTTATTTATATCACTTATGTCATACAAAATATCTTTATTGGAATAATAACAAAATTTTTAATTAGTTGATACATTTTGCAGTAGTTGCTTTGCTCAAAGAACCTATGAATAGATGATTTCTTACATTCATTAAAATACATGGTCTGTAAATGTCATTACAACTGATGACATTGAAATCATTTGTTTCCACTATTTTACAACATTTTAAATGTTTAACAGATACATCCGCATTTTTGAAAATATAAGTATTACGAACATCCAATTTTTTATAAAATATAAATACCTTATTTCTGTTACTATACTCTACTTTATAAATTTTTTGTATTATACCAAAATCTCCATGTCTGGTTTGAAATACCGAATCATTCGTTTTTTGACATCGATTATATGTGCAAGATGTATAACGACATCCATTGTAAATAATTTTGGAATACATTAAACATTTACTTAACAACATATACGTAACTGACGATTTTGCACGTAACGTTGAATCCAATGCCTGGAGCCCGTAGTTTATTGTAAGGCAGTATGTACCTGAGCCGTCCAGCGACTTGTGGGCAGCGACACATCAACACAACGGACACTACTGTTAGCAAAATCTACCCCTTGCCCCAGTGTTGCACTTTTGCATCAAAAGCGTGTAAATAAACACCGTCTGGGTGCAAGTCTCTCGGCTAGAGACGGAGGTTAGGTTTCGTTTGTTTAGTTATTTTCATTTAAAAACCGATATTTTTGAAGATATCATTCATTTTATATAAGAACATTTTATATATCTAGCGAAATTGTCAAGGTCACAGGTGTCTCATATAGATAGGCAGGAAAAATTTAACGGGGATTTTGATGTAGAGACTATATGCGTTTTGAAGCCAGCGCTTTTTGGGTGGAACACGTGCACCGTTACACCGGTGCAGTGGTGTAGAAACGGTGCAGGGGGTAGATTTCGCTATGTATTGTTGATGGTTAAACGAACTTACCTGTAAGTGAAGTTCGACCATAATTATATGAGTAGCTTGTTCGAAGGTATTAAATATGTAGTACGGTAACTCGCCGCACGATGACGCCTCATTTTAGAGTCCAATTGGAATTAATAATATTAATATCTTCGAACAAGCTTAACGAAATATAATAAATGGATTTGATAATGTTTTAAAACTAATTGGATTCTATGAATTATTTTTGGAGCTTACATGTGCTCCTCTAGCATAATTCACGATGATGCACACTTGCCATACGTTCGCGTACGTTTACGTACGTTTAGGAATATTCTTTGATGCATTTTTTCTCGTAAGTGACGTTTCTGCAGGATTCTGCAGGATACTGTACCTTTGCACACTTTCGCGCACGTACGCGTACGTACGCGGACGTTTACGTACGTTTACGTACGTTTACGTCTGTTTAGAAATATTCTGTTATGCATTTTTTCTCGTATGTGTACATTTTTGTAGGATTCTGGACGATACTGCATCTTTGCATAATTTTGCGTACGTTAACGTACCTTCGCGTACGTTCGCGTACGTTTCTGTATAATGCTGTAAAAATGTTCGAATCGTAACCAAAACGAACCTAAACGTACCAAATCGTACGTAATCGTACGGAATCATGCTTAAATGTAACGAAAACATACCATTTTTATTTCCATAGGGGGTATGTTATCAAGATGTATAGAAAAGATCAGTCTTCAGCAACCTAAGGAATTTCACCGCAAGCTAAGGAACATTAATTATCAAGCAATATATAAAACTACAGAATACAGATTTATTTTGCTTTTCTGTGGACCAGTAATTCTTAAAGATCTTCTAGATGACAATAAATATAATCATTGTATGTTATTACATGTGGCCTGTCGTATGTTGTCAACAAGTTATGCATGTGAAAATGTGTTAAATGCAGGACATCTACTTATGCAGTTTGTAAAATTAAGTGTCTTATTGTATGGTTGTTCACTTTGTTACAATTAATGTCCATAATTTATTGCACCTTGCGGATGATGTGCAAAATATGCAGTGCAGTTTAAGTGACATGAGTGCTTTCTGTTTCGAATCCTATCTCGGACAAATTAGAAACATTATTAGATCACCCAACAATATTTTAACACAGCTAGTCAACAGATTCAATGAAGTCAATACGTTTTTAGATACAAAACCTTCATTTCCTGCTATAACAGTTTTAAAAGGATAGAAAGAAAATATCCTGCAACTACAATATAAATTGATGTATCTCTAATCACAGTCTCCAAATAATATGATTATTTTAAAAACCAATAAAATATGTGAGATACACAAGATATTTGAACAAAATGAAAAAATTTTTATAGAAATAAAGTTTTGGAAAATAAAAGATAATTTATATTCATATCCTTGCGATTCAAAAATTTTAAATTGTTATGAATTATATTCGAATGCTTGTCGCGGAACAAAAATTCTTTCAGTACAAAAAATTAAACAAAAATTAATAAAAATGAATGTCGATCACATTGAAGGTGAAAGGATTTTGTTGTTCTTTTTTGCATTAATTTGTATGCGCCGTAGTAGTTTTGTATTTATAGATTGTGTATACGTATATGTTTGTTGACAAGAAATGTATTGCAATAAATTTCTTTACGATTAAAGAATAAAAAATATTTTGCAAATACAATAAAATGAACATAGTTACAATTTTCAGAACTTATTAGAAATATTTAAAAATGTAGAGTACGTTATTTTTTAAATCTTTATTAAAGGTAAAAAGTACAAATATATTAATGTCTTTTAAAAATCAATACAATATTTATGAGGTTAATCATCCATTGACTCTAGGTTTGTTTAAAATGTCTGTCGAATCGAGGTTTTCTCTCTCTGTACCCCTTGTTCCAGTCGTATACTAGCATAGCATTTGGGACAATTTTTAATAATGCTTCATCAATGCAATGATATGCTATATTTGGAACGATGACCAGTTTCCTTATTTTCACTCTCAGGCATCCTGTAAAAAAATAAAACAAATAGTAAACATAAAAATCTCAAGTCTGTGCAATTGAAATTACAATACACAGAAAATAATTTTACAGTGTGGCAGGTTAAAATTGGCTTGTCATAGCACTAATTGTAATGCTGTCTTGGTATCACTCGGCATTTATGTCACCAGAGCTATCAAGATAATCTCATTACGGTAGATCTCAGGTAAGTTTTAAAACTAAATAAATACTACGTATTACTTAAACACAATATATAAAAATAGATAGCTTGTGTGTTTTCATTTCTTTTTTGAAGCAATCAACAGCACTTGGTGTGTAGACGTCTAAAGCCCCTGCACTACATTCAGAATAGTGCCCAGTTTAAGGTTATTTACCTTGAAAATTCGTGAAATCACCTAATGTAGAGTCTGTAATATTACATATTATCACAGATTCTTGCACAAAGAACCAGATAGTTATTCACATATTTTTACTCTATTCCGCTCTCTTTTCTGTTAAATATATGTACTTATCTAAAATCCTTGCTGTAGTTGTTGAAGTCGCACTAAAATTCTCGAGTTGTCCTTATTTCTTCCTCCTTTCTGCAATGATTCAACTTGATACGCAGTCATGCTTGTCGTCAGGTATATAATACTCGTGATCCTGCTATGTAGTACGATCAAAGAATACCCGTGCGTCTTTATGTATTCATTAGTGCAATGTACATACACAATATAATAAACACTTTTGACATAGAACCATGTTAGCCCATTGGCATAGGAGCAATGGACAACACGCTGATGCTACTGCACTCTCTCGCACAAGATACTTATCCTTTTTATAAGAGGGTTTTAAACAGGTCAGTCGGTAAAGCCGGAATTTACGCTAAAAAATATAAATTAAAAATGACTGAATTGATTTCTCAAAAATCAGTTTACAAAAAATTTCTAATCGTTACACAAAATCACCGAAAATATCAAAGGGATTATAGTTGAAAATTGGCCGATTATTTTCGGAAATAGCTGATGTTTACCTAAATTTTGAGAAATTGATTTCGTCATTTTTAATTTAAATATTTTATCGTAAATTTCTGCTTTACCGGGCGACGACGGCTCTAGATAATCCAGAACGTTCTATACGATCAAGCGCATACGGTACATTTATGCGATTGCATTTTAAAAAATTTTAAAGTAACGCGTTCAAAAACCAGAGATAATGTCCGATGAAAGTGATTTCAGTGAAGATGAATCTGTTCATCGATTCAAAATCGTGAAATTCATAAAGCGAGGTCGACAAGCGGTTACGAAAGAAATAGACATTGTTCCTGCGGATTGGATACTGTGGGATGATAATATTAAACGTTTGAAAGTACCATTTCTATCTCCTCCTCTTGAAAAGGAAGATATTGAATTTATACATAAGATTGTCGCATTGGAAGTAAAGCCACCAGAAAAATGGTCTATGTATATCGTAGAGATTGTTGGTGAAGCAAGTATGTAAATCTTCACATGTTTATTGAACTTGCCTGATTAACATTGGCATATTATTTAGTATTAATGCATTTATTTATTTCATTCAGAAACATATGCAGAAGCATTGAATAAATTGACACACCTTGAAACATTTGCTATAGCTTTCTCTCGAGGATCCGAAAACGATAGCACAAAAATTAAAGAGGCTGAAAATGTTTACAGGCCTAAAAAGTTAAAATCATGTAAACAAGACATGCTAAAATTATTTAAGGAAGCTGCATTAGCTGATTACAGTGATTATAATCGTGCAGGTATAAATTTTGTGTTGAAAAATAAGTCGTTGCATAACGCTGAAGTTGGCGACGTATTCACGTGCCAAAAAGGAGGAAGGAAAAATCATTTTAAAAAAAGTACATATTTTTATGTAAATTAATAGACAACTTGACTTCGGAAGCAGAAAATAGCAAGTATGGCATGAGTTTGGTCATCTGACGACAAATTCGCACTTGATTTCCTGTTTTCTGCTTTATAATTTGCTCTTTTGCTATTAGGGTACTTGTATTATTTTCTAAAATTTTTATAAGATTAATATGATAGAGTCTCATTATATTGACATAGTCTATTGGTGGTGAAACAATAAATTATTTCTGAACATATCTCGACTAGCCGTTTGTTACTTTTTTAATTATTACATTTTAATATTTTACATATATTTAATACTTCTAAAGAAATGTTTAAAATAGCTTCAGATAAGAATAAATCGAAGGAAAATCAGACTCACACCTTTAGTCAAGAGCACAAAAACAAACAAAAAAAAAAAGATGGGAAATCTTTGCAAGCAAATGTTTCAGAAAATATCACTCAAAGTCGAACATTTACTCCAGTAAATCATACTTCAGTGCAGCCTACTTCAATTCAGCAAATAGCAGGTATTATTAAAAGTGTATACTCCATCAATGTATTGTAATTAAAGTATTGAGGAATTCGTTTTTATGTCTTAAGAGCTGATCATCAATCAGTAAAATAATATTCTATTATGAGAAATCTTATTTTTAAATATGTACACTGCATCAGTTGCAGGGATAAATGAAGTACTTTCCATTCGCAAAGAAGTACCCATTAATAATCCAATTAATGAAAATGAAAATGCTTCGATTGCTGAACTTGCTTCTCAAGATGTAGACCTAATGAATTCTGGAATCTTTTTAGATACAGGTACGAGATGAAATGAATTTGATATGTTGGTCGTTTTCAACGAAATTGTTTCACTTTCCACAGAAATTAAATTTTTTTCTTACACTTTATTTTTTATTAACCTACGTACAAGTGTCCTTTTTCATTACGGAATATTTTCCTTGTATCATTAATCACTGTTACATATATGTATCTGAATATATATGTTACGTACCAAGCCCGAAATTGTACAGAACGCGATGTGTACAGCGAATTTTGTACAGATCGCGTTCTGTACAAGGCATTTTGTACAAAGCTGATATTCCCGGGCTTTGTACAGACATTTCTGTACTGAGCGGGCTCGGTACAACGCGTTTTGTACAATGTCGCAGATCAGACGTAGTCGAATTAAAAATAATTTCTGTAACTTTTTGATTATGAATCTGATATCAGATTCATAATCAGCGATCCCAAAAACCTCTAGAAATTGTTATCGTATAAAAAAAAATGAAACTGAAGGGGTGAAAACTGACCCCGGACTGTTCGCATATATCTTTACAACTGTTATATCGCATATTGTATTAACTTTTCCTTATTCATACATACGTATTTCTTATTTTAGGGAGTGAGACATCGAAGCACGATCCCTTACGAGTATTTAAAAAAAAAATGTATGCCGATTGGATCAGATTTGACCCCCGGCACTGATTATTATCTTACCGAACTCTAGGGATTTCACACTGTGCGACGGTCGTGTGCCCGACATAACCTAATATTGCGGTATAAACACCTAATATTTATTAATTACTAATAATTGTTATAGAGTCAGTAGATTCATAGAATAATCATTAAACGCAGTGTATACAGGACAAATATTTTTATTTCCAGTATGAAAAGAAACATTTTACATATTATTGAACATAGAGAGATAGGCCAGATTTTACATACTATTTATCATTTTCATTTTTCATATATTCTATATTTTATATATCGTATAATAGTATCGCAGAAACGTATTGTTTAATCAACGATGTCTTCGATGACCATCCCAATCTTTCGCATTAGATAGTGATGTACCTAAAGCGGTTAAAATATGTTGGGATGTCACAAGTGTTCCTGAAATTTGTCGATTAAGGAACAGTTCTGTAATATAAATATTTGGTTAAATATAATTACAGCATGTGTCAATGTTTATTTTTATTTGAATAAATTTTTTAATTCATATACTGTACTATGTATGCAAATGTAGAAAGGTATGCAAATCCTTCATTAACCTTTTTCGCGGAGTAGCCTTGCTAGCTGAATATTCCTTTGCTACATCACGAGTAATCACCAACTTCAAAATTTTGGTTACATTTTTTGACAACGTACATGTAATATCAACATAACGGAAAAGATACTGACACTAGAAAAAAGATGATATAATATTATGATATCACATGTAGTGACTAATATTTATTTATGAAATATTCATACTTACGAAATCTGATCGAAAGAGATTCTCACTTTGAAGACGAGCATTTAAATTTTCAAATCCCTCAATAGTATGCAACGGAAAAATGAAGTTATATTTCATTACAAAAGATATATACATTAAAACTTTATTTTTAATAATTTTCACATCGTGTGAAATACGCTCAAGTTTTTCTGAATTAGATTCCATTTGTGAAGCTAGAATAAAATCAAATTAAAGAACATATTGCGTTGTTTAATAAAATAATTTTTTTTTTTTATTAATGATGAAGAAAGACTTACCCAATTTCTTAACTTCAGTTTCAAGAAATTCCAATTTTGCTAAAATTATAGCACTGCATCCTATATATATGTTACGTACCAAGCCCGAAATTGTACAGAACGCGATGTGTACAGCAAATTTTGTACAGATCGCGAGTGGTACAAGGCATTTTGTACAAAGCTGTTATTTCCGGGCTTTGTACAGACATTTCTGTACTGAGCGGGCTCGGTACAACGCCTTTTGTATAATGTTGTCTACATCAGTCGCTGTGTACATTTAAATTGTATATGTATGTATGTATGTCGATCGACGATTGTATTTACAGAATGACGATAAACTTTGTTTATGATTTGAAAATTAGTACTATAGAAGCATTACTCGAAGATACACATTATCGACTTAAAGCCATGGTTTCGATTGACATGAAAATTGATTTTGAAAATAAATTAAGTTTGCTAGCTATTGCGGAAAATTCGGTTTCTATACGCGACGAAAAACATTACTTCGAAATAATTGAAAAAGTGCTGGAATCAAAAAATAAAATTAAAAAAAGTCCAAGTGATTATCGGCGTTTAAAAAGGTATGACGTGTTAACAATTGAAAACGAAAAAAAATTGATAGTTCCGTTACTTAATAATGTCAATGGAAGTGTTAAATATTTCATACATAATGATGAAATTTTCGAATTATTGAAATCTGCACATACTTCTACTGGTCATGGTGGTGTACATAAAATGCATAATGCATTAAAGGACAAATACGCTAATATAACTCGCCAAGTGATCTTATTGTTTTTAAATGAGTGTGAAACGTGCATTAAAAAAAGAGCACATCCAAAAAAAGGTGTTGTGGTGAAACCAACTTTAACAAAAGAAGCGTATGAACGCGGCCAAGTCGATTTAATCGATATGCAGTCCAGCAAAGACGGAGAATACAAATTTATTTTCAATTTCCAAGATCATCTGACAAAATATACTATGCTTAAGCCTCTCAAAACAAAAACAGCTGTAGAGGTTAGCTACAACTTAATCGATGTATTTTGTACGTTTGGCGCTCCATCCGTACTGCAATCAGACAATGGGCGAGAATTTGTGAATTCTGTAATTGATGAATTGAAAATAATGTGGCCTGATTTAAAGTTGGTACATGGTAAACCTCGCCATTCACAAAGCCAGGGTAGCATAGAAAGATATAATCGAGATATTGAAGACATGATTAGGGCTTGGATGATCGATGATAATACATGTAAGTGGAGCGAAGGTTTACGCTTTTGTCAATTTCAAAAAAATAACAGCTTACATTCCGAAATTAAATAAACGCCATTTGAAGCTTTGTTTGGAAGAAAAGCAAATATAGGTTTGGCAAGCAGTAATTTGCCAAATTCAATTATTCAGACATTAAATTCTGAAGAGGATTTAGAAAATATGACAACTGATCTTTTCGACAATGAATACATTGGTGAAGAAATTTCGGAGTCTAATGCTGAAACCGCAACAAATGTGCTACATGAAAATGTAAAGAAAAATCAACAATTGGCTGCTGACGGACTTGAACGACAAGCGAAACGGATGAAGATGGCAAGTGATGCTCGGTACTTACCTTTGAAACCAGGACACAACGTCACTATTCCGATACCTGATGTTGATAGGAGTAAAACTGATCTTCGAAATCTTCTTGGTAAATTTTAAATATAAAAATAAAATTATAAATAGTAAATAATAACAATAACAATAACAATAACAATAATAATCCCGATTTATATTCTATTTACAGGTGTTATAATTGATGTGACTGATGACAATTACTACAAAGTAGGAACGAAAGATGGACTAATTACTCCAATGTTCAGCAGAAATCAATTAGCACCAACAAATAATAATTTTTTAAAAGCTGAGGACGTGCCAGATGTTACAATCTCCATACGATCTGCCAATAATAAGTCTTCGATAAATGGAGGGCAAGGTTTTGTTAAGTGTTCCTGTGTTACAAAATGTACCACTAAAAAATGTGCATGTAGAAAGAAAAATGTTTTATGTAATTCGAGGTGTCACAATTCATTAAGTTGTACAAATAAATAAAAAATTATAATTATTATGTGAAACTAATATGTAATAAACCTAATTAAAAAGTTACAGAAATTATTTTTAATTCGACGTCTGATCTGCGACATTGTACAAAACGCGTTGTACCGTTTATGTCGGGCACACGACCGTCGCACAGTGTGAAATCCCTAGAGTTCGGTAAGATAATAATCAGTGCCGGGGGTCAAATCTGATCCAATCGGCATACATTTTTTTTTTAAATACTCGTAAGGGATCGTGCTTCGATGTCTCACTCCCTAAAATAAGAAATACGTATGTATGAATAAGGAAAAGTTAATACAATATGCGATATAACAGTTGTAAAGATATATGCGAACAGTCCGGGGTCAGTTTTCACCCCTTCAGTTTCATTTTTTTTTATACGATAACAATTTCTAGAGGTTTTTGGGATCGCTGATTATGAATCTGATATCAGATTTTAAGAATTTAAAATGGCGGATCCAATATGGCGGACGATTTTTAAGAAATTAAACGAAATCGCATAAAACTCGTCACTCGGGGATTTTTGGGGTCGCTGATTACGAATCTGATATCAGATTTTAAGAATTCAAAATGGCGGATCCCATATGACGGATGATTATTTAAAAAATAAACGAATTCGCTTGAAACTCGTCACTTGGGGGTTTTTGGGGTCGCTGATTACGAATCTGATATCAGATTTTAAGAATTCAAAATGGCGAACGATTTTTAAGACATTAAACGAAATCGCTTAAAACTCATCAGTAGGGGGTTTTTAAAATGGCGAATTCAATATGGAGAACGATTTTAGAAAAATTGAACGATATCGCTTGAGTTACTTTGGATATTTTAAAATCGAACTTAGCAGTTATACGTTCTTTTCTTATAGTTTATTTACATAAAATTATACATCTTATCTCCTTCTATCTCTTGATTAAGTCTTTTGTAATGGAATATGTTATCACTTACTGTGCAATGCCTGGAATTCGGTAAGACAAAAATAATCAGTGCCGGGATCCTATCTGACAAAAAAATTTGTTCCGTTTTTTTCTACATTTTGGACATTATAATCCATACATTTATTTCTTACACAGAGTTTCAGAAACAAAACGAAAAAAGAATTCTCGAAAAATAGGTTGACCGTTATTGGTATATTATCTCTATGAGAAATAAACAAGCCCCTTTACCACGACAAGGTTACGATCTCCAAAGCGGGTTTTTATTTTTTTGTGGAGTTTTAATTTTTATTAGTTTTTTTTTTATTTTTCGATTTTATTTTATTTTTTTGTGAGGTTTTTAATTTTTATTATTTTTTACTTGTCAATTTTATTTTCAATTTTTTAGCCAATTTGGTTTTTTTTTTTAATTTATTTGACTACTTGAATTTTCAAATGTAATTCAGGCTAAGTTAAATAATAAGGTGCGATAATAATCTTGGGCTTATTCTATTTTTTAATATAAAAATTACGACGGCATCGACGGCAAAGTTTGTAACTGTCTCACTGGTCAGAAAGCCTCTTCTCGATGCAACATTTGTGGAGTAGGTCCAAAATTTGTAAACGATTTTGATTATTTGTCAACGCTACACTGCGAGGAAAAATTTTATAAATTTGGCCTTTCCACTCTGCACGCATGGATTAGGTGTTAAGAGTATCTGCTTCATGTTTCCTACAAATGGATTTTGAGAAAGGAGCTGCAAGAACAGGAGAGCAAAAAGAAATGAAGCAACCAAAAAAACAGAAGGTGCAACAGCTACTGAAGTCTGAGTTGTCTCTGACTGTAGACGTTGTGAAGCAAGGTAGTGGCACAACTAATACGGGCAATGTAGCCCGAGAATTTTTTAAAAATGCTCAGATTGTCGCGAAAATAACGGGTTTAAACGAGCAATTGATAACAAGATTCCACAGCATCCTTCAACTATTGTCATGCGGTCAAAAGATTGATTGTCAAAAATTCGAGGTTTTTGCTTTAGAGACAGCGAAGTTATGCATACAATTACATCCATGGTACAGTATGCCACCTGCTGTTCATAAAATTTTACTGCACGGCAGCAAAATTATTCAACACTTTCATTTGCCTATTGGCTGGTACTCCGAAGAGTGCCAAGAAGCGAATAATAAAATTTTTCGCAATGCGCGCTTGAATCATAGCCGAATGGTGAGTCGCGAATCAAACAATTTAGATATTATGCACCATATTCTTATTCATACAGATCCGCTCATTTCATCGCTACGTGTCAAAGGAAACGTGTTAAACGAGAAAAACCCCTTACAGATGATGCCTGCAGATTTTTAGCCTGAATTACATTTGAAAATTCAAGTAGTAAAAAAAAAACCCAAATTGGCTAAAAAATTGAAAATAAAATTGAAAAGTAAAAAATAATAAAAATTAAAAACCTCACAAAAAAATAAAATAAAATTGAAAAATAAAAAAAAACAAATAAAAATTAAAACTCCACAAAAAAATAAAAACCCCCTTTGGAGATCGTAACCATGTCGTGGTAAAGGGGCTTGTTTATTTCTCATAGAGATAATATACCAATAACGGTCAACCTATTTTTCGAGAATTCTTTTTTCGTTTTGTTTCTGAAACTCTGTGTAAGAAATAAGGGTATGGATTATAATGTCAAAAATGTAGAAAAAACGGAACAAATTTTTTTGTCAGATTGGATCCCGGCACTGATTATTTTTGTCTTACCGAATTCCAGGCATTGCACAGTAAGTGATAACATATTCCATTACAAAAGACTTAATCAAGAGATAGAAGGAGATAAGATGTATAATTTTAGGTAAATACACTATAAGAAAAGAACGTATAACTGCTAAGTTCGATTTTAAAATATCCAGAGTAACTCAAGCGATATCGTTCAATCGTTCTCCATATTGAATTCGCCATTTCAAAAACCCCCTACTGAAGAGTTTTAAGCGATTTCGTTTAATGTCTTAAAAATCGTCCGCCATATTGGATCCGCCATTTTGAATTCTTAAAATCTGATATCAGATTCGTAATCAGCGACCCCAAAAACCCCCAAGTGACGAGTTTCAAGCGAATTTGTTTATTTTTTAAATAATCATCCGTCATATTGGATCCGCCATTTTGAATTCCTAAAATCTGATATCAGATTCATAATCAGCGATCCCAAAAACCCCTAGAAATTGTTATCGTATAACAAAAATGAAACTGAAGGGGTGAAAACTGACCCCGGACTGTTCGCATATATCTTTACAAATGTTATATCGCATATTGTATTAACTTTTTCTTATTCATACATACGTATTTCTTATTTTAGGGAGTGAGACATCGAAGCACAATCCCTTACGAGTATTTAAAAAAAAAATGTTTGCCGATTGGATCAGATTTGACCCCCGGCACTGATTAATGTCTTACCGAACTCTAGGGATTTCACGTCGATTGCATGGGTTCCACACCATAAAATCCCGAATGCGCCATGTCAGTGTCACGTATTAAGGCCTGAGCACAATGAGCAAGTAAACGTAAAACGTGAACGTAAGACCGCCGTTACGTTCACGTTATCCATCTTACGTTTCCGGCCGTATTATGCGTTGACTTAACGGAACGGTTTGGTGCAACGGAACGGCGCGTGTGATGGAATGGGAGAACACTCTTATTTCAAGAGAAATGAATTTAAGGAAATAAAAACATTAAACTTGGAAATATTAGAAGAACGATAACTGAGAATAATGTCAAAAACAGAAGGTACTGAATATTTCATTTACATATATATGAATTTTATTAAATATTTTTAATGTCTTAAATTCATGTAAAATTGAGGTTATGAAATAACTTTATTACATAGTATTTCTTTGATATGCTGGAAAGATGCTTATCCTCCCTTGCATCAAGAAAAATCGTATACTTTCCTGCGGAAGTGCTGCGCCCACAAGAAAAAGATTTTATTTGTTTGAACAAATGTCTTTCATAGAACCTTATGTTAAAAGAAGGAAGTAAGTAAATATTAATTACAATTTTAGTTTATTTCATTAAAAACTTACAATAAATAACTTTTCATCATATCTATCGGCAACTATAACTCCAATCACACCTTGACGCATAAAGACGAAAGTGAAATAAAAGTAAAGAAAACAAATGTTGTATCAAAACCAAAGCCGTCTCCAGTGAATAATAAAATATCAGATGTATCAACAGGTGTAGAAAAAACATTACTATTATAACCCTCTTTATCCATTTATTTTTTCAAGCAGGGAGAAACAAAAGAAAGAAGGGGAAGCGAAATAAATTTACAATAGTGATTAACTTGATACCGATGTATATTTCCGCAAAATCTTACAATCTTATATTTTAAGGGTCGCCTACGGCGCGGGTCCTAATCTCGCGAATGGGATCGTTACAAAAACAAATGACCGAAGAAAGTAAATCGCGATAATAATCAGCAAAACCGAACAATGAAAAGGTGGGGGGAGGGACAAAGTCCAATGGCACTTACACAAGATGAGTTGGGTGAGGAGACGCCTGAAGATTCTCGCCGTGAAAATGGAGGTTGTGGGTGTCTGGGCGTCCTGGGGCACTACTGAAGGCACTATCTCCTTGGTCCACTGGCACTGTCTCACGGTAGCGAAGCGTGAACGGGTTGTCGCACTCGTACGTCCGGAACAAAATTTACTTTTGGAATATTCACCGGTTCGCGGTCCGTGACGGAGTTCAGTCTCGATCGAATCGCGGCCCGCGACAGAATTGATCCTCGGTCGATTCTTGACTTCCGTGAAGGCGCTGCAGCGCCACCTCGGGGCCCGGTGTTGGGGCGATCCGTAGAAGGAGGGAGAAGCGTGGTGGTCGTGCTGCCCGCTCGTACCGGTTTCTCCTTCGGAGAGAGATAGACATACGGGATTGCGTCGATCGTCTCGGCTTCTGCCTTCGGAGAGAAGGGGAGAGAAGTCCCGGCGTCACTCGTCTCCATATGCGGGGAAGGAACTCCCGGCGGCGACTAACTAGAGGAGCGACGGCGGGGAGGCACGAACCTCCATAACGCGTAGAGCGGGCGAGAGCAGCGGCGAATAGGGGGAAGGATTCCCCCGGAACGCTCACCTCGATCAGAGTTACCGGGTTTGATCCGTGACTACGTCACAAACCCCCGGGCCTGACTCGAGTACATCTTCGATAGAGGGATGTACCAGTGTCACACTAAACGTCACTGAGAGGAACTTCACTTGATCTGTCCACCTCGATAAATGTCACTGGGAGACACTTCACTTGATCTGTCCATCGCGATAAATGTCACTGGGGAGCACTTCACTTAAATCTAAAACACTTAACAAAATCAACAGAGGCGTCTCCTTCGCCACTGGGAAAAAATTACCCTTAGGCCTATACAGTGAGGTAGCTAACTAGCCATTAGAGGCAACGAACGCAAAATCGCAAGTGGAAGAGGAAGCGCTCGCAATGAGATCGAAAAAAAAACTAAAATGGTGAATACGCAGATTCACTGACGCACGTTCGAACGCTACGCAGAATCACACAAACTCAAGATCATGCCCGCATATGGCAATGATCATGTTTGCACATCGAACATTACTCAAATCCATACTACAGAGAAATGTCACACAAGTATGAGCCCAAGAACAAGGCATCGCCCCAATTCATAACCGCAAAAAAAACGAAATATCGCAATCATGCTCGTTACTAAGATTAGAGTCGCAAATACAAGAAAAATAAAAAATGGCAACTAGGCGATACATAACAAAAGTGACAGGTTCTACGGGTTACTTCCCTGTTCACCCGGGATAGCAAAATCGCCATCTGGCTGATACAGTGTGACTTATAGCTAGGCCTTAATTTCTATCGCACGATTGGGATTCGCCTCTTCCAGTTCCATACGTTTACAATCATCATACCAGCTACGACGTCGTGGAGGATGGAGAGTAGGATGGAATGAGGAGGAATCCGCGTGACAAAGAAAAGATGGACAGTACAATACGCAACGAAAACAAAGGATTTTTAGCTTAAGTATGCTTTGTATATTACTTATCACTAAGGGTAGGTTCAAACACAAAGGATCAACACAAGAGTAACTATAAACTTATTTTATTTAATGCCAAAAATATCTGTTACAAAATTATATCTTAAACCTACGGTAAACAAATCTAAGCTCGCGATATTAAAGACGTGCCGCCTGTTTGCGCTCCTGTCTACGTCGTCGCCGGTTTCTACGCTGCTCCATGTGTTTTAGACGCCTATATTCGCGGGCCCACTGATCCAATGGACCAAAATGTACAAAGATAGTATCGGAGGATGAGGAAAGCTGGGGCAGAACTACCGGTCCCCATTTATTCTTTGCTGAGGCATTCAATTTCTCGTAACGCGCAAAAGAATTCTGTAAACGCGTATCTTTGTGCGTACTGCCAGTCTGGAATGGCCGCGAAGAAGGTTTGCGTTTAAATGGCCAAACCGCTAAACGCCAACGTGGTGCGCCGTTCGGAATGTATTCAATGTGGGGCCTAGAATAATAAACCCGCTCTAATGGCCGTGTTCGAGTAGACTGTGACTCGAGAATTTGCGTCTCAGGAAGCTTAAACGTCTCGAACTTCTTTCTTCTGCGGATTACTCGTCGAGACGATGTCGGAGTCCGGATGCTGCTCCCCCCTGGCTTCGGTTTCTGTGGAGGTAAGTCCTCTAACCACGTAGGGCAAGAAGTTGTCAGTGGCTCTTCCGACTTTGCTGCTATCGACTGGGCTAGGCGTTCACATATGAGACAGTCTGCTTTACAAGATTGTATAAGGTTTGTCTCCAAAATCCGGAAGTTCCTCGATCCAGCTGGCAACGAGAGGTAACTCCCGTTCTAATTTCCGATGCCAAGACCGATATCGTACGGCGCTACGTAATTGGGAAACCTGCATGGTTTTGTAGCTCTGAAGCGACTGTAATCTACACCGGTCATGATGCCGAATATATAGTAACTTCGCCTACCCGGATTGGATGTAATGCTAGAGAGGGGGAAGTAGATCCCGATGATCAGATTCGTCCCACCGCGTAATGGGGGAAGATTAGCAGTACTAACGCGACGCGTGTATAAACAATGTCCTGATTGGTCGAAACGCGTATTAAACTAATCGATTTTAACGCGAGACCTGATGGCTAATTCGTAACTATTTTACTGTTGAGGGGCGTCTCAGTCAAGTCTAATAGTTGTACGTGGAACCCCTTTAATCGTGGCAGCTGAGACGTCTCAATTAGAGAGTACTCTTGTCGATGGCTCGTTGCGACAATCTAAACAAGATGTCGTTTCATATGCCGGCATCCCTTACTGAGAGCACAGGCACGATGCTTAAAAAATGTTGCGAGAGGCATTTCTATCTGAAAGCACAATCGCACTCGGACCTCGACGTAAGCACTAATAGTACTGCATGAGGACTTTCCTGAAAGAAAACAATTTTGAAAGAGTATTGTTCCTCGTCTTAACTACTATTTATTCCGCTGCCGGGACTATTTGTTGCTGTTGATCCACCTGGAATTGAACTGTCTTTTCAAGGCTCAATGTCGCACAATTTATAGTCGTTACTGGTTACTTTACGTTTCTCAGATTGGTTCAGGTAGACATGGTAGGGATACTTTTAATCTTATTATGTAATATTGATCCTAAAGGAAAAGGTCCTTCGTAATGGTCCGCGCTTTATCGAGTGTTTGACGATTTTCGAAGAATAATGCTCAGGGTCTCTCTCCATGATCGGCGCTTTCGCACGCTTTCAGTAACTTTCGAGGTAAAAGCTTTTGGACTTGGGGTCTCTCTTCATGGTCGGCGCTTTGCACGTGCTTAAGAAATTCTATTGCGAAATGCTAAGCTTCGCTACAGATTTGAGGTGATATATTCTGATGCGATCGATACATGCTCACGATGGGGTAGGGCGGCTATTTTCGCCGTTGGGCCAACTGAATGCTACGGGACAGCGGCGAGGAAATGTCAACTCGCTGGATTACCTAAAATACTAAGTTCCGCCGTGAACCACCCAACGACCTCTACTACAGTACCGAATTTGCACGGTGTACTACTTCACAGCACGAGTGGCTATCATTTAGGAGCATGAAGCAATGAGAATAGCCTTAGAAGGTCTACCTGAAATTGAAACATTAGCCATTTCTAGAAGTATGTCCTTGCAAACTCTATACTCGTAGATTCGCAGGCGAGGTTGTCACGTCGGGCTGTCGAGGTTCCGACTCACTTTAGGCGGCCATTCGATGGACTTGGGGGGGGGTGGGTGTATCGTGTTACACTGACAGATTACGCAACTGCGAAGCACATCTGCAATAGCATAGTATACAACGGCACGATATTTTCCGGGCCAACAAAACGCGGAGGGGCAGCAAATACCTCTACTGTGTTCTTATTGCGACTGATACAAATTGACTCGATAAGATCTTGGTTTATCGCGGCGTAGAAATTTAATTACTCGAAAACGTGGCTTAGCACATTGCATGCGCAAATCAGCGCGAATTAAGCTTGAAGTTATGCGTGCGTCGTCCGAGACGTACCCATGGGGCTGATAAAGTCACGCTGGTTAGCGTAAAACCAACGTAGGTTATCTAAATGCGCGATCTAGTGCAATATCAAGATAACGCATAAGTGGCGTGACTAGACGTAATACAAAGTCGAGCAAACCGAGTGCATAACTCAAACTACGCGAATTCCAAGCCGGTTTTCGACCCAATGCACTACTACCACCAGTATGAGCGCATCTCAGCACTATGGGACATTGAATAAATCTAATGAAAGTCCGTTCGTTAGAGCTGCTAATGGCCCAACGAAAACGCCATGGGACGATAACATTGAAAGACGTATCGCAAAAACACAAATATTAAATAAGAATTTGCGCGATTAGGCGTGAGCCCAACTCCAAATTCGCTACCTACGCGAGTTAGCGTAGGTCCCGCATAAACTAACTACAAGTCATGACCTAGTGGCATTCTAATTATTACACAGAACCGCGGGTTCACGCAAATCAAAGTTACTCGAATACTTAGTGTGAGTAAGTGCTAATCCACAAAAACAAAATTTTAAGAGACGGTGGCGATTCTACGAAATCAAACTCAACCATATGATTTCGCGCAAATGAACTATCTCTTCTTATATCCTTTGCGGCCCCTGGGGCCCGCAACAGGAACTTACTCGGCGTTGTCGGAAACTGAACCAAGACACAAAAAAAAATTATAAAATTTGTGTATCAACTCGTAACCTATCGTAGCCGGGAATTATTATTAGATCGGCTAATTACGTGTAAATGTTGCAAATCAAAACACAGCAATATCGCTATCAAAAGCAATCTGAACGTGATTGACGACGACATGTCATAACAAAAAAATGATCTATTATTAATATTTGAACGCGATGGACTGATACAAATCGCTAATGAAAACTGAAAAACGCGGTCACGTTCCTCGCGACCGAATTCAGCGATTTACATATGATAAATGCTCAACTCTAGGAGCTTAATGTCGATTCTACATTTATGCATCCGTGCACAGACGTATATGGATTCCTGCACCGAAGGGACAACTCAAATGCAAGGGGCAACCAAACACAATAGTGTTGAAGAAGGGGGTGGTAATTATCGCGTCATCATCGCTTCGCGGAGCGAGAGGCAGCAGATGTGGGGGGTAAACGCGATATAAAGCAAGTCATTGAAAACAATTTAAACAAAAACGCAAATACGAAAAATCGCAGTGTATATTGCCAAGGGCCAACATAATCGCAAAGGATAGCGCTACATTGATAAGGGGATCACAAAGCATCGTAATGTCATCTGGTTCTTCCTACGCGAATTGTAAATTATTGCTACCTAAACCAGTTTATTATTTTCGGGAGTACTTTTGCAAAACATCGGGGTACCAGTGTATCAGTTAGGTTCTACGAGATCGTAGACCATAACGTCGTTCCAATAATGGTGTGGGTGGGGGAGGTGCGCACCTGGTCGACACTCTACGCGGACGATCGGGGCGGCTGCGAGTGAAAGTCGGTTCGACTGTCTCCGGCGGCCTTGTCGTTAGGTGGGCCTCGCTGCGGCGTGGCGCACATGGTATTTCGCTCGGACAGCGGGGAATTTCTCTGGCTGGTTTCGGAGGTCGACCGCGGCACCGGGTCGGTACTCACCGGGTTCTGAATAATTGGTTTCGACTGAGGCCAGAAGGGTTTTCGTGCGTATTAGGCGACGCGGTCCGGTTGTTTGTAGAATTACTCCCCTCGTCGGGGGCGTGATACGGTTTCAAATCTTTAATATGGACCCTAGGGTTCCGACGACTCTCTGGGTCGTCGAGCTCAAAGACAACGGGAGAGATTACCCGCAGGATGCGGTGGGGGCCGCTGAATTTGGGCGTGAGTTTGGCCGCGAAATTTTGGATCCCCGACGAAAGGAACCGGATGCGACGTAGTACTAGGTCACCCACCTGGTATGTTACTTCTCGGTGGGAGCCGTTATAATACTCGGCTTGGCGCGTCGCGGCGCGCTCGAGGTTACGATGTACCCAATCATGGATTAACGGTAGCCCCCTCATCCGATTACGCCAGAACTCCGGATCCTTAGGAAGCGTGAGCGGAGGAGGGGTGAGGTCAGTACGCAAATTTCTAATCGCTACCGGGTTGCGACCGAAATTAAGAAATGCGGGAGTCAGCTTGGTCGATGACTGGACCGCGGTATTCAGGGCGAATGTCAATTCCTCAAGATGAGCGTCCCAGTCGCGATGATCGTGCGACACGAAAGTACACATCATCGTCTTGAGGGTTCTATTAACCCTCTCGACTGGGTTGGCCTGTGCGTGGTAGGGGGGAGTTCGAGCGGAAACAATACCCAATTGACTCAAATGTGTATTTACGTGCGAGTTATCGTATTGTTTCGCGTTATCCGATAGAAAATACTTTGGGCAACCCCATCTATTTATCACGAGACTATCGAAAGCGGTCATTACAGCCGATTCAGTGGCGGCACGGAGGGGTTTCACTTCTACATATTTTGTGAACATATTCTGGAAAACTACCACGAATTGATTTTGACGCTTACTGGGGGGCGGGGGGGGGATGGTCCCATGACATCGGAGCTGACTGTCATCCATGGACCTTCGGTCGTTCTCTCACACATGAGTCCCGTAGGGGCCTGCTGGGAGACTTTTTGTCTCTGGCCATTCGGGACAACGGGCGACGAACCTCGCGACGTCCTGGAAGACGCCGGGCCAGTAGAAGTCCTGGATAAGACGGTCATATGTCTTATCCACTCCTAAGTGGCCGGCTTGCGGACAATCGTGTGCGTCACTCAGGGCACGGGCACGCGAGTCCGCGGGAAGGACTAGCTTCCGGGCGTCGAGATCGCTCAAAGCAGACTCAATAATAGGGTGTGGTCGTTGGAAATATATTCGGTCGTCTTCGATGCGCCAATCGGGATATTTCGAAGGGAACTTCCGAATATTCTCCATTTTCTGAGCATACCACTTATCCTCTGGATCTCCAAGGGCGCAAAGGGCTTCATCAATGTTCTGGTACATCCACGAAAGAGCATCGGGCACCACGTTGAAGGTACCTTTTCTATGCTCGATTTTCATATCATAGGCCTGCATGGCCAGAGCCCACCGCGCTAGTCTGCCGGTCGGGTCACGCAGGTTTCTTAGCCATTGCAGGCTGCTATGGTCTGTTATAATTCTAAAGCGTGTTCTCTCTATATAGGGTCTGCATTTCTTCACGGCCCTTTTTCGATGACCGTATATTTTTGTTCGGCTTTGGTGAGCACACGACTGGCGAAGCTGATCGGGTGCTCAATACCGCCCACCTCTTGGGTGTTGACCGCGCCGATCGCAAAGTCACTCGCGTCCTTCTGGATCGTGAAGGGAGCGTCGAAATTTGGGCGGGTATGGATTGGAGTGTGGATGAGAGAGTCACGGAGAGACTCAAAAGCCGCCTGCTGCTCCGGACTCCACACCCAGGCAGTGTTCTTCGTCAGGAGTTTAGTTAGAGGGATACGATCCCGCGAAAAGTCTGGGAGGAACCGAGAATACCACCCCACCATGCCCAGAAAGCGTCGTAGCTGTTTGAGATTAGTGGGGGGGGGGCGGACATTCAAGCACGGGGGCAACCTTGTCAGGATCAGTCTTTAATCCGTCGCGGTTCAGTACAAAACCGAGGTACTTCACCTCCTCCTGGAAGAATTCGCTCTTTTCCAAATTTAATTCTAGACCGGCGTTCCGCAGACTGCGGACATGGGGGAGGGCGGCGGCAAGGGCGCGGGGGCGGCGGATTACTTCAGGGCCTACTTGACGGTAGGGGTAGCAAGGGCCAGCTTTTCCTTCCCCCGCTTCGTCTTCGGCGTATACGCAAAAGCGGGGAAGGCCGAGTGATTAGCCGCGGTAGGGGGCCGGTATACCCTCTCCTGATTTGCAGCCCCTTCTACTTGTCGACCAACTCTCAATAGGTCAGAAAAATCGTACTCGGAGTCACGCTCGATTTTTCGTGCGAGACCGGGGCGCAGGTACTGTACCGCGATGTCCAACTATTCCTCTCGAGCCGGGGGGAACGTAAGTAAATTAAAGAGACTGCGTAGGGAGAC
Source organism: Trichopria drosophilae (assembly GCA_030407085.1). Classification (NCBI taxonomy): domain Eukaryota; kingdom Metazoa; phylum Arthropoda; class Insecta; order Hymenoptera; family Diapriidae; genus Trichopria; species Trichopria drosophilae. The sequence goes on along the minus strand of CM059585.1, from coordinate 55,239,039 downwards.
TAAATATTCCCGAATGGGCTCCTCGGGCACTTGGGTGCGCAGGGTAATCTCCCTTTTGATGCTGGCTTCCAGGTGGCGTTGACCAAAGGCGTCGCGGAAATATCGCACGAACCCGGAGTAGGTGCTCCAACTGGCTTTTTCCACCCGGTACCAGTTAAGGGCCGGTCCTCTGAACGCTTCGGGTAGGGCGCGCAGGAGGTCCTCCTCTGTCAAATCCCGACTGGTGATATATTCACCTAATTTGACGAGGAATTCCTCGGCATCCTCCCCCTCCTCACCTGAATAGCGTGGCTCATGGCTCCTCCAGTGTTCGATCGCGATTTTGTGCCATCGAACACCGGACATCGACAAGCCGGGCTTGAATGATTCTCCGGCCTGTGACGCATTGCCATCGGCGCGATGAGAGGAGAGGGGGTGGCCGACCCGTGTGCTATTATAACGAGGTTGGTGAGGCGATAAATCGTAAGTTAGATCTGCCGGGAAGTGCACGCTCGACGAACCCGTGGTTGAGCGACGAGGGGGGGTGGGGGGGGGGTTGCCATTAAACGAAAGGGGTCCACTTGACGCGAGTCGTAATTATCACGAGGTGGTGGACCGAAAGTACCCGCCCGTGAGGGCTGCGGCACATCCTGTGTTCCGCGCGAGACAACACTCGGTCGGAGAGACTCAGGGGCCGACTGGGTCGGGTCACGTGACCTACCTTGTGCAGGGTCATTCCCGATTAACAGATTCGAGGGGTTATAGCCGTTCACGGCACGACCACCTGGTTGAGGGTCGTCTTCGCGGCGGTCGTCGCGAGGGGGGACTACGGGCGCGTGATTGATTTTACCGGCTGGGTGCATGGAGTCCGCCATCGGAAATCGAAAACTCTCCTCCGCTCCGAACGAGATCGGGTCCCGATAGTAGGCGCGCGACCGGTCCGACGGTAATCCGTGGGTGGAGAACGCGAAAGCTCCTAGGCGAGACGTCGGCGGAAGTTCCGCGTGACCAGGGTAGGTCGCATTCATTGAATCGCCCAATACGGTCCCTATTATGGGGCAAACGACTGCTACGGACAACGTGTCGGGGGTTGGTCACCGCGCCCATCGGCGCTGGCGTCCCACCCGACCGGGGTATCCGGGAATCTTCGCAAAATGCTGTACCGCACCAGCCGGTCCTGGATTACCTCTACTGATCCGGAGATCAGAAGCTCGGCCTTATCGCATCGGCTGATAAGGTCGCGTAGATCGACTATTCTGTCAATCTCCGCCGTATTGCCGAGATTTGGGCAAGGCTGGCGATTTATCGCCCTGCCGCGCGGGAGGGGGTGACGTTAGTCGCGATAGCCGAGAATGCCTCGGGTTTCGTGGTAATAGGCGGGTAGTGGTGGGGGTTACCACCGTTAGCGTGGGCACCACCGTTGCAGAGGAACTACTGGGAGTGGATAAGAATGTATCCATTGTCCCGAAATGAACGAGAAAAGGAAGAGAAAAAGAAGTAAAAGTTCGGACGCTCCTGAAGGTCACCGCGCAGCTCGAGATTCTACGTCGAGCTGCCGGATTCGTAAATCGAACGACCTGCGACCCGACTTATGCACAAACGAATACGAAGCTCAAAAAAAGAAACTCGGTTTCGCTGATATGGGTTCAAAACCGGATAACTGGCGCCAAGGGAACGTGTTACTCACGTTACAAAAAAATACAAAAAGAAATAAAGGAAAGAAAATGCAATTAAGGCCTCCGCGGACCGATAGCCAAAAGCTCTCAAAATAGGCGCAGAATAAGAGCAACAGCAAAAGCGACAACAACAAAATAACAGAAAAAATAAGGAGGGGGGGGGGGTTTCCCCAGGCGCCAAAGCTTTTTATTTACAGAGGAGCGCGACAGTTATCTGTCACTGCCGACACCTCAACAACGGTTGCAATAGTACAAACCGCGAAGGGTAGGGGGATCGCGCTTCGCGACAGGACGGGGGTGCTAGAGAATTTGTTGAGTTGCCGCACTGGTACATACAATATATACTAATAATATCAATTATCTCATTACATATTAAATTAATTGAAATTTATTTCGACTCGCTGCGTGTCTCTCTATGGTTTGCTGCAAAGAGAGGGGGAAATCCTGTCGTTAAAACGTTTTGAATTGAATGTACCGAACTAATTTAACTCTTCCGGGAGATTTGCGGATCGAAAAACGGGACAAAACCTCAAAATTAATTGAATTTAAACTTCGTTCCTCACTATTGTGAGACAACTTAACATTTTTCTGAAGTTTCCTAAAATTAAATTGAATCTGGAAAACTAGATCGGAATAGAAAGGAAAGTTTATTTTGATAAAAAGAATTCTAAATTCCGTACCCGACTCTAATTAGCGAATTAATATTTAAGTTTCAAATTACTAAATATTATAAACGAGCGATGAAAAATAACTGGAAAAGTACGTCATTTATTTCCCGGTATTTTCAAACATTAGTTATTCCAGGGACGACAACACTTTGTTAGGCCAACGTAATTATCGGCCCGTGGGGGATACGGGGGGAAGACCATAGAGAGAATAATAAATGCTGAATAGGTAAACACAAGTATACATTCGTATTATTCATGCAACGAACTATTGCAATCATAAATCCACATCGCAATATTCAGGGAGATCGGTTGGGAAGAAAAGTAAACAAGGTCGTTCCCGATAACTTCTCGGAATGCGCCGAAAGGAATCTATTGTTTACTGACGCAATTTACGGCTTTTTTATTGTTTCCAAGTTCACACATAAATTACTTGAGATTAACTCTATTTATTTTCGAAGTTATTTTCAATTTATCTTTATGATGTACAATTTCGAGATAGTAATTAATTATTTTCAAACGGTGCAAATTCAAACTCAAAAATTATCTGTACTAAAAATTGTTTGAACATGAAAAACGATTTGAATTCAAAACACCAAAAAGAAAATAGAGTTCATAGTCTCTCGAAATTCAATACTATATTAATATTATTCAATAATTATTATTCAATAATATTAGGAATTGGGATTCTGGTTCGGGACAACAATGCGAATCTCCAGGCTAGCTTACGGTATCGCAATATTTATTGATAGAGGAAGAGGAGTAGCGAAGGAAATTCAAAGGACGGAAAAGGAGACACATTAAATATGAATATCCTCTTTTCTCAATACTATATTCTCAATACTAATGGTTACGCCAAGGGGAAAAAAAGGTGGCGCGAACGATACTGTCGGAGCTGGAAAAACGCAACTCTCAAACGACAAAAACATTCTCCGGCGAATTTTCCCGACACAAATTTCCGCTTTCACACAAAAAAAAAAGTGTTCAAAATTTTTGGGAAGTCTTATTAGATTTTCCCCATCAGGGATGCCATTTTATAACTCTCTTTATCCATTTATTTTCCCAAGCAGGGAGAAACAAAAGAAAGAAGGGGAAGCGAAATGAATTTACAAGAGTGATTAACTTGATACCGATGTATTTTTCCGAAAAATCTTACAATCTTATATTTTAAGGGTCGCCTACGGCGCGGGTCCTAATCTCGCGAATGGGATCGTTACAAAAACAAATGACCGAAGAAAGTAAATCGCGATAATAAAATAAGCAAACCCGAACAATGAAAAAGTGGGGGGGGAGGGACAAAGTCCAATGGCACTTGCACAAGTTGAGTTGGGTGATGAGACGCCTGAGGATTCTCGTCGTGAAAATGGAGGTTGTGGGTGTCCTGGAGCAGGCTCTGGCATCCTGGGGCACTGCTGAAGGCACTATCTCCTTGTTCCACTGGCACTGTCTCACGGTAGCGAGGCGTGAACGGGTTGTCGCACTCGTACGTCCGGAACAAAATTTACTTTTGGAATATTCACCGGTTCGCGGTCCGTGACGGAATTCAGTCTCAATCGAATCGCGGCCCACGACAAAATTGATCCTCGGTCGATTCTTGACTTCCGTGAAGGCGCTCCAGCGCCACCTCGGGGACCGGTGTTGTGGCGATCCGTGGAAGGAGGGAGAAGCGTGGTGGTCGTGCTGCCCGGTCGTACCGGTTTCTCCTTCGGAGAGAGAGAGAGAGAGAGAGAGAGAGAGAGAGAGAGAGAGAGAGAGAGAGAGAGAGAGAGAGAGAGAGAGAGAGAGAGAAGTCCCGGCGTCACTTGTCTCCGTATGTGGGGAAGGAACTCCCGACGGCGACTGACTAGAGGAGCGACGGCGGGGAGGCACGAATCTCCATAACGCGTATCCCCCGGTACGGCGGGCGAGAGCAGCGGCGAATAGGGGGAAGGATTCCCCCGGAACGCTCTCCTCGATCAGAGTTACCGGGTTTGATCCGTGACTACGTCACACTATCATTATCGTCAGTGGTAGAAAATCATTTTTAAGAAAAAAGTATGCGTAATGCTATCGAGAAATCGGAATCTGATATAGCAGACGATCATTTTATTAAGTTTTTGACGTATCAAATGAAATCTCTACCTCAACAAAGGAAGCTCTTACTGCAAGCAGAGTTAAACAGTGCTGTATGTAAAGCAGTATTGGATGAATTACAAAATTCGACAAATTTCTGCAAATAAATGAACATTTTTTTCATTGTCATATAAAGATCAGTTATATGTATTTTCGATATTTCCTTATGCTATGCTTATTCTCTCCATTTTCTGAATGTGTATCAATATATTTTGCAAAGTATGGTTAGTAAATTTCGAATCCACTGCTAGTTTCAGCATCATTTGTAAATATTACATAATACCTAGAACTACTTGACCATCACTCCTTTCCACATCAATGAAACTTGGAGGACAATATTGTCGATTTTCAGGACACATTTTATTATTAATTGTCATTAAAAAATGATGCAGGCATATGACTGCCATTATTATGTTGTCTACTCTTTTTAGATCTGCACAAATGGGTCTATACAATATCCTCTATCTTGCAGAAAGAATTCCAAAGGAATTTTCAATTAATCTTCTCCCACGGGACAAACGATAATTAAAGATTCTCGTCCGTTCATCCACATACGATCCAGGATAAGGTTTCATCAGTTTCATCGATAAAGGGAAAGCATTGTCTCCTGCTAAAAAGCATGGAGTTCTAATATTTGACTGCGGAAGAGGCAGTAAATCTTCAGGCATATTCAAAGTGCCATTGAAGAGACCTTCTCCTAATTGGCTTTCTTCAAAAATTCCACCATCGCTGGAACTTTTGCTCCATATGCTCCAACATCGGCTAATAGAAACTTATATTCGAAATCGCATACTGCCATCAAAACCACACTATAAGTCTTCTTATAATTAAAAAATAAGCTCCCAGAATTTGGTGGTGCTGTAATTGTGATGTGTTTACCATCAACCGCTCCTTCGCAATTGGGCAAATTCCACTTTGCCCTAAATCCTTCACAATTTCGAATCTAATCTGCACGAGAAGGGGCTTTTAGATATTTTGGAGCTAAAACTTTTATTAGTGCGATACAAGTTTCATTAACTACTTTTCATACAGTGGACTCGCCTACACGATAACAGGTTTTCGCCTACACAAAATGTTTCATCACCACTTGCTAAGTATCTAAATTATGGGATAAAAATTATAAAAATTCATTACACCGATATGTTAATGATCAATTTCAATAACATTCGATTCTGATTTTTGAAATGGAAACATTTGTCGTAAATTGAAAATTGTATATTTAATTTGTACGGTTTTGATTTCTGAACTAAAAGAAACAGTTATCGTAAACTTAAAATTTAGTTGCAGTAATATACGGTTGACTTGTAAACTTTAAAAACGATTAACATAGGCTCAATATTAAATTATCTCATTGCGTGATTATGACTTCTGAACTGGAAGAAAAATGTACCGTAAACTTAAAAAATCATTTGCAGTAATATACGCTTTGATTTCTGAACTGGAAACGATATTTAAGTAGTTAGATAAACAAGAAATATAATTTAAGCCTTTCATTTGCAAAATAAATTATACACTCATTAAACTTTTAAAATTCGTACAGCATATTTTGTAAACAAAATATTATTTGTTACGTACTTAAGGATCATGGCCAATCTGTGTCCTGGGCTGAGCGATTCTTTATTACTCCTTTTTAGAAGAAATGGCTTTACTTTATCCACCAAGTAGTTAAAACATTGGACATTCATTCTTGTGTACTTAACAAAGTATGTATCATCATCTCGAATTTCCTGAAAAAGGGTTGCATATTCGCCCAGCAATTTTCGACGAAGATTTATTGGCCTTACTGACCACCGTCTTGTGCATTTATGTTTATTAATATTAATGTACATAGCCACTTGAATTATTATCAAAATTATCATGACAAAATCGTCATCATCACAGTGATCCATCACCCTTTGTCGATGCGAATGTCGAAAAATTAATAAACGTTTAGGCAATAACTGTACTTTTGAAAATATAATAAACATGTAAAAAGCGAACTGCATCAAACTTTTTGTCATTTCACAAATTGTAACTTACATTTTATTTTTATTTTTAATGTCGTTTTTTTTTTTGTAACGGGTTTATTCAAATTATTGTAAATTTTGTAATTTTAGAAATAGTAGTAGTAGTAGTAGCATAAGTTTATTAACCCGTATTTGAAATATAAAGAAATTTCCTGAGGGTAGAGTGCACAGTTGCTCAATATATACAGAAACAGGTACGCTACATTCACGCTTCCTGTACGATACACATAAAAAGAGAAAACAAAATACAATAAAGAAGTAAATATATATATATATGTATGTAAACACGCTCTTAATTACTAACGGAACGCACTATACAGTTATCGGCATATAACGACAGGGACACAAAACTAGGCACTTTAATAAAGACCGAACGAAGCATTGTACATTTTATTAACGCGATATCTACATTTGTGTCGCCAAACAACATTACATTAACATACAACTCTTACATATACCGATAATGACTTTGAACCTTTATAGAATACGGATAAAGGATACAGCTCATAAAACACGACTTTTCTTTCATAAACAACACTTTCAATGTTCGCTGATCCCATATGAAACTTTTTTACAGATATAAAATTATTTTGCTTTAAACGCACTGCCCGGCAGCAACCGCAAATTCGCAGGCCAACCTAGAAGTCCATTACAAATTGTCTCCTGGCAAAGCACGCGCTGACGAAACCAAAAAGGACCTTCAGCGCACGAGGGTCTGCAGAATGGATCAGAACGGCCATTACATTCTCGTCGGAACAGTTGATCATTATGCTGTTACGACGGAGTCTAGATCTTGAGGGGGCAGAAAGGGGACAGTCCCACAGGATGTGAGTTAATGTCTCCCTTTCACCCGTATTGCATATCGAACACGGCTCATTCGGGTTGTAGGCGTAGTGAGTACTACCGACGCAGAGCGAACGCGAGAATATAGTGGCCGTTCTCATCTGTATTTTTAGGCGCAAATGGGAAAGCTGGCAGCGTTCAGGAGCCAGAGTAGCCAGTCCGTCGGAATATTGCCTAAATATTGGGAACTGGATCGATTCCGATAAGAAATAGCGCTGAAGGTCGCGGTTACGCTGAAGAATGGCAAAGGTTTCGCAGGTTGACGTTATACTAGACTCCCAGTTAGTTGCCGAGAAATCCTCCCATAGACCATCACAGCTCGGCGAGCCGAGGACCGACCTAAGCTGCACAAGCCAGTTCATTACCATATCTGTCGTCCCACCAGAGCTGAGCTCATGCAGCCTGGCTAGCCCCGCGCGCGCCAAGCTATTTGTTGGTTGACGCAAATACTTTAGTACTAAATTTAACGCTCTACGCACTATTTCGACGGATATTGGATAGAGCCCCAATTCCAGACGCAGAAGATAAGGCGGCGTCGATTTAGGGAGCTTAAGCCATTTCTTAAAAAAGTCAACCTGTACCGATTCTAAAGAGTGAAGATGGCCGAGGGCCCAACAGGGAGCAGCATACAGCAGGGTAGATAATATGGAGGCCCCATAAAGCTTGAGGGCAGCACTGGTTGAATCACATCCAGCTGAAGCCATTATAGCCAAGATAGACGCCGTAGCTTGGCGAGTCTTGGCTATAGCATTTTCAGTTGCCTTCAATCCACTCGCCGATGAGGATACGATTGTACCTAGATATGGGTAAGTGGTCGCAACATCCACCTGCTGATTGCCATAATAAAAATTTCTTGAAGAGGCGTCAAGAGGACCACCTCTTCTGAACACAACGATTTTTGTCTTAGCGATGTTTACAACTAGGCCATTAAGGCTACAATAAGACTCGAGCGCCCTAAGTTTAGCTCTTAAGTCAGCAGGTGAATAAGCGAAAATCGCCAAGTCATCGGCGAAGAGGAGCATCATGAGGTCGAGCGTAGTTGTGAAGTCAATGCCCCTCAAGCCCAGGCCCCGACAGTATGTTACGATGTCGGAGATATATAAAATAAAGAGCAGAGGGCCCAAGATTTCTCCCTGAAGAACCCCCTCGGTCACCCTAACTCGATCCGTAGAGCCAGATGGGCACACGATAGAAGATTCAGCTGAGTCATAGAAGGCCTTAAGCACCCTAAACATTTTGGCACTAATCCCAATGCTATATAACTTGTGCCAGAGTTTTGCATGGGGTATAGAATCGAACGCCCTGCGGAAGTCCACAAAAAGGACGTAACACTTAGAGGCTTTTTTCCTGAGCTGGATCTGGACAGCTGCATTTAATATGAAAATGTTGTCCTCCGCAGAGCGTCCCCTTCTAAAACCCGCTTGTTCATCTGGGAGTATGTCACGCTGGGAAAGCCAGTTTTCGAGTCTCACCATAAGCACCTGCGTGAACAATTTCGTGAACGCATTGGTTATGGCGATCGCACGATAATTCTCTGGGTCATTTCGGTTGCCCTTCTTGAAGAGCATGAAGAGATTAGCTACCATCCACCCCTCAGGAGGCAGTTCGTTGGTTAAAATTGAATTGAATAACTCCAAAACATAGGAGAACCACTCGCCCGTGAGTAGCTTCCACGATTCTGCCGGAATACCGTCAGGACCTACAGCTTTACCGGATTTTAATCTCTTCATGCTCTCCCTCAGCTCCTGCGGCAGAATTAGGCCGTCAAGGTCGTTGTCTAGAGCCCCATAGAATGTTAGTGGCAATGATAGCCTTGGAGGGTAGAGGAGCTCCAGGTGCCCGGACCAGGCCTCCAAGGGCACAGGCGAACTACCTAAAGGAGCCCGCCTGTGTCTCCGAACCTCGGACCAGAAACCCTTGGCGTCCCTCACCCCAGCAAAGGCATCAGCTGTACGCGAGGCATAGAGTTTTTTTGCCACAACCATTGCGAGTTTAAACTTCTTCTTGGCAGCGAGGTAAGAGTGCTCATAGGAAATCTCGTAGTTATTCGACCGAACGAGATGCAGGGCTCTGTTCATAGCTTTTCTGGCGATCTTACAGGACTCATCGTACCATCGAGGTATAGAGCTCAATGAGTTACTTTTCCCGCCAGAGTAAGTGGACAATTTTACTAGGCCTTCCTGCACGAGAAGGCTGAGTAAACCCGAGCAAAAAGTATCGAGAGACGGAGTTTGCGTTGCGTGATTTAAAAAAAGTGCATATGGGTTGACTTCGCGTAAACGCTTGACGAGTTTTGCCTCCCCTTCAGGGGACCACGACACTATGTACCTCGGTGCTACGTTAGACGAAACATGAGATATAGGCGGAGGATTTATACATGTAAGGGACAACGTGGCGACTGCCGGAAAATGGTCTGAGCCTCCACTCTCAGGGCCTATAAAAAAGTCGTTCACCAAATATAAATGATTTGCTGAGACCCAGACCAAATCGACAATGCTACGCCCCTTGACATCCAAAAACGTGAATTGCGCGGGTGAATCACTAAGCGAACGACCGTTAAGTAACACGAAGTTGTTGTCGAACATAAAGCTGTATAAACATTTACCGCGAACATTATAACGGCTATCGCGAGTTCGCCTCGCAGGTACAAATTGGGTCTCCTCGAATAAATTCGGGAAGTCGCATTCGTAGTCGAGGTCACCGGTCCATAAATTAAAGACTCCTCCCAAAATAATCACACTATCAGGAAATTTAACCGAAAAGGAATCAAGAACAAGCTGGAGCGAAGAAAGCAACGAAGTGAGATCAGAATTTGGCGGGAAATAGAACGAACCTTGAATTAGAGAAATCGGAAATGATTTAATTAGAAGAAAAAGCCAGTGCGAGGAGGATTCAATCAGCACCGGTGACCCCGACGACGGCACATAAGTTGACAAGCCACCGCCAAATCTTCCTCTGGAACCTTCACGCGAGGCTGGGACTGAGAAGTTCACTGCACCAAGGTCCGCAGGAAGTGTAGATGGTTCTGGACACCATATCCCGGTGAAATTCATGATCCTGCCTTGTGGAAATTTAGACGCCATGGAGTAATTGTGGGGACCGTGAATGTTCCAAAAGGCAACAGAAAGCAGAAGGTCCTGCCGTCTTGATGGAGCCACTATAGGAAGAGTTCTGCGTGCTGATGATGCCGGCGGAGAGGGTTGAGAGCCAAGCCGATGTATGATGGAGTGTTGTGAGACTCGGCAGCCCCTTGAGCTGGTAAACAGGGCTGCATCTAGGCGTTTTTTTGAAGAGTGCGGTGGGCGTATGAGCGGGATTACCAATACGTACAATTTCCATACCAGTTGATGGTGATGGCACTTCCGGTATAAAGGAGTCAGCAGCATCCGACCAAACATACCAAACGCCATCGACTCGCACCTTCTGGTACCTGCGCTCAACCCTTTTTCGGTCTGCTTTGGACTTCTTCACTAGTTGTCTGGCGTGGAAGTCGATACGGCGTTCCCTGGCCGTAGAGTCAGCGTCAATAAAAATGTCCTTGCCCAAGAGGAGGCGAGAAATATACTATAACTGAAGAAGGCACACATTAGTAGCCGAAACGGTTTATAAATATATTGTTTTTATTTCGATACCGTCACGCCAAGAAATCTCTAAATTCTTATCCAAGAATTTTAAATATAATAAACATGTTTACATATCACTTATACTTGTGTATATTGCATTATTTATTAACTGAATATTTCGTATAAAAAAAATTCTAACTCGCACTCCAATATTTCATCCGTTTTTCGTATTATTTTGTATACGTATGAACCCGGCACCAAAACAAACCAAACCCAACCTAACCATTCCGTTAAGTCAACGCATAATACGACCGGAAACGTAAGATGGATAACGTGAACGTAACGGCCGACTTACGTTCACGTTTTACGTTTACTTGCTCATTGGGCTCAGGCCTTTAACCAGAGGAGGGCCAGCGGCAGTAAATTCCCTAGCGCCATGCTAGTTCCCCGTGAGTGCCATAGTATACACATGGCTCTGCCGGGCAGAACGTGGCGATTCTGACGAGGCACTAGGGAGTTTAACTAGCGAGCCCCTCGTTTGTGACCACGGTTTCCACGTAAGTGCCTTGCCAGATCCCCATCAAAATTTTTACCAGGGAGGGAATATAAAAGAAGAGGATAGCATTGATTGCTGTACTCCCAGAGTCGAAAGAAAACACATAGAATAATGTAGGAGCCGAGGTTCGGGATATCCAATAAAGGGACGCCAATTGATCACACACAAAGAAGATTCCTTTTATTAGGTCTCACTGACAAAAACATTATCCGCACTGTACTGCGATCCGTATCGGACTGACGCGGCGGCGCCGCATCGTTGAGCGCGCAGGCTCGCGGCTTCGCGCATATACTCGCACGCGCATGCGCGCGTTAGTGTCGGCGAAGCGAAAGGGGCTGAGCCCCAACACTCCCTCCCTTCGTCGACAAATAAAACAAAGTCATGAAATTATTATTAATTAAATGTAACGCAACAAAATTTAACACGTTTCTTCCTTCTATCCTTCTCAATGATTGCATCTATTTCTTCTTAGGTTTTTTATCTGAAACAAATAAGTTAAGTTGGGTTGTACGCATCATTTTCATTTGATTTAACTTAAATTTATCATTTTATCTCTAAGGTATTCGTAGTTGTTAATATGTCAGCAGTATTTTCTTTAGTTGATATCCAATGGATTTTGACTTTATTTTCGTTGACGCATGTTTTTACATAATCTCCGTGGGTGTCTGCCATATGTTTCTTTCTTCCAGTTATCTCTCTTATTTGTATATTCATTTTTATTTCATCTAAATCGTCATCAAAATTTTTCCATTTATGACTCCCATCCTTTTGTGTGCAGTCATTTGCTGACCTATTGTCACACCATAATTTTGCAGGATACAAGGTTTTTCCAATGATGTTTCTAATTGCTTTATCTAGTGAAACTAATTCTTGACATGCCTCTAAATACTCTGCTTGACAAGTGGATAGCGAAACATATGATTGTTTGTGGCTTCTCCATGATATGAGATCACCAAATAAGTTTATCACATACCCACTTGTTGGGGTTGAATCGTCATTATCTCTGAAGCTGGCGTCTGTCATGGCTTCTAAATTATCAGCTTTACCTTTATATGTTATGCCTACATTTGAGGTTCCTCTTAAGTATCTAAATATCCTTTTTACATCTTTCCATTCTTCTTCTGTTGGTGACGTTTGCTTTCTTGCGAGGTAATTTACAGCAAACGATATGTCAGGTCTTGTCGTTCCAGCTAGGTATAATAACGATCCAATGGCTTCTCTAAATGGAACATTTATTGTGTCTTGTGATTTGTTTAAGATTTCATCTAATTTTTGTTTTCTATACTCTCACTATTTGTCACTTGTCTAGTTACCATTGGAGTACTTTGCGCTTTGCTTTCTTTCATCCCAAATTTCTCTAAGATTTTCTCTATATATTCTGATTGTTGCAATGTTATTGTTTTACTATCTCTATCTCTTTTGATTTCTATTCCTAGAAATGTTCTTGGTTCCCCAATGTCTTTTATTTCAAATGCTTTACTTAGTTTTCTTCTAGTTTCTTCTAATTTTGTTTTACTATTTGTCATTATTAAAATGTCATCCACGTATAAAAGTAGTATAAGCATTTTTCCTTCGTGCCTCCATGTAAATAAGCACGGTTCGTGTATATCATTTTCTAATCCAAATTTTACAACTTCCGTTGAAAATTGCTGGTTCCATCTCTTTCCACTAACCTTGAGTCCATATATAGCTTTTTCTAATTTACATATCTTTGTACTTTTAATGTTGTTTTCACATTCTAGTCCGTCTGGTATCTCCATATATATCTCTTCTTTTAAATTTCTGTTTAAATATTCTGTCTTTACATCCATTTGGTGTAATATTAAATCATATTTATTTGCAATTGCAAATACTGTTCTGACAACAGGCATATGGGATACAGGGGTATAAACGTCTTTAATTGCATAATTGTTCTTGTCTTTAAATCCTCTAGTTACCAATATAGCTTTAAATTTTAGGTTTCCTTTTTCGTCTAATGTTCTTTTGAATACCCATTTAGAGTCGATGATGTTCGGTTTGTTCATACCTATTTCTTTTTGAGGTCGATCTACGATTGTCCATACTTCATTTTTCCTCATCGATTCTATTTCTTCTTTTATCGCGACAATCCATTCTGCCCGATTGATTTGATGAATTCATCGCTTCATTAAATGAGGAAGGTTCTTTATATGGGCCCTTTTTATCATCATTTGTTATCTAAGGTTTAAGGATTTCTTTTTCTTCTGTATAATGAGCACTACGAGAATATATTTTCTCTTTGTTTTTAGCTGTTCTCTCAGGTATTAATCATTTCTTTATTTGTAAACCTTCCATTTCTGTGTCTTCTAATTTACGTTTGGTTGGTCTGCCTCTTTTCCTCTTCGTTAAATTTTCGGCTTCTATATTTTCACTCTGTTTTTCATTTGATATTATATGAGAGCTTCTCTCTCTAGACGTTTCCTGGTCATCTAAAATTTTTCTGTTTTCACTTCTGTTGCTTGTATTGAAAGCTTCACGATGTATCATATTTTCGTTGAATTTTACATGTCTTGATTCCAAAAATTGTTTCGTATGTGGGTTCCAAAGAATGTATCCAGTAGTCGTGTATCCCACAAATACGGTTTTCATAGTTCTTTGCGAAAATTTCGTTTCTACTTTTGGTAGTTTAACATATGCTGTACATCCGAATCTTCTAATTTTATCTAAATGAGTCTTTGCATCTGGTGAGAATTTCTGAATAGGTATTTCGAAGTTTATGGATTTGTGGGGAGTGCGATTGTAGATGTGTACGGCTGCTTCAGCTGCTTCAGCTGCTAATTCCCACATACTTGGCGGTAATCCTGAATCTATCATGAAAGCTCTAGTTATTTCTTGTAAGGTTTTGTTGAACCTTTCCGCTGTTCCATTATGTTCAGGAGTATACGTTGGTGAAGGAATATTTTCTATGCCTTCTTTTTCCATTATTTTGTTAAATTTTCCCCCAATAAACTCTGTACCTTGATCAGACTTAATGTAGCACACCGTTTCATTTTTACCTAATAGATTTCTTGCGGATTTTAACATTCTTTCTAAACATTCTCCTGTTTCGTCTTTATGTTTCATCGTGTACGCTCTAGCTAATCTGGAGTAATCATCTATAAATACGGTTATGAATTTTTTATTTCCAGGATATGAAGATGGTTTTATTGGTCCCATAGTATCTGTGTGAATCACCTGCAATGGTCTTGAAGCTCGACTTCTTTTCTCTAGGAATGGCAATTTTTGTATTTTTGCCATTATACAAGTTTCACAATTTTTTATTGATTCATTAAATTTAACATTTTTTAATCTTTCATCTGATTTTTGTAACTCTTTAAGAGATCGTATGGATGCATGTCCCAATCTTTTGTGCCACAATAATCCTTCATCTCGTGTGATGTTGATTTGTTCGTCCGCTTGTGGTCGTGTTATGTTGCTACTTTCGAGTTTTTCATCTCTTTGATCATCTAACTTCGTTATTTTTCTGTCTATTAGAGATTCGTGAAAATCTAAATTTTTACTAGATATTAATTTTCTTGCAATTTCATGTATATTCTTCCTCCGAATCTCAGATGTACTTTTGTCGAAATTAGTTTGGTTGCGTTTGTCGTCCGGATTTTCAGTATGCTCTAATCTGTGATGTTTCCTCTAATGTTACGATTTGCGCTTTACACCTATATTTTTCGAATTCCGTTCCGTTTGACTTTACTAAAAGGTCCACTATCCAATTTGGTCTATCATATATGCCGTTTAAAATTAATCTCCCCGACTGTTTATAAAATATTTTTAATTCTGTATCATCTAAATATATACCTAATCCTGCATCAGCAAATCGTCTTAATGATATTAAATTTTCTGCTATATCATTTGCGGCAATTACATTTGTTAATATTATCGTTTTATCCCCCTGTAATGAATTTCAGTTTAGAACTAAATTTCCCTTTCCATCTATTTTTATATCTGCTGACCCGTTTCTATTTGCGCTTTTTATTACTTCCTCATGACATTTTTCGAAATTGTTTAAGATTATGCTCTTATTTACAAAATGTTCTGTTGCACCCGAATCAGCGATAAATCTAATTTTTTCTACTTTATTGGTTTTAAGTGCTACTATACCTTTTTGTTCTACTTTTTGGTTGTTTGCTTGTTGACTTTTATTAGTTCTGAAAGCGTTTCCAAACTATCTCTTCTGGGATTGCGTTTTATCGTTATGAAATTGTTTTGTTGGTTGATTTTTAAATGTTCTTCTAAATGTTTTTGTTTTGTTTTCTACCTTTTTATTTCTATTATTATTATGATCTCCCTCCATTCTTCTAAATTTATGTTTACCTCTAAATTTATCTAAATTTTGTTCTGCATACCTCTTTCCTTGGTAACGGGTTTGGCTCGATGATCCGGCTCCCTTCTGGAAGCATTGATCCCCTTTGTGATCCGTAACTTTCTGGCAATAATAGCAGAACCACATACCGAACTCCCTTAACGGACACTCCGGGGCTCGATGTCCACTTTTGTTGCACCGAAAGCATCTTCCATCGGGGCCACTTTGCCAGCTCGCTACTCTAGCCTTGTTTTCGGGTTTGGGAAGATCAGCTCTTCTTTCTGCTTCTAACTGTGATAAAAAAGTTTTCATTTCATCTAAATTCATTTCTCTATATTGAGTCTGTCTCCGAATGAGATCAGCTGATCAGAGTTCAGGTATCACGCCTGATACAGCTTGATAAAATGCTGACCGTTTTTCTTCGTTGGTCAATGGCACTGCGCCTTCGCAATTTTCGTATTCTCTAATAATAGTATCGAATTTGTCACAAAAGTCAAATATTTTTTCGTTTTTGTGTAGCTTTAAACTATATAATCGGGACCTAACAGATGAGTGTGTAACGTTTAATTCATTTTTTTTAATTTCTTTGAGTTTTTCTAATATGATTTTAGGATCTTTATAGTTTAGAATTTTTTTGTGATAGTTTTCTTCTAGACGATTTATGATAATATCTCTTACTAAATTCTTTCTCTTATTGTTTGTAATTTCATCTAAATCATACGGAATCTGAATTGAAGAATCCATAATATCAAGTAAATTATTTGACATCAATTCGGATTGTAAATAATCAAACCAAAGATTTAAGTTGGTTTTACGAGTCAAACAATATTCTCTTTTAATATTTAATTTCGAATTTTGTAATTCAAAAGATTTATGAATTTCATCTCTATGATTTTAGGGATTTACAATAGGATTAGCATTTGACAAATTATTTGAATTTTGTGAAGTAGATTCTTCTAACTGCAACATAGTACCATTGCTTGCATTTTCTATATTTGATTGTCTTGTTACCTCTAAACGTCTAAGTTTTGCCTTTTCGCTCGTTGCAGTAGCTTCCACAGTCGCCTTCATAGTAATCAGAAGCTCATTTGCAGCTTCGATTATTTTTATAATAATGCGCGAGTTCCTCTCAAGTGTTTCGAACTATTCTTTGTGCATACGTTCGCTGGGACGCATGACAGGACTCGGCCGTATTACCTTCCCTTCACTTTCTATTTCTTCATCTTCTTCTAAACGTTTGTTTCCGGGTTTAGCTGTGAACATAATTGTTAACATTTCGGTCTAAAAGTTTCTAAATTATTCGGATCCGACATCTAATCTCTGAATATGTTCACAACGATCTAAAATTAAATTTTTAGCTTTATTTTTCACTTTGGCATTTTTATCGCCTGGAATTTTGTCCGTGGATTTCAGCTGTGGATGTGTAGGAGCATCCTCCTGACCTTCAGCTACCTCGTTTAGGAGATCCATCTCCTGCTCCAACGTTGTGTTTGTGTCTTCTTTATTCATCTTTGATCTAAAATTTTCAAATTCGTCTAATGGATTTTCACTTTTAAGTAACTTCCTGAATATGTATATCATATATTTGAATTTTCGTTGGAGCGGAGTATCTCCATGTAATATCCCGCGATGAGAATATGTACCCACCACTCCGTTAGCCCTCACGCGCAGCAGATGAGAAGACAGGAGAGGTTGGCCATGAGTACAAGTCCTCATCACAGAATATGGCTATTTTAATTTCACCTTGACCTAACCCACAATTTTACCGCACAGCAAGTCGAATTCTAGGTTTGGTGCTTGTGATTTCTTGAAATATTCATTATTCTTGACAACACAGGCAACGTCTCTACAGATTTAATTCTCTAAAAATTTCGATTTGTATTGCTTGTGTGAACGGAAAACTTCTAGCAAAATATTAATGAATATTTCCGTCAACAAATCATGTAAAGTCTGTTTTGTTCTTGACAAAGGTTTCATTAAGTTTCAAACCTTTAAACACATATATCTCAATACGTGTCCCACCAAACATAAAAGTTAGGTGTGTACAATATCCTAATGTACATATTTAGTTGTTTCCTTTCAATTTGAATATTATAAAATACATCTCATTATTGTGAATTTTGTAAAATATTTCTAACAGCAACTGAGTATATTTGAATCTAAATTAAATAATCTTCAAAATTGCAAAATATTTCGAATGTGATTATTGCATATATCAATGTAAATTAAATAATCTTCTACATTGTAAAATATTTCTGATGTAATTATTGTACATTTCAATCTAAATTAAATAATCTTTAATATTGTAAAATATTTCAAATATCATTATTTCATATATTAATGTAAATTAAATAATCTTCTACATTGTAAAATATTTCGAATATAATTATTATACATATCAATCTAAATTAAATAATCTTTCTCAAAATTAAATAATATTTTTGTAATTTTATTCTCTTTGGTATTCATTTGGCGTTAATTACCGAGCAAGGTCAAGGACAAGGACATCGCGCGGCAAACAACAACGATCTTGCGATCCGCACCGCTTCTCCTGTTGCGTCTTTACCTCACTTATCTTCTTTACCTTTCCTTTGTGATTTTCGGGAGAATGAAAAGAAAAAGGAAAGACAAAGAAGGGACGCGTACAGGGTTTTGTTCTCTGTATTTTTATGTTTGTTTTTTTTTTCTTTCAGGAACCTAATTATCGACACTATTTCCCTTTAATCTTTCCCCACTCTTCATCAATCACATTTAATTTTCTTTGTGTAAGGTAATGATGATTGATTTGTATATATAAAATTTTAATACTATCTATTTTATATTCTTAATTAGAGCTTAATTGGAGCTGTCATGGCGCTTGTTTAGTCCGGACG
The DNA here is from genome assembly GCA_030407085.1 of Trichopria drosophilae. Lineage (NCBI taxonomy): Eukaryota > Metazoa > Arthropoda > Insecta > Hymenoptera > Diapriidae > Trichopria > Trichopria drosophilae. Next base: position 55,220,451 of record CM059585.1, on the reverse strand, counting down.
CGTTTCTGAATCGGTCCTCGAAATTAGCGTTTAATTTCTGTTATCGCGGTTGTAATATCGTATAATGGTGAACTGAAAACACACGAGACTTTATTCGTCAAGGATTTGTGGTGTCAAGCTGTATATTGGCGTTTTTTTTAACTGTGCAAGAGTGCTTTTGGTTTGCTCAATCTTTCGCGAGTTTGCAGTGTATTAGTTCTGTACTAAGATGGATAACGTATAGTAATACTTTGCACTATAACAGTCATCGGCTATTATTAGATTGTTGTGAAGAACACGGAATAGTGCAAGGATTGTTTATTTTACTAGTGCTATTTTTTATGTCTGGATGTTCATGCTGACATAGTGCGTTTTGTAACATCAAAAGTTTTACCTAAAACATGACATTTTTATATACCAACGACTTTTATATTAAGTGTTCTTATCTTTGTTTACTCCGACGTACTCTCTGTCTAATTGTGTATGTGTATATCTAAATATAAACAAGAGGTTACTGTGTACTGTTACGCATACACATCACATATGCAATACAACGTACACAGTCAGTATACACGTAAATTTAGGAAATTGTTCGACTGTATACATTATGTCAGCTGTATCTAATGTCTAAATAAGTGGATACTTCAAGAATTTAAACTGAATGAAACTATCTGGTGTACATTTTTGTTTTTAGATAGTCTGCGATAATTGAAAATTTACGGGCACATTAAAATATTTTATTATTTAATCGATAAATTATAGAATTTACGCCCCTTAATGTGATGCTGCCTTTAATTGCACATGTCATCTAAGGATTCTGAAGTTATCTCGCCAAGTTTAAGAGAACGTCCGAGGACAGCTGAATCCTGGGTTAAAGCTAGCGGATGATTTCAGATCATAATAGTACTTCTCTCTTGACTGAATCAGAGCGCCTGTCAGTCGACTGCGTTGCTAATACCGACTCTGCTGCAGGTTATTCTGGGTTCTGCACAGACATTGTTAGTCCAGTGAAGAAGCGACCTTATGCAGCTGACTTGACAACTGAACAGAACGCAATGGCTGCTGATAGTGACGCCGATAAATTCTCTTTGATTCTCAGCAAAATGGACTCGTTCAGAAACGAACTCTTTATTAAAATAGATTCAACAAAATCTGAAATCAAATCTGAAATAAAATCCGAATTAAGTGAGATCAATAAAAAACTGGATACCGCTATTTCTGACATCGCTTTAATGCGAGAAGACTTAGAGGACTTTAAGAAAGAATCTGCTGAGGAAAATTCTCGTCGTGATGAAAAATCTTCAGCTCATGAAGCCAGGTTGAATTCTATGTCTGCCGTAGTGGACAGGTTAGAGAAAGCGGAAAAGCAGTGTAATGTTGTACTCAGGGGGCTCGAATTGTCCTTTCCATCTACCGGTCTCTTGAAAGAAGTTACCGACTTCTTTGCCACCAGATTTGCATTGAGAGATGCAGTTAAGGAGGCGCACTCTCTCGGTCAAAGAAACGCAGGTATCTTAGTCAAATTTAAAGACGCAGAAGACAAACACAAGGTACTCTCTACTAAAGCCGAAGTACTCAGGGGCTCAAAAATCTCCATTTATGGTGATCTACCCTGAAAGAGCAGCATGTCATGAAAATTGCGTTAGCCAATGTGCGTAAAGTACGCGAAGCAGGTTCTACCGTTTAAATGGCTCACCTAAAATACTGCATTAATGGTCAATGGTTCAGTTGGCACTCACTATCTGACAAGTTTACGCCGATCAACACCGCCACGGATTTCAAGAATAGATCTGCGATGCAAGGGCAAATGAATTCTACTTCGATGCCACCGTCAAAAAAAAAACGCGAAGCGCCTCTAAGAGTGAGCAACCGGCTACCTATTTCGTCTATCGCTCTTTTATCTGAGGCAACTGATAGGTCGGTTCAAACAAACATATTGCTCTGGAATTCCCATGGTCCAAGCAATATTACCCAGTTACATTTGGATGGCCCTTTGGCCGTAGTATGCTGCACAGAGACTTGGTTGATCGCTCCTAGATCAAAAGTGCTTCCGTCGACATTGAAAGACTATTTTGCTGCGTGGTCCCCAGCTTCAAAAGATAATCGTCCTGGGAGGCCGAGCGGTGGTATTGTTGCTGTTGCTGATTCTAAATTACATCCAGAGGTCATCAAAAACTCTTCAACTCTACTTGCAATTAAAGTAGTCCGCGATCTAATTAACTTAATTATATGTACCGTTTATTTCAGGCCATCTGCCGATATGTCTCTTGATTTAGTAGAACTTCAGGAATTTCTGGACTCGACCATGATTGTGTATCCTAATCATTCGGTTGTGTTGGGCGGTGATTTTAATGCGCGAGTCGGGAATGGAGCTCAGGTCGACCCAGACATTCTTGAGGGATATGTTTTAACTGCCGATCGTGTTTCTCATGACCTAGTGTCAAACAGGCGGGGCGTTGCGCTTTTAGAATTTATGTCTTATAATGTTTTTATTTTACTAAATGGTCGTTCGCCCCACGATACTCCCGCGCACTTCACATTCCTTGGTACGGGAGGTTTCAGTTGTGTAGATCTAGTGTGGGTTTCGCCTAGCATGACCCATATAATCGATGATTTCAAGGTATCTACACAGTTGTACGGCTCAGATCATACTCCGGTGATATTGCAACTAGACGCTCGGCACAGGGAGAATCTGGATATTTTACCGCTATCACGAAATATTCTTATCTCGGGTAGACTACGATTTCGTCCAGATGGTGCTTCACAGTATATTGACTCCTTGCGCCGGGCTCCTGGCCTGCACAATCTTCCTTATTTTTCGGCTAACGACATGTATTTCTTCCTTTGTGAAGCTATTAGAGATGCTGCACTAGCGGCCAGGGTGTCTCCTTGCTCCCAGCCTAATAGATCGCTACGTAAAAAACATCCTTGGTACAATAAGGAGTGTGAAAGTGCGCATAAAGGCGTCACTAGGGCTATTTCTCGCCTACGATCTAGTGGTTATGAGGAAACAGAACGCAATGAATTTTTGTCCGCTAAGATCCACTACCGTGAATTAATAAAACATAGGAAGGCACAGCCCTGCTTTTTCGTTAGAAACACTTTTGCAAATGTTCGATGCTCTGCTGAGTTTTGGAACGCCGTGTCCCGTTTCAGAGTGTCGACTCGCCGTGCAAACTGTATTGGGCTTGATAAGTGGTCAAACTTTTTATGTAATGTTCATCCCCCACGGATCACTTTAGATTTTCTTTTTTTTTGGGATATTTGATCAATCTCTTGATGTTCCATTTTCTTCAGAAGAGCTAACTGCCTCTTTGTCAAGGTTGCAAGACAGTAAGGCTCCTGGAGAGGATGGAATTTCTGCCGAATTTTATAAATTATTAAATGATGGATGGCGGCAATATCTATTAAGTATATTTAACAAGGTTTTATCTACTGAAGAGGTCCCGCGGGGATGGTCACGGGTATTTATGTCGATGATGTATAAGAAAGGAGATCCAGCTGATCCTTTCAACTATAGAGGGTTAGCGATGGTCAACGTTTGTACCAAAATTTTTACCCAGCTCCTTTACAACAGACTAAGCACTTGGGCTAATGCGCACAACCTAATGCCTGAGGAGCAATCCGGTTTCCGCAAAGGTAGGGGTGCCTTAGATAATCTTTTTGTACTATTTTCTGCGGCACAAATTATTCTCAGACGGAAGGGTGCTAAGCTCTACGCATTGTTCGTAGATTTTAGGCGGGCATTTGATTCCATTCCGCGTGAGAAACTATGGCTCAAACTGTATGAACTTGGGATGAATTGTAAGATTGTCCGTATATTGAGGGGTACTTCAAGGTGAAGTGTTAAGCCCGCTACTTTTTATTTTATATATTTCCGATATTGTCAAGTTTTTTCGAGAACAAGGTCTTCGAGGGGTAGATATCTAACTCTCGTGTGATCTTCATATGCTTCTTTATGCGGACGACCTTACCATTTTCGCATATTCTCGCGCGGATGTATGCCGGAAACTCAAGACATTGAGCGACTATAGTGATGCGAACGGCCTGATAGTGAATACAGGAAAGACCAATGTAATGGTTTTCAGGAAGGGTGGTAGATTAGCAGACGCTGATTCGCGATTTGTATATAGAGACACTTATGTCGACTGTGTTTCTCGGATTAATTACTTAGGAATCGAGATTTCGTATACGGCTCTAGGAGCGGCATCTGTTAGGGCTATAATGACCAAGTCAGCAAGCGCTTCGGGTGCGGTTCTTGCGATACTGTCGTCAGCTGGTGTTGACTCATGGTCTGCTTTTCAAACTTTGTACAAATCAATGGTTTGCTCGATCCTCATGTACCTGGCACCTGTATGGTCACTGCGCTATTCAGACGAATTAGAGAAGATCCAACTCTCATTCTACAAACGCCTATTAGCTCTTCCGCCATCGACTCCGGGCTATGCATTGAGAGCTGAACTGCGAATCCTCCCTCTGGCATATAATATTGCTACTGCTACATTAAAATGGATTATTAAATTAATATCAATGCCGGAGAACAGACTTCCCAGAATCTGCTTTCTGAGGCTGTTGCATTTGTCGGCGGGTGATGTTGCGGACGTCGGGTACAACTGGGTCTCCCAAGCCAAATTTTTGTTTTCCGATGCTGTCCCTGCCTATATGAAATACGCTAGAGTTCAGGCTTCGGAATGAGGACTTGAGTAGGTGTAACCAATCATCTTCGCTGATCCTTCCTTTGGAGTGATCACTGTCGGGAGGTTTTTATGCGACTTTTCCGCCTAGGGCGCAACTGTTATTTTATAGGGTTAAAATACAAGTAAGACTTGCGAACTGCCATTCTAACGGAGTGTACATTGGTCGCGACGTCCTCCGTTTCTATCCGTCTAGATATTATCCTCTATGTGGAAGGGGTGAAGACACACTTATTCACGCGCTTCTATATTGTCATCCATTGGAAGAGAGACGACTTTCTCTCCTTGGATTGACTCCTTTGAGCAACCACGAGGCAAATCGGGGGCTTGAGCTCGAAAATTTTTTAAGTGACAATTCTATGTACTCTCTTCGCGGCCTATATTTTTTTATGAATTACGTGTCTTCCACTCGCGAAACACCCCTAGACGAATGATGATATAACGAAGATTTACTGTAACGCGGGATTGAAATTGTAATATTGTGTTTTTCCATTTGCCCGCTTTAGTATTTTGCTGTAACATTTTATGCGTTCGACTGTAAACATATGCAAATTTGTTTTCTCTCTTTCTCATTCATTTATTTATTTTTTTTTGTTATGCTTAATCTTAAGTTAGTTATCTTTGTATGCGACATCAGCTCTCCCTTTCCTTCGGGATTTGTATCCCCATATATGGAAATAAATTATTATTACTATATTCTTAATTATTTTAATCACTTCATTAATATTTTTAAGTTTGTAAATAATTCTTTCTAATTTTATATTCTTAATTATTTTAATCACTTCATTAATATTTTTACGTTTGTAAATAATTCTTTCTAATTTTATATTCTTAATTCTTTTTCTAATAATTTATCCGTTTCTATCTTTGTGTGATATGTATAATTTTATTAATAATACACTTGTAACTTTTTTTTTGTAGTTTCTTTCCCACTTACTGTTTTGGCGTCTATGTATCCGTTCACTTTTTGCATGGTGGAAGCGTGCCCTTGGCCGATAACCTGTAGGAGCCGAGGTTCGGGATATCCAATAAAGTGACGCCAATTGATCACACACAAAGAAGATTCCTTTTATTAGGTCTCACTGACAAAAACAACATCCGCACTGTACTGCGTTCCGTATCGGACTGACGCGGCGGCGCCGCATCGTTGAGCGCGCAGGCTCGCGGCTTCGTGCATATACTCGCACGCGCATGCGCGCGTTAGTGTCGGCGAAGCGAAAGGGGCTGAGCCCCAACAAATAATCTCCAGAGAATAAATCTGTTCAAACATATGGGTTGGAAAATATACAAACTCCTCGCTTAAAATATCAATTAACTAACGTTTCCGATATAAGGTAAGTAAGATGCAGAACATAGTAAACTTGTAAGAAAAGTTTAGACTGAGAGAGATATTTCAAGTATAATAATAAATTTGAAGTGAAAATATTACCTCGATTATTTGCTAGATGTTTTTGGTATGCGTAGAATATTAGTGTGGGTATAAGGTAGATGATCAAATAATAATCAATGTATACGAAATTATGTCCTTTGATTTTCAGTCTTAATTATAAATAAGGCGTTTTTTTTTTTTATATAAATTCGTTAATATCTGGAGTAGCTACAATTTATCTTTAAAATATGACTGCAATATAGAGAGTGCGAGCAGATATATTACAAGACGCAATAAAGCAAAAATAAAACACGACGCTTTGATGGGTATATATTAAATACTGTGAGGAATTAAATGTAAGATAAGGAATTAGATATTTACCGATCTATATTAAACAATATGTTTATTATGAATCTACTCGACAGCAAACTTATGACTTATAAAGAAGCATATTAATAACTGTGAATGCTTTTGCCAATAATATTCGAAATCTCCTTGATAGGTGTGGGTACGAAATTTCAGACACTAGCAATGGTACTGATCTCAATTTGTTGCATTCGGACCTTTGGTCAAGATGAAATTAAAGCAGCATTATTATCATCAGTAACGTGAATGCATTCAGATTTAAGAAAATATATAACATATTGTACAGGTGTTTCAAAGCTCCGATGCACTTGATGCCTATAATTAATAACGCACAAAAGTCAATTTTGACGCACATTTTAGTTTAAACGCGATAATGAAAATACTGACATGCAGTCTGCAAATATTGTAAAATGTACGTGTTATAATATGCAAAAATTATGTAATTAAAATTAATGATAGAGATACGTGTGTTAAATGATTCATTTAATTGCATATTCATACTTTTATCACCAACATTTCCAAAACACCGCAATCAAGCTTGTTTAGTTAAATTGTATGATGATCGTAAATATAAAATTGTATCATTATTTATGAAAAAATTGTTGAATATTTACTCCCTTACATAAGAAAATATTCAATGATTATTGAAAGTGTGTTTCGACTGTCGAAAGAAACGTGAAGTAAGATAGAACTATATAAGCTTTACAGACAGATCATTGAGAATTTTTCACTTTTCCTTTCAAAATGACTAATGTTTTACGGAATCACATACTCTTATTTAAATAGAATTAATCTATGCTTGCCTTCATGTTGAATTTTTGTTTTGTCTTTTATTTCATATACGGTGACAGTCTTTTTAAGTGATATTGTATGGAAACATCAGTTCTATAAACGATTCAATATTAATAATTTAAAGTTTTTAAAGGTTAATTTACTACTTGTGTCTTTTTCTATTACACTAGGTGTGATGGATAGGAGTAAAGACTCCTCATGCCAATAAATCTAACAAAATACCTAGAACAATAGTATTCGTACGTGAATGACTTAGATAACTAATTACGATTACAATGTGGAAGTAACAAAAATTGTCAAATATGACAACGTTTCGTACAGTGTGATTATTCAAATCATTATTGTAAACGGAATTAAATACTCATGTCGGTTAGGCTACATACAATTTCGAATCAAGAGGTATACCGTAAGTTAGTACTAAAATACATTTATGCTTGTACTTGTTGGGTTTTCAGAATGAATTTCATTCCATAGACGTGTGAATGTTACATCACAAGAATGTGCACACGACTCGATTTTATGCACGGGTATTCGTATAGATGTAAGAAATGGGTAGCTAATGAGAGAGAGAGAGAGAGAGAGAGAGAGAGAGAGAGAGAGAGAGATAGAGAATGGAGGACAATATTAAAGAATACAGTTCAAAAGTCACATTCGCTATGAATAAGGAGATCTTATGTGGGCTATTATACACGGTTCTAATGTGAACAAATTTGTTATTATCTTAATGATAAATACTTTGTCGTCTTTCGTGCAGCAAGAAAGATGTATTGTGGATAAGACGACTTAGACCATGTAAGATTTATGCATGGACTGACGTTAAGATGTGATGATTTTAAGTATTTGTTTTTAGAGTGCAGTATATCGCGATTTAATACACATACAAAAATTAATTGTTTAAACGATGTCAATTTTATGATTGAACATTTTTTATTAAAAATTTAGAGATCTTTGGCACGCTCAATTGTATTATAAATGGATAGAAACTATTCATACGTCTATGTACATTTCAATGAGGTCGAATATCGTAGAAAAGATTTCTTCGATTGTAAAAGTGTGGTAACCATCATAATGGTGCTAGTACTTGAAACGATTTAACATTGCATGTAACTTCTTCTTCATCATCTGAGTATCGTAACTTGTAAACTATCGACAATGGACACGAATGGGACCGTCTATCCTAATCCTATGAGGAACATCGGATGATACCGAGAGGGATCTAGTGACCGTGAAAATTATCTGTTTTTGTTACACTCTGATTTGATTTCCGATTCATAGGATTTGACAAGGAGATACTACGATCCAGAGAGAAAGTTACGACGTATACCCATAAGTTAGAGGTACCATGCCATATGTGAAAGTGGCAAAGAGTGTCTTAGAAGGAGAGATACAGAGGTCGAGAGAGTGAGAGAGAGAGAGAGAATGATGCGTCAATTAATGGAGGGGACAAGCAAATCAGTATTAGGTACTAGAAATGTAGTATATTGCCATCGTGTAAGGATTCCCCTGATCTGGTAATCGTTTTATACCGAACGAAATGTGCATTATGGATATTTCTGACAGTGATGTTGTACAGTACCTTTCGAACGTAAAACAATTGGTTAATGCACAATTATCATGGTCTACGATTGGAATCGGGCGATATACCCTTTGATGCAATCAACGAAACGTTGGAAGACATCGTTACCTGTGATCATAAGATATACATAAAAGGCGTAGACAAAAAAAAAGATATAATTGCGGGAAATTTTAGATGCTGGCATTGCTGTTGATCTAGACAAATTGGCCCGTCCATCTCTACCAAAACTCATAGGATAAAATGCTTAAAAATTGAATACTGGAAAATCTTCCAGACTAGCCTGCATCTCGTCAAAGGTCAATGAGAATTTTCTATGAAGTAAAACGACTTGCATAAGTGGAAACAAAAGTTATCGAGTGTCTACCTAAAGATTTCATCTCAACGTTTGCAGAACGTGAAATCGAAGAAGCAAGAGCATGCCTACCATTCAGATTTACGTCAATGTCGTCGATAAACATTTTGAAATGAGAGATGATACCGTAGATAGACAACCGCCGATGATTAAAGACTATGCAAAGTGTTAATTTCAGAGGGATGTAGAGTAATGACAATATAGGTATTTTAAAAATAGCGAGATTGCTTTCGCTTTGCAGTAGATGCGTGGTAATATTTAAAAATTTCACTTTCAAATTCTTTTGCATGGCGATAATAAGGTTAATTGTCAACTAGTTTCAATTTTCAAGAACCTGATATTCAATTGTAATCGCTCCATAGCCACTGATATCAGCAAGTGTATGATGGCAGCCTACGATGAATCCATGCATTTCAGATGCACGCGCATATTTCATTCTGCGGCACACAGATTCTGGAATCTCTTTAAACATACCAAAAGATAGCAGCATTATCATTTCCTTTAACTTTTCACTTAAAAGACACAAAACTGTGCGTAAACAGGGAAAGAAATTGTTGAATTTTACACGCTTCTCTTGGATTTTTACATCGTCATTTCGATCTTCTTATTCTCAGAAATTTTAAAAGTGGGAAATATTAAATGAAGGTTAATTAATTATATTAAAAGCAAGTCGATAGTCGTAAGTGTTCGTCACTTGTGGGAAGCCAGATTCATTGTTACCGTATAGTAAAGTCTACGGATAATTAACAGGTCGAAACCTGTATGGCGATGTTTAAGATGTGGTAAATTGTACACACACATTTAAAAATGGTCAGGAACCTGATTAATTACATTACCCACGTGTCCAAACTCGTATAGCTATGGTTCGACCGTCCTGAAAACACTAAAATACCGTGAATAGATAAATTCATAGGGAATAAGCGTGTCATCTTCTCTTTCTAATTACTGCTAGCTTCTTCCATCATTTCTATATTATACATTTTAATACACGTTATTCGGATTATGTGAGATTTATTACTATTTAAATATTATTATTATAAATTATTTATTTATTTATTAATGCTACCTTTGTTAACGAAGGGGTGAGTTGGCCTACAGGTGGCCCGCCAGGTTAATCCTAGATAAAATACGGAACTGAGGTCATCTTCTTTCTATTATGGCGGAGGTTGGCGGAGGTTAATCGGCAATGAAGATGACCGTGAAAACGATATAATGCTAAAGTTAATGGATCTAACAAAGAGTATGCGAGAGCGAGAGAGATGGTAGAAGAATACAGGAGGAAAAGGTTATTATTAGAATTTTACGTTCACTTTTACAATACGGTTCTTAGCCTACGATGTATTTCCACACAGGCACCGTGAAGCGACTATGATGTAGCAATAGATGACTTTATGTTAGCCATTATTGCGATGCGTCAGTAAATGAATAAAATGCGTTTATACTTTAATCGCTAGTGAATCAGTTTCATACGAAATGGAATATATTGTAGACGTACAGGGATTCCGCCTGGCCTGGTAATCGCTTCATACAGAAGGAAATGTCTATAATAAATATTTTCGTCGGTGAAATTGAGACTTATGTGTTTAAACCACCATATCAATGGGTGTGGTTACCTTTACACTATAAAAGAGTCAATAACTGGTTAATGGATAATTAACACGGCTTACCATGGCAATCTGGTAACGTTCTCTTTGATGCTATAAACGAGACTTTGGAGGATATCGTTAAGTGTGCCAACAAAATTTATGTAAAAGGAGTCTATAAAAAATGTTGGTTGGAGGATATATTAAACACTAAAAATGTTATTGATCTCGACGTTTTGGACTGCCCATCTCTGATAAAACTAAAGCAACATGTAACATTCGTCACGTCCGGTTTTCGCCGCTGCCCTCTTCGAACTGTCGCTCCGCCATCGTAGCAGCTACGCACATTTGCCGTGCAGAGTGCGCCTGTGAACCTTGTAGTCCCTGACCGCCGGGGTTCTGCGCAAGCCCGCAAGAGGACCACGGAATAGGCGCGCGGCCGGCCAACGGCGCGACTGCTCGCCAGATAGCTTGCGAAAGCCAAAGACAGCGGTCGTTGATTCTATAGCGTGAGATAGCCGACAGCGAGCGATCGCAATCCGCGCGAACAAGCGCATCCTTCAGACTCCATATTTCCTCGTCGGAAATAGTATCCGCGCTGCGCTTCTAGCAATTAACTTCTCATTTTGTATACCGTTATCTAGTGACTTATACCGGCGCGTCACCGAACGCGCAATAAAGTGTTTGGAAAGAGCGATTACTTGGAATATTTTCCTCGCGCCGCACTAATCTGCCCCTGGACGAAAACGCCGTTCAAGGCAATTAGCCCGGAGACGCAATTCTGCGCATCGGTTGCCAACGAGAGCGCAAACGAGTGAGTTTGCCGGCCTTGGCCCTTTTCGCTTTGCTCGCTTATGCTCTTCTTTCTCCTATTGCACTTTTCTCTTAGTACTTGCTGCTGCCTCAAAATTTGTCTGCAAATTCATTCACATCAGTGTACCTTCCGGCGCGGGTCGAACCCGGACATGCGTTTTACAGTATTTACCTCGAGAATCAAATCCCGCGTCGGCGAAGGCCACATTTATGGCGCCTAACGTGCTTATCGATAATTATTAAAAATATTCAGTTCGCGCCACATTCATGGCACCCAACATATTTTTTAATAATTATTAAAATTGTTCGATTCGCGACACATTTAGTGATCAATGCGCTCTGTAATGATTGTAAAATTTTTTCGGAAAAGAATACATTCGTGATATCTGAGGTTTTTACTATTAATTGTTAAAATCGTTCAAAAAGCGCTATATTTTTGCAGTACAACGTACTTATAAAATTTTTCTTTCGTTTCTCTTCAAATTGAAAACATCGGAAAAGCCCCACGTATCTCAACTTTCGACAGAAAGTCAACTCGCATGAAACTTCCTATATGTATGTATTCCGAAAACAATTATTCTTTATGTACAAAATTAACATTTGTCATCCAAAAATTATAAAAAAAATTTTATTAATCAATTAAAGTGAAAAAAACCAATTATATTATCATCCCTTTGTATTTCGCCGTATTCGCTCGCATCGCTATCTCCTTTGCATTTGTTTGCATCGTAATTTATGTATACAAAAGCGCAGTAAATCTTCCGCTAAAACGCAATTGTATAATTGTCAAAAAAACAATTGCGCAGTGCTTTCTCTTTATGGCTTTACTATCGCTTATTTGCGCATGTAAATGTAGTTAGCACATCTAGAATTATCTATTATTATAATAATACAATTAGTCTGCGAGACTATTTATATTATGTACACATGTTTTTCCCCGGCTAATAAACAAAGTAGCGATCGCGATCTCGTTGTGTCCGCATAAACAAAGTTTACTTATTATAGTAAACAATATTTAATTACTTTGTTTTTCGAAAAATTTCTGCATATCGGAAAAATATATCTCCAAACCGCGAAAACTATTTCAAAAGTGAGAATTCATATTCAAAATTAAAATTAAGAAAAATAAAAAAAAATGAACAAAGATATTGAAAACGCACAGGCGCAAGAAAGCGCTCTCTTCCCGTCTCGTCAACTCGCGCGAACCTCTTCTCGGCTTCGGCAACTCCTCAACATAGAATCAAGTGACGAGGAAATGCGCGACAAAGAAGCGCGCATAGAAAACACCGAAACGATCGGTGAAGACAACGAAAATCTCATTGAATTTATACCGCGTAGATCTTCCCGTAAAAGTACAGTCGTGATCCATAAAGGAAGGGCGAAGAAAAAATCGCCTAATAGAATCACAACGCAATATTTAAACGCAGTTTTTTCAGAATTGCAAGAGCAAACCGCGCAATTTCAAAGTTCGGTACAAAAGATGTTAGCGCAACATCTCGAAAATTCGCGGCAACAGTTCGACCTTTTTCAAGCCGAAAACAGCGACTCAAACAAATAAGTCGATAGAGACGCTCGCGCAGCAAATAGCGAACTTGCAAACAAGTGCCGCCGATCCGACTCCAGAAAATACTCGCGCGGGATCTTTAAATCGAAACGAATCTAAGAAAAGCGAATCGACGAGGCCAACGAGTCTGCCCCCCAAAATCACCACTATGACGGTGACGACAACGGTGGCAACAACGAGCCCGTCGCTCGAGACAGGGACGGACTCATGCTACGCGTTCCCCTCTCTCTCTCACCGGCAACGAGGAGCCACACGTCCCAGACAGGGAACGCGCTGTACCCCGTCAACAACAAGGTTCGGAATCACGCGACCTACCACACAGGATTTCTTTGCATCGCAACCGATAGCAATCAATCGAAACGCCTCTCAAGTGCCGATTGCGCAAAGAAATCCCAACCCAAACCTACATAAAATAATAAAATCTTGGGAATTAAAATTCCCCGGTAAACTTGACGCCGACGATTTTCTCGACGAATTCGAACGCAAACTATACGCTTCTGTTATAGACCCAAATGACGCGCTCCCAGTCTTCTCGCAAGTCCTGACTGATTCCGCATATACTTGGTTTAATACATTTCGGAATAGCTGGACCTCTTTCAGATTTCGCAAATAAATTCCGAAAAACATGCGGAGATCCGAACGATGACCAACAAATTATGCATAAAATTCAACGCTCGGTACAACTCGAAAATGAATCCGGAATCGACTTCGTCATAAAAATCGGCGCATTATACAATAAATTAAATGAAAAAATTCAACAAAAAAATTAACTTGATAAAATTTACTCCGGATTACACTCCAAATTAATTATGCAGTTCGATCGGGATAGTTTTTCAACTTACGATGAATTAATAACAAAAATCCGTAAATACCAAGAAAAATCGAATTTATGCAACTAACGGATAAACTGCGCGAACACGATTCGAAACGAATACGCTACCCCAAAAACAAAAATCAATTATACGCAATTGATTCACGATCATATGACACAGATGATCTTTCGCAATTTCCCATTACAGAAAATAAAACCGGAACGAAATCGAAACAAAACGAAATTAAAAAAGTCGAAAAGAAAAACAATATTGAACCAAAACAAAATTTAAATAAAATCGAAATTTACCAAAAGCAATACGAAACGCTGAAAAAGAAACTGCACAATAATGATGACAAAAATACGGATTTCCAAATAAAAAGCGCGAATAACAAAAATGTCAAACCCGTTTTGTCAGGCCGTAGGCATCGCCGCCGGTCCACCTCCAGTTCTTCGCGCTCCTCTCACTCTGCTCGATCGCAGAAGGGGAAGAGAGATGTAGCACGTCTGCGAAGCAAAGCCACAACTACAATGACAGACGCTCGAGAAACTACTATGCGCATAATAATGATTTTCGAGGTCGGAACAATTTTTATAATAATAATCGCGGCAACAGAGGTCGTCGAAACAGCTACAATCGTGATTACGATTACAATTCGGCTCGCTTCGATAATCTACCTCGACCACGACAGTATCGGCAACCGAATAGCCAGTACGACGCGCACGTGCAACACACGCTGCAATTCTCCCCACCGTTGCAACCTACGCAGCCGTGGTTCCAATATCTCAATCGCGATTTTCCACTTGACAATCGATACACGTTCCATACGTCGCCCTCACAAAACGAGAAGGATGCCAGGAAAGATTAGAACTTCCTGGCGTTACCTTGGAAACTCGCGAGCGCAAAACCAATTCAAATAACTCGGGAAATGCTCCAATTCGCGCCGACGCTTTTCAAGATTCAACGCGCTTCCTTCATAACGCATCAGTGCTTAATGTAGCGCATGCCGCGAGGAATGCAGCTAGTGATTCCGAAAGCGACGCGGATGATTTTTGCGAAACATGTGAAACCGATTACTCAGATTCAAACTCATGCTGCTGCAACGAGCCGGCGCAGCCGGCAAAAGCAAGCTTCTCATATGTCACTTCGCTGTCCCCCATTAACCTAAGAGCCTGCTATCAAGCAGCAGTTAGCCATTCGCAGCGCAAAGTATTTAAGGGCCTTGCTCAGCCCGCGCCATCGCAAAAACGTTACACAATCGGAACCGCGATTGAAATCGGAAATAGAAAATATCTCGGACTTCACGATACAGGTAGCGACCGCACATTTATGTCAGGCGAACTGTACGATAAAATTAAAATATTAGCATCCAGTAATCCCGTATACGACGCGATAACACGTGCCGGCGTACAACTTGCTCAACGCGACCACGCAGCCACACCTCGTTTTTCCGCGAAATTTGACGTTAATATTAATAATTGCTACGGCGAGTTGTGGTTCGCTATTCTCGACGGACTCTTACGACACGGACGACAAAAATTACAATCGACGCTACGCGCGGCCACTGGTCATTCCAAGGTTCTGATGCCCAATTTCCCTTAACTTCCGCGGAAGTCAAGCGCAGCTCATTAAACTCCATGCAGTTAATAGAGTTTACGCCAAAGCAGCAAAAATGCTTATCGATAAATATTTGGAAAAAAGTTTTATAGCGCAAAGTAACAGTCCGTGGTCTAGTCCCGTCGTACTAACCTTGCGCAAAGATGGTAGACCTATGTCTACCATCATCATCTAAAATCTATATTTTGCATCGACTATCGCCAACTTAACAAAGTTACGAAAAAGTCGGCATATCCCCTACCACGCATGGATGCGATACTAGATGCGCTATCGGAGGCTAATATAATAAGCATAATCGATATGAGCGAAGCATTTCACCAGATCCCGGTTGATGTGCACTGCCGAGATAATACCGCTTTTGCCGTCCCGGGTCGTGGACAATTTCACTGGATCAGAATGCCTTTTGGCCTTACAAACGCGCCGGCCACTTTCCAAGCCTTTACGGACGGATTAAAAACAAAATTTATCGAACACTAGCGCATAAATAATTTACCAACGAGGTACGCAGACCAGGTGCACGCATATTTAGACGACTGGATCGTCATTCCCAAAACGTTCGATGAACATATCTTGTTACTTGACATTCTTCTCGGAATCTTGCAAAGCGCTGGTCTCACCATCAATAGACAAAAATTTTGCGAAACAAAGTGTCGAATATCTAGGTTTCCTTACAGATAAGGACGGTTCTAAACCGAATCCCAAGCGACTCGAACCGATTCTAGAGCGCTCAAGACCGCGCAACCGAAAAGAGTTGCGCCAGTTTAATGGTTCTGTTAATTGGTACCATAGGCACTTACGCAACATTGCGAGAGTACAAGGACCTCTCAATAAGTTAGCGAGTCCTAAAGTGCCGTGGAATTGGACCGAAGAACACGAAACTGCGTTTAACGAAGTCGAAGAAGCGCTAAAAGACGCTTTGACTCTCGTCGCATCCCGACCTGATCTGCCGTTCCTTCTTTACACGGACGCTAGCGATACCGGTCTCGGCGCCATCTTAACGCAAAAAGATGAAACTCGCGAATATCTTATCACATGCTTAAGCAGATCCCTAAGAGGTGCTGAGTTAAACTACACTACCACTGAAAATGAGTGATTAGCGGTGATATTCGCCGTGCGCAAGCTTCGTTGCTACCTCGAAGGCACTGAGTTTACGGTTTACACCGATCACTCAAGTTTAGCCTGGTTGCAAGGTATCAAAGACCCTCGTGGCAAACCCGCGTGCTGGGCAATGGAGTTATC
This sequence comes from Trichopria drosophilae, assembly GCA_030407085.1. Lineage (NCBI taxonomy): Eukaryota > Metazoa > Arthropoda > Insecta > Hymenoptera > Diapriidae > Trichopria > Trichopria drosophilae. The sequence continues at coordinate 55,203,695 of CM059585.1, read as the reverse complement.
CGCGAACAAAGTAACGATCGAGCATCGAAAAGGCTCGACTAATGAAGCGTCGTATACACTCTCGCGACTTTACGAAGACGCCCCCGATCGCGCGTTGTTAAACATGGCCAGAAACGTGTCATGGTACGAGGTAATGGTAGAACGGACGCACGCTAATCCGAAAGATAACGAACGATATAAATTCGATTCGAATGGTGAATTACATTTTTATAAACCAAATCTAATTGTTCGATATCTCGGTCGATATCTGTTAGCTGTTACGCTATACGGCGAATTTTCGCGGTACTCGACCATTTGCGCCATCTGTTGCCGCGGACTAAAGTTGTATCTTTCGTCGCACGCGTCTGGGAGTCAGTCGCTAACTAGACCTTGACCAAAAAAGTTATGCGTGCGCTCACTCTCGGTTTTCAAAGTACTCGTTTTTGGAAACGCATGTCAGTATTCGCGATTCCGGAACTCTACGCATTGTGTTTTTCGAGAACCGAATTATTGTGAAACGATTTACGCAATAAATCATCTATATCGAACCTTTTGGAGTGTACGATCCTGGACTCTCTCCTTTCCGTATTTCTCATTCGGAACACTAATTAAACAGACTATTGGCGATAACGACGCCTGGAAAAAAGTCCTGAAAGAAACCTAAATCGTACCGATGATCGAAAATTACCATAACACCCCTCAGTCCGCGCATCAAGGCATTGATAAAACTTATCGTGCCATCCTTAAAAATCACTACTGGCCCGGTATGCGCGAAGATATTAGGCGATATATAAATAATTGCGAAACCTGCCTAAAGTGCAAACCTGATAATTCTCCACCCCAAGGATTAATGTTTCCGCGCAAATTTATGGAACCGTGGCATACGGTATCCCTAGATATATGGGTCCCTTCCGCGCTCGAAATCAGGCAAGTGCTACGTTTTAGTATGCGTCGACACGTACACTCGATACATTAAGTGCTTTGCGCTGTCAAAAGCGGACGGACCGAAAATTGCAAAATGCCTGAACGTGCTAATTAACCGTTGGGGAACGCCGCACATTTTTCTCACCGACAACGGAACCGAATTCGTAAATCGAACGATTACGAAATTCTGTAACGAGATCGGAACCGCGCAACGCACTACGTCTCTGTACCACCCGCAATCAAACCCCGTAGAGCGCGTCAATCGCAATTTGAAGACAGTGATCGCGAGTCTTCTCGGCGACGACCAGCGCGAATGGGATGCCTTGTTAATAGAGGTGCAATTCGCTTATAACACTGCCGTGCATTCATCGTTGGGAGTTTCCCCTGCGTTTCTTAACTTCGGCCGCGACCCGACCAATAAATTATCAAGTGCCATTCGGGGCTATAGCGCAAAGCTGGCACGCCGGTATTTAGGGCCAGCCACGGTAATTAAAAAATTGTCTCCCATGGTAGTTGTTATCGGTGACGCGCATGGCAAAAAGATAGGGAAATACCATGTGAACGATTTGAAAATAGCGCGTCGAAGCCTTAGGCTACGTACTATTATGTAACTCTCTTTTCACGATTAAACATGGACGCACCTGCCCCAACGCTGATACAGCGAAGCTCGACCTCGCTGAAGTGAAGTCAATGCGCATCATTTTCCCTCCAGATTGCCCTGATGGCTCTTTGGTGGCCGAGCATCCAACGGAATTGGTACCGGTCGACCGAGACGATTTGGAGCGACTACTATTCGTAGCGCGGACCTCCGCATCAGACCTCGCCGAAGCGCGCCGACAAATTGCCGATTTGCGCCAATCAGCTGACGAGGGCTCCCGTACGCAAGACTCTCACGAGGAGCCATACAAGCTCCTTTATAACCTGCTTCAGGAGAAGCAGGCTGAGGCCGCGCAGCTAACATCAGCGCAAGAGAAGGCGGACGCAGCCACAAAGCGGGCAGAGGAGCAACAGCGCAAAATAGACCAGTTCCAGGCCGACTGGGACAACTCCTGGTGGGAATATGAGCAGCTGGAGAGTAGCGTCGCAGTACTGACGCGCATCAAAAAGCTCTTCACGTCCACTATAGCGGAGATTTATCGCGCCTAAGCCGAGCTACGAGAGCCTCACCTCCGACCCAAAGCGCCAAAGAGGTGTTTGAACTGTGGTACCATAGGACACAGTTTCCGTACCTGCAGTCGGTCATACTCCGGCAAATTCTGCCAACGATGCGCCTACCCAGGGTTTTCCACCGAGGGCTGTCCCTGGCCACACTACTGCCAAAATCCGCCGAAGGTTCCAGACCAAGTGAAGTGCAAATGCTGTTGGACGCCGCTAAACCTCCCTGATGTAAACTGCGCCGATTGCCGGAAGAGGCTAATCGCGGTAGCGGCTACCGATCGTTTAGAGCGGGCGCTGCACATCGAAACCAGTCCACTGTCGACGACTTTCGCGCTACACCGGCCACGCCAGGATTCGGCTGACACCCAGCAAGAAGCATCAGCGTGCATTCCCGCGCAGATAGTGCAAGTTGCTTCATCGGAAGCCGCAAAAGTATCCGCAGAACCACGCCTGGTACTCCAGGAGATGCCCAAGAGATGGGAAATCTGCAAAGAGATACGCTAGAAGAAGCGCAAGAGCCAGCGAATCAGCCAGGTGACACGATAGAAGAGGCGCAAGAGGAATCTGCTCACGAGCACGCGTAAACGCCACTTGTGTCAGTGCGCATTATATCTTTTCATGACATTTATATAGGTGATACACCATTTTTCTTTTGCACTTAGCTGCAGGTGCCATTTTTGTTTCCTGCGATATGTTTGGCCTAAAATTCTACGCACTAGACCGAGATAAAGCGCTGTTTATATTTGTCGTTACTCTCCGCGTGTACTACTCCAAATGAGGCGCCGTTGCGCCATTAACTTTTTGTAGCATTTTGTTATCTTTCAATAAATTAAGATATTCATAACCTGAGCGTGTACTAATTTCTGCATAATTAAGCGTTAAGTTAGATTAAGTTAAGTTAAGATAGGCTAAGATATAAGGCAGCAGCAAGCATATTTTTAAGAGTTAATTTAATTTCACAGCATACATATACAATTTGCAACTACAAATTTTCAGCATTTCCTTTTATAACGGAGGAGCATGAGTCACGCAGGGCCAAATTGCTCGCATCGGTAAAGGTCAGCGAACCTGGCGCACTTCGGGGACGACAGCGGTCTAGAAGGGGGGAATGTAACATTCGTCACGTCCGGTTTTCGCCACTGCCCTCTCCGAACAGTCGCGCCGCCATCGTAGCAGCTACGCACATTTGCCGTGCAGAGTGCGCCTGTGAACCTTGTAGTCCCTGACCGCCGGGGTTCTGCGCAAGCCCGCAAGAGGACCACGGAATAGGCGCGCGGCCGGCCAACGGCGCGACTGCTCGCCAGATAGCTTTTGAAAGCCAAAGACAGCGGTCGTTGATTCTATAGCGTGAGATAGCCGACAGCGAGCGACCGCGATCCGCGCGAACAAGCGCATCCTTCAGACTCCATATTTCCTCGTCGGAAATAGTATCCGCGCTGCGCTTCTAGCAATTAACTTCTCATTTTGTATACCGTTATGTAGTGACTTATACCGGCGCGTCACCGAACGCGCAATAAAGTGTTTGAAAAGAGCGATTACTTGGAATATTTTCCTCGCGCCGCACTAATCTGCCCCTGGACGAAAACGCCGTTCAAGGCAATTAGCCCGGAGACGCAATTCTGCGCATCGGTCGCCAACGGGAGCGCAAACGAGTGAGTTTGCCGGCCTTGGCCCTTTTCGCTTTGCTCGCTTATGCTCTTCTTTCTCCTATTGCACTTTTCTCTTAGTATTTGCTGCTGCCTCAAAATTTGTCTGCAAATTCATTCACATCAGTGTACCTTCTGGCGCGGGGCGAACCCGGACATGCGTTTTACAGTATTTATCTCGAGAATCAAATCCCGCGTCGGCGAAGGCTACAAACAGCAGCAATATGAATTGTCGAAGAAATGTAAAAGCCATACGATTAATGGAACTTGCACTAAAGAAAATGTACAAATACTTAAAAATTGGGTATTGGGAAATCTACTTGAACAGCTTGCATCTTCTCAACGTTCATTAAGGATTTATTACGAAATCAAGTGTCTCGCATTGATGGAAAGAAAAGATTGGTTGATTGATTGTCTACCGATCGATTCAGCTCCATGTTTGCTGAACGACAAATTGAAGAAGCATGGACCTGCTTGCCACCTGCTATGCAAATGCATCCTGAAATACGTGAATGTCGACGATGTTATAAACATTTCGAATCAAGCTATGATACGATAGATGTTGAACCGTCTATGATTAAAGACTGCATCAGTTGTCAAATTAAAAGCGATGCATTAGTTGACGATATTGAAAATATAAATTTTATTGGAGATCATTGAGTTACGCTAACGGCTTGTCAAGACGACTGTCATATTGATGGATAGATTTCCCCGACGAGAGAAAATTCTGAAAGGTGAATTCGAACTTACAACATGACAAGGGAGAGGTCAAAGCCCTGATTGCAGCTTTTTAAAATTTGTGTGAGAATTAAAAAGTAAGTCGTCGATATACGAGACTGGGCCAGACACCTTCAATCTGGTATTTAGATTAATGGAAATCTACGCTTTCAATTCATCAAAAAATATATGTGACATCTGAAATACGTTGGTAACGGTGTGCCATATTGAAAGAGAGATTTCCCAACAGGGCACATTAGAAGATCGAAAGATATATGCATAACGCTACAGCATTAATCTTCGAAAACTCAATGGGACCGTCCACGAAGTCCTTGCGACATCTTAATGACCTCATTAGTGACGGTCAGATTTCCCAATGAGAGAGTCTTGAATTAAGCCCGCGTACTAAACAGCAAATAAAAATGCGAATCAATCCGCGAATCGGCCAGCGAGTCAGTCCGCGACTCAGTCCGCGAATTAGTCCACGAATCAGTCTGCGAATTAGTTCACGAATCTACCACCTCGCCTGTGGCGACGCCTTGTGGCGGTGGCGGAAACGAATCGTGCGCTGTTCCAGCTATACTACTCTCGTTGCCCGACTTTAATGCTTAATAACTTGAAAACTATAGTTCGCACGAATTTTTGTCAAAGGAAAAATGTTCTTAGAATGAACTAAAGAATCTACCGTTCACCGGTTTGCAGTTAATGGAGGATCACCCTGTATACTCGTTCGGAGTCCGTAAATTGGATCATATTTCTCCCGCATTATCCAGCTCCGGATGGCTAAAAATGGACTTTCGTATACAAGTCAAGATTCTTATCCTTGCTTGTCAATTACTCGCATCCGGAACTCCGGTATAACTTTTCTCGAGATTATAAATGTTAGGAATCGCAAGAGGCAATACTCGAGAAGCCATTTCTGCGACTTTGAAACATCCACGACCCTCAACTGCGAAATTTAAAGGTGCCTTTTCGTGTGTAACCGCGCATATTGTCAATTCCCTACCTTTAGCGTTTAGATCATCCGTAAGATCGGCAGATATATTTATTGCAAACATTAAACGTTATTTTTATAACTTATAAACCAAATGATCAATACCACCTTGGATACTATCAGTAATTAATCAGATTCAGTCGAACGATGTTGTATCATTATTTTCATCTGCGTAACCAATTTTGTACTGACATTAGTCTGTTAGCTTTATAGTATTAGTTATTCACTTTTGTATTTATGGTCAGGTTGCAAAGCAGCAGATATTTTGCTGAGCCTCGCCAATTGTTATGTCCTGATTAGCAATAAAGTCTATTATTATTATTATATTATCAGAAATCGTTAGCAATAATGATTATTTAAACAATGATTTCTTCGCGAATTGTTTCAAAACGATATTTTCCTTATTTCAAACAGTATTTTTGAAGTGTATGCAAACTTTTAACTTTGAAAAGAATTTTCTGTACAAGTTATACGCATTTTGCAGAAATCTACGGTGCGTTAATAGACAAGAGCTTGCGTCCTTTCCGCCTGCCGAAAACTAAAGATAGCGCTGTAGTCTTACATCATTCATTTACCCGACATTTCAACAGTTAATACTATATTATTATTCAAATAATAATATTAAATTCAAATTTGGTGGGTTTTATCCGGCAACGCAATTGGTGGTGATTGCATCAATCAAACATTTCAACATGGTTGAAATATTTTCCAAGCGCCATCTGTCGGAATTATTTCGATTCCCGAGAAGGCGGCTTTTTTTGAAGAAACATTTTTAAAGAAAAATGATAAAAATGCTGACTACAGATGTTAATTATATGAACAAATGAAGATCCCGAAAATATGTGAAAAATTCATAAAAAATAATGGGGAACTTGGAAGAACATTCGGCAGATACCAGGGTATGTTCCTGGGACCTTTCGATTTCCGGTCGAATGCTCTAACCAACTGAGCCGGATAAAAGCCACCAAATTTGAATTTAGTATTATTATTTGTATAATATCATCCTGCAAAAGAATTCAAACTATAATATTATTGCTCTCAAGTTTTGTTAACATGAACCGTGTTATTCATAAATTTCATAATAAAAAACATGGCCATTACGGTTCGAAAAATAAAAACGAACTCACTAAATTGTGAGATCTGGAATCAGATCGCAGTTCGCGGCCCAAATGGAACCACATCATCATGGTTACCAGTGAGAGCTGGAGTACCCCAAGGCTCGGTTCTTGGTCCTCTCCTCTTCACGATGTTCATCAATGATTTGCCCTCTATTTTTCTGCATTCCAGCCATGCTATATTTGCAGATGATACCCAAATATTTTTAAAATGTCGTCCGGATGAAATGGACTTAGGAGTGCAGAGAATCACATCTGACGTGCAACTGTTTGCTGATTGGGTTGAGAGGAATAACCTCAATGTCAATGTTAACAAAACTAAGGCTATGATAATAGGCAGCTCACGAAACATCAACCGAATAGTCATTAACACCTTCCCTCAAATTGCTATTCTCGGATAATCACTGCCTTGGGCTGTCACCGTCAAAAATCTTGGATTATACTTCGACCCAACACTATCATGGCGAGAACATATAGCGCAGTTGTCCCGTAAAGTGTACGGTTCGCTACGACAGCTATATTCTAGCCAGAAGGCATTATCCGAAAAACTACGACGCCAACTAATAACATCACTGATTCTTCCTTTTTTTGATTATTGTGCCGCGGTTTACAATGCTGTTGATACCACCCAAAGACTTAAAATCGAACGAATGTCAAATGCTTGTATACGTTTTATTTTTCGGGTACGGAAATTCGAACATATTACTTGTTATCGTCGTAAACTTGGCTGGCTAACTGCCACAAACCGCAGAATTCTTATGATTGGTTGCCTGACTTATCAGATTATCCACAATAAGAAACCACTTTATCTCTACCAACGTTACCTCTGGCGCAGTGATATCGTCTCTCGTGAGCTCCGGCCGGGAGGGGCTGCTTTGCGAATCCCCGTCCATCGTACATCTGTATTTGATAACTCATTTATCGTTACATCTAGTAGATTATGGAACTCACTTCCTCATAACATAACAGTTAGCGCCACACTACAGTCCTTTAAGAGTAGACTCTATGAGTATCTATTGGAAGCTGATAAGTCGGGCCGTAATGTGCTATTGGCGCACTAACTTGCGTTATTTAGACTAGTGTTAAGTTATGTTATTATATTATATTTGCGTTATAATGTACTATTTAGATGCGGTATCTATTCTCGCCGTGTTAACATAAATTTATTATTATTATTATCCATCTAACCTTAAGTTAAACTACACTCTATTTCTTTATATGTATTCATCATTTGCGTTTATACTACTGTTTTTTTTTTTTTTTTTTCCGTTATTGTAAACACTATTATGTACACTTTGTATGGTTGGCTAAAGGGACTTGAAATCCCGTGCCATTAATAAACGAAACTAACTAACTAAAATACTGGGATAATTTGACAAAAGAAAAGTAAAAGCTTAATACCTTTGCCGGTTTATGGCAATGTTCATCAACACGCGTTTCTATAGCGAGGCAGAATCAAAGTGCATCTCTCTCCAAATAGTCCAGTCAGAGGAGAGCGGAAAAAAATGAAAAGTGGAACTCGTCGATACTGGTGATTTTTTTCGCATTTTTTGAGGCGTCCCGAATTTTTTTAAGCATTTCTGGTGACAAACCAAGTAAGTTGTGAAAATTTAAACTTTTTAAACTCATAGAACGGCCGTAGGATTTTAAAAAAATCATAAATTAAAAAATGAACTTCATCGACATTTTTTTTATTTTTTGGAAGCGCTCTTTTTGGGACCTGAAAAGAACGTCAAAAGACAAGTATTTTCCATTTTTTACAATTTCAAAAACCTTTTTAGATCCCGAGATATATATTTTTTTATTGAGCTGCCATACATAACATGTTTAAGTGTGTTACGACCGGATTCGGGGTACTTACTCAAAGTATATCTTCCTCCAATCGTGGAAAGGGTTGACTTCGGGTTCTTTAGGGTGAACGCTGCTGTGCTGAAAGAGTAGTAGGTGGGAGAAGAAGTATTGTGAACGCATTGATTCGGAACAATTGAATTTATTTGAAATTCTAGTTTAACAATACAGTTTTTTTTTTAAATAGGTACCTTAACAAAAGATCTCGTTTCATTTGTAAGAGGAGAGGATCGTGAATCTCTCCTCTTGGAACGGGCCCTGATGGGGCAAAAAGCTCCGCGAGAGAGAGCGGCTGATCGCCAGGGATAGGAGGTACGAAGCATTGGACGGCGTGAGGCGGTTCGGCGAAACCGGGAGCGACAGAAGGAATGATAGTTGCTTGGCGAATGATGGTGAATGTCGTTTGATTTAGATCTGCAGGTCTGGGAGTTGAGTATTTTCCCAACACCTATGTGTAAACGGCACACTAATCCTTTTAAGCGGTTTCGCTACGTCGAAACGAGGAAACGGGACTCTGATCATTTAAGCGGTTTCGCTACGTCGAAACGTGGAAACGCCAATCGTTATTGCTCTATCTCCGTTCCGCTGCGCAACCTGAAACGATCACAAACTCTCGGAATAAGTCGTTTCGCTGCGGGGGACGAGAAAACGAAGAAGAAGCAGAAAAGAGAAGTGAGAAGTGTGTAGTAAGAAGTAAGAACTATGAAGTCTCTTAGAGCCTCCTGGTATTTATAGCCCGCTCCCCACCACGATAAATTTGGGAATTGGAAGAGTAGCATTGAAAAGGGTATATGGGGTGACGATGAGGGATCAGGTTGAGATTTCAGCCCGTTTTCTGCCGATTGCTGTAAATCTTGATGTTGCAAAGATTATTTTCTTGATACCATGGTTGATAGTTTTCAAGGATGCCGTAGTAGTTTACACAAAAATGAATGAAAGTCGTAGCATTTGTAGAACGGGAGATATTTAAGAAAACAAACATTATAAACTATTTGTTTTATAAAGATTTGTTAAATTGATTTTGAATTGCTTAATTGACTAATATCTATGTACAAGCTATGCGACTGCTATCAGCAAGGGATTGTATTACGACGTTCTGGAATCCCAGATAATCTCCAGTGCAAGCTGTAGTGCGTTTTATAAGAAGTTACATTTTTTTATAAGGAAAGTTTTTGAACGTAGAAAAATTATAAAGATTGTCTCATGGGTTTCTTCCATTTCTGGAATCATGAGTTTTCGTCATACGTTAAATTGGGACATAACAAGTGAACAAAAGTGGATGAAAAAAATTGAGTGTCATTGTAATACCGCGCGTTCTGGCCTCCAATCCGTCCTGCTAGTGACTAGACCGTCAAGTTCATAACATATCATCTTTAGAGTTTTTTGTAGCTTATAATTTCGCGATATCGATTCATGCGCACGGTGAAAATATCCAGAATGTAATTGTTCGGGATTAGAAGTGGACTGTACGGTAGTCAGATTCGATAGGGTAAAAGACCGATTGAAAGGCGAATGTACGGGAAAAATAATCCGAGATTCCACTTTACACCGAAATTAACAGATTTATTCACTGTACTATTTGTTATGAAACCAAGATACTCTTGACGATTTTCGCAGTTGTTGTCGGAAATCTCGCGGTTGTCGATCGTATTTGTATCGCCGATAGAACGGAGAACTATAGCGACGGTGTACTCGCGACATCGGTATTAGCGAAACTAAGTATCCGCGCGGAAGTGCGGAATTATGAACATTAGAAAAAGAGGTTAGCACGGCTGCCTCACGTGATCGCGGACCAAGGTAATTTGGCGCGTAATCATGGCTACTTCGGTGGTATTTAAAAACCTCAACAGTAATATTGTTCTGTCTCGGTGAAATATTGTTCCCAGATATGGTTAGCAGTTGAGTTTGATGTAGATTCCACGATTCCAACCGCATCTGAATCGCTACACTCGAAAACATCGTCCATCTTAATATAAAATATCTTTAATTCTTAATATCCATATGTAATCAAATTATATAGGTTATATGTAAAGAAAGTACATATGCAAAAGTTCTATACACTGTACTTACACATGGATATACAGGGTTCGTGCATACGATCCGAACATAGGGTATGCCATGTTAAAGGTAGAGCGGTCCTGATTGGCCAGTTCCAGTCTGTACGGTTCTCCCCATTGGCCGCGAGAGAGCATGGAATGGCTGAAACTGGAGATGCGAGTACTGCCTTCACTGTTCAGTACTTTAGTTAGCCGCATTCAGTAGTTCAGCCTGAAGTAAACATTGAATGCACGATAAAAGATCGTAGATGTAATTTTCCTACACTGTAAAAAATCGTAAATGTAGATAACCTATTAATTGTGGTAATTTTATAACATTTTATTTACTAAGGCTTAAGTCTGAATTTACAACATTAAGCGTAGGAAAATTACATCTATGATCTTCTATCGTGCACTCAATGTTTACTTCGGGCTGAATTACTGAATGTGGCTGACTGAAGTAATGAACAGTGAAGGCAGTACTCGCATCTTTAGATTCAGCCATTCCATGCTTTCTCGCGGCCAATATTGGGGAGACCCGTATGGGCTGGAACTAACCAATCAGGAACGCTCTACCTTTAACATGGTATGCCCTATGTTCGGATCGTACGCACGCACCCTGTACGTGTAGAGGAGGGAGCCTGCAAGCGCATGCGCCTAAATAAAGACGAACTGATGAGAAAGTGGGGGTTGAGTGAGGGTATGCGTTAGGACGGTGGAAGCTATTTTGTTCGGAACGAAAGTTATACATTAGGAAGAGGACCAATGTATTCACAATTAAAAATGAAATGGAAATTGCAATATAACCAATAAAATAAGAATGAAAAGGAATAGGGCCCGCAAAAGGAGATTAATCTAATTGGGGTTCAAAATTCGCTCCAAGGTAAAATGTCATTGTATAAAAAAGAATAAGAGAAATTATGGGAAACGCGAGTTAGAATCTAATTACTCTAATCTTAAAAATCCATAAATTTATCGGGTATATACTGTATTTGGCTGCTAATTGCACTACAAAAACACAAATATTCTAAAAACTAATATAAATTAACAAAATATAATAGCAAACGCAAAGGAAAGATAAAAACGCAAAGAAACTCAACGCAATGCAACGCAAAATTGGAGCGTCAAATGTTCGTTGAAGTTCGTATTTCGGATCCAATAATTACTTCTTCTCTAACTCAATTAAATTGTGAACATATTGGTTGGTATCGATACGTCAGGGACGGTGGGTAGTGGAAGGGGTACATACAAAACGGTTGTGCGGTAGAGGGAGGGATAGAAAAGTCGAAAAGCAACCCACATGAGTACGATGGATGTCGACGACAGGCAACAAGGAGCACGAGTCCCTTGTACGTGAAGAGAGGAGAATTCCTTCCCCACCGTGGCTCACACCACTGCACATTATTTACAAACATGCATCGGCAGAAGTCTCCAAACTCAAATAAAAATTAAACATACTTAATCTAAATAACACACAAGGACAACGCTATGGGAAAAGAAGGGGACAAACGAAATATTTTCAATTATCGATACCGAAAGAATAAATTGACGAAAAATGGGCGTATTAAAATAAAAAGCAACGCATTTTTTTATTGTTTGCAGGACATGGTGCAGATGACGATATTTCATCACACCTTTAATTATTTATTTTGGTATTTTATGCCAAGTTTTATTTTTGTATTTTTATTTTATTTTTTGATAGATGCCCCTGATGTAGATGCCCCTCGTAGGTCGAAAGGTTGGGCTGGTGATATGCTTATTTAGGACTACTCAGTGCATGAACTCTATTGGCCATTCAATAAAATTGTTGACATTATTTATTAAAAGCTATAATTCATTGATCAAAATTATCATTGAAATTTAATTGTATACTAACTACCCAACCATTACCGTTACCAGGTTTTCGAAAAAGAAGATGTTATTACGTGCGATAAGTGCAGGAATTTAATGAGTCTACTACTAATTAATAATCAATTCAACACCTAATTTTAGAAAGATATATGTCATGTTGATATAAGAATTGCATACCTGTTGTTGGTGTTGATAATAATACTGAACAGGAGTATGTCGATCCACAAATTTATTACTGACGAGATCTAGAAAACTTTGCCGTAGTGGAAAAATGCCCCTTGACGAAACATTCCCGACACTTTTTGTTTCATCGTCTCTGTTGACCCCCCTTCCATTTCGAGTACGATAGATTCGTTCACGAAGTTCTGATTTTTCATATGTAATTGGACAGGTCGAACTGTTGTTAATCTGTTCATTAACTGTGCCTCCGCCTCTGTTTATGATACCTATACATGAAGCATGAGGATGATTGCCAACAGTTTCGAAAGTAAAAACGTATTTCATATTGTACATAATCGATGCTTTGAAATATATTGATTAAGATAAGATAGATACCGACTCATTGCGATCTTTCCGTTATTAGATGAAATAGGAGGCTACCCGCGCATTCGCAACCAGACCAATTCGCAACATCACAGCCGATTCCCTCTACCACCCCAACCGCTGGTGGACGACTTGCGTTGGGCGGATTAGTGACAGGAGTATGTGTTTCGCGAATTGTTGTTGCGAAATGATGTTGCAAATTAATGTCACGTGAAATTTTGTATTTTATCTATTAATCAATCAGGTAACAAAATTACAACATTTACACATAATCAGTAAGGCAGACTAAAATGTAAAATATGGATCTAGCGATACGCTTATTTCCTGCACCTTTCACTATCCAAGGTAATCGATTCCTGGTATCGGCTTTACCGAAGCACGCACAGAATGAATCATCATTTCGTAAATATTTACTCGTTTTCGCGACGTTCGAAACACATACTATACGATAATAATGAAACGATGTAACGTGGGTCGTTTTTTAACAAATTAAATACTTTAAATATCGCTTATGCCCCGCCAATTAGAAATCTATATTTTTCTCCCTCTCGGCCGACTCGCGTGCATTCCCGAGGAAGAAACATATATCAATCGCAATGAAAATTTGACCTATTTTTAATTGAAAAGGTTATTTTTTATTCATTAGACGAATGAAGCAGAATTCCCTCGTTGAAAAAAATTAGAGACCTCCACCACTGGCGTTTCATCCCGATCTGCACCTACTGGAATCATCAGCAAGGCTTGTTGGTGCCGATCTGCCTTGTACTCCGCTTACTATTTTTCATGATGGAAGGTATTTTGTACAGAAAGGATGGATCTCGCTAGATGCGAAAATCCAACTCCCGTACTCAAAAGTATTTAATTTGTTAAAAATCGACCCCCGTTACATCGTTTCATTATTATCGTATAGTATGTGTTTCGAAAGTCCCGAAAACGATTAAATATTTACGAAATGATGATTCAGTCTACGTGTCCTTCGGTATGGCTGATACGAGGAATCGATTAGATTTCTCATTGGTGGGGCACAAACCGTATTTAATGTATTTAACATACTATACGAGTTTCATTATAATTAATTATCCGCCGTTGACCCTGTTTTCAAAACTTTTTCCAGCACCGTTATATAAGTTCCAACACATTAATAAATTGCACGGCAATAAATTATCTGCCTTCGACCAGCATCCAAATCTTTCTCAGTGCGTGTCTCAAAACACTTTTTATTTCTTTAAAAATTATTTTAAACATTTTATAAAACGCTTTCTCGACAGTGAGCTCTACGAGTTCGACGTTTCGACGTGCTCTGAAAATAATTATCCAGTTTCGACCGTTTTCAAAAATGTTTTTCAACTTCGATATTGTAATATAATATATAACGCATCCTTTTTAATTTGACTCTCACTGCAATCTTTAACCGTAGGCAATGTATATAACATTGCATTTGCGTAACGATGCATTTGCGCAGCAAGTGGTAAGTAAGTCCATGCCTCTTCGATTTGAAGTTGAGCAAACACACTGAAGAAATCGATCGGCAGACATGCTATATCCTTTTTACCCACCAATGCGAGACGTTTCGCTTTGTACTCAATCTTTAATGAACGTTTAAGAGATGTAGGCCGTTCTCGTAGATTTTTCAATAGCCAATTTTAAGTATTGTCACATTTTCTTTAGCACAAATTTCATTAATAGTATGACTTTCAAATTTCTCTTACAATTGGAATTGCTGCTGTTGTTTCCATTTTGTCAGAGATGAGCAGTCCAATTCGTCGAGATCAATAACATTGTCATCGTTTAAAATATCCTCCGACCAAAATGTTTTATGCAATCCTTTAACATAAATTTTAAGAGCAAATTTAACGATATCCTTCAAAGTTTCGTTTAAGGGTACATTGCCAGATTACCATGGTAAGCCGTGATAATTATACATTAACCGGTTATTTTCTCTTTTGCGGTATAACGGTAACCAAACCCATTGACATGGTGATTTAAAAACATACGTCACAACTTCACTGTCCAAAATATTCATTATAGACATTTCCTTCGGTATGAACCGATTATCTGGGCCAAGGAATCCCTGCACGTTCACAATGTACTGCATTTCGAATAATACTGATTCACCAGCGATTAAAGTATAATCGTGTTTTATTCATTAATTAACGAAAGCGCAATAATAACTATCTCCCTCTCAAATACATCTCTTTACATTCCCACTGTTACGACCCGATGGTCGTAACAACGCGAGTGGTGGGTGAGTGGTGAAATTAAAGAGTTTATTTGGTATGGAGGACTGCCGGGTACGGTACGTTTTGCCCGAGCTGTTTCGAGATTTCTATATGTTGATTTCGAACATAGCATATGTATTACAGACTATGATTTATGCGAATGTGTGTGTGCATCGTCCGTGTCATAAAGGCGGGCAACTGGGACATCTGTCTGTCTTTCTTTTTATCGCTTCCTTTCTCTCTCTCTCTCTCTCTCTGTAAATCAGCGGCATACCCTCCGCCGTGCCGTCGAGTGTGTACCCTACCTACCCTGTCTCAGTGACATCCAAGGTTAGGCTTTCTCCCAGTGGATGGTTCCTGCGGGGGATTTCCAGAAAAGAAATGGAGCAGGCCTCGGGAACTGGCAGAAACGGCATCCCGCCAGATTAGTATAAAACTTATTTAATTTAATAATATTTTTAATTGAAAAGAATTCGATTCTTGGTGGATGCTTTCTGTTTTCAGCACCCAGGAAGCAGACCTAGAGCAACGAAGAAAGGAACCAGGACCAAGATACCAGAATAGTGGAGGATATTGTGCCTGGCTGCCGGCTTAACTCCATCCAAACCGAATTCATGGTGGAGTGATGTGCTTCGACTTCCTTGTTGTCAGGTAAACAAAAGTGCACCAGTGCGGTTTAAGATGATTAATAGATTTTGATTTTGATTTTGAATTTTGATTCGGTTTTTGACACACTTTTAAAAAGCGGACTTGCAATGAGAGGTCCTCCTAACCAACCTAAAAATGTTGGTATATTGAAGTTAAGCACTAATTAAAAACGTACATTTTACAATATGCCAGCACGTAATGAATTTGTATTGATTCCGCGTGATGCGTGCTACTTTGCTATTGAATATTATGAGAAGACGAACCAAGTTGCCTAAAAAAGTTGCCGCAATCCATGGGTCATTTTCAATAATTTGACCCCCCTGCATTGAAAGTAAATATGATTATTTTCATTGCATTTGATTAGCATTACAGTTCAAAATTGGATAGGTTATGCAGAACCCATTATGACAACTCCGCCTTTTAAAATTACTACATTATAAAGTACAGTAATTAAAAATAATGCAATTAGAACACTGTCCTCCTAACTATCGCAATCAAAATAATTGTATTTACTTTGAATGCAGGGGG
This sequence comes from Trichopria drosophilae, assembly GCA_030407085.1. Classification (NCBI taxonomy): domain Eukaryota; kingdom Metazoa; phylum Arthropoda; class Insecta; order Hymenoptera; family Diapriidae; genus Trichopria; species Trichopria drosophilae. The sequence continues at coordinate 55,187,489 of CM059585.1, read as the reverse complement.
TCAAGTTATTGAAAATAACACATGGACTGCGGCTCCTACTCAAAAAACCTGGTTGTCTTTTTATAATATTCAATAGCAAAGGAGCACGCATCACCATGAATCAATAAACATTCATTACGTGCTGGCATATTGTGAAATTTGCGCTTTTATTTCGCGCTTAACTTCAATATGCCAACTATTTTAGGTTGGTTAGGAGGACCTCTCATGGCAAGTCTGCCTTTTAAAATTGTGTAAAACGAGGTTCTGAAAAGTGATGTAAATAGAACTTTATTATTGAATATTTTCGAATGAACCTGTCTGTATTTCACTCGGTTCTTTTGACTTCTTTTGAGAATTTGAAAAATGTGAAATTGGTTTCCGTCGGTTTCCCTTTGTACGATTCAGCACGCTTAAAAAATTTCTGAAAATTTAACTTTACGACAAGTAAAGTTAACATGCCTCTAGCCACCGCCAGCGCATTACAAACTCAATTTTGGAGCCTGATTACAATTTTTATTGATTTCAGGGCCTTATATTCATAGTGAAGACAGTGCAGGACAATTTGCATGTCGAAGGTCCTGTTGGAACAGTCCACGCTGGAAATTTTAATTGCGATGTACCCAGACATGCCTGGTGCAGTGAAAAAATGTCCATTTCGGAGACCTCGTTGTGAATTGAAGTTCCATTTTGTACGATAAAAAAGGCGAATCGACTTCCAAAATTGCAATGTGCCTTCAGTTCTTTTGAGATAAACAAATTTTGATCGTAATAATATAATACAAATTATTTGCAGGCCATTAAATTTATTTAATGTTATTTTTATACACAAGTTTTAAAATTATACGGAAACAATATTAATGTAAATATTACAAAATAAGTGTTGATCCTTGACAGGTCCTTCTTGAAGCCTGTCTACCCGGATCGTAGTGGCAACTGTTGAGGACGTTGTTCGTGCTACTTTTGGCGGCAGTTTGGCGGCTTCCCTCATGAAGATTTGTCAAGCAGGTTTTGCTAGCTTCTAATATCGGAGTCAGGCTAGATATAAATTTATAGAAATAAAATATATTACTACTGTTAAAAATATATGTTGATGCTTGATAGGGTCTTTTTGTAGCCTGTCTCCCAGCAATATGTGACAGTTTTGGAAGAAGACCGCAATTGATTTTCGAAGATTAAGAATTCACAACCAGATCTCCAACATGCAAAGTTTCTCACTACGCCAGGCATGTCTGGGACCACTACAGTTAAATTTCTCAGCATCGAATGTTTCAACGAGACCTTCGACATGCAAAATGTCTTATGCTTTGTTTAATCGGGTAATATAATCGGGCTCCAATGTGATACGTATAATGCGTCAGTGGTGCATGCGAGGCAAGCTAACTTTTATCATAGGAATGTAAATTTTTAGAAATTTTGTAAGTGTCTTTAAATTTACTTGGTATTGTTTTTATGTCCAAGTAGGTATTGCGCATCGATTATCAGGCCCTGAAATTAATGAAAATTGTAATTAGGGTGTAGTTTTTAATCTGTAATGCTCTAACGGTGCTTTCAAGGCAAGGAAGTTTTTATCGTTGGAATCTAAATTTTCAGAAATATTGTGAAGGCTTTTAAATTGATTTGGTAATATTTTTATGCTCAAGTATGTATTGAGCATCGATTGTAAGGCTGCAAAATTGATGAAAATTATATTTAGGGTTCAATATTGTATTTGCAATACGCCATCGGTCCCTGGGAATCAAGCTATCTTTCATCGTCGACATGTAAATTTTTCAGAAATTTTATAAATACATACTTGAGCATAAAAATAATACCAAATAAATTTTAAGGCACTTATGAAATTTAAAGGTCCTTAGCAAATTTTCAAGAATTTACGTTTGACGATAAAAGTTAAAATGCCGCACAGGCACCGCTGGCGTATTGCAAATATAAAATTAACGCCTTATAACAATTTTCATCAACAGGTTTATAAACAATACTCAATACATACTTGAACATAAAAATAATAAAAAATAATTTTAAAATCCCTATAATTAAAAAAAATTAATTTTCATATATGCGAATAAATGGAGGGTAAAAAATATAATTTAATTTTTTAAATCACTTTTTCGAAATGTTCGTGTGCTCCAAATATATCAACAAAAATAGAGAAAAATTACTCATTCAAGTCAGAAACTATTACTAAGTGCAGAACTCTGGTATATGCAGCTTATACACAAGAAAAATCTGTTTAAAACGAACTGTTAGAAAAGAAGATATAAAACAGGGGCTATCTTACGCGTATATTCAACTGCGCGTATCTCCCTTCAACTGCAACGAATTTAAATAATTTGTTTTCATTTTAAACATAATTTCCTTCTCTTTTTGGTAAAAATACAATAATTATGATTAGAAGTGTCCAACTATGTCAAAAAGTATTAAAACTTTTAGTAACAAATTTTTCGCGTTTTTGACAAGATTCTACCTTTTCTTGCTCTTTTATTACGAGTTTTTCTTTAAATACAGTAGGCTCACCCTTATTTTACAGTGCCTTATTTTATATTACTGTCTTATGTTGTAAATGTTTCCTTTCTTATTTTGTAATTTTCTGCTACTGCGTTTCCCCACCATGGATACAAAACAGAACTTATGTAGCGTAAGGCACGCAGCCGCCATCTTGCCGGCCCGAAATTATAAAATAAGGAAGAGCTTACTGCAGTATGGTATTTTAATAATTCTGTACTTTTAATACATTATATAATTGTAATATTCTGTTGTCGTCAGTGTTAGCATTACCCAAGATGTAACTCGTGGATGTCGTTCGATAGGACTTACATCTCTTCGGCGTGCTGGATTATTGTAAGACCCCTTGCCTCTCCCATATGGATATGCTTACACGGCTGATGTGATCGAAGTTGGTTTTTGACTTTTTTCCAGTTTTTCCTGAGGAAAACTGGAGTAGTTATCAGAGGCTGAAATGAGAGGCTGGAATTTCTCTAGAGAGAAACGCGAATAATTTGTTACTGAAAGTTTTCATACTTTTTGACATAATTAGACACTTCTAATTATAAATATTGTATTTTTACCTAAAAGAGAAGGAAATTCTGTTTGAAATGAAATAAAAATTGTTTAGATACGTTGCAGTTGAAGAAAGATACGCGCAGATGAATATACGAGTAAGATGGCCCCTGTTTTATATGCATTTACATATAATCAGGGGGCCTTCTTTTCTAACAGTCTGCTTTCAATACATTTTTCGTGTGTATTAGCTGCGTATACCAGAGTTCTGCACTTACAAATATTTTCTTTCTTGAATTAGTTATTTTTCTCTATATTTGTCTATATATTTGGAGGACACGAACATTTCGAGAAAGTGATTTCGGCGTTGTAAATTTTCCCTTCTTGCCTCTGTCGGTAAACATACCGCTTTCATTGACATTTTCACCGAAATGAACAAATGCAAGAACTGTTCATTTTTTTCGTACTGTTTTATTTTTATAAAATATTTCAGAACAATGATATGAAATCTTTTAATGCGAAGAACGAAAGCGGAACAACATTAATCAACAAGTCAATAAAAGAAATTTGAATTTCAAAAATTGTTGACCTGCAGGGACCGGGAGCCTGCGAATAAAAAGATGCTAAAACGGCGCCACACCTGCACAACGCGTAGCCTCTATTAATATCCTGAGACGACAAATTCTGCATTTGTAGTGGGTCAATCATGCATGGGCTAACCAAAATTACTTTAAAAAATTCTCTATTGAAGAATTTTCCCAAAGCGGTCATCTACCTATTATCTGTAACAGAATCTCTGCACGCTAGTGTACACCTTATGACTGTATTTTTTTATTCATTACTTCGACCCAAACCATAGGTCTGGACGAAGTATTGAATTTGGCCAGTTCCCGCAAAAAATTACCCTATAGTTTTTCATCAAATGTCGACGTTTCAGACCCTTAGGAACCCAAATCAACAATAATAAAATTTGACGGATTTAAAAGTTGCACAACTTTTTGAATGTGTCTTGGCTTAACTTAAAACTGATTAGATTTTGGCGCAGATACATCCATCCATTGCTAAAAAATATTAGCCCCAATTGTTTTTTCGTAGTTTTTTGCATTTGTAAAAATACAAAAAAAAAACAGAAAAGATAGAGCATTAAATTCTCTACAAAAAAGGTTTGCATTTGCATTTTCTTCCTAAAGTCAAAGATAACGTCATAAATGGCGAATGAACATGAAAATAATCAAATTGGTGTGTATCCTGTAGTTGAGATTTTTGTACAAGCATTTAGAATGCTCGCTATTATCATGCACACTAAGCAACCTATGAAAGAACGTATCATTTCGAATGAAAAATTATTACCCGTGTTTCAAATATACCGCATATTGACGCATATGATCGAATCTAATGTATGACATGACATCGGATGCTTTGGAAAGACGAAAAATATTCGAAATATACTGTGCGCATTGAAACATTTGAAAACGACTGATTTCGTATTAAAATTTGATACATTTTAATAAAAAAGTGGAAACAAATCGAATGAAAGTCGAAGTTTTTTCACGAGAACTCGTTTATTGGGATGTTAGTTGTTTTAGAACGTGAGATATAAGTTATTTTCTGTATATTTTTTCTGTTAATTGTTAGTGCTTTTTAAGTAGTAAAAGACTTTTTTTTTGCGTATAGAGCCTCCGAAAATGACAGCGTGAGCTGTCGAAACGTCAGGTGAACAACATAAAAATTCTTTCAGTGTTGGTTAATAATCTGTATTAACCTTTTTACTGATTTTTGACTCGTATCTTCGTTACTTTCCGTTTAACTTACGTTAAACAATGCCTTAAACAATTACCGAGTGCTACATTCTTATAGTTGACAAATTGTCAACTGTGGATTTCATTTTTACCGCGTTTTTATCAACTCGTATTCTTGTCTGTCTGTCTGTTTGTCCGGTGCAAATCTTGTAATCGATTTTAAACTAACTTACCGATGAGCTAGAGACTTGAAATTTTTAGGATAGCCCAAAATTGGATTGGCATGACAATGCATTCCTTTACCGTTTATTACAAGTTTCAATCAGTTTTAAAAACATTTTCAGCAAATTTAAATTTTATATGAAAAAAAAAATAAGTTTAAAAAAAAAGAAATGCGCTTATTTTCCGTTTTTGATTGAATCTATACATTCCTTTATACTCGTTTTTTTTTCTTTGTTTTGTCCTTTAACATTTAGCGGGGGGCCCGGCGTTTTTCCCCCTTCCTCCGTCGCGCTTGTCCTTTGTTTTTCTTTCGCAATCGGGAAAAGTCCTCCACTGACGTCATTAATTCCCTTGCCTATATATACTCATCCACGACGGCAAGTGGAGCAGTACTGAATTAGTGTCATAATAATATATAAGTGCTGCAACAGCTCACGGATTCTGGCGTCAGAAAACCTCCTCAAGATTCTCAACAATTCTGGACGGTGTAAGCCACCAGAGGAGCCTGTCATCGGTGAGTAATCTACGCCACATAAATTTATATCATTTCAAATCATGCACGATTTCATTCACCCTCACGATATTAGACACCGTCAGTGCGTCACATTAACCGCGGTGCTTTATCATACGAATTTCCCTTCTCCCCCCTCATTTCTCCCTGTGACTTTGCATGTCTAAACTAGCGTGTCATATTGTTCATTTAAGCATAAGTTTCTCATTTGTTATTGTTCGTCGAAAAGTCATTTCTGTTACCTATATTGCGGTCCACGTTTTCCATTTTAAGTCTTACAAATATTTTATTCTCTAATAAAATGAAAAATTATTGCGTATTTATTTCGGCATGGTATTAGTGACCTGTGTGGATGGGAAAAATTATTTTATCTTTTTTAGTCCATTTATAAAAATGTGGTTTTTAAAAAGAATTTTTTATTTATTAATTATTTATATTTACTGTTCCAGAAATCATGGCTACTTCCATGTTTACATACAAGCTCATTTGAATTGTCCTTATTGTTTATTTTACGTGGTCCGCTAAATTGGCTTTGTTTTTGTTGACGCCTTTTCTCGCGAAACTTTTGTTTTCCCGTACGTTAAGTTGAGAATTTTATTTTCGTTTCTTGAATTTAAAACCGAAGTTTCTTTTCTCTAGTCGTTTCAAGAATTTCATTTAACTGCTTAGTATGTACTTCTTAACATAAACGATCTGGCACCGGGCCCTTGCTTAATCTAGCCACAAATTTGTCTTTAATAACACTATTTAGTAATGCACCAAATTCACATCTTGCGGCTGTCAGGCGAATTCAGATACGTCGCTAAATCTCAGCGACTGTCGCCGAGTAGTTCAATTCTTCTAAGTACAAGCAACACGTCGCTGGTTCAGGTTAGGCCAGTGTAAAGTCGCCTAGAAGAATGCCTACGCAATACCTATGCTTAACAAGCTAAGGAATCTGTCGCAGCGACTGATCGACGTATGTGAAGGTACCTTTACTCTTTATACGAACAAATCACTGATTTACGAACACTTGATCACCTTGTTTTAATTCAGTATTTGAGAAAGAACCGATACTCGTTTTGAAAGCTGACATTTCGCCAAAATGTTATTTGAAAATTAGTTTTTAGTTTTTACGAAGAAGATAGAATAGATGTAATAGAAGAAGATATGTTACGAAGATATTAATTAGAAAAGCATTGGTCACGTGGTTTGTTGTACCTCCATTTCTTCAATTTCAGCAGTTTTCCCAGGCCCTCCTGTAAATGCGATAAAGAGGCGCTTTGCGGCTCACGGTTGGAGGGAATGGCTCTGGGCAGGTTTCGCGTATTGCTTGCCTTTGCGATTTTCCTGTATTTCCTAAGGAAGTCTGTATCTCCTCAATCTCTCCTCCCGAGAGACGACCCGCGAATACGCAATAAATGTCATTAAACCGGTGGAAAATATCCAATCCTTTATCCATTATTCTTATACGCATATTTCATTTCGTGCAGCGATATTTGCAATGATCTTTAAAATTTTAATAAAGTTGTTAAAAATTAGTATATGAAATTACATGATTTTAATCTAGATGGGTTAATTAATATATGAAATTATTTTAGTTTAAATGATTTTTAATAAAGAAATGAATTTATTGTCCGGTGGTAATTGATAAATTATAAGAAGAATCTATCGGTGATCCGGACCAACAATTGTCAGAATTTCAAATTTTGCGGGACAAACCTCTTGCCACCCAATCAAATTGAAACTCGTTTTCGCGGAGCTCCACGCATCCGCGTCACACCAGTCTGCTGGTATTCTTTAACAATGACTTACATGCTATAAATATACACATTTCTTATTTTATTAACTAAGAAATATACAATTATTTAGTTACTTTCAATACAACAGTTTTAGTATCATTAGAAATAATCTTACATTCTAAACTTTTCATATCGAACGGTTTATAGGAATGATATTGCCGAGTTCCTTTTATAGTTTGAGCGGTAGAAAAACGTTGGGCCAATTCTTTGTTATGATTTTCATAATCGGTCAACGAACAAAAACCGAAGTGAATTTTTTTAATGTAATTACAAGCCCATTCAAAAAGCTTGCGTGTAGTCACAATTGTATTATCTTGTAAGCTTGCGCGGTACGCACTCCTCTTCACGCATCCCCCAATGCCATCGCACGCTCCTTTACCATGTCCGGTAGCGAAAAAGTGCCACTCAGCAATTACACCAAAATCCATTACATGATACAACAAATTTAGTAAATTGAATCGATTTTTGTATTGCGATCCTGCCCCGTCGGAGAAATAATAAATTTTCTTTACATTTTGTGCACCGAATTTTGATTTCAAAAATTGTATCATGTTTAAATTATACAAATGCACTCCAATCGCGTCCTGATTTTCAGATTCGGAAAAAACAACATAATTTATGTTCCGAATAACATTATCTTTTTTATAATATATTACATACACGTGTAACGTTGCCTGGTCTTTACTCCAGTGCTGCGATTGGATTGCATCTTGAACATGAAAAGAATAGTTTTCCGAAAAATCAAGGGTAACCAGAAATTCGCCGTCTTTCAGTATACTTTTAATGTGTTCTAAATACGAAGCTTGAGATTTTGCAATGAAATCGTGTTTCAAAACATTTGGTAAGTCGGCTGCTAAGTTCTTTGTGAAAATGTGATTGCTTTCGGTTTGAGTCAGTAGTTGACATCTGCAAAAAAATAAAACTTTAAAAATGTTACTAAAAAACAGATAAACAAATTTTATATACAATTAAAAATATCTATCAGCCGTGAACCACTGATTATAGGAAACTTTTTTAATTTTTTGTGTTTGCAATAACGTTTTTATGTCTTTGATAATCTTTACTATTCCAGGACAGCTTTTACAAATTCCTAAATAACAATCTGCCGATGGTTCATTACAAATCATTTGTTTCAAATAATCGTGATAATTAGTTTCAAAATTTAACTTTTTACGTGTAAATTCTTCCTTAAGTCCCTTCAACTTGAGCCGAATGTTACCATGACTTTTGCAAACGCAAACGTTATGTGTGCCTTTAGCACCTACCGTAATACATTCTGATAATGATATCTGCAGGTCTGGATATTTGTTTAAAACATCAGCATGCAAATGTTGAATATTAGCCAACAGTAAGCGTTTCTGAAAAAAAAAGATTTTTTATCAATTATAAAAAGCTAAAATACTAAAAAATGTACGTAAAGTATTTAAAATACAATCTTTTATTTTGTGTAACTAACAATTTTTAATTTCATAATTAAAATTGCAATTACTTTTTCAATTAAAATATTTAGTACTTTCATTATTATATGAACAAATTAAATCAATGAATTTTTATTTTGTTAAAAAAAACTACTCAAATTGTTATTTATATTTTTATAACTCACTGTTTTCTGTTGACGCTTCCATCAATAATGACAGATTTAATTCTTTTTTTATTTTTTTATTTATTTATTTAATTATTTATTTATTTTATTTATTTATTTAAATCTTTTATTCCGGGCATAACTCGACTGACATCATCTGACAGATAAAACTCTTGGACTTTTTCGATTAAATCTGCATTCATAGGTCGACCTTTCTTTTTATCTGGATGAGAATCATAGCCGCGATTATCTTGCAAGTTTTGTGCAGCAGAGAGCAAACGTCTACCTATACCCAACTCTCTTGCTGTTTTTCGAATAGACCACTTCACTGGTATCGTTGTCAAAAGAGCAATTTTCTCACTTCAAGTAACAGCGCGAGACAAAACCTCTTAAAAATCTCCGATCCACACATTTAAATCGAAGTCACTGCAGTTACTCAAACTACTGTCACCAACAGCCTTACGCAGAAGCTCATTATTTGCATCCGACAAATTTAAACGCCCTTTTTTTGCAGGCGACGCTGTGATTACTTCTTCAACTGCACGTGCTCGTCTTAGTCTATTCATCGCATTATCGACGGATTTACATACGTAATCACTGTCCTTTTTTGACGAATTCGATTTACTTTTCTCTTCCTGCTCAGCTTCTTCCTGTTCAGCATCTTCCTCTTCCCGTTCGGCTTCTGCTTCTTGATGTACATCTTGTTTCTGGTTTTCTGTTGCGGCATTAATTTTTTCAAACTGAATTTTTTTTGCGATACAGCTCTCTTTTACACGCAGAACACACGTACAAACCATGTAAAGCACTGAAACGAACATCACGATTTTCCGAAAGAAAGGTTAGATTTCTTCTCCAACAATCATGGTTTTTCTTTTTAAAAAGATTGCAGCACTTTGCTTGCGGTACCATGATGAATAAAAGGAGACAAAATAACTTGAATTGACAAATTAACAGCTAACAATTATTTAAAGAATACTAACGAAATTCAAGCGCAGACAAGTTTGATAAATGCGATCGGTTATGAAAGCTAGTATGCAAGTTTATGCATGCTTACTCGGGATTGGCATTTGTTTATCGCGGAATTTTGAAAATGTACGGTGCTTTTAGTGATACTAAAACTATAGTATTGAAAGTAACTAAATAATTGTACATTTCTTAGTTAATAAAATAAGAAAATCTAAAAAATGTGTATATTTATAGCGTGTAAGTCAAAGTTAAAAAATACCAGCAGACTGGCGTGGTATCGGTGAAGTCAATCAATTTCGGACATTCAGATAAAATAGGTGTAGTATTTTTTAATGAAGAGCTATTGAAGAAGATGGCATCATCAGACTGGATCTTTATAGATGGGACATTTGATGCCTTGCCCTCCATCGAAGGCGTCACACAGATGGTTACGTTTTTGGGCAAATTAAACAATAAAGTAATTATTATAAACAGGGCTTGATTTCTTCGATTAAAATATAAACTTCATAGGATTTGCCTACCACTTCTTCCTCTTCTTAAATTATTGTAAAAATACATAAACAAGGACAAAAGGAAGGACACCTGAGTGTAGTTATTTAAGGTGTCTTGCCTCCCGTTCGGGTTTAAAACACCCCCCCCCCCCCCATGGGGGAATGGGGCCAAATTTTAGTGATGCGCCAGCACCGCTGGTTGTGCACACTTAAAAAAGATATACAACAAGTCAGCTACCACATTTATTAGCAACAAGCTGCCTGCCTTGATGCTTCTGTTGGTTCAGAGAACCTTTCTAACGTTGCCACGGCCCGCTAGAGGCCAACCCTTTCTGCGGTTACTGCCTGCACGGACACGGCACGCCGTAGCGCTCCCCCGTGTGGAACCCGCCGGCAGGGGCTTGACACCGCACCCTAGCTCCCCAGTACGGTGGGTCTCTCGAGTCGTTTCACGATCAGGCATTCGTCGGCACAGACCAGCCGAACGATCGGGTCCGTGAGGTCGTCAATTCTCAAAACTTGCTAAGAGAAGCGGATCTTTCAAAAGCATTGCTCCTCTTCGAGCTCAGGCACTTCGACCCCTCACTCTTCCACAATTAAATTGTGGACGGAGATAACCCGCTCCGCTCTCTTCCACAAGTCCCCTGCGGGGAAAAGGAAGGACAAAGGAGATCGGCGTGATGGTGTGCGGGCTAAGGTCTTAGTCCGTCCGAACTGAACGTCGCGAAGGTCCCGAGTTCGAATCTCCGACCCCAGTCGGCAGTTATCGGTACCGTCAGCGTCTTATCCGCGGTCGGCACGTCGTGGGTTTTATCTCGGATAAAGATGGGATAAGCCCCGCGTCGTACTCGCTAAGGCCCAGACCGCCGAATCTGCTAGAGGTACCGATATTAGGGTAGGGGGGACTGGTTCTGGGTGGGTGTTGCGTGGTATCTGCCTGTAGTTCTGTCATGTACCGTCTTTGTCCTGTACCTCTCCACCCGGGAGCCGACCCGCAAACAGACGATTAAATGTCATTAACGCGGGGGAAAATAACCTATCCTTTTTCCTAAAAATAAATAAACATTAAAATTACTTGTATATGTAGATACAAAAACTTTATTAAATAAAGAAACTGTTAAAACTTAAAGCTAGACCCTACGTTTTTGTCCTCTCGGCTCCCTCATCAAGAGTCTAAATTAAAACTGACGAAGATCCCATTGGATGGAGGTATACGTACTCTCCAATTTAAATGCGTGGGGAGAAATATTTTTTTTTTTATGATATATTTCCTCATATATTATATTTAAATTTAGCGTGTCTTCTATTTTGTTGAGTGGGTAGGACTCTCTGAAATCATACATACTAAAGATTTTTCGGTATATCCGCTTAAACACAGGACAAATAATTGTGTTGAGTCATACCACCGGTTGCTCAATAACACTGTTACGTCCTAAATTAGTGCTCTTGAAACAGAGGCACCAATTTTGGATGAAAGGAGGATTGTCCTGAAGGGACAATCCGGGGTTCGTATGTGAACGGAGGCTGCTGGACCAGGAGGAAAGACGAGGGTAAAATAATTAATGCTCAGGTTCGGAGGTAAAATGTAATTTATTCAATAAGTTCTTTTTTGTACATTCCTTTCCCTATACTCCTGAAGGGAGATTTTTCTCTTGGGTTCAGGAGGGGATCCAGGGAGAGGGTCAGATGGAGGAGGAGGAGGAGGAGGAGGAGGAGGAAGAGGAGGAGGAGCCGCCGGGAGCTGACAAAGCTCCGCTAGTCGCTCGCTGGTGACCGGATTACTAGAATTTTTGGGGTCAAGTCCCCTGGCAAAATGGGCGCCCCACACGGACCACTGGGCCTGTAACCGAAGACGGGCCCGCCTTAGTCGACGGCGCTGCTGGGCACCCTTCAGTATAAAAAAAACGAAAATGGTGGTTAATGGGTGGTGGGACCGAGACCGATTGGATGGAAGTAAAAGGTGGTACGGGGGAGGCTATTGAGGATTGGTAATTGGGAATGTAGAACGGTGGAAAACCGGGAAAAATGGCCTATCACGTGAACGAGATAAAGGTTCCTATGGGTCGATCATGCATCGGAGCGTGTTGACCCCAATTCCATAATCGACCGAGGGGTGGATCGATTCGGGGAGCCGACAACGGGGTGGCTCGACGTGGTTATAAACCAACGCTTATTTTAAACTTTCTTAGTGGAGGTTCCAGCTGATAGGTTTCGTTAAGTTTTCGGCGTATTTCATATTCTTCGGATTGCGTTTGACTGGGGTGTGGAGTGAATACCTCTGTCAGGTGTAGTGCAAATATTTCAGCTTTTTCCTGCGCGCTTCTTGCCCATTTGCCGTCGGGTAAACGTAGTGGTGGTATTGAGGTTTGAGGTTGTTTTAATCCCTTGGTTGCTTTCCAAAGTGAATAATCAGATCTCTGAGTTGGTCCAATAGTTCGTAGATAGTCCTGTGTGTATATTATTGTTTGCTTCCGTTTTTAGCAATCTATGCAGATTTTTAATAGCCTTGTTCAACTTATTTTTCAGCTCTGGGGATCTAGTTATTTGCCACTGTTTTCTTATTTGTCGTTTTTCTGCTATTTTTTGTCTTACTAGTGCCGATGATACATCAGCATTTCTCATTGTTGAGTTTGCTGGAGTTGCATTCCATGCTGCTTTTTTGCTCGGTCTTTTTTGCTACACAATACGCACGGTTTTTCTTTTTCGACAATTATACTACTTAATGTAAGTAATACAGGCGAGTGATCTGAAGATAGATCAAGGCATGATTTTACTTTTAAGTATTTTTTATTTATGCATTTCGTAATATAGAAGTCAATCACATCTGGTATTTTTCTTCTGTCTGTGGGCCAGTACGTAGGTTTGCCCGTTGACACTGATTCTAGATTCAAATGCTTCATGGCTTTACAAAGTTCTCTACCCTTAGGAGATGTGAACCGAGAGCCCCATTGTGGATGCTTGGCATTAAAATCACCACCTGTAATAAAGCGATTTCCCAGCTTTTTTAGGTACTTTTCGAACTCGTCCTGTTTTGTAGTATGCTTTGGGGGGGGGGGGGCAGTACACAGCAGAGATGGTAAGCGGTCCATTCCACTCGTCCACCACTACATTTGTGGCTTGGATTTGTTCCGTTTGGTATTCATTAATAACGTGATGTTTGATGTTATTTTTAAAGACAATTGCAGACCCTCCATGAGCTGTACCGTCAGGATGCATGGTATGATAAACAGCATATCTATTGAATTTAATATAATTTTTTTTTGGTGAAGTGAGTTTCGGATATTAGCATTATATCAATATTTTGGTCTCTCAAAAAAGCTTGTACTTCATTTCTATGTTTGGATAAGCCATTGGCATTCCAGATTGCTAGTTGAAGAGTCAATATTGCGATATTTTAGAGACTATTGTGGTGAGTAGATTTAACATAGTACTCATCTGTTCCATTAGGCCTTTCATCATTGACTGAATGATCTTGAGTCTTTTGGTTAGCTGTTACCTGGGCATAAGTAGAACCTGGATGAATAGGTTCATACGACCTAGGCCGTGGAACGGGCAGCGAGGTTTGTGCGATATTTGTCGCAACATTTTGGTTCGTTGTTGTCTGTTTATTTCTCAAAGTTGGAAATTGGGCTTTTCGCAATTGTTTGTAGATGATGCATCCCTTGTAATTAGCAGGGTGATTTCCTTCGCATAGTACGCATTTAACTTGATCAGACTTTTCTTTATGTAAGCAGTCTGATGTTTTGTGGCTACCAATACACTTGACACATCGCGGTGCCCGAGAGCAGAAGTTCTTAGTATGTCCGTATCTCTGGCAGTTAGAGCATTGTGGTATTTTGCCACGATAATGCAGTGCTTCAAACTTGATTTTCATATTAAGTAAAAATTCAATAGTATAAATACTTTTATTATTGTCTGCTGGTTCTAGCTCTAGAGCAAAATGGGACAGAGGTTTTTTTGTTGTTTTCTGACGCATGTTCATTATATTGCGAACTTTATGCCCATGGCTTTCTATTTCATTTTTAATGCTTATATTAATAGACTGATATTTCCGACACTCGAGATAAATATAGGCGGGGCTTTAACCGTTTTCGCAGTGCTTTCAATATGTTCGGTATCTTCAGTTTCCACATTTTCCAATGATGCAAAAATATTTGCTATAGTGGTTGGTGGTGTGGCTAGCCAATAATCAACCATTTTCGCTCGTTTTGCATTGCGGCCTTTATTAACAACATCTTTCTGTTAACATCATCTGTCTGGACTAGATCTTTCACGTTTTTTTTATTTTCTGCAGTTTTCCATTGGCCTTCAGGTGTCGCATTTCTGTTTGCCGGTGAAGACATCGTTGAATGACCCGACGACTGAGTCAACAGATCAGATTCGCCGGAATGTTGAGTCGCTACGGTTCTTCTTCCGCAGGCCCTCGCGGCCGCGGATTCCATATATCGAATGCAATGCTTATTGAGAATATTTGGGGATATATTTTGCGCATATGAGGCAAATTATTCCGTCGTGAGGATTACCTCGGAAAAATGTGAAGTAAGACTCGTGTCGCATTGACCAGCGAATAGGTTAATAGCGGTACCGACATTTGGTAGGGGGGCTGGCTCTGTGTGGGTCTCGCCGTGTGTGTGTGTGTGTGTGTACTGTCTTTGTGCTATCCATGTATTGTCCAGACCGATCCACCGGAGAGCCGACCAGCGAATAGACGAATCGTCATTAAGGCGGGGGATAATTGCGTGTTCTTTGTCCTTTTGTCCTTGTCCTTTTTGAGTTACCGTTTAATCATTTTGTCATAGGTCAAATTATCGAATGGGCTGATTTGGCCATGGTTTTGCCACATAAAGCAGATGTAGATTGGCGTGACTTGGCTGAAATAGACACCCTCGGAAGTAATTGGCAAATTTTTAATAACTGAAGTCCATTGACACATAAATTATTTTCCAAATCCCCTCCCGGCAATGGTGAAACACGTTATCTTCTCAGTGACTGAATTTTGAAAATATTGGTATACCTATATACTCGCTCCGATGGTATTTTACAAATATTATACTGAATTAACCACGCGTCCACGAAATCAACATTTCTTTTGTGACTAAGCGGCATTACGCCGATACGTTGCGCCGATATTTTCCGATGACCTCTATCGAAAGACTTCACACTCGAGATTATCTTTATCGCACTTTCGTCGTTTTCTATTTTTGAAAGTTGAGAGTAGAGATCTCAACTGAAGCCAACGTGTGTAGCTCCTTTCGTGACATACAACATTTAATTCTTCCTATTATACGAATGAAGTTTTTAATTAGGCCGTGCCATTAAAATATATACATTGACATCCACTCACATTTTAACATTTTAATCTTCGTACACATTATATTAATTGTACTGACAGAAAAGTTGAAGCATTTCATTTTTGTCAAAGCTGAATTGCACAAGAGACAAGACCTTGAAACACCAATGGCTAAAAACATGCGCAAGCTTCGGAGAAGGGAAAAAGAAAAAGAAGACGCGATTCAAAATTTTTAAGACAAAGCTAAGTCCACGGACGTTGAAACAAACGTACAAATAAGTTCCAAATTAATTGCGCATAAAAGGAGCATACCATTGAAAGGTTCACACATTAGTCAATACCATATAAATATTTAAGTACAAGTACAAAAAACAAGTACACGTTAAAATTTAACCTCACTTAAGTCTTGAAGTCTGTAAAGTGCTTGATAAATATAACCTTATCTCGAAATTTAAAAGAGCATATACTGAAGGAAACAGTTGGCTATTCCTGCCAAAAATTCGCTAGCTCATCGAATATTTTTGCGAGAATTGAGATAGCAACATTTTTCGCTACTCTAGCTAATCGATTTGGGTGCGATAAAGAATTTTTGTCGATTTCAAACTTGGCTGTTATAGCGAATAAAGCTCAGCGTATTTCATTTCGCTGTTTTAGTCAAATTATTTTTATTAGTGTAATATATTATTAAATGTTAATCTTAACACAATTTCCATTTTAAGACTTTGATATCGTTTTCAGAATTTCTTAATTCTTGTTTTTCCTGGAATATTTGCCTTTACTTCATTTGCTATTGGGTGTTTTTTATTTTTTTTAAGAGTTTTGGGTACATTTACTTTTTTACAATTTTACACTGTTTTATGTCCTTTTTATTTTTTCGTTGTTTGTTTTTCTCTTATTTTAAAGTTTACTTTTACAACTGAGTACTCATTCTTTTACATATAACAACTCTATCGTTCAAGGTTATACTAGCGGTGACGATTGTAATGACAATGAAGATGATGAATGGAGTGATGCCTCCAGCTTTGACGACGATAATGCAGAACCAGATTTTCGTGAACGCGAGCTTTATCCTGGGTTCCTCTGTGTATGATAGAGCTGATAATATGTGTAGCAGCATTAAGGCTGCGACACTCTTTAACGAATGTTTGCGTAGAGGATATTCTTAATTTGATATCGAAAATTTGTATCTCTGCTAACAATTGCCCTACGAGTTATTACAAATTTAAAAAATATTTTTATAATTTAGAATTTCCGATAACAAAACACTTTCATTGTCCGAATTTCACTACTTTAAGGAATAACGTTGAATATGATACAAATAACGATGAGTGCATAGGAAATGAAGATGAACCTATAGATACTAATGTAAATTTATGTGATTGTATTCAGCAAAATGATTACTATTTTATAGAAATATCGTTAATTTCGCAACTCCGGTCTCTGTTTCAACGTACTAGCTTTTATAACGAATTAATGAAGCGATCATGTACACTCGTGCAGGCAGACGGACATTTTCGGGACATTTATGACGGATTTTTTATAAGGAATTATCACAGGAGGGGAATATTTTAAATGACAAAGATAATAAAATTTTCACTACTGTGGTATACCGACGGAGTACAAATTAAGTCTTCGAAGTACAACATAAGGGGATTTTTTTTAGCTATACTTGAACTTCCTTACGATGCAATATTTAGAGTAGAGAATATGGTATTACCAGGATTAAGATTTGGCGATAAAAAACCCTGTCCTAATTTGTTTTTAGAGCCGCTTAAATAATCTCTCAGGCAATTGTATAAAGGTTTTCGTTAAGGATTTCAAGAAGATAATAACAATTCGTGGAATAATTTTATGCGGTACTTTCGATCTTCCGGAAGAGGCCTTATTTCTCGGTATGACTCAATATAATGGTAGATTTGGATGCCAGATGTGTCAAAAATAGGGTTACAATATTGATCGAAGGCGTGTTTATCCTTACAAGGAACACTTCAGTTTACGAACGGATACCGAACCGCCGCATCACGCGTTGCTAGCAACCGAAATGAAAATGCCTGTATGCGGAGTTAAAGGACCAACAATTTTATCCAAAATTTGTTACAAGGACATTACTTCTGCCGCCATAAACGTAATGCATTACGTGTGCGAAGGCTGCGTTAAGAAATTAGGAGTGCTATGGTTTCTGCCAAAGTATTCAAATGAAAACTTTTCCATTTTTCGGTTTATAGAAATAAAAGTTCAAAGATTGGGATCTGTAAAACCACCAAATTTTATTACTAGACGTCCTACACCAAATATGACCCATTTCCATTACTGGAAAGCATCGGAACTAAAGAACTAGTTCTTTACTACTCGTACATAATCCTGAACAATATTTTATCGGCTGACTATTTCGAACATTATAAGTATCTTCTCTTAGCTATTTTCATGTTGTCAGAATGATGTATCACTAGCGAGATGGTACAACAATCAGAAAAATTGTTAAATGAATTTGTCGCCCGATTCGAGCAATTGTACGTAACGCTCATAGCCTCTTACATTTGCCAGATGTAATTTGTCGTACAGGTTCTCTTTGGGGTACAGCATGTTTTCCATTAGAGATTATTAATGGGAAGTTAAAAGCGTTGATACAGAGCAGTAACACACCGCTTTTACAAATAACTACAAATTTGAGTCTGTACATGAATGTAAACATATATATAGCTGAACATATCAAAGAAAATAGCATTGCTTCTAATTTTTGCAAATTACTAAATGATTGAAAAAATAAATTAAAACTATCAAAAATTAATGATGGAATATTTATAGTAGGTCCTGTAAAAGAACTAAAAAGTAATATACCAAAGATATTATTAAATGCTAATTTCGCCGGAAATAATTTTTTTTCTTTTAAAAGACGTTTTAAAGATAAAATTTTATTCACGTCCGAATTAAATCAAAATAGTAATAGCAAAAAAACAGAATCCTTTTATGTGAAATTCGAGGCTCATTCTATAGAATATTGTGGGTCAATTCAAAGCTCTGTAAGAGTGACAAACTGTCATTGCGATACATTTTGTGACTGCTCTGAAGACCATTATGCTATTATTAAAAAATGTAATTACAATAATCTTTTTCGTACAAACTCATTAACAAGCGAATTATATTTCATTCACGAATGTACAAGTAATATTTTCGAATTGAAAATAGTTAATGTTAAGAATTTACTTTATGTGTGCTGTCATATTGTCATGGAAAGTATGCAAACTTTTTATTTAATAGAACCAGTTAACACTTTAGAACAAGAGTAATTTATAATATTATTATAATGTTCAGTATATTATATTTGTTACATTGAATCTAACAAAAATAAAATAAAATGTATATTATTCCCGTTTTCAGTCATTTATTTATTGTTTTTAAACTAATTATTTAATGAAACAGTATGATATTTACGCTTGCGAAATAGACGTAAATTTCACTAAACAAGATGAGAATCAAATTAGTTTATTATTATAATAAATATTTTTTGTGGAATTTTGTAATATCTCGAAGAAAATAAATAAACGCATATATAATCAATAAAATTTTAGCAATGTATTGGCAATATATTGGATATATTGTTTTCCGATATATTCCCCATATATTGGCAATAGCATTTCCAATATATTACCAATTGCAATGGCCAATATATTGCCAATATATTGCCTATACTTTTCATTTTTACACGGGAAGTTTGCTGTCGACTAGATTCATAATAAATATATTGTCCCCTGCCTTAGGGATCAACCGCGTGAAGACAGAAAGACCCGAGGAATCACGACGCGGCGCTCTGAGCGCGGTCGGAGCGCTCTATGTGCAGAAGTAAGGACGAACCAGGCAGGATTGAGGGCGCATGTGCGAATACCGAGAGATGGCGCGAATGGCGCGGAATATATATATATATATTAGTTTGTGTATGTACATATGTATGTGTATGTAAATGTATGTGTGGTCGCGTATTTTCCGTGTGAAATTATTTTTATCCGCGTACCAACGACTCGATAACTAATTTTTGGATATGACTCTTATTTTAGTTATATTCGCGTTCGAAACGAGGACGTTGGTATGTGTGTGGTAATATTTCATTGACGAGTTCAATTATTTGTAAAATTCAAAGCTTCAAATATATTTTAATTGAGTCGGCGTGATGGTCGTGCGGGCTAAGGCGTCAGTCTTAGTCCGCCCGAACTGAACGTCGCGAAGGGCCCGAGTTCGAATCCCCGTCCTGCAATTTTCTCTGCTTATGTCCAGTGTGGAATAACCGGGGAACTTTGCTGGGCGAAGGTACGAATTTGGGACCGCTGCCGATCCCCGTCGGCAGTTATCGGTACCGTCAGCGTCTTATCCGCGGTCGGTACGTCGTGGTTCTTATCTCGGATAAAGATGGGATAAGCCCCGCGTCGTACTCGCTAAGGCACAGACCGTCGAATCTGCTGTTGGTACCGGTATTGGGGTAGGGGGACTGGCTCTGGGTGGGTGTTGTGTGTGCCTATAGTTCTGTCTTGTACTGTCTGTCTCTATCCTGTACCTCTCCACCCGAGAGCCGACCCGCAAACAGACATATTCGTCATTAACGCGGGGGAAAATTTCCTGTCCTTTGTCCTTTTGTCCTTTGTCCTAAATATATTTTAATTGAATGATCAAAGATAATTATGACTTTTGTTTTCTTTCAGCACCTAACGATTCCGACCTATAATTTTAATATTTAATTATGATAATGACTATAAGTGACTTTTAATTTTATATGTCTGGAAGATTCATAAAGATTTTATATACTTGACTCCGAATCATTTCAAGGAGTACCGTGCAAACCTTCGAGCGGGAAGGAAGTAGTGTCGAGGATCGAGATTACGAAGCGGATAGTTAGGCTGGAGCTAGAGTCGTCGAACCCGAGGACGAGACGCCAAATAGTCGGGAGCGAGCAGGCGAAACGCCAACCATTGTGAACAATAAATGTAAGTCTATACCCCTTCCGTAGTTGTGCGGGCGGTGTGCGGTGCCGCCAAGGGAATTTCGCAATCCCCGTTTTCAGGTGCGGAAGGAGGCAGGAGCCGATCTCCTCTGGGCGAGTTCGTGCCCTACCGGGAGTTAGCCAGCTAGCCGGGCCGAGCAAAGCGTCGTCCACCTGACGCGCTCTTTTCCCGAGAAAACTGCAAAGCCCGCTTCACGGGCGATGGACGACACCATCAATTTCTGGCCATTTAAAAAGCAGCCATTATAATATATATATATATATAAACTTTATTATCGTGATCGCATATTTGCATTACATATTACCGTCTTCCGGCTTTTCTTATCCTTGTATATTATTCTATCTTATTCTGTTCTTATAGTATTTAGTTTCCATTATTCTTCTTATTCTAATTATCCATTCATACCCGTTTCCCCTTTCTCTCACACTTTCACTCTATTCTTTCACCTCCATCCATCTGTTCTACAATTTCCTTTCTACCTTTACATTATCCTACGTATTATATATCATATTTTTTTTAAATCTTATGGTATTTAACTTTTCATTCATTCTACTTATCAATCCATACCCCTTTCCACTTTCTCCTAACAATTCATTCACGCTTCCTTTCCATCTTTCTGTCTCTGTACACTCATGAGCCCAATGTTCCATACTTTCTTCTGCTTTGTCACGTAGCTCACAATTCCATATCCCTCTGTCTATCCAGTACTTATTATTCCTTTCCATATTTCCACACCTTGCCCTCGCTATCGTGCGTATGTACTCTTTCTTTCCTACCACCCTCTCCTTTATGTATCTCGGCACGTGTGCTGCTTTAATTTGTTTGTACCTTAGGTTGTATCTCGATTGTTCTATTTTGTTATAATTTTCCTGTCCTTGTACCTCTAGATCTCTCCTTCGAAGTTTATCCACTTCTTTCCCGCTACCTTCCCATTCTTCTGTACTTGTACCACATCTCCATAGATACTTATTCTTCTCTTCATTCTCTTCTGTCGACTCATATTTGATTTCTTTCCTTTTTCTTTCTTTGTTACATTCGTATAGTATTTTTGGCGCTTCTTCTCTCTTTATTTTCATTTCATACCTTATTGCCCTACACCCGGTTTTCAAACTTATTTTATTCCTCTTGCTTTCTTCCCTTACTATATATCCCTGCGTGTTCCAGTCTACCCCTAGTACCCACCTCATGTACTTTTCTTCCACCCCTTCCACCTCGCGCCATTCCGTGAAACCCCCCATATTTCCACCCCATATAATAGCACACTTTTAACCAATACGCCGAATAACTTATATCTCCATTCCCAATTTTCGTTAAATTTCCTTTCCCCAAAACCCCATACCCATCTCATCACCAAATTAGCTTTTTTAACCCTTTCTCTGATATGATCCCCATTTTTATTGTTCCTTTGCATTATATACCCTAAATATATAAATTTTGATACTACTTCTACGTTTTTCCTTTTCCACCACCAAGGCTTATTGGGAATCCTTGTCGTAATCCATTCTTTGTCCAAAAGCACTCTGTGCTCTGAGACCCTACCCTAACCATACATTTTGTCTCACTATAAATTTTCTCTATCTTGTTTATTAAGCTTTTTCTTATCCCTCTCTCCTTCATCCATTTCCATAATGTTTCTCTATTTATTCTGTCGAATGCTGCTTTCAGGTCCAGAAACCTTGTATATAACTTTTTATTTTCTTTTATCCACGCTCCTGCTATATGTTTAATAATTTTTATGCAATCTATTGTGCCCTGTTTTTCATAAATCCGAACTGTCTCACGTCACGCCTCTACTCTATCCGCTTCTTTCACTAATCTCTCGTTTATTATTCCTGCGTATATTTTACTCGCTGTGCAAGTTAAAGTTACCCGCCCTATAATTTTCAACCAAATTTCTATCCCCTTTCTTTTTTATTGGTACTATTATCCCTTCCCTCCATTCCTCTGGATATCCTTTTCTCTTTAATATTTTATTAAAAATACTGGCTAACTTTTCCGCCGTTTTCTTTCCTCCATACATCCCTGCTTCATTTGTTATATCATCTAAACCAGCCGATTTCTCCTTCTTCATCCTATCAATTTCTTTATCCACTTCTTCTAAAGTTATTTCTTCTTCGTATGGTTGTTCACTTTCATCCTCCTGTACCCATATTCTTTCCTCCACCACCTCTAATAACTGTATGAAATGTTTTTCCATTCGCTCAGTTTTATTTCTTTGCTAATCCCTTTCCTTTTTTCCTGTATATACTAACATACTTCCATGCCTGCATGTCACTTTTTATATTTCTAATTATGTTTTCCTCTTTTTCTTTCCACGCTTCAATTTTCTTGTCACATACTTCCTTACTACATATATTATTATTCTTTCCTAGCTTTTCTTATTTTTATATCTCTATTTACCTTTATTTCTTTTTTTATTAATTTCCTTAGTTTCTTCTTTCTTTCCCAGCATTCTTTATTCCGCCACGGCTTTGCATGCATTACTACTCTAGACGTTTTTGCTTTTTGTATCGGAGCTACTTGTCTTAACTTGTTTCTCATTTCTTCCCATTCTTCGCTACTACCCCCATTGTTTTTCTCTCAGTGTATTTTTTCCAGTTTTTCTTTATAGCTTTTTACTCCCGCCTCTGACCAGTCTTGCAAATAATTGTGTTCCGCCACTTGCAAATTTTCTCCTAGTTCTGCCTCTATCTCCACTATTATTGCATTATGATCCGATTCCCAACTCTCCTTCACTCGAAATTCTCTTATTTTATCCCACGTTCTCATATTAGTTACCTCGTAATTGATGACTGATTTATTTTTTCCCTTTTCATATATCCATGCTCCTCTTTCATCCCCTTGCTTATTACCATTCATAATGACCCACCCCCTTTCTTCTACTATTCTTAACAACTCTTCTCCATCTTTATTTCTTACTGGATCTGTTGATTTCCTTTCCTTTTCGATTTGTTCTTTCCCCTCCCACCCTACCCCCCCCCCCCCCACCTATTCTTGCATTAAAGTCCCCCTATTATGATATATTCACCTTCATCTTCCTTAATATCTTTCTCTAATTCTGGCATTCTTTCCAAATTCCCATCCCTAATATACAATCCTATTATTTTCGATCTATCTGCTCCGATTTTTAGATTACATTGTACCATCCAATCTTTTTCTACATTGATTTTATCTATTACTATACCCTTCTTTATTCCTATCATTTTTCCCCCGGGTGCCCTACCCTTTTTTTATTCTTTATTGCCCTTATACATTTCCATTCCCATTCTTTCGGCATTGTGTCAGAAAATATATCCCAATTGTTACTCTCTAGCCATGTTGCTACAAAGAATATAATATGATAATCTGTTATCCCTTTCCAGAATTCTTCATCTTTATTTTTTATCCCTGCTACATTCCAGAATATTACTTTACACGTATCTTTCTTTCTCATTACATTTTTCCATTACTTATTTCGCCCTTGTTACTTACTCTCCTCCTCTTTTGAAAAGCATGCTCGGCTTTATTCTCATTCACTTGCCCTCTCTCTCCCATTTTCATACTTATCCATATTCACAACCCATTCATCCACTCTTTCCTTATATTTTCTTATTTCATTCACACTTTGCTTAATGCGCTTTTCATTTTCGAAATTTCTTTTCTCTCATTTCACCCTCTATGTTATTCCATACATACTCTCTTCCATCCATCACCGCTTTTCCGTATTTCACCATTACCTTCCTTCCTTTCTTTCTCTCCCGCTTCGCCCAATCTAATGCTTTATTGCATCTTTCTTTCTTTCACTGTCATATCATCATCAATATAAACATTCGTTCCCTTTAGCTTTCCTCTATTTGTCATCACTTTCTTTGTCGCATCCAGTATGTCCAATTTTACTAGTACAATTTTATCACTCATGTTTCCCACATATACGGCCTCTCGCACACATTCTTTTTCCACGTTCAATCCTTCTAATATTTCAATCACAGC
Source organism: Trichopria drosophilae (assembly GCA_030407085.1). Classification (NCBI taxonomy): domain Eukaryota; kingdom Metazoa; phylum Arthropoda; class Insecta; order Hymenoptera; family Diapriidae; genus Trichopria; species Trichopria drosophilae. Next base: position 55,162,974 of record CM059585.1, on the reverse strand, counting down.
CATCATCGCTTCATTCCCCCTGCATACTGCCCCCTTATTATTATATTTTTTCTCTTCTCTCTTCTTTCTCTATATTCTTCTTTATTCTTCAATTTACGCACCTCCTCCCTCAGCTTGCTTATTTCTGCATCTCTGGCCACTTCTCTTTTGTCCATTTCTTCTTTGTATTTTTTCTATTCTTTTCTCGCTTCTTCTTTATCTTTTTCCATTTTCTCCATAATTTTCTCCTTTTGCTGATCCAGCAGTTCTTTTACCATTTTCCTGATGCTTTCCAAATCTCCCATTTTATTCCTTTTTTTGCGGTGATTTATTTTTTAGCTTCTTCACGTTCCTCTCTTCTTCTGACTCGCTTTCATTCTTTTCCAGCCCAGCTGTTCTATCCTTTTTCAGCCACGACCTTACGCTTGGAACCGAACTTACACTGCTGTCACGTTCTCTCATCAGCAATTCGACGTTACTCGGTCTTCTCCTTCTCTCTATCTCCTCTCCACGCCTCTCCTTGGGGCCCTCACCGCTCGCTTTCTTTTCGCCTTGGCTCGTCTTTTCTCGCTCTTGTACTTCGTCCACGCTGTAGCTTCCTCCTTTCCCCACCTCCGTGTCAGTGGTCTGGCTACTCAATTCGGGCGTCTGGTTATGACTTCTTATGTTGTTGTTGTTTATGCTTTCGATTTTGTCCATATGCGCTACCTCGTTTGGGCAATTATCCGTATTTCTACTATTTCCGAGCTGCGCGATGTCCATGCGCCCACGCTTCTCTCCACGTTTTTATAACTTCGCGTTTACGATTTTCTTTTCGAAATAGTATTTTACATTACCTCTTAATGCGCCATATGCACTGCTTACCCTTTTTCACCAGTCCTTCTGCACCGAACTGTCACTCTCGCTCATTATGCCTGATCTCGAACAACCTCTTGACAGATAGAGTTTAGGATCACGGCACCTTTGATTCAGCTCGCACCCTTGATTCAGGATCCGAGCTGCTATTTTGCCCAGCTCTTTGCTTCTTTTTGCAACTCAAAAATTCCCCCAGGGGATTCGGAATAGCAGTATCTTCATTTTTAAACATCTGTATAGCTTTCACCATATGCCTACTGCACCCACCTCAAACCGGATATCCCTGTAGATAGGTAAGTATCTAATTCCTCACAATATTAAATATGTACCCTTCAAAATATGGTGTTTTATTTTTGCTTATTGCATCTTGTAATATATCTGCTCGCACTCTCAATATTGCATTCATATTTTAAAGATAAATTGTAGCTCCTACAGATATTGACGAAAGTAGAGGGGCTATAGGGCTTCTGCCGCCCCCATCCTACCTCCCTTCGATGATAGTGTGATGGGAGAATTGCGCAAGTGGGCCGTAAGAAGGTCATGAGTAATAGGAGGTTATTATAAACAATTTCATATATTGTTATTATAAATTTCGAAAGCTGTGAAGGTCGAAAAACATTTAACCTTTGAAGATCATTTATTGCATTACATTGTCTAATGAAAAGAGAAGGTAAAGGTCAACCAATATTTATTATTTCATTAGATATTGTTATTAATAAAATGTGCTATTTTTACATTATCATTGGAAACGGTGACTTTCTAATGCTTGATCTTACAAAATTCAATCAGAGAGATTGAAAAGTGTTGGCCGTTACACATTAGTATTGTCATGTGTCGGAAAACAAATTTCAAAAGTCGCCTTCATTAAAGGTCAGATAATGCTACATTATAGTCACGTCTCCGTGATTATGTGGAAATACATCGATTTGGTTTCCCGAAACTTTCGAAATTATAAGCAGGTCCAGACATGTTTAAGCGGTCATTGCACAATTTTGTCAAAACATTTTCTCTTTCCCAAATTTTGGCAATTCGGGACGTAATAGAAAGGAGGCAGCCTAATTCAAACATTTCAATGTAGTATTGTCATGTATGGACTGTCGAAAAACAAATTTCAAAAGTCGCCTTCATTAAAGATAAGATATTGCTACGTTATAACCGCTTCTCCGTGTTTATGTGGAAATACATCGTACGCTAGTAACCGTATTGAAAGTGAAAGTAACATGACCTGTTCCTCGTACGTACTACGACCATTGCTTTCGCATACACTTTGTTACATCCATTAACATTAACAGTATATCGTTTCACGGTCACCAATTACCCGTCGACCACTTATTCACCGTGCATTTGTTTTCCCGAAAATGCATACAAGGTTAATGATGTCACGTTATGTATATATCTTTTGATCTTCTAAATGCCCCTGTTGGGAAATCTCAGCTTCAATATGACACACCGATACCGAAGTATTCCAAATGTTACGTATCTTTTTTGATGAATTGAAAGCGTAGATTTCCTCCAACCTTCGTCACAATTATTCTAAATACCAGTTTGAAGGTGTCTAGCTCAATCCCGTATATCGACGACCTACTTTTTAAATCACACACAAATTTTGAAAACCTGTTACTCATTAGTGATGAAATGAGAGCTTTGAACTCTCCCTTGTCATGTTGTAAGTTCGAATTCACCTTTCAGAATTTTCTCTGATCGGGGAAATCTCTCCATCAATATGACAGTCGCACAACCGGTTTGTAGACCACTCCCTTCACAAACCGTTAACGTAACTTAATGATCTCCAATTGTGAAGAAACAGTTGAGTCCCTTCACGCAAAACTGCTAAGACCATTTTGAAATTAATTTTGAAAAGCCTCTAAGCAAGTCTCAACGTGTTCAAAAAACCTTTTATCCTACCTATCGATTACATTTGTTCCATCTAGCATCTACATTACCATTTTCTCGTTTCGTGACATAACGTTTCGAAATCCTTCTTGACCTACATATTTTAAACGCAGATTTTTATTCATAAGGTGGAAAGTCTCGTCTTCGTCTCTGCTCCTAATGAAAACCGTTACCATTACCACCATCGCAACGCCTCGACTGTGAAACCCATTAATCATTACGTCGATCATCGACTCTTTCATAAATATTTTTTTTTTTTTTTACAATATTGTTATACATAAGAATATAAAATAGCTATCACATAAAATTTATATTTTCTATATCGTCAACTAATCCATCGCTTTTAATTTGACAACTGATGCAGTCTTTAATCATAGGCGGTTCACCATCTATCGTATCATAGCTTGATTCGAAATGTTTAGAACATCGTCGATATTCACGTATTTCAGGATGCATTTGCATAGCAGGTGGCAAGCAAGTCCATGCTTCTTCAATTTGTCATTCAGCAATCATGCAGCTGAAATCGATCTATATCTTTTGTTTCCATCAATGCGAGACGTTTCACTTCGTAATAAATCGTTAATGCAAGTTGAAGAGATGCAGGCTGTTCAAGAATATTTCCCATTACCCAATTTTTAAGTATTTGTACATTTTCTTTAGTGCAAGTTCCATTAATCGTATGGCTTTTACATTTCTCCGACAATTCATATTGCTGCTGTTGCTTCAGTTATGTCAGAGATGGGCAGTCAAAAAAGTCGAGATCAATAACATATTCAGGGTTTAATATATCCCCCAACCAACATTTTTTATCGACTCCTTTTACATAAATTTTGTTGGCACATTTAACGATATCCTCCAAAGTCTCGTTTATAGCATCAAAGGCAACGTCACCAGATTGCCTTGGTAAGCCGTGGTAGTTATGTATTAACCAGTTATTCACTCTTTTATAGTGTAACGGTAACCACACCTATTAATATGGTGGTTTAAACACATAAGTCTCAATTTCACCGATGAAAATATTCATTATAGACATTTCCTTCGGTATGAAGCAATTACCAGGCACACAGAATCCCTGCACGTCGACAATGTATTCCATTTCGTATATACTGATTTACTAGCATTTAAAATATAACTATATTTTACTCACTAATTGACGGATGCGCAATAATGGCTACCATAAAGGTCAGCTATTGCTACACCATAGTCGCTCCTCGGTGCTTATGTGGAAATACGTCGTACGCTAGGAACCGTATTGTAAAAGTAAACGTAAAATTCTAATAATGACCTTTTCCTCCTACGTTCTACTACCATCTCTCTCGCTCTCGCATACTCTTTCTTAGATGCATTAACTTTAGCATTATAACGTTTTCACGGTCATCGTCATCGTCGATTACCCGCCGATCATTTTCACCATATAGTTTTCCATTTATACATTTTCAAACGCGTTTGATGTCATTGCCCAAATTCATCAAAACATATACTAAGTGATACGTTTTCTCTTTCCCAAATTTAGACAACCTCCGTCATAATAGAAAGGAGATGACCTCAATTCCGTATTTTATCTAGGAATGACCTGGCGGACCACCTGTAGGCCAATTCACAACTTCGTTAACAGAGGTAGCATTAATTAATAAATAAATAATTTATAATAATAATAAATCTCACATAATCCGAATAGCGTGTATTAAAATGTATAATATACAAATGATGGAAGAAGCTAGCAGTAATTAGAAAGAGAGGATGACACGCTTATTCCCTATGCATTTATCTATTCACGGTATTTACGTGTTTTCATGACGCGAACCATAGCTACACGAGTTTGGACACGTGGGTAATGTAATTAATCAGGTTCCTGACCGTTTTTTAGTGTGTGTACAATTTACCATATCTTACACATCGCCTTACAGGTTTCGAGCTGTTAATTATCCGTAGACTTTACTACACGGTAACAATGAATCTGACTTCCTATAAATGACGAATACATACGAGTATCGACTTGCTTTTAATATAATTAATTAAACTTCATTTAATATTTCCCACTTTTAAAATTTCTGAGAATAAGAAGATCGAAATGGCGATGTAAAAATCTAAGAGGAGCGTGTAAAATTCAACAGTTTCTTTCTATATTTAGGCACAGTTTTGTGTCTTTTAAGTGAAAAGTTAAAGGAAATGACAATGCTGCCATCTTTTGGTATGTTAAAGAGATTGCAGAATCTGTGTATCGCAAAATGAAATAAGCGGGTGCATATGAAATGCATGGATTAATACAAGGATTAATACATGGTTATGGAGCGATTACAATTGAATATGAGGTTCTTGAAAATTGAATCTAGTTGACAATTAACCTTATTATCGCCATGCAGAAGAATACGAAAGTGAAACTGTTAAATATTAACGCGCATCTGCTGCAAAGCGAAAGCAATCTCGAGGATCCGAGATTTCTTATTTTTAAAATACCTATATTGGCATTACTATACATCCCTCTGAAATTGACACTTTGCACAGTCTTTAATCATCTGCGGTTATCTATCTGCGGTATCATCACTCGTTTCAAAATGTTTATCGACGACATTCACGTAAATCTGGATGCATTTGTATTGTGAGTGGTCCTTAAGCATGATCATACTTCTTCAATTTCACGTTCTGCAAACGTTAAGATGAAATCTATAGGTAGACACTCGATGTCTTTTGTTTCCGTGAATGCAAGACATTTCACTTCATAGTAAATTTTTATCGACTTTTGAACAGATGCAGATTGAAGATTTTTGAAGATTTTTCAGCTGTCGTCCTATGGGTTTCGATAGAGATGGACAGGCCAATATGTCTATGTCGACAATATTGTCAGTATCTAAAATTTCCTGCAACCTATGTCTTTTATTTTTCTGCGCCTTTTATGAATATCTTGTGAGTACATGTAACGATGTCCTCCAACGTTTCGTTGATTGCATCAAAGGGTGTATCGCCCGATTCCCATCGTAGACCATGATAGTTGTACATTAGCCATTTGTTTTACGTTCAAAACGTACTTTACAACATCACTGTCGGAAATAACCATAATGCACACTTCCTTCGTTATAAACCGATTACCAGGTTCGGGGAATCCTTGCACGTCAGCAATATACTACATTTCTATTACCTAATACGGAATTGCTTCTCCCCCTTCATTAACTGACGCATCATCTAGCGGTGAGTACACGCAGTCACGTTTTGTAGAGCTCCGCTAAATTCATCTAAATTGCACTCTAAACCCCTTTTTGTGGGAGTTAAAATTTTGCACAGACGTTCCTGAGCAGACTCGGATCACGATCACTAATTGGGATATTTATCTCCAAGTCTACTTCAGGCGAGAAAAGTTAAATAAGTCATTCTGGAAATAACCGTTGCTGCTTTTCCACCGAAACATCTGCGCACGCCCGAAACGTCATCGCCTACGTCACACTACGCAAAATGGCGCTGCCCACTAGCTGTCAGTGACTTCGACACTTTGTCGCATGACACCGATCACCGAGTGTTTGTCACCTTTGACTTCGCTTTCTTTCCGCTGGCAGGTTGGTGAAATGTGGAGATGCGAGACCTGTGAATGCCTATAATTGTTAAATTAATTTTATTCATCTAAATGGTTTTCTGCCTGACATTTTATTGTCATTGCCTTGTAATCACGCATGCATTGTCGTGATTGATTAGTTCAACCACTCGTATTGTCGTGATCATCTGCGTTATTTCTTAACTATACATTCAGCTGACGGCTTATCGGCGGCCCCTCTCTTCACGTGCTGCGCGGTGCATGAGACGCGTACGGCTCGCGAGCCCCTTCCAAGCGGGTTTACCAGACGCTTGTAGCCTTCTCTCTTTAACGCACGTTCGGCTATATTTCGGGCTCTTATTATCTCGTGCACGCTTCTCAAATGGAGAATTGCAATAAATGCAATGCCGAACTCGTAGGCGACGACAAAATACAATGTGTTGTTTGCGCACTTGCATTTCATGTAGATTGCAAACCTGAAAATGCGGCCTCGACTGCATCGGATGCATTTGTTTGCTGCGTTAATACACCTGCCGCTAAGAGCAAAAAAAGGAAGCTGAACTCAACTCTATTCGCTCCGCCTCGTCTTCTCCGTTCCAATAGCGCTACTTCTGTAGAATCGGATACGTCCCATACGTGTGCCATACCTCCTGCGCTACAACTATATCTTGATAGACAAGAACAATTTAATAACGCAACAGAATGCGCGCTTTGAAGAAATAAATGGAAAGTTGGATCGAATATTGAAGCTGGAGGAGCGAGTAGAAGACATAGAAGTTAGTGTAAAATCACTCCAAACTGAAGTACAGTCCTTAAAGGCAGAGCGAGCTAATATGGGCTATGACATTCGGAACTGCGATTTAATAATCACAGAGATTCCTCCGAAAGACATGGAAGATTTGCGACAAATTTCGCTTAAAATTGCCGAAGTTTTGAATGTGACGCTTCACATAGAAGACATTCTTTCAGCTTATCGGCTACAACGAACAAATGGCACCGACTCATCTGCTTCCATGCTTGCGTCTTCGTCAACGCAAACATCCCATAGGCACCCAGCAATACTGGTAAAACTCTCCAATCCCGACCTACGATTTGCCTTCATCAAAGGTATGAGAGCTAAGAAGATGCTATTTACCACCGACATTGATAACTTTTATGCGAAAAACCGCGTTTTTATCAATGAGCACTTACCATCTGCGACGCTTAATTTACTCAGAAAAGCACGTGCGTTAGTGAAGGACCATCCGCATAAGTATGTTTACACCTATCACGGCATTGTACGTTTTCGACCAACTAGCGGCGCTAACGCGATCGACATTTCTTGCGAGGAAGATCTTCGAAGAATTAGCGATTGACGTTTGGCATGTGGCACTCTTAGTATTCGCGAAAATAGTGAAACGCCTGCATCAACGTCCGGAAGCAACCAGGCTTTAATTAATTCAATAATTCCAGTAAACTCTAACTATATTAATCTAAAAGTATGTCATATCAATGTTCAATCTCTCGGCTCTGCTAATAAATTTTCTTTTTTTTAAATCTTATTTCACCGAAAATTTTTATCATATTATTATTCTTTCTGAAACCTGGTTTAATACTAAAAATGTTGACTCCTATTTTTCTTTGCTTAATTATCACTTGATTCGCAATGACCGCAAGTATAAGCTCGGTGAAGGTGTTGCTATGTATATTCATACCGCTCTAAATTACAAAATCTTTGAAAAATCTGAATGCTCTTCCGTTAACCCCCTCGAGTTTATGCTTGTAGAAGTCGGTCACAGCGCTACTACGAACCTCAGAGTGCTACTTGCGGTTATCTATCGACCACTGAAGAAAACTCTTCTCGAACTATTTGAATCTATACTGCAAAAACATAGCTGTAACTATGATCGAATCATTATTATGGGTGATTTCAATGTTGACTTAAATCGTGCTAATTTTGAATCTATATATTTGCAGCAGTTTGCCGTAGCCTTACACATAACGTGAACTTACTCACCAATACGCTTAGTCATCGTCTATTGCAAACTTTTGATAAGCACGCCACTAAGCACACCTTTACACCGACTCACGAGCTTTCCTCTTGGATTTCACCTCAGCTACTTAGACTTAAATACGAGAGAAATAGCCTTTTATGTGCTTTTCCCAGGACCAGGGACCCCTCATTAAGAATTAGACTCATTTCTGCTAATAAGACTAATAAGCAGGCATGGGTATTAGCGAGAGCAAACTACTATGCTAAGACCATGTGGAGGGAGTTGCGCAACCTTGATCTGGTGGCTTCCAATAAAGCTGTTAAACCGTTGTGTTGCACTTTGGATGAACTCAATTCCTTTCACGCAACTTCTGTTTCTCCTTACACTGATCTTTTCGACCTAAATTTCGATGAAGACTTTTATCACGGAGATTTTAACGACAGTAGATTTTCCTTCGCTAATGTCACCATCGAGAACGTAGCTTTTCGTTTGTCGGAATCAAAGTCGGAAGCATGTGGCTCTGATTCGATACCTATTAGTTTTTACATCAAATCATTCCCTGTCATTGCCCCTCACATAGTTCATCTCTTCAATGAATCGCTTAATTTATGCATCTTTCCTGCTGATTGGAAAAAATCATTGATGATACCCATTAGCAAAATTACTAACCCTGTTTCTCCTGCGCATTACCGCCTTATCGCTATTGTTCCTGCTCTCACTAAAATACTAGAACGTATTGTTTTCAATCAGCTCCTTGGGTTCCTGAATAACAGTAATTGGTTTGATTCTCACCAATCGGGTTTCCGTAAAGACTACAGCACGCAAACAGCACTGTTATATGTATCTGAATATTGCAGGCAAGCAATAGACAATCGCATGATAACTCTTATTATCCTCTTTGACTTTAGCCGTGCGTTCGATACTATTAGTCATAGGCTTTTGCTGCAGAAACTAAAAATGTCTAAATTATCGGATACCGCTATTCGGTGGTTTGCGTCTTACCTCTCGTGTCGATCTCAGGCTGTCACAGGGGTGGATGGCACTAGATCGTCGTGGCTTCCAGTGGGTGCCGGAGTGCCCCAAGGTTCTGTGTTAGGACCTTCGTTGTTTTCAGTTTTTATTAATGATCTACCTGGGGTTCTCCATCATAGTGATCATATGATTTTCGCTGACGACACCCAAATTTTTCTTAAATGTCGTGTTTCAGAACTTGACATCGCCATTGCAAAGGTAACATCCGATATCACTCGTTTCTGTCAATGGGCGAATACCAATGACCTCGTCCTTAACTTTGAAAAAACTAAGGCATTTATTGTCGGCAGTGCTTTTTATCTGAACACCTTTAATACTGATTCGATCACACCGATTCGTATTAATAATTCGGTCATACCGTGAGTTAAATCGGTGAGGAACTTGGGTCTCGTGTTTGATGGAACGCTCTCGTGGAAGTACCATCTTATACAAATGGCCAATAAAGTCTTCTCCACTCTACGTCAACTACGTAATAACAGTGCTCAACTACCAACTGATGTTAGGCAAACCCTTGTTTCCTCATTGATTTTACCCTATTTCGACTACTGCTGCGCAGTTTACAACGTCATTAATGTAACTCAAAAAATCAGGGTGGAACGAATGTTTTTTTTTTTTTTTTTAGCATTTATTATAAATTTCCAATCTGTCCAAAAGGACAATAAGCAAATGTTCTAATGATTACAATAACATATTGAAGAGAACCACTCATTAGCAGTAATCTTATATGGTCACTTAATTATATATATCACACAATTTATTTATAGGAAACTGTCACTATACACTGTCTCCTTGAATCTTGAAGGCAGATCAAGTGGATTGATTTTTTTTAATCGGTGCATTGCTTGACTTTGATCCAATAGTTTTACCGCTGTAGCATTCGGATGAGAGCGCAGTCGCACTTTATATTTATCACTGTAGACCATAATCTCATTTTTTACTGTTTGCACTTCTAGTTCCTTATGGATTAAATCGTTTGGCACAACCCACGGAGCATTTGCGATAGTTCTTAGTGTCTTAGATTGGAACCTCTGTATAATTTCAATGTTTGATTTAGCTGCGGTTCCCCACAGCTGTATACCATAGGTCCAGACCGGCTTTATAATTGCCTTATATAATAACACTTTGTTTTCCAAGGGTAACCGAGAATTTCGTCCAAGTAGCCAGTATATTTTTCGGAATTGTAGTCCTAGCTGCTTTCTTTTAGTCCAGATGTGCTTTTTCCATGTCATTCGTCTGTCGAGATGCATACCTAGATATTTAGCCTCTTCTGCCTGAGGTAAGTTTTTATTATTCAGGTAAATTGGCGGGCAGGTTTCTTTTCTAAGAGTAAAAGTGACGTGTGTGGATTTCGCTTCGTTCGCTTTAATACGCCATTTTATTTGGAAAGTGATAAACTTTCCAAGTACTCTTTGAAGGCCTGATTACTCAAGTCGGAAAGAAGTTTTTTTGAGATTCTTTGTAGCTCGATTAAATCTCTGCTTATCTGTAGGATTTCGCGTCTGTTGCCATCTTCTCCTTAGCTCTCGTTTCTCAATAATCATCTGTTTGATATTTAAAGGTAGCAATTCTGGTTTTAAAGTTGTGGTTTCATTTGGTGTGGCTTTCCATGCGGCTTGTTGTACCAATTCGCAGAAATCATTGACCGCGATATCTATGTCCATTTCCGTTTTCAACGGTATATTACAGCATATTTTCATTTCTAAGATTTGTCTAAATGTACACCAGTCAGTCTTTTTAGTTGAGAGGGTCGGTGGATTTTGCTTTTTAAGAACTAGTGTACTGATTGTAATCACTACTGGCGAGTGATCTGATGAAAGATCTAGGCCCGATTCTGCTTTTAGGTAGCTTCTAGAGATTCCTTTCGTAACAGCGAAATCGATCACATCCGGAGTTTTATTTGTATCTGATGGCCAGTAGGTCGGCTGTCCTGTGGATATATTGCTTAACTTGTTCCTGGTGATGGATTTTTGTAATTCTCTGCCTTTAGGGTTATCAAGTCTGGATCCCCATTGCTGATGTTTCGCATTGTAATCACCTCCTGCTATAAACCTAGTTCCGAGCGTTTTGAAGAAATCTGTGAACTGCTCTTCTTTGATGGTATACTTTGGGGGACAATATATAGCTGATATTGCAATAGGACCATTCCAGTCTTCGACCATGATATTTGCAGCTTGCAGATAATCATGTTGAGTCGGTGGTAATTCGTGATATTTAATTGACGCTTTAATGATAACAGCTGCCCCACCATGGGCTTTATTATTTGGATGTACTGCGTGGATAACTTGATACCTTGGTATTTTTAAGTAACTCTTGTCCGTAAAATGCGTTTCAGATATCAGCATAATGTCAATATCTTGTTCTATTAGGAAAGTTTGTATTTCTTGTTTTCGATGAGACAAGCCGTTCGCATTCTATAATACTATTTTAAGATGACGAGCCATTATAGTTTTTTAGTGACTAGTGTCATAATAAGGTCGAACATCTTGTCCATCCTTTCCATCATTTTGTCCATTCTATTCAAAATATTTTCTAGCATACTACTGTTAGGTCCGGACGTTATGCCTAAGCTACTTTCAGCTTCATTTCGATGATTACTGTCTCCAACCACTTTTGCGTATGGTGTGTTTAGTCTAACATGATTTGATGCTTGCTGTCGTCTTTCATCTTCTTGAGGTTCCTGCTGTTGTATTTTTTGATAATGTTGTTTAGGTCTTAGTGATGGAAATTTCCTGCTTTGAATATCCTTATATACACTACATCCTTTATAATTTACTGGATGATTACCCTCGCATAAAACACATTTGGCTTCAGTATCTTTACTCTTTGTACATACAGTAGTCAAATGATTGAATCCATATTTCACACACCGAGGTTGCCTCGAACAGTAAGATTTAGTGTGACCGTACCTTTGGCATCTTATACATTGCACTATTTCCCTTGTTTTGTAAGGGGGTTCGAACCTAATTTTTTGGTGTTGAAGGAATTCTATTTTGTAGATATCTTTATTATTATTGTTTGGCAGCAATGCTATATAAAAACCCGGAGTTCTTTGTTTCGTCACTCGATGTAGAACAGGATTTATATTAGCCACTAGGTGTCCTTTTTTAGTTATCTCTGCAGTAAGAAGATCAATATCAGTTGATGGGTGTAATCCTTTTAAGACAACTCGAAAATTTCTATTCTGTTTCATTTGAGAAGTGTGATGACTAACTTCTTTATCTTTCAGAATTTTGATAGCTTGTACGTATTTTTCTGCATCATTTAATTGTACTTTAAACTGTTCATTTCCAATTAATTTCAATCCATATCCATCTTTTGCAATTTCATCTAAAAGAGTAGTCATAATTTTTACATCTTTTACTGCTGGAATAAAGATTGGTGGCGGTTTTGGTTTTTGAATATAGGTCGATAATAATTGTTCTTCATTTACTTCTGTTTCATCGCTTTCCAGTGCTTGAAACCTGTTGGCTGTGTTTATTTTTGGAACCATAAACTCTGTCATCTGTATCTGTCTAACATTTCTTGCGTGATTGCCTGGGCTATTTCGCTTTTGTTTTCTTGAATAACGCTATTTCCACGGTGTGTTATTATTTTCACTGTTGTTGTTATCGGAGACTCGTATGTTTTCGTTCATTTCCATCATAGAACTCTGATTGTCACTTTTGTTCTTTTGGTCGGCCATAACGGCCTGGATTTTTGACTCACTTAAAGTAGCTAATGCTACACCCGCACTCTTAATTAGAACACTATTGCACTAATTATTCTTGCACCATCAGTGCCACTACTTATGCTTACGCGACAAAGTGTAACGGATCAGATTTATCACATATCGCGATTTATTACGGGGGCGTGTTATAGATACGTCCGTACCGTTCAAGCGCACAAGAGTGACTGAACGAATGTTTAATGCGGGCATTCGTTTCATCTTCGATCTACGGCGCATTGAGCACATTACCCCATATCGTAATAAGCTTGGCTGGCTCAACACCAAATCGCGTAGGTTATACTTCATTGGTATACTTCATCGGTACCTATAAGATTATTAAGACCCACGTATCCCACTATCTTTATGAACGTTACCCGTGGCGTGAAGAATCTACATCCAGGGCTCTTCGACCCGGCTCTACGCAACAACTTCGAGTAATGACACATCGGCTAGAATCCTATTCCAACTCTTTTATTGTCACTTCTAACCGGTAATGGAATGAACTTCCAGTCGAAATTCGTGCAAGTGAAAATGTGCATTTGTTTAAAGTAAAACTAAAAAAATTCCTATTAAGTCGGACTTTAGTGTAATTATTTTGTATTTTATATTTTTTTTTTTTTTTTTTTTTGGCGGGGGGGGGTAATGCATTAGGCACCATAGGGGATTAAAGATGTTGTGTAACCCCCCGTGTGTCGGACTCCCTCACCTTTGATGTGAACGGCAAGGTTTACCGACTAAAACCCTAACCTCCCTTGGCCCTCCAGAATCCACTTGTGCAGTCTGCAGCAGAAAAGTGGCTCCGATATCCATCTCCTCCGCTGCAGACTGCACCGGGCCATTTCGTTTGCAACTGTAACCACTCCCTCTACCATTGGGTTAGTGGTTACAGGATCTCGTGTGACCTCAGTAGAAGTAGAGATCCCAGCAGCACTGCTTTCTGCATTCGGCCTGCGATGGAATTTGCATGTTCTTGACAGGCCGAAATGCTTTTGATGTTTTGGAGGAAAGTTGGTCTCATTCCTCCCAGCACTCCAATTATCAGCAGGACGAACTTGATTTTGAACTCTCGATACAGCTTGCGAATCTCCAACAGGAGTTCCTGATATTTCATCCGTTTTTCATCCTCTTTGCTGACTATATTTGTTTCTGCTGGTGCAGAAAACTCGATGACGAAGATGGATTTGTCATCGAAGTCAATAAGGACGATGTCAGACTTATTGGCTGATATTTGCCTGCTCGTCGGGAATGAGTAATTCCAGTATATTCGGCACGACTCATTCCCGACTACGGATTCAATATCAGTGGGGACGTACGGCAAAACTGGGGTTGCATCAATACCATATGTGCTGCGAAGATGGTAATACAGCACTCGAAGAGCCGCATTGTGACGTACGAGGTATGTTGAAACTGCATATATTGGGCATGCTGGTTTTTCGGATCGGACAGGTCTCCCGATTTTGGGATCAGTGTCGTTCGGCCCTCCACCAGCCAGTGCGGAATGGGTTGGTCTACATTTACGTAAGAGGTGAATATTCGGGCTAGGTGTTGATGGACAGAAGTGAACTTCTTCCACCAATAGTTGTTAACTCCGCCCCAGCCCGGCGAGGAGAAATTTCTCGCTCCTGTAATGGCCTTTTTCACCTCTAAAGCACTGACGGGTGGGCAATCATCACTTTGTTGTGTGACTTCGTCGCACAACTCGGTGAAGATTATAATACCTGGAGTGTCTGCATTAAGCCTAGATGTTTTCTCGTAGATGTTCCCCCAGAATTCCTCAACTGCGGCCATCGACGGAAACTCGCTTGAGGCTGCGATACGATGTTTGAAGAGGTTGGAAGGATTCGTTCAAAATATTGAGTTTTGTCCAATTCCTTCTTCCCGTCTTTGCAGCCTCTTTTTGGCATCGGCCAATACCCGAATTTTATCCGCTAAACGTTGCTTGATTTTGAGCAACTTCAGCTTGTTCAGTGTGTGATAGTACGTCCGCAGTTGTTGTGCGAGCTTCTTGACTTTAGCCGTAAATGAACGGCCAGATGTTAAATAGTCGATCACACACTGAATTCGGGAATCGAGTTTCCGTGGCAGTCGAATCTTACCGTTCAATTGAGACGTGCGTTTTGTAATCTGCCGATTCCCGATATCTGTGTCAGATTTCGCGGAGTCACCAGATCACTTGCAGCCTCGCAAACGGCACAATTGACTTACTACAGGTCGCAGTCATCTAGGAGGAGCTAATTTATTTTTTATTATTGTTATGTTCAAGTATGCATTGAGTATTGGTAACAAGGCCCTGAAATTGATGAAAATTATTATTAGGCCTTAATTTTGCACATGCAATATGCTGGCTGCGCCAGCAAGGCATTTTAACTTTTATCGCGAAATGTAAAGTTTTCGAAAATTCTCTAAAGGATTTTATAATTATTTAAAATTTTCAAAAATTTACGTTTGACGATTGTTACGATTCGTCGATCGTAGATCATCTACATTCTACTAATAATTATACGTATATCTTATAGCTACTAATAATTTCTACGTATCACATTAAAGTAAGGTAACGCTGCGCATCCATACCGAACACGTTGACGGATCTCAAGGAAATGAGTTCTCAAGACAGACAGTTTTTAGCTGCGGAACGAGTAACTTCGTCGGCTCGTGTCCGCAAAGCTCGTAGTAACCAACTTCGAGCGGAACGCCGGAAATCATAAGTGCGCGTTTCGGTGTTCGACTTCGCGCGCCATTAGAATAACAACAAGTCCGCGTTTGTAATCGAGTTAACGCGAGATCGCGAAGGGACGCGGGTGCTGGACCGCCTAATAAAACATATACTATTTGGACATCTTTTGTGTCATTCACACCCCCCTCTTCCCCTTCGCGACTGTTACGCACGACCGCTCCGTACGTAACAACGATAAAAGTTAAAATGCCTTGCAGGCACCGCTGGCGTATTTGCATGTGCAAAATTAAGGTCTAATAACAATTTTCATTAATTTCAGCGCCTTATAAACAATACTCAATACATACTTGAACATAACGATAATAAAAAATCATTTGAAAGGCCTTTCGGATTCGATCTCGGGAAATCCTGCAGACAAGAAACTACATCGGAACAATGACAACACTATTGCCACGAGTACCGAGGTCGATGGGATAACTGACAAATCAGAAAGATCCCCGGAAGGGTCGTCCTTAAGCAAATATTGGGGTTGGCGATTAGTTGATCCCGCCGCGCGATCATCTCCACAGACGGTCAGTGAACCCTGGAGAACGCGGTCGGGTAAAGTATATAAAAAATCGACTACACCATCGGCGTCGCATACGCAACGGACCGAAGAGCGAATACTCGCGAAAAACCACCCCTCTGCGCCGAACAAGGCGAACGAATAACACGTAGATTCGACGGCAATCACGGACACAGATTCCATTGCCGAACATTCCGCCAGTTCTCCGAAATTAGTGTCAGACATCGACAAATTCATAGATAATCGAACTAAAGATTATCGTATCGAACCGGGCGAATTTTCGTTCGATATCGATCATGTCAGCAGTATGGAGGACAAAAAACTTTCCTCCCCGGAAAATAACATACGAGGTGAATCTCCTAGAAAACAGGAAAAAACCATTCCGAACGGAAATTATAGTCATCGCGTATGGGGAAAAATCAACATTCAACCCTTGGACGATGACGAAGGAAATTCAGGGAGCTCAAAAATGAGCGA
The DNA here is from genome assembly GCA_030407085.1 of Trichopria drosophilae. Taxonomy (NCBI): domain Eukaryota; kingdom Metazoa; phylum Arthropoda; class Insecta; order Hymenoptera; family Diapriidae; genus Trichopria; species Trichopria drosophilae. Next base: position 55,146,297 of record CM059585.1, on the reverse strand, counting down.
GAAATGGAGAAAGCGTCGTAAGAAAAAAGGACGGACGCCCGAGCGACGGCGCAAAGAGCGCGAAAAACAAAACGTCGCATTGAACCGCGAACTTCGTCGCAGAGCACCGTCAAACGTCGACGAAATTCACGAATCCATGCCGAGTGCAGCGGAAACGGAAAATCTCCGCGAACGCAGTGGCACGAGGCACAGAGAGAAATCATTGTCCGCGCCGATTAACAGGGACAGCGAAAGCGAGAGAGCGAAGTACGGAGCGAGTGAGATCACTCGCTACAGCAAAGATGCTAGGAGCCGCTCGCCTCATCGTCCGAGCTCCATACGTACTGAACCATATGAAATTCTGATGAGAGACGATGGATTCGTAACTGACGGTAACTGCCTATTCGACTCACTCATCAAGGTTCAGCAGCTGACAATATCACCGGACGATCTGAGAAGGCTTCTCCTGCTGCGAGGCAATTTTGACATTATTGCCGAACCCGGTCGAGCGCGTAACGTCTTACTCGCGCATTATGAATACGGCGGTGACAATCACATCAGCCTATTCGCGCATCTCTACGGGTTAAATATCTGCGTTCATTATGATCATCGAGATGAACAAACCAGATATTTCCACGTGCGAGTCTCCGATAAAGCGAGCTAGCATCACCTGCATCTCGAGAGACAGCACTATACGCCGTACCTAAAATAGAGTGGCTTAGAGCACTTCCAGCAGTCTCGAGGATCTCCGGATCCAGGGGGAGACTCGTGCAAACACACGCACTCGGAGCCATTGGAAAGCGACGATGATAATTTCAAGGGATGCGCACCGGAGAATCAGCCACTGCCCACATCGTCTGCAATCGAGACAGAGGCAAATAATACCTCCGATTCACCAGAAGCACCGGAAAATCATCCATTGCCGACATCGTCCACTGAGGCAGAGGCTACCAGTATCAGTGACTCACCAAACGAACTGCAGAATGCGCCCGAAAAAGGCGAACCGATCGTGAAATTTTCAAATCGTCATCTGACGAGTGAAAAGGGCAACGTCGCCTACTTTACGACGGCCGACCGTCAGTTAGACAGCGAAGTCGAAAAGCTGCTTCGCGAAAAACGGCGCGTAAGCATCGAGCAATTATCTGCTCAAGACGCTCCAAAAGTTGGCGAAATAATAGTAACCAACGTTGGAAAATATACGATGTTCGCGCTTCTAATCAAGCAATACATTGACGAAAGAGCATCGATGTCAGCAATAACGTCGTGTATTAAAGCGCTAAACTAGCACATTTTGACAGCTCAAATCAGCGCCATACATGTTGGGTATGACTTCGACATGATTCCCAAACAAAGCTGGCCGACTATTACTGAGCTTTTCCGAAAATGGATAAAATACAGAATAACAATTGTATTTTTCAAAGATTCCTTGGCTGTACCAGCTGACGGCGAGCGATATCTGTTAATTAGAGAACATCATTGCTCTGCGAGTGGTGGCCATAAAGGAATTAGGAAAACATACCACCGACTTTCACGCACCCATTATTGGAGGAATATAAGAGCCGACGTGACCGAAGTAATCAACAGGTGTGGCATCTGTCAAAGCAAAAAGACGGTACGAAACAAAACTAGACTACCTATGATCATAACGGATATACCAGCAGATGCCTTTGACAAGGTATCGATAGACATCTGGAGTCCAACAACGGTATTGGAATTGGGAAACAGGTTCGTCATTACAATGCAGGACTTACTGACCAAATACTCATTAGCAGTACCTCTCCCCGATATTACAGCCAAGACAATAGCAAAGGGAATCGCCAAACATCTCATCTGCAAATATGGCGCTCCGCGAGCACTCCTTACTGATCAGGGCAAAAATCTTATGTCTAGCGTCATTTGCCAGCTTACACGTCTGTTCGGGATATCGAAACTGAGAACGACAGCATATCTGTATATGTGTATAATACCAGCGTACACGAAGGTACTAATTACACCCCGCACGAGCTGGTATTTGGCCAAATTGCCCGATGGCTGTCGAGCACGTCGCCGAGAGATTCACTACCAACGTACTCAGGTTACGTCGGAGAGCTCGCAGAAACTCTCGAGGAAATTCGAACATTAGCCGCGCTGAATCTCACACAGGCAAAATATCGGTCTAAAGCCCACTACGATCGGAAGTTAAACGTACATCACTTCCACGTAGGCGAAATGGTAATGCTGGCTAAAGCACCAAGCCATGGAAAGTGGGACGACACGTTCGTAGGTCCCTATGAGATACTCGAGGTTCTAGAACCGCGTAACGTACGCCTAGAAATAGACGAGTCTCATACAAAAGTAGTACATGTCGATAAATTGAAAAAGGGATACGACCCCCTTATATTCGACGGCGAAGAGAACTCGTACGATAAACGAAGTTCGTCGTTCGAAGAATTTAAAAAAAAAAGGGGGAAATCGGTAACGAGAATAAGCGCAAGGAAGTGAACGCTCATAAATTCTTGGCCTCCGTTTTGTGCGGTGCTTCGTAGGCAGCCGCCTCGATGACGCGGCGTCCCCACCCTCGTGCAACGCATAAACAATACAGTCCCATACATGGGACTAGCCACGCACCGTAGCTGACGAAGGACTGCGCGATGAGCTTCCCCCTCTTCCGCGCGAAGATGGAAGGGACAGCTCGAGATGAAACCTGGGATGAACGGCGTAGAGGGTAGGAGATCCCCTCGCCTCTCCACTCCTCGTCGCTAGATCTCTCTCTTCCTGCTTCTTACCTCTTGTGGGCTGTAACGACCACCTGGACCATCCACGGGATCGCGAGAGGAAGGTTTGACCCGGAATAAGAAGCGAAGCGGAAGGGAAACTGCGAGAGATCGCCACCTGGAAAGGAGCGACCCCCAACCCTTAACTGAATGAATTTTATGTTCGTCATGCGACTCGGCGCATTCTCTTTTACAAATCCACGACCCACGCCGCCGTAAACTTTCGTGAATCAAAAAATAATACTACCGAGCGTAATCATCGCGTTACCTATTCCATGCGTATTCGAAAAGATGCAGTCGGGTAGAAAACAGAAAAATTTATTCGTGATAATTATATAAGGGCGACCGATGTAAAGCCATTGGTAGGGACGGTAGTGACGAACCCAGTAGGCGAAAAATAGAAAGTAACCTACACATTGGACTCACTGCTGGAAGTATCAACGATCAAGATTGCATACTGGAAGACGTCCCTCATCTACATCTTGTACATACCCTTGGTATCGTATACGCGATTCACCCAATACTCGGGCATAGCGAACGGTCAAGACAATTATGTCCGGCTATCAGCGGACGCGTTCCACCAATGTCGCAAAAGCTCAGATACTTTCGTTTGCCACGGGGAGCTACCGCTGCAGGAACGAGATCTGGACAGTGACTGCGAAGTTCGCATGATCACAGAGTTAAAGTTCAGCGACTTCAACAATTGCGACCTAAGATTGCTCAAGCAGAAAACCGCTTTTTGGCTCAAACTCCGCATTTCGAACCGGTGGCTGTACTCAGTCACTACCCAAGAACCGTTAAGGATAATGTGTGGAGGAAATATTATAGCCAAGGTTTCTTTCAACGGAACAGGTCTGCTTGAGTTAGCGTCGGGCTGCAAGGTACAGACGAACAAAATCACGCTCGTGGCCTCGCGCGTAATAGAATCCGAAATCACAATGGATTACCGAGGACCCGGACGCCTTAACCTCACCAAACTGCCTGACGGAAGTCTGGTAACGCTAGCAGACGAAGGTGAAATCATCACCAAAGAGGACGCAATATCAGGTGACACCCGCACTAGCAACGACTTTGAGACCAGTCTCAAGTTCAGCGCCCTCGTCAGCAGCGCTCGGCTGATCGCCAAGACTAGACGAATGAAGGAGCGAGTAACGCTAGTAGAGGGAGCCACAATATACGGCGGGCCCTTTTGCATATTAGCCATCTTACTCGTAATCGCCTATTGGAAATTCCTACGTGGAAGAAAGTGGTTCCGGCAGCAACGACAGAAACGCGGTATGGCAGTGTCATTTCGAAAAACTCCGGATAATGACTGTGTAGTGATCGTACAGTCCGCGGACGGGGATCCCTCACCCGAAATGACGGAAATAGACACTGCGGGTCCGTCGGTGAAGGGTTCCTCAAGCTCTGTTGTACGACTCGTTGAACCGTAGATTTTAAGAAATATTTGTAAAAATATTGTAAAAATGGCCAGCACCTGTGCGACATAAGTGTAACGCGTGGGTTCGGATCCCACATACACTCACACATGCGTACACACACACACAAAAAAAATGTAACGCGTGGGATCGGATCCCACTTCATCTGCCTTCGCGCTTCACTTAAACCTTCGGCGGAGGACCGCCGATTGTTTTAAAGGTGGAGGTGTTACGATCCATCGATCGTAGATCATCTACATTCTACTAATAATTATACGTATATCTTATAGCTACTAATAATTTCCACGTATCACATTAAAGTAAGGTAACGCCGCGCATCCGGTCTCATGTGATGACATGGGACCCTTCCCGAACAACTCGGTTAACTGCATTTCGGGAACAGATCAGCATTTTTCGGCTGGGAATTGGCAGAGATCGGCAATTCGCAGGACTCGACGACGGTCGCCTGCTCGCGAAAACTGCAAGCACAGCAGGTTCCCAGGCCAGGAAATGCTGACGGTGTGTGCGAACGACGTCGATCCGTTAACGAACACGTTGACGGATCTCAAGGAAATGAGTTCTCAAGACAGACAGTTTTTAGCTGCGGAACGAGCAACTACGTCGGCTTGTGTCCGCAAAGGTCGTAGTGACCAACTTCGAGCGGAACGCCGGAAATTATAAGTTCGCGCTCCGGTGTTCGACTTCGCGCGCCATTAGAATAACAACAAGTCAGCATTTGTAATCGAGTTAACGCGAGATCGCGAAGGGACGCGGGTGCTGGACCGCCTAATAAAACATATACTATTTGGACATCTTTTGTGTCATTCACACCCCCTTCTTCCCCTTCGCGACTGTTACGCACGACCGCTCCGTACGTAACAACGATAAAAGTTAAAATGCCTTGCAGGCACCGCTGGCGTATTGCATGTGCAAAATTAAGGCCTAATAACAATTTTCATTAATTTCAGCGCCTTATAAACAATACTCAATACATACTTGAACATAACGATAATAAAAAATCATTTTAAAGGCCTTTAGAAAATTTTCGAAAACTTTACTTTTCGCGATAAAAGATAAAATATGTTGCAGGCATAGCTAGCGTATTGCATGTGCAAAATTAAGGCCTAGTAACAATTTTCATCAATTTCAGGGCCTTGTAACCAATACTCAATATATACTTGAACATAACAATAATAAAAAATAAATTTAAAGGCCTTTTGAAAACTTTCGAACATTTACATTCGACGATAAAAGTTGAAATGCCTCGCAGAGCACCGCTGGTGAATTGCAAATATAAAATTAACGTTTAATAACAATTTTCATCAATTTCAGGGCCTTATAAACAATACTCAATACATACTTGAATATAAAAATAATAAAAAATAATTTTAAAATCCATTAAAAAATTTTCGAAAACTTTACATGTCGACGATAAAAGATAGCTTGACACCCAGGGAGCGCAAGCGTATTGCAAATACAATATTGAACCCTAAATACAATTTTCATCAATTTTGGGGCCTTACAATCGATTCTCAATACATACTTGAGCATAAAAATAATAACAAATAAATTTAAAGGCCATCAGAATATTTCTGAAAATTTACATTCCAACGATAAAAGCTTCCTTTCCTTGCAAGCACCGTTGGAGCATTACAAATTAAAAACTACACCCTAATTACAATTTTCATTAATTTCAGGACCTGATAATCGTTTCCTCAATACCTGCTTGGACATAAAAATAATAGCAAATAAATTTAAAGACACTTACAAAATTTCTAAAAATTTACATTCCAACGACAAAAGTTACCTTTGCCTTTCAAGCACTGTTTGCGCATTACAAATTAAAAACTAAGCACTAATTACAATTTTCATCCATTTGAGAGATTAATAATTGATGTTCAATACCTACTTGAGCATAAAATCAATACGAAGTAAATTTAAAGGCCCTCACAAAATTTCGAAATATTTACCTTTCTAGATAAAAGTTAGCTTGCCTCGCATGTACCACTGACGCATTACGCGTATCATATGGGAGCCCTATTATATTACCCGATTAAACAAAGCATAGGACATTTTGCATGTCGAAGGTCTCGTTGACACTTTCGATGCTGAGAAATTTAACTGTAGTGGTCCCAGACATGCCTGGCGCAGTGAAAAACTTTGCATGTCGGAGACCTCTTTGTGAATTCTTAATCTTCGAAAATCGATTGGGGTCTTCTTCCACAACTGTCACATCTCGCTGGGAGACAGGATACAAAAAGACCCCACCAAGCATCAACATTTATTTTTAACAGTAGCAATATATTTTATTTCTATAAATTTATATCTAACCTGACTCCGATATTAGAAGCTAGCAAAACCTGCATGACAAATCTTCAAGAGGGAGGAACTGCCGCCAAAAGTAGCACAAACATCGTCCTCAACAGCTGCCTCTCCGATCCGGGTAGACAGGCTTCAAAAACCATTTGTCAAGCATCAGCACTTATTTTGTAATATTTACATTAATATTGTTTCTGTATAATTTTAAAACTTGTGTTTAAAAATAACATTAAAGAAATTGAATGGCCTGCAAATAATTTTTATTATATTATTACGATCAAAATTTGTTTATCTCAAAAGAACCGAATGCACATTGCAATTTTGGAAATAAATTCGCTTTTTTTTATCGTACAAAATGGAATTTAATTTTTATTGATTCATGGTGATGCGTGCTCCTTTGCTGTTGAATATTATAAAAAGGCAACCAGCTTTTTTTTAAGTAGGAGCCGCAGTCAATGTGTTATTTTCAATAACTTGACCCCCTGCATTCAAAATAAATACAATTATTTTGATTGCGATACTTAGGACGACAGTGTTCTAATTGCATTATTTTTAATTACTGTACTTTTTAATGTAGTAATTTTAAAAGGCGAACTTGTCATAATGGGTTCTGCATAACCTATCCAATTTTGAACTGTAATGGTAATTAAAATCAATGAAAATAATGGTATTTACTTTCAATGCAGGGGGTCAAATTATTGAAAATTACACATGGATTGCGGCAACTTTTTTAGGAAACCTGGCTCGTCTTCTCATAATACAAATTCATTACGTGCTGGCATATTGTAAAATGTGCGTTTTTAATTAGCGCTTAACTTAATTATACCAACATTTTTAGGTTGGTTAGGAAGACCTCTCATGGCAAGTCCGCTTTTTAAAAGGTGTCAACAACCGAATCAAAATTCAAAATAAAAATCAAAATCTATTAATCACCTTAAACCGCACTGGTGCACTTTTGTGTGCCTGGCAACAAGGAAGTCGAAGCACATCAATTCCCCATGAATTCCGTTTGGATGGAGTTAAGCCAGCAGCCAGGCATAATATCCTCCACTTTTCTGGTATCTTGGCCCTGGTTCCTTTCTTCGTTGCTCTTGATCTGCTTCCTGGGTGCTGAAAACAGAAAGCACCCACCATGAATCGAATTCTTTTAAATTAAAAATATTATTAAATTTAAAAAGTTTTATACTAATCTGACGGGATGCTGTTTCCGCCAGTTCCCGAGGCTTGCTCCATTTCTTTTCTCGAAATCCACCGGAGGAACCATCCACTGGGAGAAATCCTAACCTTGGATGTCACCGAGACACGGTAGGTAGGGTACACATTCGACGGTACCGGCGTAGGGTATGTAGCTGATTTACAGAGAGAGAGAGAGAGAGAGAGAGAGAGAGAGAAAGGAAGCAATAAAAAGAGAGACAGTGATGCACATGTAACAATGTCCTCCAAAGTTTCGTTGATTGCATCAAAGGGCATATCGCCCGATTCCCATCGTAGACCATGATAATTGTACATTAACCAATTGTTTTAAAACGTACTTTATAACATCACTGTCGGAAATACCCATAATGCACACTTCCTTCGGTATAAACCGATTACCATGTCCGGGGAATCCTTGCTCGTCAGCAATATACTACATTTCTATTACCTCATACTGATCTCTCTCTCTCTCTCTCTCTCTCTCTCTCTCTTTACTCACAATTTGTTATGCCTCACTGCACGTCACAATATAATATCACTTCACGTACAAGTAACGATTTCAAAACACCGCGTGCGTAATATGTCCTGTTCGCGCCAGAAGGATTAAAGTTCTGACAGGAGAGAGTACTGCACGCGCAGGACTAGTTCTTGTTGGGGGCGTTCGTGTTTAGACAGTAAAGAGTGCTGTCGAGTAAATCGAAAGCTCCTGCCGAGACACGATTGGCTCACGAGAAAACACGACGAGCGGCTGAGTTTGCGTTCGGATTCGCCCGAACAGCAGACACTCATGTCGGAAATAGTAAAAGATACTTTTTCGAGCTTTCCGTGTACGATCATTGCACAATTTTACTAAAACAAGCTTAATTGCAGTGTTTCGGAAATGTTGGTGAAAAAAGTAAGGATGAGCAATAAATGAATAATTTAACCCATTAACGCCCGAAATGAGAACTTTTATACTTCATTTTCAATCAAGTATTTCGTATCAAAATCAAAGTTGAAAACAATTGAGAGTTACGTATCCTACTGTTTTCGAGGTCGCTCTTCAAGATTCCGAGGTCAAAGTTGAGTTTCAGCCATCAGAAATTCCAATATGGCGCCGAATATGAAAAAAATTTCCAAAAAATTGGGAATTTTTTATTCTTATCAATTTTTCTCGAGCTACTAGAATATTGGAATTTTATTGAAACCTTGCATAATGGTGCAAGAATTTTTAGAAAAAAAAGACGGAAGCTGTCTCCGGCTAAAACCACTGCTTAGGTCCGTGACATCATCACCTGCAGCGATCCGAGGCGTACCCACCAGTTGCCGCCATATTGGAAATGCACGCCCCACCCCTCCACACGGAAGTTCTGCGGTATTACGACATGCAGGAGATCGAGGTGAAGTGTAGCAGTCCGTTGCCGACATATCGGGAGATCGGCCCACTTCGCTGCACGAAACATTCCACTATACAACTGTAGAGGTGAGATCGAAGCAACGCGCGCGAGGCAGATAGCGCCACTTTCGCCTTTTCTGGCATTACACATAGTGCGATATAGTACCTACGTGCATACACTTGCGGCAGATCGCGCTGCAGATTCTTTAGAAATTCCAAAGGCTCACATTTCGCGCACGAGGTCACTCGCGTCATTGGGCCGCATGCTCCTAACGCAAAGAATGCAATTGAAAACGTTCGGTCGCGTGTGTGAATCAATTGACGCTTTCGTATCAGTACCGGTTTCGCGTAGACACATTGTGGTCGTCGTGTCGTGAGTAGCATCTAGACCTGCTGTCAACAGATTCTGACGCGTCGGTACCCGTGCACGAATATAAAAAATGTAATGACTTTGCCGCTAATGAAATTCGCTTTTTACAGTACTCGGACAAGTTGACGAGTGTTGTGCCTCTACCCACAGTACCAAATCCAGTGCCAACTAATGTGACCACGCATTCGCAGTTGGAGCGTATTCGGATCCTGATGTTCTCCGGGGACCGTAAACAATGGCCAAATTTGCGGGACTTGTTCTCCACGATGGTCGTTCATTCACCCGTACTCTCAGCTGTCCAGAAACTACACTACCTCAAAACCAACTTAACCGGGAACGCCTTGTCAATCATCGCCAACATGGCAGTCAGTGGTGACAGTTTTAATGAGGCATGGCGATTAATTTATGATTATTTCCAGGACGTTCCTGCTCTAATCACGGCGCAAATCGATTGGCTACTGTCGCTTCAACCGGTCAAAGCTGGGAAATCTTCCACGGTTGAAGCGCTCGTTCTACAAACTAACGAGTGCATAGCAGCCTTACGAACCCTCGGTGAACCAGTAGAACAATGGAGCTCATTACTGCTCGTTCTGACATTGCATCGTTTAGATGACATCAGCCGCGATGCTTGGTACGAGAAGAAGGGAAAAGTGTCAACCATACCCACCTATGAGGAACTCGAGGCATATTTGAAGAACCGACTATAGTACCTATCTGCACCGCCTACTGATCGCCGACTAACCGCAGCGTATCCAGCCAGTTCAGTGCAACATAACGCTAAAGGTTTAATCCCCCAGCGAATGACGACGATGTCGATGAAGTCATCCTATTCGCCCAATCAGGTCACATCGGAGGTGACCTCAAAACGAACTTCACGCAAGTGTATCATGTGTAGTGCGATGCACCCATTATATTTATGTAAACAATTCAAAGACGCAAGTCCTGCGTCACGGCTACAATTGGTTTGTCAAGCTGATGTTTGTCAAAACTGTTTTAGGTTAGGTCATCAATCAAGGTTGTGCAGCGCCTCCAGACATCGACAGTGCGGTGGGTCACACCACACTCTCCTTCATCCATGTTTTACTTCTGAAGTATCGCAATATACACCCGTGTTACAGCATGGGATGAAGTCCGCCGATCAGAATACTCCGATAATACAAATTTGGCTGCTCACCACGGAGTGAGCCATAGACTTATGCAGACGGCGACTATACTCGCTACTGCTTGGATACGAGTCCAATGTCACGGACGTGTGATGAGACTGTGAGCACTCGTCGACCCATGTTCCGAGTAGGGTCCGATACATCTCTGCGAGTGAAGCACGCGATCACGGTGTCAGTTTCACCAGATGTGAATCATTTTCGGCATGTGATGGACGTGGACATGCTCGTAGTTGCAAAACTTACGTCGTATACACCGACGAACCGATGTTTCGTTGACATTACCACCGGGTTTCCTGATCCAAGACTGGCAGATCCCATGCCGCATAGTTCGCATCCTACCGATATCATAATTGGTGTCGACGCCTACGGGGACATACTTTTAGATGAAGTCCTGCGCAGGAAGAATTTACCTGTAGTCCAGAATGCACTGTTCGATTGGGTGCTATTCGGGCCGGTGTTCTTAACCACGCGTGAGCCTACTCGGGCAATACATTGTCTTCACGCGATCTCAAATGCTGATCTCCAAGACGGGTTAAAATGTTTTTGGGAAATCGAAGATATTCGGAAGGTAGACAAGTATAACGTGGACGAGCTCCGGTGCGAGCGGTACTTTGTCGATACAACGGGTCGGTATCAGATTAGACTTCCATTTGTAAATAACCCACCAGACCTCGGTGAGTCGTACGCGCGTGCGAGACGATTATTCGAATCCGAAGAACGTCGTTGATTAAAAAACCCGTCATTAAAGACCGAGTACGACGACTTTATGACAAATTATCGAGATCTCGGACATATGTCAATTGTTTCGGAGATCCGCCGTCTCCCAACTATTATCTTCCACACTATGCAGTTTTAAAGGCCCACTCAACGACTACCAGGCTGCGAGTCGTCTTTAACGCATCGAGTCCAAGCACTAACGGTAGTAAGTCCCTTAATGACAACCTATTGATTGGACCGAAACTACAAAAAGACTTCGCTTCTCTTCTCCTCCGTTGGAGAAAGTATCGGTACGTATATTCTACTGACGTAGAAAAAATGTGCAGAGAAATCAATATGCACCCGGATGACGCGAATTACCAGCTAATCCTTTGGAGAAATTCTCCACATTCTACAATAGAAACGTATCGTTTGAATACGGTTACGTACGGGACCAGTTCGGATCCTTTCCTCGCCCTACGTGTTTTCCAGCAATTGGCGATCGATAAGGAAAAGTCCTATCCTGATTCCAGTCGAGAACTAAGCAGTAATGTCTACATAGATGATATTTTCTTTGGCAGCTCTACGCTATCTACCGATTTAGATTTACGCAATCAAATTATCGCGCTTACCCGTGCCGGCGGTCTTAGTCTGCGTAAGTGGACTTCTAATAGTTATGCGCTTTTGAATGATCTACCGGAAAATTACTGCGATATTACACTCGATAAAGAGTTTTTTGGCGACGCTACGATCAAGACTTTGGGCATACTTTGGAAGCCATCTTCCGATACTTTTCATTTTCATTCTGAGAAACCTGGAGATAAAGTGTCTTGGACAAAGAGATCGATGCTATCTTACATAGTTAAATTGTTTGATCTGTTAGGCTGGATATTACCAATCTTGATTCACGCCAAAATCCTTATCCAACAGTTGTGGTTAACTCAATTGGAGTAGGACGCCACTCCCCCGGAAGGAGTTTTACACTAATGGCACTCCTTTCTGCTCGAATTTACTTACCTAGAAAATTTTGCGATTCCCCGATGGACTCAATATGATTCCACACGCGATGTAGAAATGCATGGCTTCACCGACGCTTCAGAAAAGCGTACGGTGCAGTTGTCTACTTGGTCCTCCCATGTAGCGGAAATTGTTTTCTACTAGCAAGTAAAACTCGAGCCGCACCTATTAAGCGGCTGATGGTGCCAGGCGACGCCTAGAACTCTTGGCGGCACTACACTTAGCCAATCTTCTTATTTGGTGCCTAGAGATGTTACAAACCGAATCCGTACAAGTTATGGCGTGGACGGATTCCTCTATAGTTTTGTATTGGCTGAAAACAAATCCGCTACCAGGCGGTGCTACCAGGCGGTGCTACCATTACACGATGATTTAACGAGAAGTAGGTTAAGTTGGATATGTTAATTTAGGTTAGTTTGCAGTTTAATGTGTAAGGTTTCATGTTACGCTATATTGATCGGAGTGATCAAGACGGGCGGTATGTTCGCGAACGCGCGACATCTGTCGAGAAACGGGCCGTTCTTTTCATTACACAAACCCTCTAGTGGGCAATACGCTTTATGCTACGAGCGTGAGGGGGATTGCGCCCCCCCCCCCCGGTTTCTATAACAATAATAAAAAATAAATTTAAAGCCCTTTAGAAAATTTTCGAATATTTACATTTGACGATAAAAGTTAAAATGCCTCGCAGGCACCGCTGGCGAATTGCAAATATAAAATTAACGCTTATAACAATTTTCATCAATTTCAGGGCCTTATAAACAATACTCAATACATACTTAAAATAATAAAAAATAATTTTAAAACCCCTTAGAAAATTTTCGAAAACTTTACATGTCGACGATAAAAGATAGCTTGACCCCCAGGGACCGCAAGCGTATTGCAAATACAATATTGAACCCTCAATACAATTTTCATCAATTTTGGGGCCTTACAATCGATGCTTAATACATATTTGAGCATAAAAATAAAAATAGGGACCATCTATCCTAATCTCGAGAGACCCTGGAAACTATCTGTTTTTGTTAAACTCTGATTTGATTTCCGATTCCAAGGATTTGACGAAGAGATACTACGATGTAGAGAGAAAAGTACGACGTATATCCATGCATTAGAGGTACCACACCATATGTCAAAGTGGCAAAGAGAGAGAGTGTGTGTGTGTGTGTGTGTGTGTGTGTGTGTGTGTGTGTGTGTGTGTGCTTGCGTGCGTGCGTGCGCGCTTGCGTGAGATTTACGGTATTTTAAAAATAAGAAATCTTGGGTCCTTGAGAGTGCTTTCGCTTTGCAGTAGGTGCGCGTTAATATTGAACAATTTCACTTTCATATTCTTTTGCATGGTGATAATAAGGTTAATTGTCAACTAGATTCAATTTTCACGAACCTCATATTCAATTGTAATCGCTCCATAACCACTCATATCAGCAAGTATATGATCGCAGCCTACGATTAATCCATGCATTTCAGATGAACCCGCTTATTTCATTCTGCGATACACTGAGTCTGCAATCGCTTTAAACATACCAAAACATGGCAGCATTGTTATTTCCTTTAACTTTGGTCGACGTTATCGTAATCGTTCGGGTAATCGACGATGACGATGACCGTGAAAACGGTATAATGCTAAAGTTAATGGATCTGACAAAGAGTATGCGAGAGCAAGAGAGATGGTACTAGAACGCAGGAGGAAAAGGTCATTATTAGAATTTTACGTTTACTTTCACAATACGGTTCCTAGCCTACGACGTATTTTCACATAGGCACCGAGGAGCGACTAAGATGTAGCAATAGCTGACCTTTGTGGTAGCCATTATTGCGCATGCGTCAATTAACGAGTAAAACATAGTTATACTTAAATTGCTAGTGAATCAGTATCATACGAAATGGAATACATTGTCGACGTGCAAGGATTCCGTGGGCCTAGTAATCGCTTCATACCGAAGGAAATGTCTATAATGAATATTTTCGTCGGTGAAATTGAGACTTATGTGTTTAAACCACCATATCAATGGGTGTTACCGTTACACTACAAAAGGTTGAATAACTGGTTAATGCATAATTACCACGGCTTACCATGGAAATATGGTGACGTTCCTTTTGATGGTATAATCGGGACTTTGGAGGATATCGTTAAATGTGCCAACAAAATTTATGTAAAAGGAGTCGATAAAAAATGTTGGTTGGAGGATATATCAAACGCTGCAAATTTTATTGATCTCGACGTTTTGGACTGCCCATCTCTGACAAAACTGAAGCAACAGCAGCAATATGAATTGTCGGAGAAATGTAAATGGGTATTGGGAAATCTACTTGAACAGTCTGCGTCTCTTCCACGTTCATTAAGGATTCATTACGAAGTGAAACGTCTCGCATTTATGGAAACAAAAAATATAGAATGTCTACCGATCGATTTCATCTGCATGTTTGCTGAACGACAAATTGAAGAAGCAGGGGCTTGCTTGCCAACTGCTATGCAAATGGATCCTGAAGTACGTGAATGTCGACGATGTTATAAATATTTCGAATCAAGCTATGATACGATAGATGGTGAACCACTATGATTAAAGACTGCATCAGTTGTCAAATTAAAAGCGATGCATTAGTTGACGATATAGGAAATATAAATTTTATGTGACAGCTATTTTATATTCTTATGTATAACAATATTGTAAACAAAAAAATAATTAATGTAATGTATGAATGAATATAAACGTGAAAAATAAAATTTACTAAATACATCTTCTGTATTTTCTTCATCTTCCTTCCTGCATGATATTGTAAAAAAAATAAATATGTCGTAACGGATCTTTATTCACAAGAAGTAAGGCTTTATTATATTACAATATTTATTTATTTTTATATCTATCGCGCCGGGTAATCACAAGATGTCTCACTCATTTGAAAGAACAACCAAAAAAGAAACTAGGGTCAAATTCTTTGCTCGATTACCAGTGTCGACTCGCATGACATTTCGTTTGAGAGGTTAGGCGCAGAATACATATAAATACACTCCTGTAACCCGGAAATGCATACCACTCACACCGATTGTACAATATCTATTTGGTATACTGAACTACAATCTCCATTCCCCAGCCCCCGCATAGGCTATCGATACAATGGGGACCGATGAGAGCACACCGCACTATTCAAAACACACCAGTTTTTTAACAAATTATTTTTTGTCTCTTTTTTTTTTTTGATGGGTCACCTATCACACACTTATTCGGGTTACAACCGAATTCGTCCGAATTGAAAATGTCCATAAACAGACAATTTATGTCACTTTTCCTGTCCTCAATTGAACTTTGATACGACTAACACTTTCCTGCAACCGACGGAAGGATTTGATATTTGTTGAACTATATTCTTTCCACCGCTTTATCCCGGACGACAGAGTTCGTCGACACTTTACACAACACTTTACCTGGAGTAGCTGTGACGGAGAGATTCTTCCGCTCTCGGGGGAAACCTCGCGCTAACGTCGAGGTCCGGAGCGTACTTCCTTCCTGGACTGGAGCCTCTCTCAACGTCGGTGAGCCGTTGATCTCCCGTGTCTCACGACGATTTTTGACCTGGGGAACTGTCAGGAGCGACGACGATGTCGTTCTCAGGGAAAAGTCGTCTCGAGGGCAAAGTTGGCGACTGTACTTCAGCAACCACGTGGAACTGTCCTCCGCTACAGAGAATGCTGAAAAAATCGAGCATCGTGTAGCCGGCGTTCCTAACCCCTCTTTTTTTAAACGGTGGCACCTACCCAGTCGGCACCGATCTGCGACGTCGTCCTCTACACGAGGTAATCCTCCGAACCACGCCACTGCTAAGTTGAGGGAGTAGTCGATGATGGCGTGTATCCTCGGTGCAGTCCGGGCAGGAAAAGGGCGGAGATCCGCGCACTGGCCCTTTTATAAACCTGCACACCGGTTACAGGAACTACACACACGAACGCCATGTCAACATCACCGGAGCGCCTCTATCGTCTCGGTTATCACACTAGCCCTAGGTCCAGAACAACCAATCGCGCGCGAGCACACTTTACGCGCGAGATTCAACCGGTGACTCGGGCACCCAGGCGAACGGACCACTCACGCATGAGTGTATTTTGCGCGCGGAATTCGAATCACGCCGCGAATATTACAATGTATGAAAGAGTCGATGATCGACGTAATGAATCATGGGTTTAACAGTCGAGGCGTTGCGATGGTGGTAATGGCAATGGTTTTCTCCCCCTTGCTGCCTCATGACGTTGTCGTTGGTGGGGGAGCTTGTGAGCCGCCGCTCGCCTCTCCATAAATCTACCAGTGGAGACCACTCTTGTGGCCTCCAGTCCATTATCGGGCTCCCCGAGGACTATGACCCCTGCAGGGGTCCGATCTTAGAGGTCCGAAGGTGATCCGAGGTACTATGACACGGTTTTACGTGTCCAATCCTAGATGTCACAGGAGTGGAGGCATCTTCTCAGGTCCTTCCAAGGGCTGTGACATTGGAAGGGTGTCCGAGCTTGCGAACCCAGTGTACCCATCCGGTGCACCCATTCCAGCTGGGTCGGTAGGTGGGGTTAACCCCGCATCGAGGGGAGAGTGGTGGGTCCAACTAAGAAGAGACAGCCCCAAAGTCGGAAGGTGTGCAGGACACCGTGCCGGAAACCGACAAACTATCGGGGATCGACTTGTCATTCGGGCCATGACCCGAATGTCTTGGCACCGGGGGTTATGAAGGTGTCGTAGAACGGTCCCTTGGGGTACTAGGCGCTACTCCTCGTATTAAGCCTCACCTCGGCATGCGGGGCTCTGACGGGGGGGAAGACTACTGCCCTAGCTACTCGTGGGAATCAAATGAACGACACCAATATTAATTCATACAAAAAACCAACGGACGGCTCGGGGACCATGGAAACCAGGCTGAACGTCCAACCGTCGGTGTCCTCCCAGCGGCTACGCCCTCGCAAGAGGGTCTGACGGCCCAGGAGTCGCCGACGGCTATAACTAGGAAAAGACCCTGCGGAGCTGAAAAAAAGAGGCTCCGCAAAGAAAGAGAGCGCCTAGAGGCCGCCAGTGGTGGCCCGGGTGCTAACAACAACACCGGGACGAAAGAAATTCCGAAGAGGGGGAGGCATCCACAGGAGACTCCCCCATCGGGGCAGAACCCGTCCAAAAAAAGTAGGGGGGGAGGAGCAAACCAAGCGGTCTTAGACAGGGCCATGGGTTCGGGGCTCTCTGCCGCGCAGCGGTCGAACCCCCTTACTCTCGTCGTGGTGAATGAGGATTACCCCGATGTCGAGCTGACAAAGGAGCCTCTCGATTCCTTCTGCCGGGTCTCCTCGGGGCGTGATGAAGAGCTGCCAGAGGAGCAATGGCCGAAGATCGAGGCTTCCTTTTGCAAGGCCGGGGCCATCACGTTCATCCCGGCGAACCAAGCAACCAGGGACCGCCTCATGGCTAAAGTTACGGCCGAGGGGGGCCCCTGGAAGGGTCCAAAGATCTGGACCGGGGGGGTTGAACTCCTCAAAAAGATGCTGAAGGCTACAGCCTGGATCCCAGATGAACCAGAGGATCCGGCGGTAATACTTCGGCGTCTGGGTGGGTACAACCCCTCGTTGAAGACGTCGTGCTGGAGGGTTATCCGTCAGCCGGCGCCTTCAGCCAAGGCTCCAGCATCTGGGCAGCAAGGCGGTACAAAAATGCTGCTGGTTGTCCAGATTCCGAAAGCCCAAGCAATGGCGCTCGCGGCCCTTGATAATCGGCCTTACTACCGGTGTACCCGGGTGACATTGGTCACCGGAGGTGCAGGCCAGTAAGCGTCGATCATGTTAAAAGAAGAGGCGCGACGTTTCACAATGGCGTCCGAGTAACTTCAGTTTACCCAGATTAACTTTCACCACAGCAAGAGCGCCTCTGCTTGTTTACAGAGAAGCATGGATATGGCGCACACATGTATAGCGCTAATCCAAGAACCTTGGATTGTCAAAAATGCCATTAGGGGGCTGGGGGCTTTCCACTGTTTTAGCAAAACAGGGGCGGTCAAACCCAGGGCCTGTATTTTCACCAAGGGAATCCACTGATGGATGTGAGTAACGAAGACCTAATGGTGATAACGATCAACAGAAATGAGTTGGGGAAAATAGCAGTGGCCTCAGCTTACTTCCCATGTGATGGGCCTGATAATCCCCCAAGGATGGTAAGGAAACTGGTGGATAATTGCATGCAGAAGGGGCTCCCCCTACTGATAGGCTGTGATGCTAATTCACGCCATCAGATATGGGGCAGTACCGACATTAACGAAAGAGGGCAGGCGCTGCTGAAATATCTGGTCACCACCGACCTGGATATCCGAAACACCGGCAGCACCCCAAACTTTCGCAACGCTATCAGAGCTGAAGTCCTGGACCTCACACTCTGTAGCAGTAGCCTCCTTCATAGGATTAAAAATTGGAGGGTTAAAGATGATCCGTCACTGTCGGATCACATGACGATTGCATTTCGTCTGGCGGCTGATGTAGGCGCCAATATGAAATTTATTAGAAACCCCAGATGTACAGACTGGAAGGGTTTCAAAAGAGACCTATGTGTAGCCCTCGAGGATGTGCCAAGGGCTAAGATCAAGAATCCTCTGGCACTAGAGGAAGCAGCCAAGGCTTTCAGCGCAGGCATGAAATATGCCTTCGAGCGAAACTGCCAGGAAACCCCTGTCAGGGACAGGAGGCTGACCTGGTGGAACCGCAGCCTGGAGGCTAAGCAGGTTAACACTAAAAAGCTTTTCACGTTAGCCAGGAAGAGGAATTATCCCCAAGCCTGGGACAGCTATACTATAGCAAGAGATGAATTCAGAGATGCAGTCAGGAAAGCCAAGAAGGACAGCTGGGAATCCTTCTGCTCGGAGGTCGAGAAAGGACCCGGCTGCAATCATGGGAGTACTAAAACTGCCAGATGGCACCAGTACGACGACAGACGCGGAGACACTGGACAGCCTGATCCGAGCCCACTTCCCGGGCTTTTATAGGTCTGGGAGTGGGAAGGGGGGAGACGAAGACCTGAATCGAGCCGTTCCCGGCACGGGAGGTGGGATGTCCAAGGCCCGCAGAGAACTTGGACGCCGAATCGCTCGGGAAATCGTCACCCCCGTGAGGATAAGGTAGGCCGTACACTCCTTTAGTCCGTATAAGTCACCGGGGCCAGACGGAATTTGTCCAGTTCTTCTTCAAAGAGCTGGCGATATGATCATAGAACCACTTATGAGACTAACTACAGCTAGTCTCATCCTGCACCATATGCCTAGTGCATGGCAGGTTGTCAAGGTGGTTTTCCTACCTAAAGTAGGGAGATGCGGTTATGAATCGCCCAAGGACTTTAGACCAATCAGTCTAACGTGGTTCATACTAAAGTTAGTATAAAGACTCGTGGATAGGTACATGAGGGGGACGGTCCTAGCACGATGCCCACTGCACGGGAGCCAACATGCTTACAGAACAGGTCTCTCCACTGAGACGGCACTGCATCAGGCTGTCTCACTGATTGAGACCCAGCTGGAGAACAAGGGCTTCGCAGTGGGCGCTCTGCTGGACATTGAGGGGGCCTTCAATCAAACCGCGCGAGGAGTGCTAAAGAGAGCCCTCAGGACGCACGACACACCGGAACCAATCGCGGACTCGGTGGACCACATGCTGGCGAATCGTAGTCTGCGAGCGGAGAAGGGTGATACGAAAATCCGGGGCTATGTTGACTCCGGATGTCCACAAGAAGGGGTCCTTTCGCCACTACTATGGAACGTGGTGATGAATGAACTCCTGTTTGGAATCATGGAGCTTGGACTACACGTCACGGGATATGCGGACGACGCTCTGATAATTGCCAAGGGGCCGTTCTTGAGTCCGCTGACAAATTTAATGCAGCGTGCACTTACATTTGTGGAGCACTGATGTGCAGGAAACGGGGCTCTCTATTAACCTTAGGATAATAGAGGTGCTGGTGTTCACCAGCAACTACAAATGGGACCGTGTCTGTCCGCTCACTCTGTCTGGACACAGCCTAGAGTACGCAGAAACAGCCAAATACCTCGGGGTGACTCTAGACAGCAAGCTTAGCTGAAGAAACATCTGAAAGACAGATGTGCCGGAGTCACAGCTTTCCTATGGCTAAGGAGACGAACCATAGGCAGTAGCTGGTGCCTTAAGCCGGCTACTATGCTATGAATATATGCGGCTATACTGAAGCCAAGGTTAACCTATGCTTCACTGGCCTGGTGGAATAGATCCACTATGACTACACCTGTCAAGGACCTAGAGAAAGTGAGAGGGCTCATACTCAGGAGTATCACGGGCGCTGCGAGGTCAACCCACACGGCGGCACTAGGTGTTCTCCTGGATATAGACCCCATAACTTTGAAAGCCGAAGCCGCAAAGGCCCGGCACAGGATCAAAGCAAAGAGTGGGTACAGGAGCTCTGTCAAAAGAAAGGGACCACTGGAAAGCCTACTTTCGTGGTATCACCTCCATGGAGGCTGCGACCATGGCCGCGGTCTAGATGGCTATGCGCCGTGCCACATAGCAGGAGGTCATGGGAGGAGAGCAAAGGGACTACCCAAGCACTCAGGTTTTCGGTCTGTGTGACCAAACTAACTCAAATTTTAAATTATTATTATTATGAATGAATATGAACGTGAAAAATAAAATTTATTAAATACATCTTCTGTATTTTCTTCATCTTCCTTCCTGCTTGATATTGTACAAAATAAATAAATATTTATGAAAGAATCGATGATCGACGTAATGATTAATGGGTTTCACAGTAGAGGCGTTGCGATGGTGGTAATGGTAACGGTTTTCAATAGGAGGAGAGTCGAACACGAGACTTTTCACCTTATGAATGAAAATCTGTGTTTAAAATATGTAGGTCAAGAAGGATTTCGAAACGTTATGTCACGAAACGAGAAAATAGAAATATAGATGCTAGGTGGAACAAATGTAATGGATAGGTAGGATAAAAGGTTTTTTGAACACGTTGAGACTTGCTTAGAGGCTTTCTAAATTAATTTCAAAATGGTCTTAGCAGTTTTGCGTGAAGGGACTCAACTGTTTCGTCACAATTGGAGAGCATTGAGTTATGTTAACGGTTTGTCAAGGGAATGGTCTACAAACCGGTTGTGCGACTGTCATATTGATGGAGAGATTTCCCCGTTGAGAGAAAATTCTGAAAGGTGAATTCGAACTTACATGACAAGGGAGAGGTCAAAGCTCTGATTGCATCACTAATGAGTAACAGGTTTTCAAAATTTGTGTGAGATATAAAAAGTAGGTCGTCGATATACGGGATTGGGCTAGACACCTTCAAACTGGTATTTAGACTAATTGTGAAGAAGGTTGGAGGAAATCTACGCTTTCTAATCATCAAAAAACATACGTAACATTTGGAATACGTCGGTAACGGTGTGTCATATTGAAGGTGAGATTTCCCAACATGAAAACGGTATACTGTTAATGTTAATGGATCTAACAAAGTGTATGCGAAAGTGATAGTAGTAGGACGTACGAGGAAAAGGTCATAATACTTTCACTTTCAATACGATTCCCAGCTTACGATGTATTTCCACATAAACACGGAGAAGCGGTTATAATGTAGCAATATCTAACCTTTAATGAAGGCGACTTGGAAATTTGTTTTTCGACAGTCTACACATGGCAATACTACATTGGAATGTTTGAATTAGGCTGCCTCTTTTCTATTACGTCACGTATTGCCAAAATTTGGGAAAGAGAGAATGTTTTGAAGAAATTGTTCAATGACCGTTTAAACATGTCTGGACCTGCATGCAATTTCAAAAGTTTCGGGAAAACAAATCGATGTATTTCCAAATAATCACGGAGACGCGACTATAATGTAGCAATATCTGACCTTTAATGAAGGCGACTTGGAAATTTGTTTTTCGACAGTCTACACATGGCAATACTACATTGGAATGTTTGAATTAGGCTGCCTCTTTTCTATTACGTCACGTATTGCCAAAATTTGGGAAAGAGAGAATGTTTTGAAGAAATTGTTCAATGACCGTTTAAACATGTCTGGACCTGCATGCAATTTCAAAAGTTTCGGGAAAACAAATCGATGTATTTCCAAATAATCACGGAGACGCGACTATAATGTAGCAATATCTGACCTTTAATGAAGGCGACTTTTGCAATTTGTTTTCGACACATGGCAATACTAATGTCTAACGGCCAACACTTTTCAATCCCTCTGATTGAATTTTGCAAGATCAAGCATTAGAAAGTCATCGTTTTCAATGATAATGTAAAAACAGCACATTGTATTAATAACAATGTCAATAACCTCCTTTCACTCGTGACCTTTTTACTGTCCACTTGCGCAAATCTTCCATCACACTATCATCGATGGGAGGTATGGTGGGGGTAGGCAGAACCCGCTTAGCCCCTCTACTTTCAATCATCAATTCAACAACCGATAAAAATCATAATACTTAAGCATAATTTCACAATCATGTCAGCAAACGTGCAGAAATTTATGATACCTTTTGTGCGTGAGAGAGCAATAATGTAAGTATCAAATAAATGATGTATGTATTAGACAGTAATTGACCAACTAACACAATGCCGTAAACAAATGAATGAATCAAGTCTTCGACAGCCGAAATAACGGTAATTATGTCCGTTGATTGTCAATCTTAATTGTTAGTAAGGTGCTAGTTAATATTCTGAAAATTCTTTGTTTTTCATTCTATCGCTTCCGTATAAAAAACAGTGCAAGATACGGCAAACATTTAGTAAACCTTTTTTGTAGAGTAGAACATTTCCTACAAAAAAGTCCGGAGAGCCTTATCCTGAAATGTACAGTTTAGGCACAAGCGAGCTCGAAAGATAAAAAACGGAAGAATCGTAAACGGCCGGACAGTAGCCAGTACTTTCCAGACAGCAGTTAGTACTTACTGTCTGCTTCTTTCCGTGTAATACTCAAACATAGAAGGTATATTGATAAATGCGGATTTAGTTCAAACGAAAACTTAAGCATTTCTTTTCTGACGTTAATATTTACTTACGCAAATATTTCATACAGTTATTTTTATCGTAAAAGATATATAAATGATATTCAATTTCTATTATATTCAATTAATTTTCGCATTTCTATATAAGAAATAATGTTATTTTACATGTTATTTTTTTATTTATTAGTCATTTATGAATAGATTAAATAACCATTATTAAGAAATTTATATAATATTATTTTTAACGAAGTTGATTAAAATATATTAAATATCTGCACCATGAAGGTTACTAAAGGTATGAGCCTCTGCTAATTCATTTGCTAATAACTTTTTCGGTACTATAGCTGTAAAATCCGAATTTATGGCGTGCTTGTAGTCTTTTAAAATTTCATTTTACGGATCACGTGTAACATGAATCTCCGCTGTCAAAAACATAACCCATACGGACTAAATGCAGTCCGCGAAATCGAATGTTTACAGCTTTCAGTACCGAAAAATAATGTTCGTCACACTACTTCGCAAGACTTTACGGCTTCATGCGATTCAGCGATACTGATTTTACGGCCTTGAATGGGGTCATTCAATTATTACGTCAGCAAATTTTCATCAAATTTGACCCCCCTCTCCGCCCCATATCAGCACGTGTCAGAATTCTTCACCTCCCCGCCCTCCAAGTTACGTCAGCTTCTACTGTTACACCCCTCCCCCCCCAGCCATTGTTATTTCATTATATTAATACTACTGCTATAATGATTTTTCTAATATTTTATTTCTAAATTTTTTTCTTAAAATTAAATCACATTAGTTTTATATCACATTTCTTTTATATTGTAAGAGCAGATCAAGTTCACCGATTTTTGCGATAATGCTGCAATGCTGCTTTTTTGCAAACTTATTAAAATACCGAGATACTGTCAGACTAAAATGAAGAGAGAGGAATAAACGCGATCAAACTTGTGTGCGGGAGTGAAAACATCGAGATTTTTCACTCACTCGGTGTACGCGTTGTCGTTCGCGTTGTCTCTAGGCCGATCCAACTTTGAAGTGTACAGAAATCTAGTTGAATTTGTATGGTTCATGATCGAATCAAAACCTTCATTCGCTCATGAATCATAGAAATTCAACTAGATCCTAGTGAGCACGCGAATTAACGCGATTGGGTATACATTAGATGGCATGCAGTTCTAATCGATCTATTCATTCGGCAGCATGCGATCCTAGTGGCAGAAAAAGGAATTGCGTCATTTTGGACAAATCATATTAGGATTTTTCAAATACCTTCGTTTATCAGTATTTTTCTACGAAATAAGACTTAGAATTTGTTTAACCAGTGCATAATGAAACAATAATACCTACATGAAGAAACATGAATTATGCTATTGAGAATTGAAGAACCTCAAAAAAAATTAAACCTATTTTCAAAATATTTGCATTATGGAAAAAATGTGTTTTTGCGAACATTTTTAAAAAGTAAATCCCTTATTCGATTAGATTAATAACCAAATTCTTCGATAGGGTTCGCACGCAGCGGAATTAAGGGTGTCCTAGTGTGATATGCCGATAAAGTAGGAAGTTATGCTAAAAACCGAAAATTAAAAATAAGTGATTCAATTATTTAAGATTCAGGCTCTGTAAGGACAATTCTAATTACATACGAACTCCTAAAAAATACCAAATAAATTGATTGTCAATTGACCAAGTCTTGAAAATAAAGAAAAATCATTTATTTCCGAAAGTTCTCGGTGTATTCAATTAATGTCTTTTGTAGTTTTTATGAAACCTTATATAGCCCTACTCGAAAAGGAGGATAGAAAAGTACGATTTTTTCCAATATTTTCCTATCCTATTTTTGGCACGAACTAATTCTATATTTTTCTATCCTAACTAAAGTGGATAGAAATTGATAGGATTTGTTTCGATATTTTTCTATACTACGTTCGTCACGAATTTCATTCTTTCAGTAAGAATTAAGAAGCATAGCAAATTTTAATTTTTTGTTTTTAAATTTGTTCCTCTTTGTATACAAACAAATTTTTTTATTTTTAATGTTATTATTATTTTTTATTTAATTTAAATATTTTTTAACTTTTTTTAGTTGAATTAATTTTGTTAAGAAAGTTGTTCTCAAGCGGTCACCTATCCAAGTAGTGTTCCCCACCAAGAATACTTGACTAGAAACAACGATCGCGTGCGACACCGACCACTGGTCTACCACTGTCGATCACTATCAGTAACGTAATATGATATTTCTATTACACATTAAAATTTTTAAAAATTCTTAATTATCTCAAAAACGGCCAGAGATAAGCAAAATATGACAAAATGTTGGAGGCCATCAAAAGGGGGGATCCCATTGAGTCGGTTAATGCGTACATACGAACGAATTTTGAAAATTAGCAAAACTAAAAATTTTCAAAATTCTCAAATATCTCGAAAACGGCAAGAGATAAGTAAAATCTGACAAAATTTTGGGGTGTGTTGATAAGGGGGATGACCTCGAGTCGGTTAATTCATACATGTAAACAGATTTTAAAAATTTGCAAACCTGAAAAACCCGGTCGACCTGGACGTCGAAAAACTACGGTGCGGAATATCTAGACACCGAAAACTACGGAGCGGTCGACCTAGACGTAAAAAACTACGGAGCGGAATACCTAGACACCCAAAACTACGGAGCGGTCGACCTAGACGGCGAAAAACTACGGTGCGGAATACCTAGACATCGAAAACTACGGAGCGGTCGACCTGGACGTCAAAAACTACGGTGCGGAATACCTAGACACCGAAAACTGCGGAGCGATCGACCTGGACCGTAAAAATATAAAAATCACATTTTGATTCGTTTTGATAGAATTTCTATAAATTTTTAGGATACATAATGATAAAAGTGTAATGAGATACATTTGGATTGATTCTCTATACACGATTGGGATAGAAATTTATTGATTTTACCTAATGGATAGAAAAATATTAACATTGGCTTTACTTGAAGTATTCAGATAGGATAAGAATTGATAAATTTACATTATTTGCCAAAAAAGGGTTTCAAAAGCATACGAATCACGCAGAATTTCTCTACTTTTCTATGCTTTTCTATCCTCCTTTTCGAGTAGGGAGTAATTAGAATTACGTATACAATGCCCGAATTTCGAAAAATTGATTCAGTCATCTTTAATTTATGGTTTTTAGTGAAAAGTCCTACCTTATCAGCGTTAAGGACACAATAGTATGGATTACATAAGGACTCAAGAGTACCATCCTAATAGGGCGGAAAAATAAAATAGGTGATTAATGGCAAAGAAATAATATATTGTTGTATACCATCTTGTATACCCCCCCCCCCCATGTCAGCATGTGTCAGAATTCTCCACCCCCCCCCCCTAACATGCTGACGTCATACTTGAATGACCCCTATCGAAAAATACTATTTCCGTGATATCCATCTCATATCTAATATGACTTATCAGATCATGTGATATATCAGGAGACATAGCATGTGACATCATGTGGAATATCATGTGACATATCATGTGATATATCATGTGACATATCATGTGATAAATCATGTGACGTATCATGTGATATATCATGTGACATATTATGTGATATATCATGTGACATATCATGACATCTCACATGATATGATAAGTAAATATATATATTATGTTATTGAAAAAAACTACATTCTGATAACGTTACACATTAACTTTACGTACGTTCTTACTATTGAACGTTGTGTAAATTGTGACAAGACGTTGTTACAAACATTTCTTTTTTGCCATAAATGGGATAAAATGTAAAGTTTCATTTACGTTACATGTTTAGCGGTATGATAGGAATGTAATGGGAGGTCGTGTTAAATTTTTATTGTCTGCGCAATATTTATAACTGATTTCCGAATCAAATTTAAAAAGATTTATATGACAATAACTTATCATATACAGGATGATCTTCCAACCCCTACCGAGCGGTGAACAGTAGATACTTGAACTGATTCTGAACAATATTTTCCTCTGAAAAAATGTCGTGGAAAGTAGAATTTTCAAATTATTCAACATTGAAATCAACCAATGGCAGTTTGACATTATGGATTGTCGAAAAGAAATTCGAACAATTGCAATTCTTGGCGAACGACACGTAAGAACTCGCGGAGAGCGGAGAGACGGCAGATGCCTCGCACGTTTTTGTTTTCAAGCATCAACGTGTCATTAATAAAACCATCGAATGTCTAACCTCAAATATAATTTCCACAGCCAAAGCAGATTTTCAAAATACCACACGGGTTGCTCGGCTGCTAAAAATCACTTTGCGATGTCAAATTATAAATGTTCAAAAATTAAAACATACCATTCAACGCTCAGGTCAGAACTGGCACGGACTAGGGGAATCCGACTGTCTAATTAAAACAAAGCATTGCGATGGCCCTCGCGGGTGATGACGCAATGTGATTTCTGCCCAGTGCTCTGAATGTCAACGTGAAGAAATTCAAAAAAGCGCGGGTAAACGGCGGGAGTAACTATGTCTCTCTTAAGGCCTCTGAACGACCGATCGGCCTGTTGATCGGTCGAAGAAGAGTTATAAAGCGGTGTGATCATGACGTATGCTGTGGTCATACCGCTTTTGCTCGTTAAGCGGAATTTCAGAGTGTCGTGCCACCCATATGGGGTGGTACTAAAGCAATGCGCGAGCAGGCGCGCAAGTTTTCTTTTTGTGCCTCCTACAAAGCAATGCGCGAAGATCTTTTACAAATTTTTTTCTGCATCTCAGCCAAAGCAATGCGCGAGAAACTTTAACATCGAAAATAGCAGCGGGACACAAGATCTATACCCGCAGGCGCAGGAAGAAAGCCAGCCAGGGGACCCCCAGACATCGGGCCCCAAAAAGACAAACAGAAGACCATCGGGCGTTGAGGTTTCTTCGCGCGTTGCCGGAGGGCGATGCGCGGAGGAAGGGGGTTTTTCTTGCGCGTTGCTGGAAAGCAATGCGCGAGAAACTTTATTTTTTTTGCGCGTTGCCAGAAAGCAATGTAACAGTACTTTTGAATCGTTCACAAAATTTTAAATTTATAAATAATTTCCTGCACAAATTATACGCCTTTTATCGAAATCGTTATAAAGAATTAAAAATGAAGCAATGATACCAGTCGCGAATGGTTTCAAACCGATATTTTCCATATTGTAAGTAGTAATTTTGAAGTGTTTGCAAAATTTTAACTTTACAACCAATTTCATGCACAAGTTATACGCCTTTAACAGAAATCGTTTTAAAAAATGATAATTTAAACAATGATTTCAGTAGCGTGTAACGAGCCGTTTGACTCGACCGCGAGCGGGAGAGAAGGAGTAAAGGAGAGAAGGAGCTAAAATAAGAAATCAAGAAAAGTGACTCAAAAAATGGAGAAAACCGGCGCGGTAAAAAAGTGGACGGGTTCGCACATGCGAATAACAGAACCCAACCTCACCTGCCTTGGTGATCAAACGCGGGAAGACGGAGAGACCCGAGGACTCACGACGCGGCGCTCCGAGCGCGGTCGGAGCGCTCTAAGCGCAGTAAGGACGAACCAGGCAGGATTGAGGGCGCATGTGCGAATACCGAGAAATGGCGCGGGCTTCAAATGTGACGGGCGGGCTGTCAGTTTGAAATTGACGAATGACATCCAAAAACTGACAGTTCCGTCCACAATTCCGTGTTCTGACTGAGGGGGTTGGGTGAACCCGGAGAGGATCCAAGTCTATAAATAGGACTCCCGGGGATGGACTCACGCTCTCTTTTCCCGATCAACGAGGACGTGGACACCGCAACCCGGACCTGCATACTCTGGAGCCACGAGGTCGACGGGAGGGTTCCGGACCTCCAGTAAATCTGCGGTGTACTAAAGGAATATTTGACCAACCCGGTCGAAGAACCAAGGTGAGCGCACTCCACTCCCCACAAACAACAATAATAAAAAGGAAGAAAATTAGCCGTCCGCTTCCCCTTTTTGAGACCTTAAAAAGTGCTGGAAGCAGTGATGGCTATCACCAGAAAGGGTACCCGGGGAGGCGCTCACCCATCAAATCTGCAATAGACTTCGACCGGCGGATTCTTGACGATCCTCAGAATGAAATACCCTGACGACGGAGAAGAGAATGAAAATGGACGCAGCATCATCATGGGAAGAACTAAAATAATGCTTAATTTTAATTTATTTTACCGCGTAACTTATTCCGTCGTTGACGACATGACCGTTTTTATATATATTAAGACTTCACACAACTTACCGACGACCCGATAATCGTTTTACTTTGATGACTCTTATTTTATTTATATTCGCGTTTGACCGAGGATGTTGGTATGTGTGTGATTGATTTGATTTTAATGACGAATTCAATTATAAAATTCAAAGAGAAATATATTTTATTAGAATGACCAATAATATTAATGACTTTTATTTCAGCACCAGCGATTCCAATCTACGATCTATAATTTATTTATAATGATTGACCAATAATTTGACATGTTTAATTTATGTTTGGACGATTCTTGAGAGATTTTAATTAAATGACTCCGATTTGTTTCAAGCGAATTGTTTCCCAACGATATTTTCCATATTTCAAACACTATTTATGAAGTGTTTGCAAAATTTTATATTTATAAACAATTTCCTGCACAATTTACACGCGTTTTATAAAAACCGTTATAAAAAATGATAATTTAAACAATGACTCCAATAGAGAATTGTTTCTAAACGATACTTTCTTTACTTCGAACAGTATTTTTGAAGTGTTTGCAAAATTATAAATTTATATACAATTTCCTGCAGATGTTATACGTGTTTTATTGAAATTGTTATAAACAATGATAATTTAAACAATGCTTTCAGTCGCGAATTGTTTCCCAACGATATTTTCCTTATTTCAAACAGTATTTATGAAGCGTTAGAAAAATTTTAAATTTATAAACAATTTCCTGCACAATTTATATGCGTTTTATAAAAACCGTTATAAAAAATGATAATTTAAACATTGACTCCAATAGAGAATTTTTTCTAAACGATACTTTCCTTAGTTCGAACAGTATTTTTGAAGTGTTTGCAAAATTATAAATTTATAAACAATTTCCTGCAGATGTTATACGTCTTTTATTGAAATTGTTATAAACAATGATAATTTAAACAATGATTTCAATAGCGAATTGTTTCTAAACAATATTTTCTTTTTTCAAACAGTATTTTTGAAGCGTTAGCAAAATTTTAAATTTATAAACAATATCATGCACAAGCTATACGTCCTTTATTGAAATTGTTATAAACAATGATAATTTAAACAATGCTTTCAGTCGCGAATTGTTTCTAAACGATATTTTCCTTATTTGAAACAGTACTTTTGAGTCGTTCACAAAATTTTAAATTTATAAATAATTTCCTGCACAAGTTATACGCCTTTTATCGAAATCGTTATAAAGAATTAAAAATGAAGATATGATACCAGTCGCGAATGGTTTCAAACCGATATTTTCCATATTTTAAGTAGTATTTTTGAAGTTTTTTGCAAAATTTTAACTTTACAACCAATTTCATGCACAAGTTATACGCCTTTAACAGAAATCGTTTTAAGAAATGATAATTTAAACAATGATTTCAGTAGCGAATTGTTTCTCAACGATATTTTCCTTATTTCAAACAGTATTTATGAAGTGTTTCCAAAATTTTATATTTATAAACAATTTCCTGCACAATTTATACGTGTGTTATAGAAATCGTTATAAAAAATGATAATTCTAACAATGACTCCAATAGGGAATTGCTTTTAAACGATACTTTCCTTACTTCAAACAGTATTTTTGAAGTATGTGCAAAATTTTAAATTTATAAACAATTTCCTGCAGTTGTTATACGTCTTTTATTGAAATTGTTATAAACAATGATAATTTAAACAATGCTTTCAGTCGCGAATTGTTTTTAAACGATATTTTCCTTACTTGATCGTTCGCAAAATTCTAACTTTAAAACCAATTTCATGCACAAGTTATACGCCTCTAACAGAAATCATTTTAAAAAATGATAATTTAAACAATGATTTCAGTAGCGAATTGTTTCCCAACGATATTTTCCTTATTTCAAACGGTATTTATGAAGTGTTTGTAAAATTTTATATTTATAAACAATTTCCTGCAAAATTTATACGCCTTTTATAGAAATCGTTATAAACAATGATTCCTGCAGTGAATGGTTTCAAAACGATATTTCCCTTATTTCTAATATCACTTCTGATGTGTTTGTATGGTACAATTACAATTCGTAAAAAATTCCGATAACTTGATCTAAATTGGAAATTGACAGTGAATGTGAAATTTTGGTTCAAACTTTAAAATTCCGAGAAAAGGGGTTTCAAAATTAATTAACAATTTTACTATGTCGTAAAATTTTATTTAACATTGTTTATTCACATTTTTAAAAAATCATTTTAAATATTGCTCAAAATGTTTTCCGTGCTGCTCCACGCACAGTTTTGCCCTTCGCAGCAAATTCATAGGAAATTGATTATAAAGTTTATAAACGCTTGAAAAATACTGTTTTGAAACAATTGGCGACTGCAATCATTTTTTAAATTATCATTGTTTATAACGATTTCTGTAAAAGGCGTATAACTTGTGCAGGAAATTGTTTATAAAGTTAAACTTTTGCAAACACTTCACAAATTCCCTTGGAAATAAGGAAAATATCGTTTGGAAACAATTCGGGTCTGGAATCATTGTTTAAATTATCATTGTTTATAACGATTTCTATAAAAGTCGTATAACTTGTGCAGGAAATTTTTTATAAAGTTACAATTTTACAAACACTTCAAAAATACTGTTGGTAATGAGGAAAATATCGTTTTGAAACAATTCGCTACTGGAATCATTGTTTAAATTATCATTGTTTATAACGATTTCTGTAAAAGGCATATAACTTGTGCAGGAAATTGTTTATAAAGTTAAAACTTTGCATACGCTTCAAAAATACCCTTGGAAATGTGGAAAATATCGTTATGTAATAAATCGAATAACTTGTGTAGGAAATTGTTTATGAAGTTAAACTTTTGCAAACACTTTACTAATACCCTTGGAATCAAGGAAAATCGTTTGGAAACAATCCGGGCCTGGAATCATTGTTTAAATTATAATTTCGGCTTCGTAGCTCAGGCGGTAGCGTACTGGACTACGAAGTCGTAGGTCGTGAGTTCGATCCCCGGCTTGGCAATTTTTCGAAATTGTTTTCAGGCAGCAGTTCGCTATGTGTAAGACGAACCACGCTGTCTGTTTAGCATTTCCGAGGTATTGTCTTCAGGCGGAAATCGAGCCATGGCCGATGCTGTACTTAATGCGGGTTTCTGCAGTTTCCTACATTCTCGACAAATGTGAGTATGGCGCCATCTAAGATGACCTGCAGCTCTTGCAATGGTACTCACCTGCACCCGTACAAGCTCTTTGGGAGCTGTTGGGACACCTCGATCGAGGTGGAAGGTAGAGGATAAAAATAAAAAAATAAAAAAATAGTTTATAGCCATTTCTGTAAAAGGCGAATAACTTTTGCCGGAAATTGTTTATAAAGTTAAAATTTTACAAACACTTCATAAATACTGTTGAAAATATGGAAAATATCGTTTTGAAATGTTTCCTGCACACGTTATACGCCTTTTACTAAAATCGCTATAACAATGATAATTTAAACAATAATTTCGTTTCGAATTGTGTCAAAACGATATTTTCCTTATTTCAAACTGTATTTTTGAAGTTTATGCAAAAGTTTTTAAATGAAAACATTGGCACTCACGGTATCCAATTGCTCGAGAATATTAATCAGGCGTTAAGAATTTATTTAAGCGAACAGAAAAATAACATTATGGGTAGTTTTAATTAACAAAATTGATTTTTTCATTATTTTAATAGTTTTGAATCATTTTCTCACTTCTCGCAATCCGTGTAGTATTTTGAAAATTTACTTTGGCTGTCGAAATTATATTCAGGTTAGACATTCCATCGTTTTATAATGGCACGTTGATGCTTGAAAGCAAAAACGCGCGGGGCAGCTCACTCATCTCCCGGCGATGCTCATTTTCTCCCAGTTCATCCGTGACGTGCGCCAATAAAGCAACTGTTCGAATTTCTTTTCGACAATCCATAATATCAAACTCCCATTGGTTGATTTCAATGCTGAATAATTTGAAAATTCTACTTTCCACGACTTTTTTTCAGAGGAAAATGTTGCTCAGAATCAGTTCAAGTATCTACTGTTCACCGCTCGGTAGGGGTTGAAAGATCACCCTGTATATACTTATCACATCATGTGAGATGGCATGTGATATACCACATGAATTATCACATGATATGTCATATGATGTATCACATGGTATGTCACATGAAATGTCACATGATATGCCACATGATATGTCACATGATATGTCACATGATATATCACATGATCTGATAAGTCATATTAGATGTGAGATAGATCACGGAAATAGTATTTTTCGATACAAGACCGGTAAACCAGTATCGCTGAATCGCACGAATCCGTAAAATCTTATGAGGTCGTATGACAAGCATTATTTTTCGGTACTGAAAGCTGTGAAAATTCGATTTCGCGGACTGCATTTAGTCCGTATGGGTTATGTTTTTAACAGCGGAGATTCATGTTACACGCGATCCATAAAATTTAATTTTAGGGACTAAAAGCACTCCGTAAAATCGGATTTTACGGCTATAGTACCGAAAAAGTTATTAGCAAATGAATTAGCAGAGGCTCATACCTTTAGTAACCTTCATGGTGTAGATACATAACATACTTTAATCAACTTCGTTAAAAATAATATTATATAAATTTCTTAATAATAGTTATTTAATCTATTCATAAATGGCTATTAAATATAAAAATAACATTTAAAATACCATTATTTTTTTTATAGAAATACCAAAATTAATTAAATATAACTGATATTGAATAACATTTATATATCTTTTATGATAAAAATAACTGTATGGAATATTTGCGTAAGTAAATATTATCGTCTGAAAAGAAATGCTTAAGTTTTCATTGAACTAAATCCGCATTTATCAATGTCTTCTATGTTTCAGTATTACTTACTCTTCTACGCGCGGTAATAATATATATGTGAGCGTATCGTAGTGGTTAAGACGTCAGTGTAGTAAACGGAGAACCGGGGTTCGATCCTCGGTCGGGGTAGATTATTTTCAGATTTTCTTTCGAGCGAAATTGTAAAAATATATTCCGTAATAACACATATAACGTTCACATAAATATTAATTAAATGAACTTAAGTATCCATTATAATTTGTTCGATTATATAAGTTTTTTTGTGGTCGTTTACATTTATCACATGATAAATCACATGATATATAATTGGACAAATTCTCACATGACATATCACGTGATATGTCACATGATATATCATCTGACAATTTTCAGTAGAGAAGAAATTTTAAACACTGGCAATGGTACTGATCTCAATTTGTTGAATATTTACTTCCCTGATACAAGAAAATATTAAATGAAGTTTAATTAATTATATTAGAAGCAAGTCGATCCTCGTATGTATTCGTCACTTATGGGAAGTCAGATTCATTGTTACCGTATAGTAAAGTCTACGCATAATTAACAGGTCGAAACCTGCATGGCGATATTTAAGATGTGGTAAATTGTACACATATTAAAAAACGGTAAGCAACATGATTAATTACATTACGCATGTGTCCAAACTTGTATAGCTATAGTTCGAACGTCATGAAAACACGTAAATACCGTGAATAGATAAATGCATAGAGAATAAGCGCGTCATCCTCTTTCTTTCTAATTACTGCTAGCTTCTTCCATCAGTTCTATATTATTCATTTTAATACACGCTATTCGGATCATATGAGATTTATTACTATTTAAATATTATTGTTATAAATTATTTATATATATATTAATGCTACCTTTGTTAACGAAGGGGTGAGTTTTTTTCGACATTCCTCACATGACAATACTAATATGTAACAGCCAGTACTTTTCAATATTTATTATCTAATTTCTTAAGATCACGCATTAGAAAGAGGCCGTTTGGAATGACCATCTAAAGGCAGGACATTTTTATAACAATGTTAGGGGGTCAGCGCCAGGTCCTTTGAACGCGTACATCAATTTGAAAATGGTCTTAGCAGTTTTGGATGAAGGGACTCATCGGGTTTGACTCTATTGGAGATCATTGAGATACGCTAATTAATCTGTCAGCAGCTGTAACCCACTGTACCGTGATGCAATGCATAATTGTCTCCAACGATATCTTCACCCCATTGGGAATGTGATAATTGGCCATTAAGAATGAATAGATTTTGTCAATCTTTTCGATGGATTCTCGAATAAAGTTGGAACATTGATCCTCAGTAGCGTCTTCTTCAAGAGTTTTGTAAACCTTCTTTAAGGCCTCTCCCATGACGAAAAAATCGTCTTGTCATTTACCATATTGATGTAGAAATACAATAATTGAAATAGAGGTGCTTAAGTGCTGTCAAACATAGACACAGGGTCGCGACATTCCTTTGAAACGATGTCTGGACCTGTATACAACTTCGAAAATTTCGGGAAAACAAATCGATATTATATATAGTATTTCCACATAATCACGGAGACTGACCGTTAATGAAGGCGACTTTTGACATTTGTTTTTCCACACATGGAAATGCTAATGTGTATCGGCCAACACTTTTCAATCTGTCTGATTGAATTTTGTAAGATCAAGCATTACAAAGACGTCATTTTCAACGATAATGTAAAAACAGGATATTTTATTAATAACAATATCTAATGAAGTAATAAATATTGGTTGACCTTTGCCTGTTCTTTTCATTAGACAATGTAACACAATAAATTACCTATGTTTTTCGACCCTCACAGCTTTCGAAATTTATAATAACAATGCATTAAATTGTTTATAATAACCTCCTTTCACTCATGACCTTCTTACGGCCCACTTGCGCAATTTGTCCATCACAATATCATCGAAGGGAGGTAGGGCGGGCGGCAGAACCCGCTTAACCTATCTACTGAAATAATTCAAACATTGACCAATTTTCAACTTTTTGCAAATTTTTTTTAAATTTCTTTGAATATTCGTTTAGATCTTATCGAGATAAGCATTTTTATCTCTCGACATTTTCCCGTATCTCGTCTCGATTTCCCGACATTTAACGTAAAAGTTTTTTTTATTGCAAAAAACGCGGGAAAGATTTAACCATATATTGGCGGACAACTCATAAACGGTTGTTCGTATCGAATAATTGCAAAGGATAAAAACGTCTTCCTTTTTAAATCGAATAAAGATGCATATCTTTTCAAGGTCGCAAGGGCGATATTCGCGGAAATAATTGCAAGATTGACCAATTTTCAACTTTTTGCACATTTCTTTGAGTATTCGTATAGATCTCGTCGAGATAAGCAAAAATAAAAAATTATCTCTTGACATTTTTCGTATCTCGTCTGGATTTCCCTATATTTAACGTAAAAGTGTTTTTAATGGCAAAAAACGCGGGAAAATTGAACTATATGTTGGCGGATAACTCGTAAACGGTTGCTCATATCGAAAAATTGCAAATGATAAATACGTCTTTTTTTTTTAATACGGAAAAAGATCCATCTATTTTCCAGGTCAAAAGGGCAATATTCGCTGAAATAATTGCAACATTCACTCACTTGTTCTTGGCTTCTTTCATTTAGTTGTATTTTCCTAAATTTTGTTAAAACTTCTGGCTTTCACACAAACGCAGATACAGCCGTTTACCTTATTTATTATGATATTCGGGAGATCGGTATGTTGTCTCAATTCGCAAATGAATCGTAAACGTTTTAGACCATTTGCAAAAGAATCGCAAATCCTTTTACGGGATTTTGTATATTGAAGCAGGCTGGATCTAGTAACTGCAGATAATTTGTTTATTTTCGTATTATTTATTATGATACTCGGGAGATCGTTATATTTTCACAATTCGCAAATGAATCGCAAACGTTTGAACTCAACTTAAAAAAAATCGCAAACCTTTTTATAAATTTTGTATATCGAGGCTGGCTGGATATAGTAACTGAAGATTATATTCAGAAAATTCGCATATTATTTCAATTCGCAAACGAATGGTAAACATTTGAGACCGATTGCAAAAAAACGCAAACCTTTTAGTGAATTTTGTGTATAAAGGATATATAGGATAATTAATTTTTTTTTTTTATTTTACAATTTATCGGAAAAAGCACTTTTAATTCATAATTCCCAAACGAATTTCACAGGATCAAGCATATTTTGTATGAAATTGATCGATTGGTTTCTGAGTAAATGCGTTTTAAAACATGCGAACGGGAAGTTGGCCGGCCATTTCGTTTTTCGCAAATACCTTTTAAACGACAAAGATGCAAACGAAAAATCGGTAACCGCAATCAATCGCAAACGATTCGCGCTATTTTTGATCCATTTCGTTACAATGGCGGGCTAACTTCACGGAGGTGTCAAGCTCATACCGCCGACGACTGCCGAAGACAGTTGTTCCCAATAAATGTAATCGAGCGCGTCGATCGATTCCTTCAAATTCTGGCGCGGCTAAATCAGGGAACTGAGCAATCTCCTTACTAATCTGTGCACGCTTTTATTTCTATCTATAAAGTATCTTCCCCCAGGGGGGAGGGGGCCCCCTTCCGTCCGGGTAGGATTGTGTAGGACTTCCTCTCTCTCTCTCAGGAAGTTGGTCGTTCCTGGGACAGCTCGGGACAAGCGCACGGAGTCAGTTTGAAAGTATTGGGCGACCCACCATACTGGACGACTGACCACGGACACGTGGTCAGCCCCGAGGGACCCGAGACAAGTGGCGTTAAATCTGCTGCGAACTGTTGAGACAACCCTGCGCAAGCGGGGTATAGTGAGCTTGGAAGCCGAGGTTCCCGGGTCGGGGAACCAAGGCTAAATCGAAACCTCAGGGAAGAAGGATGAGTTGAGCCGGGTCCCTGCCCCAGGCACCTCCTCCTCTAAGGGAAAGTGTGTCGCCTCCAGTTGTCCCAGACACCTTCAGGGAGTCAGTTGGAAGGTGTTAAGCGACCCACGACAATGGACGACTGGCTGCGAACCGTTGAGAGACCCTCGAATAAGCGGGGCTTAAATGTGTCGGGCGGCGAGGCCATGGGTCCGGGGTCCGACGCCGCAAAAATAAGCACGGCCTCCGGCACGCAGGTGGCCATGAGAGCGCCCAGGACGCAATGAGAGCAGACCGTCGTTGAGAGAGGCTCCCTTTTTAGGACGCCAAAGCTGTGAGCGCCCAAAGTTCAGGGTCCATAGAAGGTGGCAACCCACAGAAGGTAGCAACCCATATTGCGAAATACGAGGTGACAAATGTCTATAAAGTATCTAGTTTATTGTTTTGCAAAGAAAACATTTTTTGGTAGTATTGAAAGCATATATTTTTAACAACGAAGCCCTTGGAAATGTTTTATATCGCAATAATGTTTTATCTAATTCTGCTCCCAAATGGGAAATACGCCGTAAGAAGTAAAAACAGTTGTAGCTCGAAATGGTATGTATAGCATACAAAATTCTACATATTTTTATTAATTTTTGAAAAACGAGATTTTATTCGATATTTTAAGTTCGACCTGTACACACACATAAGTATTTATAAGAATTACATCTTTACAAATAGCCGTGAGAAAATCTACATTTTATCCAGTTTACTAGAGATACTTACATGGCATATAGGCAAATGAGACGAATCTAGCAGAGGTATACTATTGGGATGCACCAAAAATGATTTTTAGATGACCATTTCTTGTAATGTACACTATTTTGGTGATTTTTTAAAAGTGTACTGTATGAGAACTGATACTTTATGATTTGCTCAATTTTTATGCGATTAGAGCATATTCGAAACTTCATGTAAACAGTAATTTATACAATATGCTTCAATTTGTACAGTTTTGTTAGATCGGAAAGCTTATATCAAACATTGCTGCTTTTTTATTTTCGTTGCAATTTCATTATTGAATAAATGTTAATTTCAGACGCAAATAGTGTACAATAACGTGTTGCGCTGAAACATTAATAGACTTCCTCGCGTTATACTTAAATAAACCTTTCGAACTGACGAATTTAATAAAGCTGCCTTTGTAACGTATAAAGAATTTTAATTGAATTACTACGAAATGTCCAAAGAGTCTCAATGAAATAATAGTGAATGTAACATGTGCATACAAACAGAGTCAACACTTCTATTCTTCTTTGTTTGTTAAACTTTTACTCTATATGGGTCTAATATTTGTTCTTTATATTTGTATGTATTTCATGCACATTCCTTGTAAGTACATAAATAAATAAAGATGAAATTAAATAACAAAAATTGAATATATAGAATACCTTCCTGAAAGTTGAAACGATATGATTGTAAATATCGACTGAATTTGTTTGAATTTAAAATTTTTATACCTAACAAAAGTAATAAAGATGTCTTTTTAATGATAGAGACTTTAATCTGAATTAGTATAAAATGTCCAAAGATCCTGAATAAAATAATAATGTAACCCGTGCAAATAAATTTAGACAATGACATTTTAAATCTTGTTATTTCAACTCTAAGGAAGTATCCTGCATATTTAATTTTGATTGCATTAAATTCATACAAAATCTGCACCAGTTATCAGTAATCGTTATAAACAATGATTATTTAAACAATGGTTCCATCGCGAATTGTTTCAAAATGATATTTTCCTTATTTCAAACAGTATTTCTAAAGAGTATGCAAAATTTTAACTTTATAAAGAATTTTCTGCACAAGTTATACGCATTTTACAGCAATCATTATAAACAACAATTATTTAAACAATGATTATGTCTCGAATTGTATCAAAACGATATTTTCGATATTCTAACTTTAAGAAGAATATCCTACCCAGGTTACAAGAAATCGTTATACAGAAAGATTATTTCAACAATTATTCCGCCGCGAATTGTTTCAAAACGATATTTTCGATATTTCAAGCAGTGTTTTTGAAGTGTTTGGAAAATTGGAACTTTATAAAGAATATTCTGCACAAGTTATCGGTAATCATTATAAACAATGATTATTTAAACAATGATTCCATCGCGAACTGTGTCAAAACGATATTTTCGATATTTCAAGCAGTATTTTTTAATAGCATGCAAAATTTTAATTTTATAAAGAATTTCCTGCACAAGTTCTCAGAAATCGTTTTAAACAATGATTATGTAAAAAATGATTCCGCCGCGAATTGTTTCAAAACGATATTTTCCTTATTTCAAACAATATTTTTAAATATCATGCAAAATTTGAACTTTATAAAGAATTTCCTGCACAAGTTATCAGAAATCTTTATAAAGAATGATTATTTAAACAATGATTCCATCGCGAATTGTTTCCAAACGATGTTTTCCTTATTTCAATCAAGACACGACTTGGTCTGAGGACAGTCACTTAAAAAGTGGTAAAGAGAGTCAGAGGCATCGAAATCACAAAGGGGACAGCTGGCAGCCGGGTCAAAGCTGTAATAGACGCGGTCGAGTGTAAAAGTATACGAGTAGCTAGTGACCGTCGAAGAACACTCTAAATATCGGAAATTGGATAAACGCAGAATTATAATATCGTTGGACCTTTTGTTGTACGTTCATACCCTGTTGATGCGCAAAATGATGGCAGATTTGCTCTAGGTTAGCTTCCCAAAAGTCCGCTCTCAAATTGGTCAACAGATCGGCATAGATTGGAGAGCACAAAACGCCCCTTAGTTGCGAGACCCAGTTGTAAGCATGTGGATTGTTTGACCCTTGACTTAATTCAGCTAGACGTAAGAAACCCATACGTGGTAAACTGGAAGGGGTTTGCTTCAAGAAACGTACAACAAGTGTCATCGCACGCTTGGTAATCTCCACCGAAATTGGATATAGCCCGAGTTCTAGGCGTACAAGGTAGGCAGGTAAAAAACGCGACTTGAGTTACTTCCAATCGGTCGAAATATTGTAAGGCCCATCATGGGGCAGCTTAGATCAGCACGGACACGATCATAGCTTGGTAAAGCTTAAGAGCACCGGACCACGCGTGCGCCCTTGCCGAGGCTGTTATGGCAAGGACGGAGGCGCGTTCTCACTATTGCGTCGTCGGCCGCTTTGAGACCCTTTGTCGATGATGAAACTAAAATGCCCAGATAGCGGTAGGTTGGAACAATTTCCACCGTCCTTCCTGCGAAGTAGAATTGACTCCAGTTTGCTTCATGACGACCACCTTTCCGGAAAATAACTATTTCAGTTTTTTTTATATTCACCGTTAGGCCATTTAAATTACAGTAGTCGTCAAGTATTCGGATCTTAAGTCTAAGGTCGGCAGGTGAGTAGGCAAAGATCGTCAAATCATCAGCAAAGAGCAACAGCAAAAGATCAAAGAGACGCGTGTAGTCAATGCCTCTCACACCACGGTC
The DNA here is from genome assembly GCA_030407085.1 of Trichopria drosophilae. NCBI lineage: Eukaryota > Metazoa > Arthropoda > Insecta > Hymenoptera > Diapriidae > Trichopria > Trichopria drosophilae. Next base: position 55,104,549 of record CM059585.1, on the reverse strand, counting down.
CCGAAATAATATGAGAATATCGGCTAAAAATAAAATAAAAAGAAGCGGACTTACAATTTCACCCTGGAGAACTCCCGCCGTCACCCTGAAAGAGTCTGAAGGTGTTTCACCGCTGTTAGTCATAACTGTGGCTTTGCCATGCATTGCTTTCAGTAAACGAATAAGTTTGGAGCTTAAGCCGTAAGCGTACAATTTCTGCCACAAGAGATCTTGGGGGACGGAATCAAATGCGCGCCTGAAATCAACGAACAGAGAGTAGCATTTCCCAACTCGATGTCTGAAAAGTATCTGCGCAGCTGCTATTAAAGTGAAAATGTTATCAACCGTCGAACGACCCCTCCTAAAACCCGATTGCTCGTTTGGCAGAATATTAGTGCGATTTGTCCATGATTCCATCCTTACCAAGATAATCTGAGACAGAAGTTTCGCTAGCGCATTAGTTATAGCTATCGCTCTAAAATTCTCAGGATTCGCCGGATCACCTATTTTGAAGAGCATGAAGAGACTGGCGCTCATCCAACCCTAAGGTATTTGTTCATACATAAAGATATAATTTAAAAGATCAAGGTTGAACCGACGCCATTCCCCCTCCAAGAGCTTTAGGAGCTCCGCAGGGAGACCGTCGGGACCAATTGCCTTACCGGATTTCAGTCTCCTCATGCTGTCCAAAAGTTCTCATTCCGTAATTGGAATGTCTAAAAATTGATCATAAGTGCCAAAAAAGGTAGTCAATAGCGGCAACTTAGACGGGTAAACGAGTGCCAGATGCGCGTTCCAGGATGCGGTAGAAACTGTGTGGGATCGAGAGGGGGGGCCCCTCCTAAGCCTGCGGATCGTAGCCCAGAAAGCACTGGCATCCCTAACTCCGGCAAAGCTACCCACAACTTTGTCAGCATATTGCTTTTTAGACAGCCGCATAGTTTTACAATAGATTTGTTTCGCCGCTAAATATATTGACTCGGACTGTGGGGAAACATTGCGTCGTAGGACAGTTAAGGCCCGATTCAAGGTTTTCCGCGCTTGTCTGCAGTTCGCATCAAACCAAGGCTTTTTCGGACAGGACACCTGGGAACTTATATGTAAGTCGCATAAAAGACCTGCGCTTACGGCTGAGTTAATCAGGCTAGTACTGAAGGAAGGAATGATCGCATCGACTGGAATATTTCCTTTAATTTCAAAGCGAGGAGAAGACTTATTTAGAAGCTCTTGGAATGTGCTACTAGTTGCAAGCGTATTAAGAATCCTCCTTCCTTCTCTACAACGAGACTCAGTTGGCGGCGCTTCCTGTTCCGTGAGCGACAAATGTGATTTTAATAGAACAGAGAGGTGGTCAGAGACGCCTAGCTCGGTACCGATTTCAAGGTCTTGGGCATATTGTAGAGAATTGCCAGAGATCCAGACAAGATCGACTATACTGCGGCCACGCTCGCTCAAAAGGTGAAACCAGCTGGAAAATCAGCGCTCGTGCGACCATTCAACAGAACCAGGTTATTATCCCTCATGAAGTTGTAAAGTAATAAACCTCTCTGGTTTGTTCTAGGGTCGGACGAACGCCGATCACAATGGAGAAACGTGATGGCAAACAAATCAGAAAAGTCACAGTCGAGATCCAGGGAACCCACCCAGGAGTTGAAGTCACCGCCAAGTACAAAAATAGCTTGTGGGTAAAAGAGAGGAACTTATCAATGCTGGCTTATAAGGTGTCTAGTAACGGAATAAGTATGGTATCAGGAGAAAAGTAAAAGGAGCCTAAAATTAAGTGGGTCGGAAACGTTTTGATAACTGAAAAGATCCAATTGGCGGTGACCTCTAGAACCTCGGGGGAACCCCGCCTCGAAATTGTCGTAAGTAGACCTCCACTAAACCTACCCCTAGCACCATCCCAAACGGCGGGAGAGTTGACGAAGAGATGGTCTTGAAGAAGCGGAAGAGCGATGTCATTAGGTTTCCAGGTTTCCGAGAAATTCAAAATAGTCGCAGCCGTGACATTGACTGTAGATAGGCTTAGCGGGCCATGGATATTCCAGAAGAGGAGAGAAAGTTCGATGGTAGGGGCTGGTACAGAATGAAAATCCTCTTCATACCGCTGGAGAGACAAGGAGGCCATCGACGAAGGCTGGGGCAATAAGCGGTGTGCAAGCGCTGAAGTATACCGCCGACCACCCACAGTCTTGCTTACTTGGGCGGTTGGTAAACGTTTTTTCATGACGATGCCCGATTGTGAAGTGCCTGAGCAAATGTTTTGGGAGGCTTGTCGACTGCCATCTTTTCTTCGCAGATAAATTTGCCCAGGTTATCGGACCATCTGTGCCAGACACCGTCAATTTGTACACGGCGGTGCTTTTTCAGCACTTTTTTCCCTTCTGTAAGGCTTTCCTGAACAATTCGCGAGCGTGGAATTCAATTTTCGACTCCTGCTTAGTGAGGTCACCCGAAATGAAAATATTCTGGCTAGTTAGTATACGTCTTTTTTTAGACAGAATGTGCGCCTTGGCTCGAGCAGATGTTAGTTCCGTCAAGATGGTGGGGGGCTCTTTCTTGAGAACGTAGGCAATGTCCACTACATTCTCAAGCTCAAAATTGGTCGATAAAAATGGCTCAACTGCAGCAGTAACATCTTCGGTAGGTTTCAAGCCTGTTATAATAATATTTTTTTTCCGTGCAGATTTGTCCTGAGACTCGATTCTAGCCGTTAATCTCTTTATTTTCTCGTCTTTTTCCTCGATCGTTTTCTTAAGGCCACTTAGTTCACTCATAACCTCGGATTTGAATGTGGTAAAAGCATTAAGTAGATGGTTAGATTCGGTTTTGCGTTCGAGATTTGAATCTTCAATTTTATTCGTCCCTAGTACGAATCGCTGCGGCAGTAGGCGTCGACTCTAGGCTGGATGGTGAGGGAGTCCCCTCATCGGACATGAGAGTCTCCCGGAACGTGCTGCCTCTGGAGGAGACCGAGCGGACTAGCAGCTAGCGGAGTATCATGTAGACGTGGCAGCGGAAACCAGGACACCAGATGCGCGCTGAAAAGTGCGCAACAGACCCTGATTTATGTCACGAACACGTGGCACGTATAACAAAAATACTTGCTCATCACTACACGGACTCTTAGAATTGATCAAGGAATCTACTATTTCCCGGAAGTCATTCAATGGAGAATCACCCTGTATATAAATTATTTCACTTAGCTATAGCGGTATGGCCTTCAGCCAGGATGCTTCGAAAGCGCCGACTGTTTCGGTGTACCCTCGCGAAATCAGAACATCCCCCGTGAGCCGCATGGCTGTGTCACACCGCACAATCACTTTATCGTAGAGGTTTTGCACTGCAGAGCATACCGTATTATCTGGCGAAAATCATGGCCAATCGTTCAAACGATTTTCGATGGGCACTCGCACCATATCGAAGCCCGAACATGTCAATTATTGTCGGATGAGTTGTACCAATGAACGAGATCATTAGGCAGATTGTCTTCTTAAATTCGTTGTACACGATTCCATTTTCTGTTTTTGACGAAACCACGAACTAAAGACAAGTGAGAAATAGTAACTATGTTCACCAGTTTTATACATCCATGATGATTTCGTCGCTATACTCGCTGTACTAAAAAACATGTTTTTCTCATATAAACCTTTTCATTATTACAAAAACACTAGTGAAAACAGGCCACTTTTCCTCAAAGCTCACGAGAAAACCCTCTATCGCGTGTGTTTCCAATAACTTACGTGCTTTATAATATGTCTTTCCTTTTTCTTACATAATGTACAATACAAATTTGGAAATGTTCACAGAAAACTTAAAAATTATTGCAAGTAGTAGATGGAATAGTTCGCTTTTGCCACAAAATGAATGTGTCCTCCTCACGTATCCTTGACCAGTTATTCGGAGAATGTGAATATTTATGCGATAGAAGTATATTACGTACTTTATAATTTCCTTCTTCCCTTTTCTAGAAGGATTTCCAAAAACTGATGAAATAAGGTATTTTAATATCAAACACTTGATACACGATTCTACCCACCCATATGTACACATCGTTGACCAAAACTTCCTACGGCTCTCTCTCTCACTCTACGTGTATGTGTGTTTGTATGTGTACGATTTACTCGGAGTAGTGTGTCGATTGATTGACTGACGTTTATAATAAAAAAAGTGAGCGAAAAATTGGGTTAAGAAAATACGGATGACATACACTCCCTCGCTACTCAAATTGTGTATCAAGAAACTCAAAATTTTGACGAAGAGACTGATAATGATGATGAGGTGTCGTTGAAGCCATCTACACATTCGCCATTATTCTCTGTCGAAATCGGGGCAAAGATGGAGGAAGTAGTAGCATACCAATCTACAGATGAAAAGAGTGCTCACTTGTCACCTAAAGTCCAGACAGGTATTCTGAATACACCACCGTTGCTTGTGTCAACGACGTACTCATTGAACAAATCATCGAGTAAAAGACTCTGTGTTGTTATGTCACCTATGGATGCAGGTTTATTCATACTCGTTGTAAAAATTTATAACAACCAATCACCAACTGGACTAACTATACAGTCGAATGATACAGCTGGTCAATGTTCACGACAGTCATCGACGCTGTGTCATCATATTTCGACGATTTGTATTTCAAACGCTCGGCTGCCTTACGCGATACAAAAATTAATGTCAAAGAGTTTAACATACTCTTCACGACGACGTACGGTGCGAAAGAGGTTATGTTCAAACAAGTCGTCAGGCATAATAATAATGATGATAATGAGGTTGGCGATAATGGCAAAAAAGCAGCAGCAGCAGCAGCAGCAGCAGTGGTCGAGAATAAGTTTCCCGAAAATAAAAATGTGATGGAAACACCTGAAAAACATATCGATGTAGAGAGTACTGACCAGCCACCACCGAGGAAGAAACAAAAGAAGGAAGTATCTGACACAAGAAAATTGAGAAGGAAAACTTTTACCCCCTCGATCGTAATGCACAAATCTATATTTGATTTGGTTTGAAAAGAATAGTGATCTGTATCGAAGAACGAATGAAAATGCTGAACGAAATTTTCGAATATGTACAAAAATGTAGATTTCGAATCGAGGATGAAATTGTGTGGGACATCTTCTTTCACAAAATTACAAAAACCTACCTTGCGATTTGTGTTTTGAACAAATTCTTTTAGACAATCGGGAAGAAATGTGTAATTCCATAAAATCACAAACGTCAAAGGGTTTCTTTGCACATGGTTTGTTAAATATAACTGCGTATGAACTTATCGTGCGATTGTGGGACATCTTCTTTCACAAAATTACAAAAACCTACCTTGCGATTTGCGGTTCGAACAAATTCTTTTAGACAATCGGGAAGAAATGTGTAATTCCATAAATTCACAAACGTCAAAGGGTTTCTTTCCCATGGTCTGTTAAATATAACTGCGTATGAACTTATCGTGCGATTTTTAGCATTAATAATCAAAAATACAAAAACCACGTTTAATGCTGTACTTTAAAATTAACATCTATCATCATTCAAGCTGAAATAAATTACTTTTTAAAGTTTCCACGGCTTGTCCATCTGTAACCTGATATCTTTAAGCAAATGTGTCATTCATAAGGAACACTTCTTCTAAGATGTGTCGCCTTGGTCTTTGATCTTGGAGTGTCGTCGTTTATTTTTTTTATTTTCGCCTGGTGTGTGTCTGTGTGTGTGTGTGTGTGTGTGTGTGTGTGTGTGTGCGTGCGTGTGTGTACATGCGTGTGTGAGTAATATACTTTCTTTGCTCTTGTATTTATACTTATATACAGCAATTTCCTGAAAGAGGATGTAGCGGCATATTTTTCGAATTTTCTGATTTGACACAAATTATACTTTCAATAACTCGGTTTTGAAGACGTTTACAAGCATTGTCGAAGGGGGCGACACCGGTTAGTCTTGTCAGACGCGGTTCCCCATCTTCGATATTCACGAAAGCCCGGGAGGGGGAGCTTTTCGCGATACAGGAGCTCGCGAAGGCCGCAGGTGAGGGGGAGCTTTTCGCGGCAGGTAAGCTCTATGAATGTTTTCGCGTTATGTATATTTATCGGTATATCCTGTTATAATTACTGTTATTATTATTACGATAAATCAATCATTTACGTCAGATTATCGCGTACGGACGTTTTGAAAATTGTCGTCAAGTTTAAAATTCTCTATGGATACACGGTGGAAACACCCCTGGACGTGGCTGGTATGTTTCTGTATGGTACAGGATGTGGAAAAACAATTTTCGTGACCAGATATTTAAAAAATTTACACTTAATGGCGGATAACTCGTTCGATTCGGTGATTTTTTATTACAGCGAATGGCAAGATAAATATCGTTATAAAATAATTGTAGCTGCTAAGTCACCCGCTACGCAACTTGGGATCGAATTTCGAGGTTTACCAAACCCTGACGATTTCTCGAAGGAGAATGATATTAAAAAGTTGATTATAATTGACGATCTTATGCGAGAATTGTCGAGTAATACAATCATGGACCTTTTTACCAAAGTCAGTCATAAAAATTTGAGTGTAATTTTCATCACGCGAAATATTTTTCACCAAGGTCGTGGACAACGGGACATTTCACTTAATACCAATTACCTAGTTTTGTTTAAAAATCCTCGAGATAGGACTCAAATTCAGCATCTCACACGGCAAGTATATCCGGAAAATTCAAAGTTTCTACAAGAAGCTTACAGAGATGCAACTTATCGCCCGCACGGTTCTTCTTATAGATCTTCTTATTATAATATCTTCTCTTAGATATTAAACAAACCACACCGGATGATTTTAGATTTTGTACATGTATATTCCCGGATGAACAACCTCACGTTTCATGTGTACCGAAACGTAAATGAAAGAAAGTGAACAAGTTTCAAAAAAAGCGCCCATGTATTTATTATGTTCAATATCCGGTTAACCGCGGCGATGGCAGTATCGACCGTTTAACATAAAAATAACAAAAATAATCTCCTCACAAGAAATCGTAAAGATAGAAATCCTGCACAAAAAGGATACTGCAGTATTCCGTGTTTTTCACCCTTTAGAAAATCTCGCTTTATTATACGCTCTGTGTCATGCTGATAAACAACAATGTAAAGCGCTACTGAAAACCGCCGACAAAAACTCGTTAAAATCACGAAAGAAGAGTTTACTTCGAAAGCATAAACAAACATTACACACACTCATATTGTCTGCGGAAAAGAGGGGAAAAGAAGATCTAAACAGATCGATGGTGGTGGTGGTGGTGGTGGTCGTGGTACTGGTGGAGGCTGTACGTGGAAACTGAAAAGGTACGCTTCTTTTACAAAAAGGTGGAAATAGGACACCGATTTTTTAACACCAGTTATCAGTGCTATTTTCGCAAAATTACTCGGCACCGCCAGTGATTAAAAAACATTGCCTTATGAAGTATGCAAAGATAATAATACAAGTTCCCGAAAATGCGGTACGTTAAGGTTGGTAACCTACAAATACGTGGTATCCCGAACTAAGATTTAAAGTAAACGTTGCACCGCATGACCTTGTTGACGCGCCCTTGAACTTGACCCCCAAATCTTTAAACGAGAAGACGGGTGAATTAACAATCAGGAATGTAGTGAGGTTACGCTTACCTCCAATTACGATCCGGAATTGGAGTAAACCCTCCAAAAGATAAAAAGGTCATCGATGGACAACGTATCACGATTAATCGTCAAACAGATTTTTATATTGGACCCATTTCCCGAAAAGTCGGCGCAATCTAATTTCGATCGTTTCATTCGCGGAACGAACTAAAAGTCTACAAATGTCTATGTCGCTATTCGTGCGCAAACAGAAAAATCGTAAACGACAAATTCACAAACTCCGCGAGGATGAATACAGGGTGATTCTCCATTCAATGACTTCCGGAAAATAGTAGATTCCTTGATCAATTCTAGGACTGTTTTCCAAATGCAAAAAATTTGTGTGAAGTATAGTTTTCAAATTATTTAGCATTAACGTCAGCCAATAGGAACAGGAGTTGCTTGATTGTCGCGACGATTGCATTGACAGTGAACATCGAAATTGCAAATAAAAAAATGCGCATCGGCGATGAGCCGCCCTTTTTTGTTTTCGAGCGAGCAACGTGTGCATCGGCGTCGTAACCCCTAACCTGCATTTCGCTATCCACAAAAAAATGAAAAACGCATAACTGATATGAAATGCGTATTAAATGCAGGATAGATTGTTTATAAAGAAAGGAATTATAAATGTCCAGGATTACAAATAAATAAAATTATCTAAAATAAAAGAGTTTTGAAGGAATTATCGATGAAATCATTGCTTAAATAATCATTGTTTATAACGATTACTGATAACTAGTGCAGAAAATTCTTTATAAAGTTCAAATAAGGAAAATATCGTTTTGAAGCAATTCGCGGCGGAATCATTGTTTAAATAATCATTGTTTATAACGATTATTGATAACTTGTGAAGAATATTCTTTAGAAAGTTCCAATTTTCCAAACACTTCAAAAACACTGCTTGAAATATCGAAAATATTGTTATGAAACAATTAGAGACAGAATCATTGTTTAAATAATCATTCTGTATAACGATTTCTTCTAATCTGGATAGAATATTCTTCTTAAAGTTAAAATTTTGCATACACTCCAAAAATACTGTTTGAAATAAGGAAAATATTCTTTTGAAACAATTCGCGGCGGAATAATTGTTTAAATAATCATTGTTTATGACGATTACTGATAATTTGTGCAGAATATTCTTTATAAAGTTCCAATTTTCCAAAGACTTCAAAAACACTGCTTGAAATATCGAAAATATCGTTTTGAAACAACTCTAGACAGAATCATTGTTGAAATAATTATTGTTTATAACGATTACTGTAAAATGCGTATAACTTGTGCAGAAAATTCTTTATAAATTAAAAATTTTGTATGCTCTTTAAAAATACTGTTTGAAATAAGGAAAATATCGTTTTTAAATAATTCGCGGCGGAATCATTGTTTAAATAATCGCTGTTTGAAATGATTACTCATAACTTGTGCAGGAAATTCATTATAAATTTCAAATTTTGCATTCTCTTTAAAAATACTGTTTGAATTTAGGAAAATATTGTTATGAAACAATTCGCGGCAGAATAATTATTCTCTATAACGATTTCTGAAACTTATGCAGGAAATTCTTTATAAAGTTAAAATTTTGCATGCTCTTTAAAAATACTGTTTGAAATAAGGAAAATGTTGTTTTGAAACAATTCGCGGCAGAATAATTATTTAAATAATCATTCTTTATAACGATTTCTGACAACTTCTGCAGGAAATTCTTTATAAAGTTAAAATTTTGCATGCTCGTTAAAAATACTGTATGAAGTAAGGGAAATATTGTTTTGAAACAATTCGCGGCGGAATAATTGTTTTGTGACGTAGTCACAGATCAAACCCGGTAACTCTAATCGACGAGAGCGTTCCGGGGGAATCCTTCCCCCTATTTGCCGCTGATCTCGACCGCCGTACCGGGGATACGCGTTATGGAGGCTCGTGCCTCCCCGTCGTCGCTCCTCTAGTCAGTCGCCGTCGGGAGTTCCTTACCCACACATGGAGACGAGCGACGCCGGGACTTCTCTCTCCTTCTCTCCAAAGGCAGGAGCCGAGGCGTTAGACGCGATCCGTATCTCTCTCTCTCTCTCTCTCTCTCTCTCTCTCTCTCTCTCTCTCTCTCTCTCTCTCTCTTTCTCCGAAGGAGAAGCCTGTACGAGCGGGCAGCGCGACCGCCACGCTTCTCCCTCCTTCCACGGATCGCCCCGACATCGGGCCCCGAAGTGGTGCCATTCGAGAATCATCGAGGAGACGAACGCGCGCGCGCTTCAGTTCAGTTGAGTACCGCCTCTTGCTCAGTCGAGTACAGCCTTTTGCGCGATCAAGGAGAGCTCGTGCACGAACCGCAAAATTCGAAAAACAGTACGTTTTTTTCTTTTCTTTTTCTTCTGTCGGTGTCCAACGACAGGGTGACGTGTCGGATCCCGCGACAAGTGAGGCAGGAATTAACAGGAATTCGGAAACCCGTGTGTGGTGCCACCAAGGACTCGCCGAGGAGAGGACGCCGACTCCAGGCCCCGTGAAGCCTCATCCGGAGCGGCCACTTCTGGACCCCGACTTCCGGTTCAGCAACCAGACGGTCCACCAGCTCCCGTGAGTAGCCAGCGTTACCAAAATTGTGCTTGCCCCCCTCCCCCGTATTCTGGTGTTTCAAGTCGAACTTAAATTACCCTCGCGCCTCCGCGACACATTTCCTGCGGTCATTTTTTTTGCGTAACGATCCCATTCGCGAGATTAGGGCCCCGCGCCGTAGGTAACTTGTAGAATATTGTAACTTAGAATTTACGTAAAATACATCGATCTTAGAAAAATCATTGTGTAAATTCATTTCGATCCCCCCTTTTGAGGAGGGGTTATAAAATGGCATCCCTGGTAAAATCTAACTAGATTTCCAAAAAATTGTGAAATTTGTGTCGGGAAACTTCGCCGGAGAAAGCTTATTTTTTTGTTTTGTTGTTTTGTCGTTTGAGAGTCGCGTTTTTCCAGCTCCGACAGTATGGTTCGCGCCCCCTCTTTTTCCCTTGGCGTAATAATTAATATTAAGAATATAGATATAGAGAAAGGAGGATATTTATATTTAATGTGCCTCCTTTTCCGTCCTTCGAATTTCCTTCGCTACTCCTCTTCCTCTATCAATAAATATTGCAATCCCATTGCTGGCCTGGAGATAGCGTGACGTTATACGACGTCCGCATTGTTGTCCCGAACCAGACTCCTAACTCCGAGTATTATTGAATATTAATTATTGAATAATATTAATATAGTATTGAATTTCGAGAGATTATAAAATCTATTTTCTTTTTGGTGTTTTGAATTCAAATCGTTTTTCATGTTCATACAATTTTTAGTACAAATAATTTTTAAGTTTGAATTTGCACCGTTTGAAAATAATTAATTACTTATTTAATATATTATTTCGAAATTGTATATCATAAAGATAATCACTTTTCAGAAATTGAAAACAACTTCGAAAATAAATAGAGTTAATCTCCAGTAAATTATGTGTGAGCTTTGTAAACAATAACAAAGCCGTAAATTTCGTCAGTAAACAATAGATTCCTTTCGACGTATTCTGAGAAATTATCGGGAACGACCTTCTTTACGTTTCTTCCCAACCGATCTCCCTGAATATTGCGATGTGGATGAATGATTGTAATAGTTCGTTGCATGAATAATACGAATGTATACTTGTGTTTATCTTTTCAGCATTTATTATTCTCTTTATGGTGTTCCCCCCGTATTCCCCTACGGGCCGATAATTACGTTGGCCTAAGTAAGTGTTGTCGTCCCTGGAATAACTAATATTTGAAAATACCGGGAAATAAATGACGTACTTTTCCAGTTATTTTTCAACGCTCGTTTATAATATTTAGTAAATTGAAACTTAAATATTAATTCGCTAATTAGAGTCGGGAACGGAATTTAGAATTCTTTTTATCAAAATAAACTTTCTTTTCAATTCCGATCTAGTTTTCCAGATTCAATTTAATTCTAGGAAACTTCAGAAAAATTTTAAATTGTCTCACAATAGTGAGGAACGAAGTTGAAATTTAATTAATTTTGAGGTTGTGTCCCGTTTTTTGATTTAATAGCAAATATCCCGGAAGAGTCAGGTTAGTTTGATACATTCAATTTAAAACGTTTTAACGACTTTCGCGATTTCAGGTACAGGATTTCCCCCTCCCCTAGCAGCAAACCATAGAGAGACACGCAGCTCCGGCAATCGGGTTGAAATAAATTTCGATTGATTTATTATGTAATGAGATAATTAATATAATTAATATATATTGTATGTACCAGTGCGGCAACCCGAAAAATTTTCTAGCATATCAGTCCTGTCGGGACGCGCGATCCCCCTACCCTTCGCGGTTTGTACTATAGCAACCGTTGTTGAGGTGTCGGTTGTGACAGATAACTGTCGCGCGCCTCTGTAAATAAAAAGTTTTGGCATCTGGGGAACCCTCCCCCCTCCTTTTTTTTCTTTTTTGACTTTTGTTGTTGTTGCTTTCGCTCTTGTTCTTATTCTGCGCCTATTTTGAGAGCTTTTGGCTATCGGTCCGCGGAGGCCGAAATTGCATTCTCTTTATATTTTTTTTTGGCAACGTGGGTAACACGTACCCGAGCGCCAGATATCCGGTTATGACCCCATATCAGCGAAGCCGAGTTTTTTTTTGAGCTTCGTATTCGTTTTTTGCATAAGTTGGACCGCAGGTCGTTCGATTTACGAACCCGGCAGCTCGACGTAGAATCTCGAACTGCGCGGTGACCTTTAGGAGCGTCCGAACTTTTTCTTCTTTTTTTCTCCTTTTTCTTCTTTTTTTCTCCTTTTTCTTCTCTCTCGTTCTTTTCAGGACAATGGATACATTCTTATCCACTCCCACTAGTTCCCCGGCAACGGTGGTGCCCACGTTAACGGTGGTAACTCCCACCACTACCTCGGAACACCCGTCTATTACCACGACACCCGTGGCATTCTCGGCTACCTTGACTAACGTCACCCCCTGCTGCGCAGCGGGGCGACAAATCGCCAGCCTTGCCCAAATCTCGGCAATACGGACGGAAATCGACAGAATAGTAGATCTACGCGACCTTATCGGTAGATGCGATAAGGCCGAGCTCCTGATCTCCAGATCAGTAGAGGTAATCCGGGATCGGCTGGTGCGGTACACCATTTTGCGGCGATTCCCGGATACCCCGGTCGAGTGGAACGCCAGTGCGGATGGGCGCGGTGACCAACCCCCTATACGTTGTTCGAAGCTGTAGGTTGCCCCGTTAATCAGCTTCGCCAGTCGTGTGCTCACTAAAGCCGAGCGAAAATATACGGTCACGGAAAAAGAGTGCCTCGCCGTCCTCTGGGCCGTGAAGAAATACAGACCCAATATAGAGGGAACGCACTTTAGAATTATAACGGATCATAGCAGCCTGCAATGGCTGAGGATTCTTCGTGACCCGACCGGCAGACTAGCGCGGTGGGCTCTGGCCATGCAGGCCTATGATATGAAAATCGAGCATAGAATGGGTACCCTCAACGTGGTGCCCGATGCTCTTTCGCGGATGTACGAGATCATTGAAGAAGCCCTTTGCGCCCTTGGAGATACAGAGGATAAGTGGTATACTCAGAAAATGGGGAATATTCGAAAGTTCCCTCCGAAATATCCCGATTGGCGCATTGAAGACAACCGAATATATTTCCACCGACAACACCCTATTATCGAGGCTGCCGTGAGCGACCTCGACGCCTGGAAGCTGGTCCTTCCCGCGGACTCGCGGGCTCGTGCCCTGAGTGACGCACACGATTGTCCGCAAGCCGGCCACTTAGGAGTGGATAAGACATATCACCGTCTTATCCAGGACTTCTATTGGCCCGGCGTCTTCCAGGACGTCGCGAGGTTCGTCGCCCGTTGTCCCGAGTGCCAGAGACAAAAAGTCTCCCAGCAAGCCCCTACGGGAATCATGTGCGAGAGAACGATCGAAAGTCCATGGATGACAGTCAGTTCCGATGTCATGGGACCATTTCCGCCCAGTAAGCGTCAAAATCAATTCGTGGTAGTTTTTCAGGATATGTTCACGAAATATATAGAAGTGAAACCCCTCCGTGCCGCCACTGGATCGGCTATAACGGCCGCCTTCGATAGTCTCGTGATAAATAGATGGGGTTGCCCAAAGTATTTTCTATCGGATAATGCGAAACAATACGATAACTCGCAGGTAAAGACACATTTGAGTCAATTGGGTATTGTCTCCGCTTGAACTCCCCCCTACCACGCACAGGCGAATCCAGTCGAGAGGGTTAATAGAACCCTCAAAACAATGATGTGTACTTTCGTGTCGCATGATCATCGCGACTGGGACGCGCATCTTGAGGAATTTACATTCGCCCTGAATACTGCGGTCCAGTCATCGACCAAGATGACTCCCGCATTTCTTAATTACAGTCGCAACCCGGTACTGATTAGGAATTTGCGTACTGACCTCTCCCCTCCTTCGCTCACGCTCCATAAGGATCCGGAGTTCTGGCATGACCGGATGAGGAGGCTACCGTTAATCCATGATTGGGTACATCGTAATCTTGAGCGCGCTGCGTCGCGCCAAGCCGAGTATTATAACCATTCTCACCGAGAAGTAACATACCAGGTGGGTGACCTAGTACTACATCGCATCCGTTTCCTTTCTTCAGGGATCCAAAATTTCGCGGCCAAACTCGCGCCCAAATTCAGCGGCCCCCACCGTATCCTGCGGGTAATCTCTCCCGTTGTCTTTGAGCTCGACGACCCCGCGAGTCGTCGGAACCCTAGGGCCCATATTAAAGATTTGAAACCGTATCACGCTCCCGACGAGGGGAGTAATTCTACAAACGACCGGACCGTGTCGACTAATACGCACGAAAACCCTTCTAGCCATCGGTCGAAACCAACTATTCAGAATCCGGTGAGTGCCGACCCAGTGCCGCGTCGCCACGGTCGACCTCCGAAACCAGCCGGCAAGGCCGCCGGAGACAGTCGAACCGACTTTCACTCGCAGGCGCCCCGGTCGTCCGCGAAGAGTGTCGACCAGGTGCGCGCCTCCCCCACCCACACCATTATTGGAACGACGTTATGGTCTACGATCCCGGAGAACCTAACTGCTGCACTAGTACCCCGATATTTTGCAAAAATGCCCCCGAAAATAATACACTGGTTTAAATAGCATTAATTTACAATTCGCCTAGGAAGAAACAGATGACATTACGATGCTTTGTGATCCCCTTATCAATGTAGCGCTGTCCTTGTTTTGTTCCAGATTGCAGCTCAAGGATGCCGAGAAAGCGGGTGAAGACCCGCTGGGCGAGCCTGCCCTTCGAGGTAACTCTCGTGAGACGAGGAGGGAGCCTGGTCCTTTCGCCACCACCCCACGCACCAGCAGCGACCCCGCAACCACTTCCGCCCCTCACCGGCACCGAGTTCCCTCCACTCCCGGTCCTGCCGGACCCGCAACCGCTGGTTGAAGTGAAAGTAGTGAGATATGCGGTCCCGACCGCGTTGAACCCGGTACCTCCGTGCCTCAGCTGTTTGCGGCCGTTGCAATTGGGGACGGCTGTACAACTTGAGCCGCCGCGTCTGCGACGCCCGCATCCGAAAACGCCGCCTGTGCCACCGGGCCCATCGGGGATGAGTTTACCACCCCAGCCGTACGTTCCGGACTGCGTAGCCGCAACTGCGGTGGCCGGCGCCGAGTGCCGGATGTCCGACGTCCTCGAAGGAGGACCCCACAGGGAGGCGAGAAAATTGGCCCCGGAGCTTCCCTCTTCCGCCCCTGATCCGCGGGCCGTAGGGGTATTTTGCGAGTGGGTCTGGCAGGAGGAACGGGAGGGTCGGCGGGGACGGTTCCTGATGGGATCAGCGGAGGTGCCGAATCCTCGTCCGTGGGCTCCGCCCCCGCCCGTGACGACGAATGCCTTGCACCCCTCGCGACCGCGCCCCCTGTCGCCACTTCGATTCGTGAGAGCCACCCCTCCGGCCCCAATGTCCATTCGACTGCCGGCCAATTTTCCTCCGTCTGTATCCCGGACACCGGCCGTTACCCCGCGTGGTAGCGAGCATTCGGGTACCGGTCCCTGTCCAGCGAGGCCCACCAACGTGATGGAGGCCCGCCCGGTTGATGGGAACCACCAGATGCACGTTGCACCCCGGTCACGAACGGCCATCCGACGTCGTCGGAGAGGATCGCGGCGTGCCGGACGAACTCGCCGGGGTCGTGAGGTCGCTCGCCCTGCCCGCGAGGTCGCTCGCCGGTTAGCCGCGCCCACACCTGACCCAACGACCCCGCAACGTCCACCATCCCTGTTGGTGGTCGAAATAGCGCCGAACCGGGCGATTTTGATCCGCGCGGCGCCGGAGCCCGCAAGGGAGGCGGCCGCGATCACGCTACCCGGCGTGGCCGTAGCACCGTAGGTCCTAGCATCAACCGCCCCAGGGCCAATACGCGTCTCCGCTGCGGAACGCCGGTGATGGAACGCCGGTGATGGAACTGTGGCCTACGAGGCCACCCGGCGCATCGTTGCAACCAGCGACTGCCGGTGGGAAGGAGACCACGGGAGGGCGACACTAGTGCGCACCCGCACTAAGTAAGGTGCACCCGGTTGGTGCTCGTGAAGGTCGTCTCCTTCCCCCCAACAGCGCATAGGAAGTTGTCCCTGGCGTTTCTGTTGGCCCTTTGCGATATACATTGCGATATACATTGAGATATAAATTGCGATTTTTCGTATTTACGTTTTTGTTTGAATTATTTTCAATGACTTGCTTTATCTCGCGCTCCGCGAAGCGATGATGAAGCGATGATTACTACCCTCTTCTTCAACGGAATTGTGTTTGGTTGCCTCTTGCGTTTGAGTTGTCCCTTCGTACAGAAATCCATATACGTGTGTGCACGGATGCATAAATGTAGAATCGACCTTAAGCTCCTAGAGTTGAGCATTTATCACATGTAAGTTTCTTAATTCGGTCGGAAGGAACGTAACCGCGTTTTTCAGTTTTCATTTGCGATTTGTGTCAGTCCATCGCGTTCAAATATTAATAATAGATCATTTTTTTTTGTTACGGCATGTCGTCGTCAATCGTGTTCCGATTGCTTCTGATTGCGATATTGGTGTGTTTCGATTTGCAACTGTTACAAGTAATTAGCCGATCTAATAAAAATCCCCGACTATGATGCGTTACGATTTGATACACAAATTCTATAATTTTTTTTTGGTGTCGTGGCTCAGTCCCCGACAATACCGAGTAAATTCCTGTTGCGTGCCCCAGTGGCCGCAAAGGATGTAAGAAGAGATAGTTCAGTTGCGCTAAATCATATGGTGGAGTTTGAGTTCGTGGAATCGCACCCGTCTCTAAAAAAAAAAAAATTTTTTTTGTGGATTAGCACTTATTCACACTAAGTCTTCGAGTAACTTTGAATTGCGTGAACCCGCGGTTCTGTTTAATAATTAGAATGTCGCTAAGTCATGAATCGTAGTTAGTTTATTCGGGCCCTACGCTAACTCGCGTAGGTAGCGAATTTGGAGTTTGGCTCACGCCTAATCGCGCAAATTCTCATTTAATATTGGTGTCTTTACGATACGTCTTTAAAAGTCGTCGTCCCATGGCGTTTTCGTTGGGCCATCAGCAGCTCTAACGAACGGACTTTCATTAGATTTATTCAATGTCCGATAGTGCTGAGATACGCTCATACTGGTAGTAGTAGTGCATTGCGTCGAAAACCGGCTTGGAATCCGCGTAGTTTGAGTTATGCACTCGGTTTGCTTGAGTTTGTATTACGTCTAGTCACGCCGCCTATGCGTTCTCTTGATATTGCACTAAATCGCGCATTTAGATAACCTACGTTGGTTTTACGCTAAGCAGCGCGACTTTATCAGCCCCATGGGTACGTCTCGGACGACGCACGCATTTGATAACTTCAAGCCTAATTCGCGCTGATTCGCGCATGCAATGTGCTAAGCCACGTTTTCGAGTAATTAAATTTCCACGCCGCGATAAACCGCGATCTTCTTGAGTCAATTTGGTATCAGTCGCAATAAAAACACAGTGGAGGTATTTGCTGTCCCCTCGCGTTTGGTTGGCCCCGGAAAATATCGTGCCGTTGTAAACTATGCTATTGCAGATGCGCTTCGCAGTTGCGTAATCTGTCTAGCGTAGCGCGATATGCCCCCTCCCCCCCCCCCAAGTTTATCGTATGGCCGCCTAAAGTGAGTCGGAACCTCGATAGCCCGACGTGACATCCTCGCCTGCGAATCTACGAGTATAGAGTTTGCCCGGACATACTTCTAGAAATGGCTAATGTTTCAATTTCAGGTAGACCTCCTAAGGCTCTTCTCATTGCTTTATGTTCGTAAATGATAGCCACTCGTGCTGTGAAGTAGTACACCGTGCAAATTCGGTTCTGTAGTAGAGGTCGTTGGGTGGTCCACGGCGGGACTTAGTATTTTAGGAAATTCAGCGAGTTGACATTTCCTCGCCTCTGTCCCATTGCATTCAGTTGGCCCAACGGCAAAAATAGCCGCCCTACCCCATCGTGAGCATGTATCGGCCGCATCAGAAAATATCATCTCAGACCCTTTGTTGTCGTTGCGTATTGTACTGTCCCTCTTTTGTTTGTTACGCGGATTCCTCTTCATTCCATCGTTCTCTCCATCCTCCACGACGTCATAGCTGGTATGATGATTGTAAATGTATGGAACTGGATGAGGCGAATCCCAATCGTGCGATAGAAATTAAGGCCTAGTTATAAGTCACACTATATCAGCCAGATGGCGATTTTGCTATTCCGGGTGAACAGGGAAGTAACCCGTAGAACCTGTCACTTTTTTATGTATCGCCTAGTTGCGATTTTTTATTTTTCTTGTATTTGCGACTCTAATCTTAGTAGCGAGTCTGATTGCGATATTTCGTTTTTTTGGTTATGAATTGTGACGATGGTATGTCTTTGCGATGCCTTGTTCTTAGGCTCACACTTGTGTGACATTTCTCTGTAGTATGGATTTGAGTGATGTTCAATGTGCAAACATGATCATTGCCATATGCGGGCATAATACTGAGTTTGTGTGATTCTGCGTAACGTTCGAACGTGCGTCAGTGAATCTGCGTATTCACCATTTTAGTTCTTTTCGATCTCATTGCGAGCGCCCCCCCCCCCTTCCCCTTGCGATTTTGTGTTCGGTGCCTCTAATGGCTAGTTAGCTATCTCACTGTGTAGGCCTCAGGGCAATTTATTCCCAGTGGCGAAGGAGACGCCTCTGTTGTAAGTGTTTTAGATTTAACTTTGTGAAGTGTTTTAGATTTATGTAAAGTGCCCCACAGTGATATTTATCGAGATGGACAGATCAAGTGAAGTGCTCCCCAGTGACATTTATCGAGATGGACAGATCAAGTGAAGTGCCTCTCGGATCTAACCTCTAAGATCAAACCCGGTAACTCTAATCGAGGAGAGCGTTCCGGGGGAATCCTTCCCCCTATTCGCCGCTGCCCTCGACCGCCGTACCGGGGATACGCGTTATGGAGGCTCGTGCCTCCCCGTCGTCGCTCCTCTAGTCAGCCGCCGTCGGGAGTTCCTTCCCCACATACGGAGACGAGCGACGCCGGGACTTCTCCCTCCTTCTCTCCAAAGGCAGGAGCCAGGCGATAGACGCGATCCCGTATCTCTCTCTCTCGGAAGGAGAAGCCGGTACGAGCGGGCAGCGCGACCGCCACGATTCTCCCTCCTTCCACGGATCGCCCCGACATCGGGCCCCGAGGTGGCGCCACTCGAGAATCATCGAGGAGACGAAGGCGCGCGCTTCAGTTCAGTTCAGTACCGCCTCTTGCTCAGTCGAGTACAGCCTATTGCGCGATCAAGGTGAGCTCGTGCGCGAACCGCAAATTTCGAAAAACAGTACGTTTTTTTCTTTTCTTTTTCTTCTGTCAGCTTCCAACGACAGGGTGAAGTGTCGGATCCCGCGACAGGTGAGGCAGGAATTAACAGGAATTCGGATACCCGTGTATGGTGCCACCAAGGACTCGCCGAGGTGAGGACGCCGACTTCAGGCCCCGTCAAGCCTCATCCGGAGCGGCCACTTCTGGACCCCGACTTCCAGTTCAGCATCCAGACGGTCCACCAGCTCCCGTGAGTAGCCAACGTTACCAGAATTGTGATTGCCCTCCCCCCCTCCGCGTATTCTAGTGTTTCAAGTCGAACTTAAATTACCCTCGCGCCTCCGCGATACATTTCCTCCAGTCATTTTTTTTGCGTAACGATCCCATCCGCGAGATTAGGGACCGCGCCGTAGGTAACTTGTAGAATATTGTAACTTAGAATTTATGGAAAATACATCGATCTTAGAAAAATCATTGTGCAAATTCATTTCGATCCCCCCTTTTGAGGAGGGGTTATAGTTTAAATAATCATTCTGTTTAACGATTTCTTCTAATCTGGGTTGGATATTCTTCTTAAAGTTAACATTTTACATACACTCCAAAAACACTGTTTGAAGTAAGGAAAATATAGTTTTGAAACAATTCGCGGCAGAATATTTTTTTAAATAATCATTGTTTAAAACGATTTCTGAAAAATTCTGCAGGAAATACTTTATGAAGTTAAAATTTTGCATGCTATTTAAAAATACTGCTTGAAATATCGAAAATATCGTTTTGAAACTAATCTCGATGGAAATCATTGTTTAAATAACCATTGTTTATAACGATTACTGATAACTTGTGCAGAACAGTCTTCATAAAGTTCCAATTTTCCAAACACTTCAAAAACACTGCTTGAAATATCGAAAATATCGTTTTGAAACAATTCGCGGCGGAATAATTGTTTAAATAATCATTCTGTATAACGATTTCTTCCAACCTTGGTAGGATATTCTTCTTAAAGTTAAAATTTTGCATACACTCCAAAAATATTGTTTGAAATAAGGAAAATATAATTTTGAAGCAATTTGCGGCGGAATCATACTTTAAATAATCATTCTTTATAACGATTTCTGATAACTTATGCAGAATATTCTTTGTAAAGTTAAAATTTTGCATGCTATTTAAAAATATTGTGTGAAATAAGGAAAATATCGTTTTGAAACTAATCTCGATGGAATCATTGTTTAAATAACCATTGTTTATAACGATTACTGATAACTTGTGCAGAACATTCTTCATAAAGTTCCAATTTTCCAAACACTTCAAAAACACTGCTTGAAATATCGAAAATATCGTTTTGAAACATTTCGCGGCGGAATAATTGTTTAAATAATCATTCTGTATAACAATTTCTTCCAACCTTGGTAGGATATTCTTCTTAAAGTTAAAATTTTGCATACACTGTAACGAGCCGTTGATCTCGACCGCGCGGAAGAGAAAGAGCGACGGAGAGAAAGAGGGCCATTACAATATTTATCGACGTGTGAAAGAACGAAAATACCAAGGACGAGATGCGCGCTTTTTCCGGCCGGTCGGCCATTTTGGATCCGAAGCCCACGTGGGATCCGAGCGCGCATCAAGGGACATGCGCGCGCAATGACATGGCGCTGGCGCTGATGCGGCTCTACATGCGCAGAAGAGGTGCAACGGCGCCCTGGCAGCTCAGCATAGAAAGTGGGCAACAGACGGGCCGAGTTCCAAGCTCGGAGCGCAAGTGTCGCCGCAATGGGGCGCAGGCGCTCCAAATTCAAATGAGGGGCGGGCTGTCAAACTAAAGTCTAGCAAATGACATTCAAATGTTTGACAGTTCCCGTCCCGATTCTTAGTAAAAATGGAACTCGGCGACATAACTGGACATAGGGATACTTACCGAGGTATTATAAGACCTGGTAAGTGTCCCTCAAACTCTCTTCTTCCTGGACACTCTTACATTTTGGACTCTTCTTGTGGACTCCTGGAGACGACTCGCTGCCTCCTCAACTTTGGAGAACCTGGCTGCTCCAGATAAAAAGTGGGCCCACACAATTCTTCAGCCAGCATCGAATTTCAATAACTCATGGAGGCGGCGAGGACTAATTTTTGACCAGAAGGACACCAGGAACTGACGACGGCACTCCGTTCGTCAAGGACACAAGAGGCTGCTGGTCCTCTCCCTCGTGGTCGCGAGGGAGTGCGACACCTAAATAGGTTCATGAGGTGACAGCAGCCGAATACCCAATCACCAGGCGGATGGAGGACAACCCGAACCCAAGTAGAGGAATGACGCCGAAGAAAGAAGACTAAAAAGTAAGCCTCTTTCTCTTCCGTCCGTACTAAAATGATATAATGAATATGTGCATTTAGTTTATGTATATGTGTTAATTTATTAATGTATATGTATGTGTGTGAGAGTGCAATATGAGATGAATGTGTGTCCGCGTCTTAAATTTATCCCGCGTAAATTATTCCGTCGTCGACGAAATGACCGTTTTTATTATGTATGACCCCACATCACTTACCGACGACTCGACAACTAGTTTTTAATCTTGACTCTTATTTTTTATGTGCAGTGACGACCTCGAGTGTGTTGGCATGAATGTGGTAATTTTTATTATATAACGAGTTCAATTATTTGTATAATTCGAAGTTATAAAATACATTTTAATTTAATGACAAAGATAATTATAACTTTTATTTCAGTACCAGCGATTCCAATCTACGATTTTAATTCATTTATAATATTTATAATGATTGGCGAATAATTTGACATGTTTTAATTTTATATGGTTGGACGAATCAGAAAGTTTTATCTAATTGACTCCGATTCGTTTCAACACTCCAAAAATATTGTTTGAAATAAGGAAAATATAATTTTGAAGCAATTTGCGGCGGAATCATACTTTAAATAATCATTCTTTATAACGATTACTGATAACTTGTGCAGAACATTCTTCATAAAGTTCCAATTTTCCAAACACTTCAGAAACACTGCTTGAAATATCGAAAATATCGTTTTGAAACAATTCGCGGCGGAATAATTGTTTAAATAATCATTCTTTAAAACGATTTCTTCCAACCTTGGTACGATATTCTTCTTAAAGTTAAAATTTTACATACACTCCAAAAACACTGTTTGAAGTAAGGAAAATATAATTTTGAAGCAATTTGCGGCGGAATCATTGTTTAAATAATCATTGTTTATAACGATTACTGATAATTTGTGCAGAATATTCTTTATAAAGTTCCAATTTTCCAAACACTTCAAAAACACCGCTTGAAATATCGAAAATATTATTTTGAAACAACTCGAGACAGAATCATTGTATAAATAATTATTGTTTATAACGATTACTGTAAAATGCGTATAACTTGTGCAGAAAATTCTTTATAAATTAAAAATTTTGTATGCTCTTTAAAAATACTGTTTGAAATATGGAAAATATCGTTTTTAAACAATTCTCGATGGAATCATTGTTTAACTAATCATTGTTTATAACGATTACTGATAACTTGTGCAGAATATTCTTTAAAAAGTTCCAATTTTCCAAACACTCCAAAAACACTGTTTGAAGTAAGGAAAATATAATTTTGAAGCAATTTGCGGCGGAATCATTGTTTAAATAATCATTGTTTATAACGATTACTGATAATTTGTGCAGAATATTCTTTATAAAGTTGTTACGTCCAGCGTCGAACACACCGGAGTACAAATAATAAAAGAAAGAAGTTTTTAAAATTTATTATTCGTCCCTCTTACCTTGGGACGACCGGGATGGTGGAGAAATGGTGAAATAAAATATACAATTATTATTATCATTATTATAATTTATATTTTAGGTACATTACAAAATATTGGAAGATAGTATGATTTTTGGAAAGGATACTAGGGAATAATTGATTTGGGGTTCAATTAATTAACAAAAAAAACGTGGTTAGATTGATACCTTAAAGTTGGTACCTTAACGAGGAAGCATCCAACTTCAAGTATTTGTTTCTAATCCAAAAAAAAGGAATAAGAAAAGAAGATCCCTTTTGTTTCAATACCTCGAGGTTGGTACCTTGACGAAGAAGCGTCCAACCTCAAACCTTTGAAATAGGATTGGTTTAAAAATCAAATGAATTTAGCAACAAGTCTTTAACTCAATACCTCGAGGTTGGTACTTTGACGACGAAGCGTCCAACCTCAAGCCTTTGAATTTAGATGAAAGAATTTTGTTCAAATAATTAATTCAATACTCGAAGTTGGTACCTTAACTAGAAGCATCCAACCTCAAGCTTTTAAATTAATTTGAATTGTTCTATGGAATAAGGAAAAGAGGAAAAAGAAAAAGGAATTATCCTGGAAATCAAAAAATGGTAAACAAAATTGTATAAATATATGATAAAGATTAAAATAAAACGAACCTTACAAATTGCTTACTAGTCAGAGATTATTTGGGTCCAACTTAGCTTCGACTCCTCAAATTAACTTTTAAACTGTCGACTCCGTAACTGTCGACTTTCGGAATGTCGACTCTCGGACTGTCGACTCTCGGACTGTCGACTTTCGGACTGTCGACTCTCGGACTGATTTTTGAAAATAGGTTTTCCTAAATCATCACCTCGGTTAGAGATCTAGGACTTCTCCCTCTCTATGTTCATGAGATGAGAGTCCAAAATTGTCTTTGTCAAGATTGGACGATAGAGAAAAAGGGGCAGGGCTTATGCCCGGAAAAGTGGGGAAAAGTGGATATGATGTATACTATCTTCCCTTACAATATAATATTATAAACTTATATCTAAACGCAATAATTACGTGGATTACATATTCGCAATTGATGATACATGCATCGCGCAATACTCCGATTACTTATTACTTATAATCATAACTGTTATTAAATTAATACCGTTAAAAAGGTATTAAATTCAATAAGATATACTTCTAAACTTATTGACATAAATCTAATTGTACGCTGACAATGAATTTTATTAGTAACGCTTCTATAATTAATGGTTAATTGATTATAATAGTTGCAATGGTAATTGTTGGTATTACTAAAAGAAAAACAACGAGGACGTGACATCATTCGGGACAAAAATTATTTAGTCTTTTTAGTTTTCCACATGTATTCGACAACAGGAAGTGTTCTATCGGTATAAGATATTTTTAAGTTTATTATGAGATAATGCTCCGGCCGTTGGCTACGGCGGATCATGTGATCGAAAACTGATCTACGAACAATCATATATTTACACGAAACTCGAGAGGGTTCGCGGCATTTCTACTACGATGATGCTCGACATGTATCTCTCGGCCACATGTTGCAAGAAGCTTATCTTCTGGTTGTCGAATGTTGGAAAATAGTATATTTTCTTTTTTTTTAATTTTATTAGTAACAGCTGTGCAAGCTAGAGAAAGATGAAACTCTGGGAAAACTAATTTTTGTTAGAACTAAAAACGTCCCACGTTACACCTCCCCCCTTTAAAATTGATTTCGGGGTGAAAAGATTCTCAAGAAATCAATTCAAATATACAAAAGTTTAAGATATACTTAACAAATACCATTGTTGAAACTTGAATGCTTAAACGTATATTTTATATATAATCAAAATATTTCACAATTAAAATTTTCTTAGGTCTATTCGGAAAGTATTTGTCTTTGTTCGGTCATTTTTTTGTAAACACTCGCTCATAAGAAACAAATTTAAAATCGCACTTAAATTAGTGAACATTACACTTATTAGTTCTTATTATTATAAAAGTTCATAACTGTCATAAATTCTTCTTGTTGACTGTATTTTTCTTGAACATCATTGTTGTAGACTTTCGTGAATAAGAGCTTTCATTGTATGACCGCCATATTTTTCTTCTTGCGATTGCGTTAATTACAAGAATGAATAGTTAGTTCTTTATTTGGCTTTAAAAACCAAACTCCACTGTAGCACAGTTGCCTTAATGTAATTCAATCTGATGTAATGAATGTGGAGAGATCAGATTTTGAAAACAATTCAAATAATGACTGAATGTCTTCGATGTCCAATTGTTGAAAACATTTTAACAAATTTCACCAAAGAAATGAAATTCTAAATTGATTTAGGAAAATTGAAGAATATAATTTCCTTTGGAGACGTCATCTCTAACTGTTGTTTTGTTACACCGATCGAAAATAAACATGATTATCGGTAACGTTATTTTTGAAGTTGATATTGATGTTCGATTCGATTTTGCGGTAAATATCCTATCAAATATGGATTACCTTCATGACTAATGATCAATATAATTGATCAGAATTGAAATTTGACTTCAATCTTGATTCTTCACTCTAATATGGATGTGTGATTCGATGATCGGAATCGATATAATTATTTCTATTCTATCCAGTACAGATGTGAAGTCTCCGTAATGCATTTGGCAATTCATCACTAGCTTCCATTCATGGTGTGGTAATGTGGGTACTTGAAAAGATATTGTTCGATATTTTTGTTTAATTAAAGCAGATGATCTCTCTTCTTTGGCAACATACCTTAGTTGGTCCGCGATGTAGAGAGACGATGTAAATGTCTATTATGATTGCAGTTCATTTTGTTGAGTAAGCCTTGGGCCTACACGCAGCGGTAGAATGATTAAGGTATTGAACCTAAATTATATTTCATTCGTTCTTGATATAGAATACGTATTGTATTTTCCGAATTTCTGGGATGATAGCTGTTTGAACTCACTGGTACCCGTTCGCAATGGTCATTTTAATATTTGCTTCTGATATATCTTATTTTGGTAAACACAATTACTAGCTCATTCATCACTATTCACATTTTATTGATGATGGGTCGATGTGGCCATCTTCTTCTTAGTACAACACATTTCACATTTTTAACAATTATTTTATATGCATACACAAGTCAAGTTATAAACAACGCTATTACAATAATTGCTCGAGGATAATCAAATAAGTAACTTTAAATTGATAAATTGCAGCAGATAAATTGTTTACTCTCCTTTCCTTTTATAATTGGTCAACCTATATTAACAAAGACAAAAATTACATTAGAAAAATCATTAATTATGACGGAGCCTTAAATCTGACTCCTTATGGTAGTAGGGATAAGACGATCCATCGAGACGATCTTTTCCATCCTCCCAATTCGTATTTTAACATTTTTATCATTAAATACTTCTAAGATACAGTAAGGTCCTTCTTGTAAATCGCCTAGTTTACCAGACTTTAGACCTTTTCTTAAAAATACGTAGTTCCCTGCGATAAAATCGACAGGGTGAAGTCTTTGATCGTAATAGATCTTGGACTTCTCTTTCGCGGCTTGTAGATTATCGCGTGCGTCATGGTGTAGGGCATCTAATCGAACTAACAATTTTATCAAGTAATTATCATAAGTTTCAATCCGTTCATGTCGAGGAAGTGATCGACTTGAAGGAATTATAGGGTTTTTTCCGTAAACTAACTCGAATGGCGTTCTCTTTGTACCTTCGTGAACATTGGAATTATAAGAGAACATTGCAAATTCTACCCAGTTATCCCATTCGCTATCTTTATTTGCAAATTGACGCAAGTACTCTACGAGAGTTGTGTGGGATCTTTCTAACGAACCATTAGTTTGGGGGTGAAACGCAGTGGTTTTTAATTGACGAATACGAAGTCGTTTAGCTAATAATTTGATTAATTTGGACAAGAAATTCGAGCCTTGGTCGGTTAGAACTATTTTGGGGGGTCCAAATACGCATATTAAACGTTTCAAAAATGCGTCTGCGACGGTAGAAGCTGTTGCATCAGGTAATGGGACTCCGATGAAATATTTTGTCAGTAGACATTGCATCGTGAGAATCCATCGATTTCCGCCTTCTGCCGGCGGTAGCGGTCCAACCAGATCGAGAGCTACCTTTTCAAAAGCTGTGCCTGGAGTTTCCGTAATAGCCATTGGCATTCGTGTTTTGACGCGAATAATTTTTTTTAATTTGCCCTGTAGGCATTGTTCAATGTAAGCTTGAACGTCTTCTTTCATGTTTTCCCATTGATAATTAAATCTTAATAAACTATACGTTTTATTCACGCCCTTGTGTCCTCCTACTATCGAATTATGTGCTTCCTTAATGAG
Source organism: Trichopria drosophilae (assembly GCA_030407085.1). Lineage (NCBI taxonomy): Eukaryota > Metazoa > Arthropoda > Insecta > Hymenoptera > Diapriidae > Trichopria > Trichopria drosophilae. The sequence continues at coordinate 55,076,978 of CM059585.1, read as the reverse complement.
ATCAAAACGCTCAGACATAGGGGGTTGTTTCACAAATCCTAAACATATATATATATATCTTAGGTCCGAAGTAATAGTCGCGGCTCAAGCCGAAGCTTAGCTGAGCGGCTCAAGTACCGGAAGTAGCGTGTTCCAAAAGACATATGAAAAAATACTTATGTAAGTGTATCGAACCGAACCAATCCATGTATGTACACGTATACCGACCTTTAAGTCGTAACAAGTCGCCGCCAGACGACTTAAAAATTCAAAATATGAAATTGGATATTCCGAAAAAATTGTGTTTTAGTAAAATTGTAAACGACAGATATAGATAGATTAAACAAACAGAAGTAAGTGGTAAATATATGTACAAGTTTGTTGATGCATCGTTGTGTTGATGTATGGTTATATGTCTTAAATTAATTGCACTTTTCCATGAAAATTACTGTTTTTAATTTTTTAAGGTTTTTCAAAATCCGGATATTGTAATACCGGTTCTTCGCATAGTTTTCGACGGAGAGTGTCGAACGCGGATTGTTGCAATTCGGTCCATTCGAATTCTCGATCTTTTTCTGACAATTTAGTCAGTGGTTTTGATATTTTAGCGTCTTTATCGATGAATCTGCGATAGTATCCAGTTAAACCTAAGAATTCTCGTATTCCCTTGACGTTCTTAGGTTGCGGGAATTTTTCGACTGCTTCAAGTTTTTTAGGATCTGGTTTCAATCCGTCTTGTGTAATGAGATGTCCGAGATAGGTGACTTCGTGCCTCAAAAACTCGCACTTGTCAGCTTGTAGTTGAAGGTTTGCTTCACGTAACCGATGTATTAAATTAAGAAATTTCTTGCGATGTTCTGTCAAAGTTTTTGCGTATATCACTACGTCGTCCAAGTATACGAACAGCTCTATTCCTTGTAATCCGGATAATACTACATTCATTAAGTTCAGAAAAGTAGCAGGAGCATTCTTGAGTCCGAATGGCATTCTGGCAAATTCCCAGTGTCCATGATCCGTGGAGAATGCGGTTTTGTGTTGGTCCTTTTTACTCATAGGAATTTGATGAAATCCTGAGGCAAGGCCAAAAATGGAGAAGTATTGTGCTCCTCCCAATTGATCCAGTATTTCGGAAATGTTTGGCAACGGGTACGCATTTCCAATCGTTTTCTCGTTTAGTGCCCTGAAGTCCAGTACCAATCTCTAGCGTTTATTTCCTTGACTGTCTTCTTTCTTAGGGACAATCCAAATAGGCGTGTTATAAGGTGATTGTGACGGTTGAATAATATTATTAGTTAATAACTCTTCTACTTGTCGATTTATTTCTCCTCGCAAATTTCTTGGGAAACGATACTGACGTTTATAAATGGGTTCTTCGTCAGAAGTACGGATTTCATGTTGTGTGATGTGCGTGGATTGCAGTTGTTCTCCCGGGATATAGAATCTGTCTGCACTTTCTTTTAATAACAGATCTACTTCTTCTCGTTCTTCAACATTCAAATGATCTAAGCGCAGGAATTCCTTGATTTTTTTATATGATAAATCTTCTTGAATGCTGTATATCTTAGAGGGGTGTATTTTCAATCTGGACAATTTTCTGCGACGAGTGATACGTTTCTGTTCAACCAATTCTGTTTGTGTTGGTTGAGTTTCCTGGAACTTCTTGTAATTTGTTGATCTTGTAAATCTAAAAATAAAAATACTTCAGTAGATGAATATGGATATGGTTTATCTGTTGTGTTAACTATCGGCACATAAGCTTTGCCATCGTGGTTTTCTGTTAACACATTTCCCATGAATATTCCTTCGGGTAATTTTAAAAGTGGCATATATCCACATGTGATTTTAGTATTTTTGACGTGAAAATATACAATTTGTCGGGAACGCGGAGATATAACAAAAACTGGAGGGTGTGAATAGAATGGACACTTATTTTCGCCAACTTCTAAAAGTTGTTCTTCCCAATTAATCTTTGCCTTATATTTTGATAAGAATGAAGTTCCTAATAGGCCATCTTGATATATGGGAAAATCATCGGGTACTACATGAAAATCGACGCGATTACCTAAAATATTCATAGTGACGCTCCCCCCATGGTAGGTACCAATTGTGGAGATATTCCGAATAGTTGTAAAATATGAGTTTTGTCGATTGTTTCTTTATCTATAAATCTCTGTTTAATTATACAAGGTCCAGCTCTCGAATCTATAAGAAACAATGTGGGATCAGGACAATTTAATTGAACGGAAGGCGATTCGCGTTCTATAGTTAATTTGACTGATCGTATGGTTCCTCTTCTATGGCATATTGCATCGTTCGTATTGGAGCACGATTTAATGGTTGAAATTGAACTGCCTCCCGATGTGGGAGGCTCCGGAAGTTTCCCGATTTTTGCTGAATATTATTGGAAGCTTGACGATTTCGTGCGAAACAGAATTCAACGGTATGACCTGCCTTTTTACAGAAACTGCAAATTTCTCTTATTGATTCTTGCTGTTTGGGAATTTGGAAGCATCGGGCTCCAGTATGCCCGGTTCGATTGCAGTATTGACACCGTGGGGCCTGTTGTTCTTTTATTCGCGGGCAATCTCTAGCGGTATGACCTCGCTGGGTACAATATTGACAGGGCATAGTATTTCGATAATCTTGCAGAGTGTGTCCTGTTTTACTGCATCCTTGACAATTCGGTTGGACTACCCGAACGGGAGCTCTGTACTGACAATCTCGTGCCATGTGCCCCGTTCTACGACAAAGATCGCATATTTGGGTTCCCGATCTGTTGCGACATTCCCCGGTTGTATGCCCAGATTTGTTACAATATTGACACCTTTGTCCTTTAGGGCGACAATCTCGTGCGAGGTGTCCGGTTCGATCGCATAATTGGCATCTTGAACGATTTTCCGTGTTTTCTCGTTTTTCACATGTTTTTGCCGTATGTTGGCTACTATCACACAATTGGCATCGTTTGGGTTCTTTAGATAATAAAGGACAGTCTAACGTTGCGTGTACGGTGCTTTTGCAAATATCGCAATTCGTAAGTGGAGAATTCTGTTGTATGATTAATCGTTTACGATTCACTAATTGAATTTCGATTTTAATTGCTTCCGGTACGGTTAAATTTAAATCTACTCGTTCCGTCATTCGATTATTAATTTCGGGGTGTAATCCTAATACAAAAGCCTTACAACAGGCAACTTCAAGTTCTTTAATTTTCTCGTCTGACAAATCTATGTTTAACCCTTGCTTGTACGCTTCCTTTAGACGGTATCCGATTGCTCGGGCACGGTTAAAGTAACTTGCGGCACCTTCAGAACCCCCTTGACATAACAGGGCTAATTCACCATACACTTCTAGCGTAGAAGTGTGGGAACCATGAATCCCTTTTAAAACAATTAACATCTCGGATATAGTATCGGGGTCCTTGCCAAGCATAGTACGATATGCTTCACCTTTTAATCTGGCAAGAGTCAGTTAAGTAAGTGCGCGTTCTGCTACGTCGGGGATCATTTTTAAGGCGTTATTGCAAGCTGTCGCGAATTCCGTATATGTATATCCGTCCCTAGACCCGGAAAATATGGGTATTGTATCAGCTGCATCGCGGACACTTAAATATTGATTACTTGCCATCTCGGAGGCGATCAAATCGTATTTAATAGTAGATGCCGAAAAAAGGGAAAATGAAGACTGGTTTAAATTTTTTAAGTCTTGACTGGAATTATTCGGTTGATTTCCGAATGGAGCTGGTTCTATAACAGATTCAAGAACCGAATCCAGGTTAGGCTCGAAAAACGCAGGTTTCGTAGGGGTATATAATAAAGTTTTAGTTGCTTGAAATGGGTCTATAGAATTTAGGTTCCGCTGATTCACAATAGGTAAACCCTCTATTAACGCGTTTTTTCTCTCTTCTTCGCTAAGAGTTTTGTATTTATTGCGAGTGAGTTTACCGTCTTCACTCATTTATTACGATTAAAATGAAAAATGGCTATACTCGTAGTGGGCATACCAATTCTCGAAAAAGCGTAATTAGGCGGTTTCGCGTTTATTATTTTAAACGCGGTAAAAACAAGAAAACAAAAACTTTTTAAACTCTTTAAATATTCTTTTATTATTTTTCGCTCGTTTTACACGGCGACTTCGCTCTATTTGGCGGCTTCGCTCTGTGGCGGCTTCGCGTTTATTATTTTAAACGCGGTAAAAACAAGAAAACAAAAACTTTTTTAAACACTTTGAAACATTTTTTTTATTATTCGTCTTCGCTCTATTTGGCGGCTTCGCACTGTGGCGGCTTCGCGTTTATTATTTTAAACGCGGTAAAAACAAGAAAACGAAAACTTTTTTAAACACTTTGAAACATTTTTTTATTATTCATCTTCGCTCTATTTGGCGGCTTCGCTCTCTGGCGGCTTCGCGTTTATTATTTTACGCGGTAAAAAACAAGAAATTTTTTTTAAACGCTTTAAAATTTTTTTTTTTATTTGCTCGTTTTGCACGGCGACTTCGCTCTCTGGCGGCTTCGCGGTTTTTTATTTTACGCGGTAAAAACACTTCTTTTTAGGCGTTGAAAATTGATTTCTGCTCAACACTGTCAAATGCAAAAACTTTTTAGAATTTAATAGAGAGTAGAACGACTTTGCCTTCTAAAAAAAAAGAAAACTTATGGTCCGCATCGGCTAAAACGGAATTCGAGAAGGACTTATGCCCGCGGTATTCGAAACACGTAAACGATATCAAAATTTATTTCACTTTTATTTTCACTGTTTTTTATTTATTTTAGGTTATTTGCGACTTTTCGTTTTTTTTTCTTTGTTAAAACACGAGTAATTTTTATTGAGTAATGTGACTGAAAATAAAATAGTTTACATTTATTAAGGGGTTATTTTACTTTGTTCCTCTGGTTCTTATGTTTTACTATTTTTTTTTGTTTTTGGTTATAACTACACTAGCACATTATGGAATTTTCACAACACTTTTTGTTCATTTTATATTCGTTTTTCTGAAAGAAAAATTTCATTAGTACAATAAATATATTATTTCACAATCTCTCTATCCCGATCCTACCGACTGCGCCAAAAATTATGTCCTCTGTTACGTCCAGCGTAGAACACAACGGAGTACAAATAATAAAAGAAAGAAGTTTTTAAAATTTATTATTCGTCCCTATTACCTTGGGACGACCGGGATGGTGGAGAAATGGTGAAATAAAATATACAATTATTATTATCATTATTATAATTTATATTTTAGGTACATTACAAAATATTGGAAGATAGTATGATTTTTGGAAAGGATACTAGGGAATAATTGATTTGGGGTTCAATTAATTAACAAAAAAAACGTGGTTAGATTGATACCTTAAAGTTGGTACCTTAACGAGGAAGCATCCAACTTCAAGTATTTGTTTCTAATCCAAAAAAAAGGAATAAGAAAAGAAGATCCCTTTTGTTTCAATACCTCGAGGTTGGTACCTTGACGAAGAAGCGTCCAACCTCAAACCTTTGAAATAGGATTGGTTTAAAAATCAAATGAATTTAGCAACAAGTCTTTAACTCAATACCTCGAGGTTGGTACTTTGACGACGAAGCGTCCAACCTCAAGCCTTTGAATTTAGATGAAAGAATTTTGTTCAAATAATTAATTCAATACTCGAAGTTGGTACCTTAACTAGAAACATCCAACCTCAAGCTTTTAAATTAATTTGGATTGTTCTATGGAATAAGGAAAAGAGGAAAAAGAAAAAGGAATTATCCTGGAAATCAAAAAATGGTAAACAAAATTGTATAAATATATGATAAAGATTAAAATAAAACGAACCTTACAAATTGCTTACTAGTCAGAGATTATTTGGGTCCAACTCAGCTTCGACTCCTCAAATTAACTTTTAAACTGTCGACTCCGTAACTGTCGACTTTCGGACTGTCGACTCTCGGACTGTCGACTTTCGGACTGTCGACTCTCGGACTGTCGACTCTCGGACTGATTTTTGAAAATAGGTTTTCCTAAATCATCACCTTGGTTAGAGATCTAGGACTTCTCCCTCTCTATGCTCATGAGATGAGAGTCCAAAATTGTCTTTGTCAAGATTGGACGATACAGAAAAAGGGGCAGGGCTTATGCCCGGAAAAGTGGGGAAAAGTGGATATGATGTATACTATCTTCCCTTATAATATAATATTATAAACTTATATCTAAACGCAATAATTACGTGGATTACATATTCGCAATTGATGATATATGCATCACGCAATACTCCGATTACTTATTACTTATAATCATAACTGTTATTAAATTAATACCGTTAAAAAGGTATTAGATTCAATAAGATATACTTCTAAACTTATTGACATAAATCTAATTGTACGCTGACAATGAATTTTATTAGTAACGCTTCTATAATTAATGGTTAATTGATTATAATAGTTGCAATGGTAATTGTTGGTATTACTAAAAGAAAAACAACGAGGACGTGACATCATTCGGGACAAAAATTATTTAGTCTTTTTAGTTTTCCACATGTATTCCACAACAGGAAGTGTTCTATCGGTATAAGATATTTTTAAGTTTATTATGGGATAATGCTCCGGCCGTTGGCTACGGCGGATCGTGTGATCGAAAACTAATCTACGAACAATCATAAATTTACACGAAACTCGAGAGGGTACATGTAACTCTCGGACACATGTTTCAAGAAGCTTATCTTCTGGTTGTCAAATATTGGAAAATAGTATATTTCATTTTTTTTTTAAATTTATTAGTAACAGCTGTGCAAGCTAGAGAAAGATGAAACTCTGGGAAAACTAATTTTTGTTAGAACTAAAAACATCCCACGTTACAAAGTTCCAATTTTCCAAACACTTCAAAAACACTGCTTGAAATATCGAAAATATCATTTTAAAACAACTCGAGACAGAATCATTGTTTAAATAATCATTGTTTATATAACTATTACTGATAACTTGTGCAGAATACTCTTTATAAAGTCCCAATTTTCCAAAAATTTCAAAAACACTGCTTGAAATATCGAAAATGTCGTTTTGAAACAATTCGAGACAGAATCATTGTTTAAATAATCATTCTTTAAAACGATTTCTGATTACTTGTGCAGAAAAGTCTTTATAAAGTTAAAATTTTGCATGCTCTTTAAAAATACTTTTTGAATTAAGGAAAATATTGTTTTGAAACAATTCGCGGCGGAATAATTGTTTAAATAATCATTCTGTATAACGATTTCTTCTAACCTTGGTTGGATATTCTTCTTAATGTTAAAATATTTCATACACTCCAAAAACACTGTCTGAAACAAGGAAAATATAGTTTTGAACCAATTCGCGGCGGAATCATACTTTAAATAATCATTCTTTATAACGATTTCTGATAACTTGTGCAGAAAATTCTTTATAAAGTTAAAATTTTGCATGCTATTTAAAAATATTGTGTGAAATAAGGAAAATATCGTTTTGAAACTAATCTCGATGGAATTATTGTTTAAAAAACCATTGTTTATAACGATTACTGATAACTTGTGCAGAACATTCTTCATAAAGTTCCAATTTTCCAAACACTTCAAAAACACTGCTTGAAATATCGAAAATATCATTTTGAAACAATTCACGGCGGAATAATTGTTTAAATAATCATTCTGTATAACGATTTCTTCCAACCTTGGTAGGATATTCTTCTTAAAGTTAAAATTTTACATACACTCCAAAAACACTGTTTGAAGTAAGGAAAATATAATGTTGAAGCAATTTGCGGCGGAATCATTGTTTAAATAATCATTGTTTATAACGAGTACTGATAATTTGTGCAGAATATTCTTTATAAAGTTCCAATTTTCCAAACACTTCAAAAACACTGCTTGAAATATCGAAAATATCATTTTGAAACAACTCGAGACAGAATCATTGTTTAAATAATTATCGTTTATAACGATTACTGTAAAATGCGTATAACTTGTTCAGAAAATTCTATATAAATTAAAAATTTTGTATGCTCTTTAAAAATACTGTTTGAAATATGGAAAATATCGTTTTTAAACAATTCTCGATGGAATCATTGTTTAAATAATCATTGTTTATAACGATTACTGATAACTTGTACAGAATATTCTTTATAAAGTTTTAATTTTCCAAACACTTCAAAAACACTGCTTGAAATATAGAAAATGTCGTTTTGAAACAATTCGAGACAGAATCATTGTTTAAATGATCATTCTTTACAACGATTTCTGATAACTTGTGCAGAAAATTCTTTATAAAGTTAAAATTTTGCATGCTCTTTAAAAATACTGTTTGAATTAAGGAAAATATTGTTTTGAACCAATTCGCGACGGAATAATTGTTTAAATAATCATTCTGTATAACGATTTCTTCTAACCTTGGTTGGATATTCTTCTTAATGTTAAAATATTGCATACACTCCAAAATACTGTTTGAAATAAGGAAAATATAGTTTTGAACCAATTCGCGGCGGAATCACTGTTTAAATAATCATTGTTTATAATGATTACTGATAACTTGTGCAGAAAATTCTTTATAAAGTTAAAATTTTGCATGCAATTTAAAAATATTGTTTGAAATAAGGAAAATATCGTTTGGAAACAATTCGCGATGGAATCATTGTTTAAATAATCATTCTTTATAACGATTTCTGAAAACTTGTGCAGGAAATTCTTTATAAAGTTAAAATTTTGCATGCTATTTAAAAATACTGCTTGAAATACCGAAAATATCGTTTTGAAACAATTCGACACAGAATAATTGTTTAAATAATTATTGTTTATAACGATTACTGTAAAATGCGTATAACTTGTGCAGAAAATTCATTATAAAGTTAAAATTTTGCATACACTCCAAAAATATTGTTTGAAATAAGGAAAATATAGTTTTGAAGCAAAAAAATATACAAATATACAAATATACAAATATAGTTGTCAAAACGCCTAACTACAGTATAGCGGCTTCGCCATCCTGTTTCTGTACAGCGCAGAAAATGTAGTTGTGTTGTGCTCAACATCTGGAAAATTATCATCCGCTCTAGCGGCTCAATGGTACAAAGACATATACCTACCTGTTGTCGATGACCAATCGATACTCTGTTTAGATTCCTGGACAGGGCAAACCAAACAGAATTTCGAAAATGTCGATACCATTGGAAAAGATGTGAACATTTTCACAATGCCAGCAGGAACCACGGGAATGATACAGCCTTTAGATGTTTACGGATTTAGAACATGGAAAAATTTTGTAAAACATTTTTCCGATTCCGTAATTTTGTATAATTGTAATGTTAATTTACATTTGAGAAATAATATTTTAAAAATCCAATCACTAACTCATAATCAGTTGTCGGCTCCAAGGTTTATTAATCTTTTTAAATATTCGTGGTTCAAAAGTGGTTATATTGCCTAAAGACCTCCGAAATTTGAAACACCCGTTAATTATTGCTTCTTAAATTGTGATGGTAATTGTGAATACTGCGAAGACATTGCTTTCTTCAAATGTGCCTGGTGCAAAAAGTTTATGTGTTTTACACCTTTTTTTAGATCCTGAGTACTACAGTTCCCCTCACTATTGCACAAATCATCAACTATAATTGACTCCACTAATTTTATAATTTACATATAAAATATACTAAAGTCCAAGAAAGACGAAAAATGAAAACAAAAAAAAACAAAAAAGAATAAAAACAAAAAAAAAAAGAAAAAAAAAACGAAAAAAAGTAAAAAACCCGTTACTTATTGCTTCTTAAATTGTGATGGTAATTGTGAATACTGCGAAGACATTGCTTTCTTCAAATGTGCCTGGTTCAAAAAGTTTATGTGTTTTACACATTTTTTTCATAAAAAAGTATAAAAACAAAAAAAAACATGGGAATAGACTCCGCCACCTCCACGTTGGTTAGTCCTGGGTTCGGCAGAGCGAGATAACCTTAATGCATGTACATGAGTAATTTTAAAATGCGGAACTTTTAAAATTTGGAATACTGCGTGGCAGTGCTTCATTTTACTATTGCTCTGATTTGGTATTAGTTGGTCATGGTCAAATTGAGTTAAAAGAACTCAAAACATCCACCAGAATACTATTATGAGTCATTAGAACCATGTCCAATCATCAGAACTTTCGAAATTAACTAGAGTTCGTTTTTGTGCGGGTTTTTAAGTTTTGGCCTTGAAAATGACCTTAGCGATCATCTTCGTGGTCATATTCGTGGAAATATTCAAATATATATATTTATCTATTCGATAAAACTAATACTTTTCAATATATTTACTTCAAAAAGAAAAAAAAACGCGATTTTGAGTGTATTTTTCGGGTTTTGACCTTGAAAATGACCTTGCCGGCAATTTTCATGATCATATTCGTAATCAGCGCCTCAAATTACATAAATATATGAAGTTACAACTAAATCGCCTGTCAGCACTATTCGCAAATACATCCGAATTAAATTTTTTATTAAAAAATTCAATATTTCACCCCCTATTTTCACCCCTTAAAACGTCATGTCTGCCAAAAAGAAAAAATACGTATCGCATCTTTTTCGTTTCTCTACAAAACGCACGTAATAAAAAGTCAATACCCGTGTTACATCCTAACCAAAATCGTAACTAGGTCATGCCATGAAACGCCGGCTTTTCTCCATCGATAAAAATAGAAGAGATAAGAACGAAACAAAGACGTTTTCTAGAAGAAAGATATTAGTGCACAAAACTAAAATGAACATTAATAATGAACATTAAGTGAACCTAGTGATTAGTGAATAGCGTTAAGAACTAGATCATAAACTTAAGTTAAGAATAAAAATGAAATATGATTAAATAATACTCAAAAACAATAATTAATTTTTGTTTCAAATTAAACCAAACTATTAAGTGTTTGGACTTTTTTTAACGCTAAATTCATACCTAATCAAATGAAGTTAATTAAATTTCATTTTTTAATTTATACAATAAATTAGAAATTAGTTTTTAGATGCCTTTGGTCGAACAGAGAAGCCGCCCAATGCACACACGATACTTGAGAGTTTTATGGCCTACCCAATAAAACTACTGCACTCGGCGGAAATTCATTTTTAACGAATAGGAAAATTTAAAAGATAGACTTCCGCTAGAAAACTCTTGCCGCCAAAAGTTTTTAACCAATAAACTCATTCTACAAATATGTATTTCCTATCTCATCGTCACTTTTCGTCCAACGCATGCAAGTATACGTAAAAATTCTGTATAAAGTCAGCCTCCTCGAACCAGATCTTTACTGCACTTTAAACGCTACTCAGCGATTGAGGGGCAGTGACGACTTTAAACGCTAACCAGCGGTTGAGGTCGTTCCTAAACAACCCTAAATATTCCTTTTCCCGTAAAACAAGTAAGTGAAAAAAGAAATAAAATATATAAACATTTATAAAATGTTTTATTCATAATCTTCCTTTCGTTCCACTCATGATCATAGGCCAGCTCCCAGGTAAAGGGCTTAAGTGCCTTGACCAAAAAAATGGCCAACTAAATATGTTCCAGATCTGCTTCTCAGATTTGGGATATAACAAAATTGGTGACTGCGGTGGGATAAATCAATGATCATGATTGGAAATTATGCCGGTCGAACACTCTCCGAAACCTCAAGATCGCGCACTTCGTTCTAATACCACGGTAGATAGATCAATTTTCGACCAAGATCCAAAAAACTTAGAAAAGAAAATACATGACAATTTAGAAACCGATATAAAAATTAAGGTAGATTATTCAAACGAAATGGCTCAAAATACACAAACAGTCACGCTTCGGGACGCTCTCGAATGCGTACCTATCTTTGACGGGAAAAATATTTCAGTCTACACCTTTCTAGAAGGATGCGATGAAGCATTGTTAATGCTTCCAGAATCTGCAGAAGCAAATCTCGTAAAATTAATTAGAACGCGTTTAACAGGTGAAGCTAGGCGCGTAATAACTGGACAAAAATATGAAAAACTGGCTGATTTTTCCAAATATATTAAAAGTATATATGCTCCGGCTTTATCCGCAAACCAAATTCGACGCGAATTAGGCAAAATATTTCAAAGGGAAAACGAAGATATGATTTCCTACGCTAATAAAGTGCGTGAAATAGGCAACCGCATCCTCGAGGCGCGGAAAATAGAAATTGAAAATGATTTAAGCGAAGAACAAGTAGCTTCCATCGATCAAGAAATTGTCGATGCGTTCACGGATGGGTTATTACCCGATTTTCAATTGCGACTTAATAAAAAATTTTCGAAACTCGATGAAGCCGTACCTTCGATTATTACAATCGAAAAAAAACTAGCTGCATTAAAACTCCTTCGAACTGATAATGAGAATACACGCGATAAAATTAAAAAAACGCATTTGATACAAAAAACGGAATCAGTAACATGCCAAATCTGTAAAAAACCAGGTCATGACGCCACTACCTGCTGGTTCAGAGGTGCCGTTAGTCAAGATGCAAACACTCGCAATTCTTCCCGTGTTTCGAATCCCTACCATAAAAGAAACGATAGTCAACAAGCCGAACAATTATTTCCTAGACAGCAAAATACACATTTGAGAGAAACTAATTTTGACCAAAAAACCCCTAAAAACCATTGGCAATTTAATAACGCGAATATTAACCATAATAATAACTATAATAATAAAAAATTCTGCAATTATTGCAAAAATCCTGGGCACACTATAAACGAATGTCGTAAACGGGAATTTAATAACTCTCAAAAAACACAAAATCAGGGAAACTCGCACGGTCCCCTCCTAACGGGCGCTCCGAGGGAGACTTCTCAAGCCGAACGTCGCGTCCGAGCAATAAATGCCGAAACGAATTTGTCCGAACGGTCAATGTCCGAATAAAAGATTCTGCACCATCGATTCGAGTAGTAGCAAAACCATTAAAGGGTATACAGAGCTTTCTCCTAGATTCAGGATCAGGTCCCAATCTCCTTAGGGCAGATTCGGTTCCATCCGACATATTTATTGATCAAAAGGAAATTTTAAAGCTGAATGGAATAACTCGTCACCTAGTGACTACCTTAGGGACTGTCACGGTCGAGCTCTTAGGATGTCTCGTGAGTTTTCATATAGTTCCAGCTGATTTTCCGATCAAACAAAACGGATTATTAGAAAACGAATTTTTCTGGCAATCAAATGCTAAGATAAATTACGATGACCGATGCTTGGATCTCTATGGAGATGAGAAGGCTGTGTGCTTTGATTTTTATGACACTCAACGCATGCCCCCGAGGAGTACCACGATTTGCTATGCTCGAGTTGCGAATCCAGAGTTACGAGTCGGACATTTACCGGACTTAAAGATAGGGCAAGGAATTTACGCAGGAAAGGCCCTTGTCAAGAATACACGCGAAAAAACATATTTTTCGGTGTTTAATACAACGGAAGAAGAATTTGATTTGGAAATTCCTACACTGGAAATCGAAGAAGTAGGGAACATAAACGAGAGTCAAAATTCAAATACAACTGATTCACTATTAATAAAAACCTCCGAAAAAAATAGCGGAGCAAATCAAAATCCACTGAATCAAAGTGAATCTGCTCTAAAAACCTCCGAAGAAAATAATTGAGCAAATAAAAACTCTCTAAATCTAAGTGAACCAAAAAGGGATAATCCACAAATCTTCAAATTAAATAAAAACGAAAAATTACTAAATCAAAATGAAAACAAAAAATTACTAAATCTAAATAAAAACGAAAAATTACTAAATCTAAATAACAACGAAAAGTTGCTAAGTCAAAATGAAAACGAAAAATTGCTAAATCCAAATAAAAAAATACTAAATCAAAATAAAACGAAAAACGAAAGTTTCGATGAAATCTTGACATACGAAGAATATAGAAATCGAAAGAAACAAGAATCAAAAAACAATAGAATATTTAACATAAATTCGACAAAAAGTGAAAGAATCAACGAATTATTAAAACTGATTAATTTAGAACATCTGAATCCTGAAGAAAGATACAGTGCCGAAAATATATTAAGGGAAAGTACTGATTGCTTTTACTTACCGGGTGATGAATTAAACGGCACAGATGTATTACAACATCGAATTATAACAACAGATGATGCGCCCATCAACACTAGGCAATACCGATATCCTGCAATCCACAAAGACGAAGTAAACAAACAAGTTTCCGAACTTCTCGAACAAGGCTTCATAAAACCTTCTAAATCTCCATACAACGTACCCGTATGGGTCGTTCCAAAAAAGGCCGACGCCGAAGGAAACAAACGCTGGCGCATGGTCCTCGATTTCCGTAAAACGTAAGGTAAATGAGAAAACAAACGGTGATTCTTATCCCCTTCCAAACATTATAGATATCATAGATCAACTCGGTGGAGCAAAATATTTCTCTGTGTTTGATCTAGCAAATGATTTTCACCAGATAAAAATGCATCCGGAAGATGCGCATAAAACAGCCTTTTCAACTCCTTATGGTCACTATCAATTTCAAAGAATGCCGTTTGGATTAAAAAATGCTCCAGCGACGTTCCAACGACTAATGGATGTTATCCTTACAGGTTTACAAGGGATAGAACTCTTCGTTTAATTGGACGACATAGTTGTATACGCATCATCATTAAGCGAACACGAAGTGAAAATGCATAAACTAATGGCACGACTTCGCGAAGCAAACTTAAAACTCCAACCCGAAAAATGTAAAATTCTACGACACGAAGTAGTCTATTTAGGACACGTTATCGGTAAAGACGGAATTAAGCCCAATCCTGAAACTCTGAAAGCAGTACAACAATTTCCAATTCCTAAAAATCAAAAGAATATTCGCCAATTCTTAGGCTTATCCGGTTACTATGGACGATTTATTAAAGATTTCTCAAAAATAGCTAGACCTTTAAGTAATTTATTAAAAGATGATGTTGCCTTTAATTGGACAACAAAACAAGAAATTGCATTTAACATTTTAAAAGATAAACTCATTTCTGAACCGATATTACAATATCCTGATTTTTCAAAACCATTTATTATTACAACTGATGCTTCAGGTTTCGCGATAGGTGGAATATTATCTCAAGGAGAAATTGGCAAAGACCGACCAATAGCATACATTTCGCGAGTGTTAAATGATTGTGAACAAAAATATGACATTTACGAAAAGGAAGCACTAGCCATAGTATACGCCGTTTCACAATTTCGACCATATATATACGGAAGAAGATTTACCTTAGTCACTGATCACAAGCCACTAATTTGGTTTCGAACAACAGAAAATGCCAATTCTCGTGTTTTAAAATGGAGATTAAAACTCGCGGAATACACTTACGATGTAGTCTATAAAGCCGGCAAAACTAATGTAAATGCTGATGCATTATCTCGAAACCCGGTATTTGCTATAAACACTACACACAGTTTTGAACCACCTCGTCCGAGAGGCAGACCAAAGAAAACTGAACTACACCTTCTACAAAAACCCCAGATGTTGCGACGATGTGAGCGTTTGAAAAAGAATTTAGAACTGTCAACAGTCATTAAAAAACTTCCTACTACTTCTAAACCCTATGCCGAAGAAAAAAATGTGAAACTAAAAAGTGATAAGGTATCCAACGAGATAATCACGAAGGATTATTCCGATGAAAACATAAAAATAAATGAGTATGATAACGACGATTACACTTCGGAAACGAATGCAAATAATTCAAACCAATTGACCGTAGTTGCCGACGTACACGAACGGCCTCATCAAAGCGACCAACCAAACAGAAGTGACCGTCATAAACTCATGACACGTCCAGACGACGATCCCAAAATACAAAAACTATCCACCGGAGTTTCCCAGGAAACTGATTATAAAAGCGATAGTGAATCGGAAGATTCAGCCTCCGACGAAGGCAGTGAAAATGATGATTTGATATCACTAGATAATGCTGAATCTCCGACTCTAGAAAATACGTACGATTTAGAAAATGTGCAGCAAAATTATGAAAAGGTCCGTCGATTTTCGAAAAATATTAAAAACTCTCGGGATCAGATATACATGCGTAAGGATAATTTCCTATATTTTATAAACGAAAACAACGAACCCGAGGATGCAGGTTCAGAAATATTAAAATACAGGCATGAAATATGCCAGTTTAAAACATTAGAAATAGGGAAAATTAGTTATACAAATAAAAACGGAAAATATCATATAGCTTTGATAGTACCAAAGATTTGCAAAAATTTGATAGATTCAGCTAAAATAATAACAAATGTAATAAATGAACTAGAAAATTTATTAAGGGAATTAGACTTGCGATCGATTAGCATTTGTAAATCAAAAAAAGTGAAGTATGTTGCATGGGAAATAGTACTTAATGAATTAGCTTAAGTTTTTAATAGAATTAATACTAAATTAATTATATGCCACGGTGATGTAAAATACCTAGGACAAGAAAATAGACAAAGAATTTTAGAAGAATATCATGCGTCAATGATGGGGGGACACAAAGGCGTTACAAAAACATACAATAGAATTAGATAATATTATTTTTGGGAAAATATGAAAACAGATATACAGGATTTTATACGTAATTGTTTAGACTGCCAATTAAAGAAATTAGTTTGTGTAAAAACAAAAAACCCTATGGTTATCACTGATACACCAAGGACAGCATTTGATAAAATAGCTTTAGATATAGTAGGGCCTTTACCTCAAACTAGTTCCGGAAATGAATGCATACTAACGATGCAAGACGCACTTACAAAATATTCTATAGGCGTTGCCTTGAAAAACGCCACTGCGGAAACTATATCAGATGCTTTTATTAAAAACTTCATATGCGTATTTGGAGCTCCTAGAATAGTTCTAACGGATCAGGGTAGAAATTTTCTTAGTATACTGATGAAAAAAGTGTCAAAGAAATTCAGAATAAAAAATTGTCAAACCACAGCTTTTCATCCGCAATCGAATGGTTCACTAGAACGATCACATCATGTTTTAGCCTAATATCTAAAACAGTATGCTAATGTCGAAAACGAATGGGATGAGTTGTTGGAGTTCGCAATGTTCTCTTACAATACTAGCATTCACGAAGGCACTAAACATACACCATATGAATTATTATTCGGTAGATTAGCGAGACCTATTTCGAGTGACGACGCTCTAGCCGATATCCACTCAGATACATATAATCAATATTTATCCGATTTAGTAACCAAATTACATAACATTAGACAGGTAGCTAGGAGTAATTTACAAGCATCTAAGACTAAGTCTAAAGAATATTATGATAGAAACATAAATCCTCTTACTCTAAAACCGGGCGATTTTGTATTTTTACTCAAGGGTGGAAAAATTCATAAATTACAAAATCAGTACACAGGCCCCCATGAAGTATTAAAAATGATAAATAAGAATAACGCAAAAATCAATATTCAAAAGAAAGCTAGAAATAAGGAAAAACAGTAGTAGTTAATATCAATAGATTAAAAAAATCACCTATAACATCATAATCTAATAAAAACCACGTCTGATTTTAGGAGATTTATCCAACAAAGTCAAGATGATCAATTCACAGATTATATGGTCGATATTTTTATTAGCATCAGTAACTTACGGCGCAGATCTAATTGGGTATGACTGCGGGAGTCCGCAATTAAATATAACTACTTTATCATTGTTGGATGTTGGAGAGTGTGAAATTCCAGAACCAACGGTTAATCACACTTTATTATATATTCAGTTGTTGCCACTCGCAGAATATTCAACGACGAAGGCAATTCAGTGCAAAGTATTAGTTAAGAGACATATTACCTATTGTGGAATGCATTCGCATGCATCGCCTGTATTAAACGGAATAACCGAATATATCGTAGAACTTTCGCACGATCAATGTAAAAATATTCATAATACCAATACTATAGTATTAGGAAATAATGTAATAATTTCGGGCCTGAGCGTTGGCCAGCTAAATATTAGAAATGTAATGCTCGCGGGAACTGTCACAGGTGATGGAAGTTGTGACGGCGCGCATTATTCTGATCCATACGGATCATGGAACAATGTAATAGTACAAGCGGTAGTGGAAATAATCCTACATACAGACACGGTATCTCTTAATTTAAAAACCGGACGGCACATTTAAAAACTGGAACCACTTGTTCCATTAGAGAGGGTTCGTGTTTTGATTTAGAACGAGGTTACACTTACTGGGATCTTTTAGAGAACGATAGTTGCGATTTCAATAAATATGACGTTCTGTATAAAGGAATATCCTCTCGTATAGAAGAAATTAACAATCGAGACGCACCAGTAATAATAACCGTAGAAACGGAAGATATTACTTTTGCGTTGACAATAAAAAGCGAGCGAAAATTATGCGGATATCCAATATTTCAAACCGAACATCCGAAATTGTTTATAGCGCCATTTTCAGGCAGACGACCAATCATATCGACTGTAAAAAAAATCAAGGTAGAAAACGTTGACATTTTTGCATATGTTAATAGTAAGTTTATCTACGTAGAGAAACACATTCGGAGCGATTTAAAATCATTATATTACGATATTTTAGTACAACGTTGCACATTAGAACAGCAAGTTTTAAAAAACAGTTTGTCCATCGCCGCCAGCAATCCAGACGAATTCGCCTTCAACATTATGAGAGGTCCGGGTTTTATGGCTATGTCTGCCGGTGAGGCAATTCACATCATCAAATGCATACTTGTAGAAGTAAGAGTTCGACAAACATCTGAATGTTATATTGACATTCCCGTCACCCGAGGAAACCAAAGTTTATTTCTACGACCACGCACGCATGTATTAGTAGAGTCAGGGGTACAAATAATATGTAATTTAGCAGCACCACCAATGTACCGACTAAATGGAATCTGGTATAAAGTAATGCCCCATTATGTTGAGGCCACCGTTCCAACTATGCTCAAACCGAATGATCAAGCCACTTGGAAGTATACAAATCTGGAGAATCTTGGATCTACGGGAATCTACTCAGAAAAAACTTTGGGCGAACTGAGGAAACATATTATGTTCCCCGCCGAAAAAGCAGCCATCCTTAATTCTGTAGCTCGTGGAATCACAGGACAAGGCATGGTAGGCGCGGGTATATCGCTCAAACATCTATTGGATGCGGATTCATTAAATATCATATCCGAAAACACCTGGGGTGTTTATTGGGATAAATTTGTCAAATTTGGCAACGTGAGTGCAGGACTATTAATGTTGGTTTTGATTTTTCGATTGGTAAAATTAGCCGTGGACACGATCGTACATGGTTACGCTCTACACTCCGTTTACGGATGGTCTTTACTGCTTATCGCAGCTATTTGGGACTCTTTCACTCACCTTCTGCTCCACCTTTCTAAAGGAAAACCTAAAGAAGATAACGAAATGGAACTTTTAACTCCAACAACTCAGGAGATAACCCTATCTCCATCTCAGAACGACGTAAACACATCTGCACCTCCTCGACCCACTGAAAACCTATATCCAGCTTTTGCATTAAAGAAATAAATATTTTAATTATAGATGGCGCCTCGCAGTGAAAATGTACTTCAGATGCCTTACAAAATAAGTGAACGCATCAAGAACAGATATCATCGAATGGCTCCATATTTATGTATTCAATCCATAAATTCAACAATTCTGTGCCACATCTTCAATGATTACGCTCATCTTATATGCACATCTTGTTTCAACAATGCACCTATCGAAATTCAAGAAGAATTCACTCCTTTAAAATGGGCTCATTTTACAACCCCCGTTCAACAGACATTGATAAAACTTCATTGTCAAAAATGCTCAATTAAGCTCTTAAAAATCCAACCATCTGCTTCATGTCAAGACTGTTGTATTCATTATTTTGAAAATGAATCTTATTTAATTCAAGAGCAAACCGTACGTATAGTACCCTCATCAAATTCCCCATTATACCTTGGCGAACCATCAGGAATACCCAAAATTACAACTAGCGGACACCATTAATTGTGCATAAAGGAATTATGTACCGTGATACAATATCGACGATCAAATGGCAGTATCATTTCTATTTGCAAAGATTGCCATCCAGCTTCACGACCTATACCAGAAACACTTCCGAAATTACATGCTGCTAAATTCTACTACGCATATACAAATTACGATTCTGATCAATTCAAAGACGAGCTTGGATTCTGTTGTCATTATTGTAATAAAGAAGTACTGTTAGTCCAATGGGCAAACAGATGTAGAGACTGTATTTTTCGACTAACCCAAGAATTTGAGAATACGCCTTTACAAATAGGAGTTAATCACACCTTCTACATACAACCAAAAATGCATTAACAACCTCAGGAGAGGTTTGCATGCCTGGATGCCCAGCCATATTTCAAGAGGGGAGGTGTTACATCCTAACGAAAATCGTAACTAGGTCATGCCATGAAACGCCGGCTTTTCTCCATCGATAAAAATAGAAGAGATAAGAAAGAAACAAAGACGTTTTCTAGAAGAAAGATATTAGTGCACAAAACTAAAATGAACATTAATAATGAACATTGAGTGAACCTAGTGATTAGTGAATAGCGTTAAGAACTAGATCATAAACTTAAGTTAAGAATAAAAATGAAATATGATTAAATAATACTCAAAAACAATAATTAATTTTTGTTTCAAATTAAACCAAACTATTAAGTGTTTGGACTTTTTTTAACGCTAAATTCATACCTAATCAAATGAAGTTAATTAAATTTCATTTTTTAATTTATACAATAAATTAGTAATTAGTTTTTAGATGCCTTTGGTCGAACAGAGAAGCCGCCCAATGCACCCTCGATACTTGAGAGTTTTATGGCCTACCCAATAAAACTATTGCACTCGGCGGAAATTCATTTTTAACGAATAGGAAAATTTAAAAGATAGACTTCCGCTAGAAAACTCTTGCCGCCAAAAGTTTTTAACCAATAAGCTCATTCTACAAATATGTATTTCCTATCTCATCTTCTCTTTACGTCCAACGCATGCAAGTATACGTAAAAATTCTGTATAAATTCAGCCTCCTCGAACCAGATCTTTACTGCACTTTAAACGCTACTCAGCGATTGAGGGGCAGTGACGACTTTAAACGCTAACCAGCGGTTGAGATCGTTCCTAAACAACCCTAAATATTCCTTTTCCCGTAAAACAAGTAAGTGAAAAAAGAAATAAAATATATAAACATTTATAAAATGTTTTATTCACAATCTTCCTTTCCTTCCACTCATGATCATAGGCCAGCTCCCAGGTAAAGGGCTTAAGTGCCTTGACCAAAAAAATGGCCAACTAAATATGTTCCAGATCTGCTTCTCAGATTTGGGATATAACACCCGATTGACACTTGAGTAGTGTTACTTGTTAGTTGGTTGGTCAGAGAGGTGAACTCCTCAAGACAACGTGAATAAATAAATAAATAAAATAAATAAATTATTAGATTTAACGTTTCCAGTCGATGAAAATAATGATTTAGGTAATAGCTTATTATATTGTATTATTTATAAAAATTTCGTAATAGATAAACAACATGCAATATTTTTTTTGTTTAGAAAAAAATGACAATGTGGAACAAGTAGCGAAAAACCAACGTGTCGACAAAGAAGTCAACAAAACTGGCACAAGTTGATTTATTTATTTACTTTAATATCAAATAATTGTAATAGGCTCTTTCTTATGTTTAACATTTATTTTCCAGATCCATTTTGTTACAAAGAAAATGAATTATATAAATTTCTAAGCAATCCCCAAAACCTACGAGGAAATATAATATTAGGGAATTACCAGCACCGATCAGTGCTAGATTATACAAGACTGAATGAAATAATTATTGAAAACGAATTATTAAAAGATCCTATACACTATCAGTAAGTAAATTGAAATAATATTGTATGACGTTCATTCCCAATCCGATTTTGTGTTAAATTTGAAAGTTGTTGAGTTGATATAAGAATAATAATTTGTTTACCCATACAAATTTTTTCTTGTTTTACGTGGAATTTTTTCATAATCTATCTACTTTTTTTAATTTTAAAATTCATTTAGAAAAATGTAAAAGGATTTTTTCGAAAAGGCAAATTTTATGGGTCAAAAACATTATATGCAATTTTTCCTCTAGCACGACTGTAATCATCGTCTAAAATGAGTACAGAAATAATTTTTTCAAATTTTTTGCCGGTTGTTCTAACTAACTTCTTCTTCTGTGTATTTCATAGACTTGATTTTGTCTCTACACCCTTCAGTTAAAGAAGAATAAGAGAAAACGTTAAATCTTAAGTTTCTATTATATGTACCCAATGGCCAAACAAGAGTCCAAAGTGAAATGGAAAATATAAAACTGTCCTAATATTTTAATGTTTTTCGTAGAACCAAATGATTTATGATTAAATTGTTATTTTTTGCATAGAATAACAAATGAAAGATTTCAAACTCTCCGAGATGAAATAATTGAGTTCTTTCCGGAAGAAGATGGAGATATATTGTACATACCATACCAACGAGATAAATTATCTTCAACTGTACGACCTGCATATGAGTGCTTGTACAATACGTACAAATTTATCAGAAATCAACTTCGCGAATCTGGAATGTTAGACAGTTCAAACGGTGAATAGAATCGTATAGAAAATTGTGGTACATACGTATATGTATATATAAACATAAAAACAAACAACTCCAATGAGGTCAAAACGTTGGGCAAGGCAATAAAAAATCCTTTCGGATATTTTTATTATTTTCAAGAACTGTGTTGGCCATTATTTAATTCTTTATTATAATTTTGACAGTTCATTTATAAAACTTAAATTACTGTAAAAAA
This sequence comes from Trichopria drosophilae, assembly GCA_030407085.1. Lineage (NCBI taxonomy): Eukaryota > Metazoa > Arthropoda > Insecta > Hymenoptera > Diapriidae > Trichopria > Trichopria drosophilae. The sequence continues at coordinate 55,054,215 of CM059585.1, read as the reverse complement.
AATTATTACTATTAATATATATGGTAAAATTAGTAGTAAAATGTGTACACTTTTGGAGTAAAATTTACTTTACTGGAGTAAAAGTTCACTCTAACAATTTTAAACTGTAATGAGTATACCAATTTTTGTACTTTTATGTATACAGTACTTTAATATTATAGCTACAGAATCAGATCGTAACTTTCCATGGGAAGCGATAATGAACCCTGCTAAGTTTTCAGCAGTTGATATAATTTGCCAGTGGGAAGAAACTTTCAAGGACCGCTTCGAATTATTAGTCCCCTCAAAAGATTAGAAAAAAGAAGCCCATATCTTTTGAGAAATACATAACAACTTTTTCATGTTTAAGTTTGCCACTAACGGTTCCATTGGTACATTGTTTAAAAAATAACTTCATATTTTTCGTCTTTCTCATCCCTTTTTCTATTTCATTATAATAGTAACTCAATTAATTTTTAGCTCGAATCATATTTTAATTACATTCTCCATAATTACATGGCATTATACCAGAGAACAAGGAATTTCTTTTACGGGAAACGTTGTTGTTGATTGATAAATGGCCAATATACAGTACAAAAATAATAGACCACTGACGAAAATCAAAAATCAAAAACGTTGAAGGCTTCTATAAAGAACATAACGAAATCATTAACAGAGGTAGTCGTTTATATACCTTTTTATATATACTGAGTTCTAAAAATGGGTCCCAATTTAAGGAGGTTCACCAGGTTAAAGAATTAACATTGAGAATTTAACGAAAAAATTACAGCAGATTAAACAATGAAAGAAATTAATGCCTGCAAAGTTTCAAGACCCTAGGTACGTTCAGAGCAGAGAAATTAATAAAAATGTTCACGATACTTTAACATTGGGTCTTATGGGAACATGTATATATTCATGAAATTCGTATTGAATTAACATTGAGTTTTTCATAAAATTTATACTGCTGATAAAAAAATGTGTGACATGATATTTGCAGAAAGAATTAAGTCTCTTCCTACCTTTAGGGACAAGAAATAAAATAAACAAATAGCTAAAAAGGTCGTTTACGGTTATGTGGATAGACGATGCTCAAGGCGCATTCTTCGTAAGGATTTTCTTGACAACCGAGTTTTTATCCCTGTTATTACACACGAGTCCCTTTCCCCCTCCCAGATCCAAAAAAAAGTGTGCATACACAGTACATTAACACATTAAACCTTGTACGCGCATGCGATCCAAAGCATGGCGCCTTACTTTCATGTACTATGTAATAATTATAACATTCGATTGAACCGTAGTGTAGAGAAGAAAAAAAAAAAGAAACCACGAGTCCTCGGAGTATTTTCCTCCCTCCCTCCCTCCCCTCCTCGCGAACTTGAAATTATTTTTTTGTGCACTCAATGTTTGCTTCAAGCTGAATTACTGAATGCGGCTGACTAAAGTACTGAACAGCGAAGGCAGTACTCGCATCTCCAGTTTCAGCCATTCCATGCTCTCTCGCGGCCAATGGGGATAACCGTACGGGCTGGAACTGGCCAATCATGAAAGCTATACCTTTAACATGGCATACCCTATGTTCGGATCGTACGCACGCACCCTGTATGTCGCTTTAACCTTACCTGTACGATGCCGATCCGGATCAACACCTTTGTCATTTTTTTTTATTTTACAAGTAATCAAAATCTGATTTTGATCCAAATTTGCTTCTTTATTTTCACAAAATATTTAGAAATGTAAATAATTGAATGGTTTTCATTATTATTATGTTTATTTGTTGATTGTATTAAAAGAAGTATACAAAATATATATTTTTGTTAGAAAAAATGTATGCTGAAAAGCAATTGCTGCTTTATCAAGACAAAATTTATCTCTCGGGGGTTTTTGGGATTGCTGATTACGAATCGGACCTCAGATTTGCAAAATTCAAAATTAGAGATTCAAAATGTCAATCAAATAGTTTTTTGAGAAATTTACTTAAATTAAAATGATTTTTTGAATCTTGCTGTTAGTACTGAGTTGTAAAAACAAACAGTTAATATTCTTTGAAAGAAGATGCAGTAAAAAGTAATTACGTGGCATAAATTTTAATTTCAATAGGTTATCACAGAAATGAATAACAAACTCTATATAAGTATATTTTGACAAATAATGACAAAGTGTAACATATTTTCATAATTTTTAATATTATTATATTATTATATTTTTTATATTAGCCAGGGCTTTTAGATGCACAATTCGTCGCCCTTCAAGCTCAGCTTCCTTCTCGTCAGTTTGCAATTTTTCGAGGTTAGAAACTAACTTTTTGCGACTTTGAAATAAATTTCGTATATTTTTCCCGATGGTTTGCTGTTGTTTCCTTTTTAAAAGCACTTTCTCGGTCACCCGCTTTCCTTTCCAATAACACCATTTTCTTGACATTTTGATATAAAAATACAGGGTAACTGGCGGGCATGAACGATTGTGTTGGGGCTGTGTGGGGGTTGATTGGGAGAATGTGTGAATGTATGAACGCGACGTTGCCAAGTCACTTTTGTCTATCCTACCACGGAAGTCATAATGGCGATAATTCTACATTTCACTCGGTAGGTACCTGGTGAACCTCCTTAAATTCAGAAGAATTTTGGTTGGAAATTCAAGAAATCCCTGATTTCTCTGTTTGTTATCCAGCATCTCATACACATTATCATTTATTTTACAATTTCAATTACTGTCGATAATTTCTTGTGCACTTTGATGTCAATTAAATATTGCTGCAATTCATAAAAACTGTCTTGAGATGCTGGCCCACACTCGCGCTATCTGTCGCTGCGCCATACATGTGTACAGGGGAATTCCAGCTCGAGAGTGTCGCGGCCGACGCGACAGGACTCTTGTTTGTGTGTAGGAGCAGGATAGATACATACAGGGTGGACCTCGGCTGGCGGGTCATAGGCATCCCATGTTAAAGAAGTAACTAGATCATCAGTCCATTAATCCCGTGGTAATTAGGGTTTGCTAAAGGATTTTAATTCCTCACAATGCATAACAAAACAGAATTAAGAATTGCAGCAAAGCCGACAAGCTCTAAATACCGCGTGATTAGTCGGCTGATCTAGTTACTTCTTTAACATGGAATGCCTATGACCCGCAAGCCGAGGTCCACCCTGTATATGTACTACGTACACCTGTGTGTGCGCTCCTTTACCAGTTAACAGTTCGTACTGATATGAGGGTACCGGGGCATGGCGGGAGCAGAGATGAGTTGGTCTCTGACGGGAGTGACGGGGCACATGTTTGTTTTTATCCATATTAAAGGTGCGTTTTCACGCAGATAACAGTTATTTCCCCCGTCTGGATATCTGTATTTGCGTGAAAATGTACCTTAAGGTTCCTCTGCAATGAAATTCGAGGTAGACAAGTGTTCTGAGGGCGAACCTCTACAGTCCATATGACCCGGGTCTCCCCTAATCGATTTATGCATTCACAAAACAAGATGAACACAAACGTCTATTGACGTCGCCGTTTTCTTCTATTTGTATCGTGTTTCTGCAAGAGATTGTAGCAAGTGTTTCTATGATTGTTTCTGCGAGAATCTATAGATACCAAAAATATATGTGCTGTACCACAAAAATATGTGTGTTGCTCAGTCAGATGGGAGTTTTGGAATTCACTTATTTTCTAACCTTAAAATAAAATTGGTTATTATAGGTTCACAAAATTACTTTGCTAACTATATGTATTTATGGAAATGATAATTTATTATTAATATACTTGTACATTCTTCTTTTTTTTACATATCGTGAATTTACAGAATTAACACTTATTCTATTGCCTTAAGCTAATTACGTAAATAATTACGTTCTTAAAGTAACGAGTTACAATATATGTCTAGTAGCTAAATAATACGTTTCTTGCTGCTTTTTCGTTAATAAACAAGGAACCACGTCTGGTAAAGAGCTTATTTTAATAGATATATTTGCTTCTGTGTCCATTTCAACAACATATGCATAGTAATGATTGTTGAAACCTACGTTAGGAAGTGGGTAACATAGGAAATGCGCCTCTTTATCAATTTCATTGATAGCACACAGTTTTCCAAATCGGGGTTGTTCATTTTCTTCTATTTCTATTACTAAAATTGTGCCTTCTGAATATTTTTGTCCAGATATTTCGACCCATTTGAAATAATTGACTTCTTTGTCATTGCCTTGAAAATTGGCTATGTATTGTGGATCGTACTTTATTTTTTCAAACGCATTTGAAGACGAAATTGAATATGCAATTTTCAATTGATTTTTCAGTGCTAATGTTTTTGGTATATTTTTATTACAACAAGAAGTATTTGCGGCCATTTTTATTTCTCTATTTTTTTATTCGAATCTCATCGACCACAAATGCAATAAAGGCCCGCATGACTTCACAATTCTACCATAATGTGTCTTGAAATGAAACTTAGGTTTCAACGGAAAAAGTAACGTATTAACTAAATTTAAAAATTCAGTAATCTTTTGTTGCATAATAATTACCTGACCATGTATTATTCGAGGAGATGTAATGATAGCAATGATTTCCCTCAGTTTTAGATAAACTAACCACATCTCATTTTCTTCGGAGATAAAATCACCTATCATTAAACCAAAGTATCTCACAAAACCTGCCATTTCCGAAGCAGACATTTTAAATTTCTTTCTAATTTTAATGTGGTCAGATCTGATTAATGGTGGTCTGTTTGAAGATTTTAGAGTCCCATAATTAAATGTTTCTATTCTTGAATTTAATATAGCTAATGTGAAAACATTTTCTTTATAAATGAAATTATTAATAATAGCGGTTAAAGTGTAATTAGCTGTCCCTTCGAAAATGTCATGCAGTATGTCCACACTTTGGTTTTGACACATGTGAGAAATCCTTGAATAGAATGGAAAATGCATTCTTCTTTGATTCCTGTAGCAGTCTTATTTTTTATTTCTACACTTTCCTTATAATTTTCAGCAGTTTTCAACAATGAATCTTCTTGTTCTGTCAATGTTTGGGCAGCCTCTCTAGTTGCATTACATATACGACAGAAGTAGTTTGAAGAAAAGGATTCTTTTAGACCAAATACCGTATTTAACCCTGAATTGTCTCTCAAAATAAGTCCAATTTCAAAATGAAGTCTATAACTTCCTTCGTTGATAAATATATCAATACCATGTTTTTGCAGAGTATTTAGCTCCCTAATTAAAATTTTAAATATCGCTGCATTGCCAAATTCTTTTCGATTGTCTGAATAGAATAAAGCAACCAAAAGTATATTATTCAAACGTGAACTATAATGTTTTGGCAAACATGGTAAGGACATATAAACTCCACCTAATTTGTTACTACCCGCATGGCTTCCTAAAGTATTACTTGTCTCTAATTCATCGAAAAAAATAAATATGGGAAAAACAAATTTTCCATTATGATTTTGAATTTTATTCTTCCATAAATCTCCTTGTATAAAATTAGATATGATTTGATGTTCTGCATTCAATGAATAGACATAATCTTCAACTTCTTTGTAAACTCCGGGTAACTGAAAGAAAGTTTTAAGAGTTGCTTCCATTGGAATATATTGTGCTGTCGCATCTTTTTGATTCATTGTAACAATTCCAGTTTTTGTTGTTTGAAATTCACTGATGGGCCCGACAATATATTCTATTGGATAGACAAATAAATTCTTGTCTTCATATAATTGGAAGCGTTTATATTCTGTGGAAAACTGATCAAAAAAATGCTTAGTATCACTTACTACTGTTTGAAATTCTGATACAACGGTTTCGTCACATTTACTGTGAATCTGATTCATATATGGAATTAACGAAGTAGAAAAAAATCTGTCATTTCATCTATAACTATCTGCACTACATTTCTAGGAAGTATGGAAATATCTTTAATTTTTTTTTCTTTGTGCCAATTGTATGATTTTAGGAGAGAGTGCAGGCCACTTTTCCAATAGTTTGTTCCCTGCTTCCTTGTGAAAATGGTAGAAATCAATGTCAATCTACAAATAATAAAATGTTCGACTCACATACATTATAAAAATAGTTTTATTGTTGTATGACTGATAGAGAATTACACCGTGAAACTCTAATTGTAGCATTCGTAAGTTCTCTAATACTAACATTTTCTTAAATAATTAAACGAAATTAAGCAAGCTTTGAGATTTACATTATATAATTTTAATGTGCAATATTCTACTCATTAATCTAAATTTAAAAGTTTATGTTAAAGTATGTTAAAAAAAATTTACGTTGTTTTTCTGAAGTGTATTTAATTTGAAGATTACTTGCAATTAATGAAACAATTAATTATGGGATATTAATGTTGAGCAGAATCTGCAGACTTTGTATAAAGATGGATTGTATTTGTGGTTACATTTTATGTGAAATTTGTAATTAATTGCTTTCTTCGTAACTGTTCACTTCTATCGTACGATGAAAGATTAACGATGTAAATTTCAATATCATTAATTGGCAAGAGAATATTATTTTTATTTTGGACATTACCAGTAAATAACCATGTGATAATGTGTGCGTGCGTGCGTGTGTGTGCGTGCGTGCGTGCGTGCGCGCGCGTGTGTGTGTGTGTGTGTGTGTGTGTGTTTTTACTATACGTATATTGTGACCCCGACCCCCGGACTTCTTCTACGCCTCCGCCCGTCCGTCGTCGTCGCTCGTGGCCGCCTGCAAAAAAAACCGAACTTTCCGGGGGGCCACAAAAATCCGCACGGCGCGCCGGATTTTTTTTTTCCCCGAAGCGACGATGGAAAGCTCTACCAGCCATCCCTGCCAGCCGGTACCAGCAGGAGTGCGGGGCTCCCACCCGCTAAAACCACCTCCGCTCAGACTGTGATTCCCCCCTCGGAAACCGCCGCAAGGCATTACTTCGAGGGGGGCAGTCTTTGCCTCAGTAGGCCCTCCGCCGATGTTTTGGCTCTTCAAGTCTAGGCGATGTTGTTGCCTCTTCCGTCTTTTTCTCTTCTGATGGCATTCAGCCTATCGATGATGGAGGTGTGGATGATGACCACCGCGTCCCATCCCTCCTGTGAGGCGAGCAGACATTCCCCAATGCCCTCAGGTGTTAGTGGTCCTCCTACCGAGATCCGGAACTGTTCCCGTTCCGCTGCAAATCTCGGGCAGTGGAAGAGGACATGGGCCACGTCTTCGTCGCCACCAGGGCATGCCGGGCACTCCGCACTTTGATAAATGCGGAAACGATGTAAGTAGCTGCGAAAGCAGCCGTGCCCGGTGAGCACCTGGGTGAGATGAAAGGTGGTGTATCCGTGTTGTCTGCCCGTCCACTTTGCTACATCTGGGATGACGTAGTGGGTCCACCGCCCCGAATCCGCTGAATCCCATCTTTGTTCGTCATATAAGACGTTCCACCTGGTGTTTCGGCTGCCACTGATGGCATCCGTGGCTTTTGCTTTCACTCGGCCGATTGCATCGATGGTTGAGCGCCCCTTCCGAAATCCGAACTGGTTTTCGGAAAGACCTCCGGCATTTTCGATGGCTGCTTCCAGTCTGCGACATGTGTGTGCGTGCGTGCGTGCGTGCGTGCGTGCGTGCGTGCGTGCATGCGTGCGTGCGTGCGTGTGTGTGTGTGTGTGTGTGTGTGTGTGTGTGTGTGTGTGTGTGTGTGTGTGTGTGTGTGTGTGTGTGTGTGTGTGTGTGTGTGTGTGTGTGTGTGTGTGTGTGTGTGTGTGTGTGTGTGTGTGTGTGTGTGTGTGTGTGTGTGTGTGTGTGTGTGTGTGTGTGTGTGTGTTTTTAAGTATGAATTATAAATTTCTTACGTTGAGTTGGTAACACAACAGTTTTTGGATTTTTATGTTACTGTATTAGACCAACTTCGTTTAAGCGTCTTCTCATAGCTACATATTTTTCGTATAAAAGTCCACCAGCATTTACGGGGCCATTTACCCCTTTTGTCCATGGAATATAATAGACAAATTATTCTAAATAACAGAAAACATTAAAACTTACATAAAAATTATTTTTTCTGGTTTATTCTTAGTTCAATATAAATTAAACACATACGAATATTTGTTACTGTCGTTCTTCAATAACTCATGTTCCACGATAATGTCGTATAATTTTGATCGATCAAAAATCTATCTATACTATTAAAAATTATATTTCATATATTGTACCAGTCGATATTCATTCGTTGTCACAAGCGGACGTATTATTCTTCGCTCCTCGGTAATACGCGCATCATGTGTGTATGCGCGTGTGTGTGTCGGTAAACAAGTGACACAGTGAATACGAATAGTCTGTAAATAGACTGTGAAAACGTACATTTCGGCCGTTTAGGCCTTTGCTTGAGATCTAGCAAGGTGTGCTGAGATTACAAGATAATCTCTCACTAATAATAAATTATGGGAGATGACAATCAATCCCAGGTAAAAGAGCCACACTGGCAACTAGCCAGAAATAAAAAGAGGCCTATAAATAGCCCGGAAAGTATAGCGAGATCTAGTAAACAGACGAAAATATCGGACTACTGGTTAAACAAAGCAACTACTACAAGTAATCAATTCTCGGTACTAGACAATGAAGAGGAACAACAATCACAACACATGTTAAACGACGAACTTAAAACTCCCAAACCTCCTCCAATTTTTGTAGCTGGGGTAGAAAATATAAGACCACTTACTGAATTACTACAAAAAGTAAGTAAAAATGAATATACCCTCAAAATTCTAAAGGATAATCAGGTCAAAATTTAGCTTGTAAATCCTGACAAATATACAGCTATTGTGAAAGCTTTAACTGAAAAGCAAACACAATTTCACACCTATCAAATGAAACAAGAACGCAGCTTTAGAGTAGTTCTCAGGAATATGCATCCTACAGTAGACATTGAAGAATTAAAGATAGAAATAGAAGAAAAAGGCCATACTGTCATTAATATATATAATATAAAGCAAAGGATAACAAAAAACCCACTTCCTCTATTTTTTATAGAGTTGAAACAAAACAACAACAATAAGGAAATTTATAATATCGATTCACTCATGCACTCCAAGGTAATAATCGAACCTCCTCATCAAAAACGGGAAACACCGCAGTGCATAAATTGCCAGAGATATGGCCATACTAAAATATTTTGTCACCGAACACCAAGGTGTGTTAAATGTGCAGGAGATCATGCAACAGTACAGTGTCCTAGACAACAAAGAAGCTCTAATGTTAAATGTGTTCTCTGCCAAGGAAATCACCCGGCAAATTATAAAGGATGTACAGTCTACAAAGAGATACAAAGCAATAAGTATCCTGCACATAGAAAAAAGGAACATGAACCGACAACTCAAGTCATTCCACCTCGTCTGCAAGCAAAGTCTTACCTAAATTACGCACAAGCAACTCAGACAAGATTACAGGCGCTTCAATCATCACAAGACTGCAATGAAGAAATACAGCGAAATGACACAACTACTCAAGCAAATGAAATCCATCAATTAAAAAAAATGATGGGTGATCTAATGCAACAAATAGGTAATATGATGAACCTAATTACCAAGCTCGTCAATAAATTAACAAATTAATATGGCAGATAAAACATGGTTAAAAATATGCCAATGGAATGCCAATGGCTTGTCACAACATACAAGTGAAATTAAAATATTTCTCAAAAGTCATAATATTGATATAATGCTCGTATCAGAGACCCACTTCACAAACATGAGTTACTTTAAAATACCAAAATACTTTATTTATTGCACCAATCATCCAAGTGGCATGGCACGCGGTGGGACGGCCGTTATCATAAAAGAATCAATAAAACATCACGAAGCACAAAAATATAACCACAGAAACCTGCAAGCTACTAGTGTTATAATCGAAGGACTAAATGGTACAGCTACAATATCTGCTATATATTGTCCTCCAAATCACAGCATTAAAGAGGAGGAATTTACCAACTTCTTTAAAAGCTTAGGAAATCGTTTTATTGTGGGAGGTGACTTTAATGCGAAACATGTACAATGGGGTTCAAGATTAACTACACCGAGAGGTAGAGAATTACGTAAAGCTACTATCCGGAATGGTATGCAGTATGTATCAGGTGGGCAACCGACATACTGGCCTACCGATCTAAATAAAATTCCCGACTTGATAGATTTTTGCATCACGAAAGGCGTGTCCAAAAATTATTTAGAAGTCACAACCACTCTGGATCTCTCATCCGATCACTCACTCGTCATAATTACAATCTCTACTAGCGTAGTAAGCAGGACTGTAACCCCATCACTGCACAATAACAAAACAAATTGGAACCAATTTAGAGAAATTTTGAACAGTGAAATCGACTGCAATGTACCACTGAAAACAAATCAAGATCTTGACGATGCAGCTAAGTATTTGTGTGATGCAATCCAGCAGGCAGCTTGGGAGTCTACTCCAGATAATATAATCAACTACAATCCAACATTTGACAAGTCTAATATACAAATTAAAATTGCAGGGAAAAGGAAACTGAGGAAAGTATGGCAAAAAACAAGGTCACCAGAAAATAAACAAAAACTAAATAGGGCAAGTAAAGAATTAAAAACGTTACTAGATGATGATAGGAATGAATCGGTAGGAAAATATCTTGCATCCCTAACTCCAACCAATGCTACGGACTACTCGCTCTGGAAAGCTACAAAGAAACTTAAACAGCCACAACAACAAAATGCACCAATACGTAAAAATAATAGAACATGGGCACGTAGCAATAAAGAAAAAGTAACTCTCTTTGGAGAATACCTGGCTGGTATATTCACGCCTCCTCCCTCCGAGATGACGAAAGAAGAGGATGAGAAGATCCAGAACTACATTGACGATTCACCCTTTCAAATGGATTTTTCAATAAAATATTTTAAAATTCAAGAGGTAAAACGGATCATAAGAACAAACATAAATGTTAGAAAGGCACCTGGATACGACCTAATCACTGGGAAAATATTAAAAGAACTTCCGCCAAAGGCTGTCCGATTAATAACCATTCTATTTAATGCCATACTTAGACTAGAATACTTCCCTGACCAGTGGAAGGTTGCGCAAGTTATAATGATTTGCAAACCAGGAAAAAAATCAGAAGAAGTGCAATCTTATCGGCCTATTAGCCTTCTGCCTATATTCTCAAAAATTTTTGAGAAGCTTCTACTTGAGAGACTGAAACCTGTACTATTAAGAAAAAAACTTATCCCTGACCATCAATTCGGATTTAGAGCCAAGCATGCTACAGTGGAGCAGGTTCATAGAATAGTGAACAAAATTAATCTTGATCTGGAACTCAAGAGATATTGCGCTGCCGTTTTTTTAGATGTAACGAAAGCTTTCGACAAAGTCTGGCATACATGGTTATTGTATAAACTAAAAATGAATCTACCAAACCATTACTATCTGATCCTAAAATCATTCTTAGAAAATAGGCATTTCCTGGTTAAATGGCAAGATGAATATTCAAGCTTATACCCTATAAAGGCAGGCGTTCCTCAAGGAAGTGTATTAGGCCCTATATTGTACCTCCTATACACGGCCGATATACCCACAACCAAACAAACTATGTTAGCTACGTTTGCTGACGATACGGCTATTCTCGCATCGCATACAGACCCAGCGATGGCTTCGTGTAGAGCTCAAAACTCAGTAAATAAAATACAAACTTGGCTAAAAAAGTGGAGAATACAAGTAAATGAGAGTAAATCCACTCAAGTAACGTTCACTACGAGAAGAGAAAATTGCCCACCAATTTTTCTAAACAATCAGAAACTTCCGCATAAAGATGACGTTAAATACCTTGGTATTCATCTAGATCGAAAACTGACATGGCAAAAGCATATATTCATAAAGCGCAAACAGCTAGGACTTAAATATACTAAAATGTATTGGCTTCTTGGAAGAAGATCGCAACTAACTCTTCAAAATAAAATACTACTGTATAAAGTCATTCTCAAACCCATATGGTCATACGGAGTACAACTTTGGGGCTCAGCGGCCAATTCAAACATCGAGATTCTACAGCGGTTTCAAAACAAAGTTCTAAGAAACATAGTAGACGCACCATGGTATGTCACCAATGCACAGATCAAGCTGGACCTACAAATACCTTCAGTGAAAGAGGAAATCCAAAATTTTAGTATTAACTATCGTAATCGCTTAAAATTGCATCCAAATGAATATGCTAAACAAGTTTTTAATGTAGAAAACGAACCACGTCGATTAAAACGATTTAAACCCTCGGACTTATGTAATAGGTTTAACCGGACATAGCTTCTATTAAAGATTATCAATTATAGTTGTTATTGTTAAAAGGAAAATATTAATGAATATTTTTCCTTTCAAGTTCAAATTCTTTTAACATGCTATTTTACCTATTGTCAAATTCGACAGATTGTAAAACTAAATTGAAATAAAAAAAAAAAAAAAAAAAATATATTGTACCAATCACCAATATTGCTTCCTCGACTATTTTGAGTGGCTTTTTAACAGGTTCTGGATTTGGAATACTTTTGTTGATTAATGTTTCTGAATCAACTAATGAAATTGTTTCTTCAGAATGTTTACAATCCAGAGTACTTTGGCTCAAAAGTTCTGAATTGAGGGTTTGAAGTGACTCCTCATTACTTTTTTCTTAATTGCTTATATTTCTGCATAAATTTAAACCTGGTACCAACTTCTGATATGATTTCTTGAATCATTTCCTCTGTACAATTTCTAAACACCTCTTCGTCTATTGCATGACCTGATAATAACAAATTTTATTTTTATTTAATTTGATTTCATCTGAGGAGGCAATTCAACAGGAATTATTGATGTTTCTAATCAACAGCCATTATACTATTATAATTAATATTGTTACAATTTTCCACATTTTCAATAATTTTTTTCTTCTTTTCTTATATAAATACTTACATTTTTACTTCAGGTGTACTTATTTAAATAAGGCAGACAATTATACTTACGATTAAAAATGACACTCAGCGTTTCCAATTTTTACTTCTTCAACGTGTTTTCGACGAACGTATCCATTGTTATACGTGAAGAATGCGGTGATTAGTATGAAATGGGGGGTGATTGAGGGCACACGTACTTCACCCTGACCAGCGTTGCCAGATTAGGGAAGGAATATAATGTTTAAATGAGAGTGTACGATACTTATCGCACGTTCCGGCAACGCTGTTCCTAATCCCTCCTTCGGGTGACTTCGCCGACAGTCGGAGAGAGAAGGGGTGGGCAAGTTGCTAGGAACACTCACAAATTGTGTCCGGCGTTCATTTATACTTATGCTATCGCATACTATCAGGCATTTTCGCAGGGCAAGTCGTGTCGCGTCAGGCACGACAGCTCTCGAGCTGGAATTGTATTGTTACACCTGTGGCGCAGCGGCATTAGCGGTAGCGACATTTGGTTTTGCTGCAGTAGCGGCACACACTACTGCGTCTGCAGTTTTTTTTCCCGTGTATGCTGAATTGTATCTAAGTTGTATGGAAAACTTTATCCATGGTGATTTAGATTCTTGGTCCGTATTCTTTATTTCTGTTGATATTTAGCGAATAAAGAAATAGGCCTCATTTATAGAATTCCCACGGTCTTATATATGTGGTTATATGGCAAAAGGGCTTAAGTCCACTTTACCTGATTTCGAATTATTTAGCTTTAATTGACAAAATTGTAATAACATTAATTAATAAATAACTATGTTGGCTATTGGATAACATATTAGTTGCAAACAGCACCTCAACATTGAAATAAATCATGTCAATTTGGAAAAAGGGCATAATATCGTTTTCAGCGCAGACTGAAATTAAGAGAATGTCATCACCTTATAGCAATAAACGTTCTAATTCGGAAGTTCGTACTGAAAATATTCTTGTATTGTCATATTTATTGTAGTCATGATATAAATATTATGTTTTTTAATTTCATTTTTTCAGGAAATCATCATTCCATACTGTCACTGCTCTTACTGCCGTTAATCATTAGTCTTCCGAAATCCATAAAAACAAAAGGGTGGAATACAAAAATTTCCAAAGAGATAATAAGAAAGTCTTTTGTCATGCATGTACAGGTTAACAGATTATTTATTATTTAACAACGTGTACAAACTTATTAAAAAGTATTACTATAAAACAAATGCTTCAGATGTGTGAAATGATAAGCAATATGAACTTTTCAGAACTTTTGGTTCTCGCCATAATAGTAATTGTACGTCAAAATTACAAGCATTGTATCCAAATCAAGAATTTTGTACTTCAGTTGATGTCAATGGTACTTTGTATAAAATTGGAACATTCATCACTGTAAATGCTGAAACCATGGAAAAAGAATTTGGCAAAAATGTTAAAATTTTTTAAGTTTACGATGACGTTACGTTCTTTGTCGACGTCTATACCGAAATTAGTTTCGATGATTACGTGCACGCATATGTCGTTAGAAAAAGTAGTAAAACATTTAAAGTAAAATACAAATATTTGCCAAATGCAACACCATGTCTATTTGTACATTAAGACTCATTTCAATATATAGCGTTTTATATAATTTTTATAATATTTTAGTAGTATAGGGCCGCCGATAGCCAGGCGTAAACACCCCCCACTCATTTACATGACCGTAAATAAAGCCCTGGCCGCCATGTGAGGTCGGTCAGTAGTCTGACGTAAACAAAAACATACGGACACCCTTTGGCACGACGGTAAGGTAGGTCATGGTTCAGCGACCTGATACACGAATGGTTTGTGGTTAATTGTTATATAAACAAATAATAAAGACGATAATAAATATCGATAATTGGGTAATTAAAGTCAGATGAGTGTTGATAATGATGATTAATTGATAGTTTGCGTATAAACAAATAATAAAAACGGTAGTAAATAACGATAATGACCTTGCAATAATCATATAGGTACGTGGGTCCCTTTGGCGAAAAGTTGAGGTAGATCACGGTTCAACGACCTTTCAACGTCTATGTATTAGTCTTCGTTTTTTATTATGATGAATAAACGGTAGAGCCGACATCCCACTTCCTCCGTATTGTGCATTAATATTTACCCACAACACTCCACTGACCTTTATATATATACATGTGGCGCACGTGTCTCTCCACTTGCAGGGCGAAACAAGAAACTGAAATTTCTGAAAAGTTATGTGTAAAAAAATAATATAGATTGTAATAAATTACGATAGCGGTCTTGCGACAATCAGATTTGTTCGAGACCCTTTGGCGAAAAGTTGAGGTAGGTCATGCAGTATTATATTTTTCTTGGAATTCACTCAAAATATGAAAGAGCAGATACGATGTCTTCCTACGAACTTTGAATGGGATGAAAAGCGACTGAAGCGATTACGTAATATTATGTGCTTACCTTGTTGTCTTAAATTAATAATTACCCAAGGGACATAATTATTTTTATTTTTATTATTATTTTTATTATTATCATTAATAAATGGAATATCAAAAACAATTTCGCTTACATTGCTAATTTTTCTTAAGTAACGAGAAAACTATTGTTTTTTACAAAAATTTACATTTTTACAGTTTTGTTACACTTTATGCTTTGTATCCAAAAGGAAGCGAATATCTAGTCGAAATGTGACGCCTTTTTTTTTTAACTATTTTACATGTTGTTTCTTCTTTACGCGTTACAACTTCGTGAATTTCAGTTCGCTGTATCGCACAGAATCAAATTTTTATTTTTGGTGGTGTAGTAGCAGTAGTGGTAGTAGTAGTACTAGTATAAGTATAATTTGCCATAATTAGCTGATAAATCGAGATCATTTTCGTAATTTAACGAAATCCCCTTGACCTTACACGTATCGGGGTATTTCCCGTTATTAGTTTGTCCGCGATAAGCATAAAATTTAGGATCTTCCGAGATAAAAGTCTGAATGTAAGAACCTGAACCGTATGCCACTAATTCATCAGTCAAATCTCCGAGAAAATATTCGAGCTGTGGGTTGTATTGTTTGGCTGATGTGTGTCCTCCCGATAATGAAATTACCGAGTCGGTATCAAAATAAAGTACGCGACACGGTCCAATTTTCGAGGTAGCTGACGAGTTTCAGGCGAGCTTGAGTCGTCGTTTAATCCGTTAACACGACGTTTGTGCAGTTTGACGATGACGATGTTTCTTTGGTTTGTTATGCTTATTTTATATTATGCTATTTACCAATCCGAGGAGAAGACGAGGGAGACATAAGACTCTAAAAGTAAGCTAGAAATCGTACTATACAAAATAATACATGTAATAATATACACGTATAAACTAGGATAATTAATGTCGAAAATTTCCAATTTTGTAATCTGGAAGCCGTATAGACAACTACTTGATTGTAACATTCATCAAATTTGCAAGACGTTTTCATTGTCTGAAAGATAGACCAGTCCAGTTACTCCAATATCAAACAGAAAGTTGAAAAAATTAATAACAGTAAATCAAGAAACGTATCCGTATGTCTGTTAAAAGTTGCCCACCTAATCAAAAATATTAAATGGAGAATTTTCAGATATTAAGAAGATATACAACTTTTGCCTACATCAGTGATTTCATTAAAAAATTACAGCTTATTCGGAACATAAATTTTTAAGTCTCACGTAAAGTTAATGAAACAAATCTATTTATTTGTAAGAAAATAAAAATGAAAAACGCAGTTTTATTCGGTGTTTTTCAAAAACTTCAAAGGTAGATGAAACATGATGTATATAGAGGTTGTACATATTTATAATCTCTAAAATATTCCTACATCACAATATACAAATACTCCAACCACATATTAGCAGAAGTTACTTCACGACGTTAGTTTCGGGGTGAAGGGCGGCTTTATTCAAATTTTATTATACAATACCGTGAAACGTACATGAGACATTCCATTACAAATCGAACACTTTTTAGACGACTGTTTTTTAAATCGCTTGCAACTTTTTTTACGTGTTCTAGGGATAAAAAAAGTGGACACGTGTCACGGGAATTTTTTTTTAAATTTTTATTTTCTGAGATACCGGGATATTAATTTTTGACGTGATGCGTTTTATGCCTTTATTCAAACCTTCGTATCTCCTGTATTTTTAATCGAAATGGAACAAATTTTTTTTTCATTTTGATGCTGAAAATCTCAGCTTTCTAATGCATATTTTTTCAATTAGTAAATTTGCAAACACAGCGCTGTAAATAACAAATTAATATTTCAAAATTAATTTTGACATTGATGAACCAGGTTTGGGAAGTTAAAAATAGTACCATTGAATTCCTCGTCAAATTTCCTAAAAAAAACATATTTTTCTGGAATGGTATCTTTAAGTCCTGTATTCGAAAAAAATTAATTCTCCCGCGGGTCTCCTGCCTTCGCGGCGCGCGTGCTTCCGCAGCACCCGTCTGTATCACCCGCCGCACTAACAAGGGAACCCTCCCAGGTGTGTCACACGGATTCGATTGAAACTTGGCACATCGAAAGGTCATCATAATTGATGACATTTGGCCTTTAAACTTGGTGCCATAAATCACAAGAAACAAAATGGCAGCTGATATATGACAAAAAATAAAAAAAAATAAAAAATCGTCGAATTCGCTTGAAACTCGTTTCTTTGGGGTCGCTGAATACGAATATGATGTTGGATTTCAAAAATTTAAAATGGCGGACTCAACATGGCGGACGACTATTTTAAAAATAGCTCGTATTTGATTAAAATTTGTTACTAGAGGATTTTTAGTATCGCTGAATTTCAAAAATACAGAATGTATATAGATGTAATTCCACTGTGACGTATGAATATCATATAAAAATCAAGCATAGCCAATCCAGATATTTAGGAAAGTAAAACTTGAAATGGACTTCAAATAGTATTGGAAAAATATTAACTATCTGAGACTGTTTGGAAATAAATTGACATTATATTTATTTAAATTAAAATAAAAGTAAACTTAAACTCATACAATATTTACATTTTTTCACAGAATTCTTCTGTTATTCAATATAAGTTTTGCACATCTGCAGATCAGTAAAGAAATGATCTGCACAAAAACTTTGATAATGTTTATTAATCCTCGCAATGTTTTATCGCTTGTGTCACAAAATTTGGAAGATCGTCAAGTTACCCAATAAATTTCAAATTCAATTTTACTTAAAAGTCATAATTGAGCAAATTCCAGCAGGAGCAACTTCTCTCGTACAGCCTCTGGATGTTTGGGGTTTCTGCCTGTGGAAAAATTATATGTGAAAAGTGGAGGATTTTATTATTCTCCACAACATTAATATCATTTTACACCAGCGAGACAATATGATAAAACTGCACGCTCTGGTCTATGGTCAGTTTTCTTCACCGCGATACAGATCAGTATTTCAATATAGTTGGTACAAAGCTGGTCTCGTTGAAAATAGACCCGATTTCTTCGAAAATCCTGTCCATTTTGCAATTATGGACACAGAAATACATTGCAGCAACTGTACCAGCATACAGATGGCGAAGTGCAGTTGGTGCAAAGAAAGTTTTTGTGCAGATCATTTCTTTACTGATCTGCACATGTGCAAAACTTATATTGAGTAACAGAAGAATTCTGTGAAAAAATGTAAATATTGTATGAGTTTAACTTTTATTTTAATTTAAATAAATATCATGTCAATTTATTTACAAACAGTTTCAGATAGTTAATAATTTTTCAATACTAATTGAAGTCCATTTCAATTTTTACTTTCCTAAATATTTGGATTGGCTATGCTTGATTTTTATATGATATTCATACGTCACAGTGGAATTACATCTGTATATACATTCTGTATTTTTGAAATTCAGCGTCAGTTTCGAATTCAGCGATAGTAAAAATCCTCTAGTAACAAATTTTAATCAAATACGAGCTATTTTTAAAATAGTCGTCCGCCATGTTAAGTCCGCCATTTTTAATTTTTGAAATCCAACATCATATTCGTATTCAGCGATCCCAAAAACCCCCGAGTAACAAATTGTAATCAAATACGAGCTATTTTTAAAATAGTCGTCCGCCATGTTGAGTCCGCCATTTTGAATTTTTGAAATCCAACATCATATTCGTATTCAGCGACCCCAAAAACCCCCGAGTAACGAGTTTCAAGCGAATTCGACGATTTTTTATTTTTTTCTTATTTTTTGTCATATATCAGCCGCCATTTTGTTTCTTGTGATTTATGGCACCAAGTTTAAAGGCCAAATGTCATCAATTATGATGACCTTTCGATGTGCCAAGTTTCAATCGAATCCGTGTGACACACCTGGGAGGGTTCCCTTGTTAGTGCGGCGGGTGATACAGACGGGTGCTGCGGAAGCACGCGCGCCGCGAAGGCAGGAGACCCGCGGGAGAATTAATTTTTTTCGAATACAGGACTTAAAGATACCATTCCAGAAAAATATGTTTTTTTTAGGAAATTTGACGAGGAATTCAATGGTACTATTTTTAACTTCCCAAACCTGGTTCATCAATGTCAAAATTAATTTTGAAATATTAATTTGTTATTTACAGCGCTGTGTTTGCAAATTTACTAATTGAAAAAATATGCATTAGAAAGCTGAGATTTTCAGCATCAAAATGAAAAAAAAATTTGTTCCATTTCGATTAAAAATACAGGAGATACGAAGGTTTGAATAAAGGCATAAAACGCATCACGTCAAAAATTAATATCCCGGTATCTCAGAAAATAAAAATTAAAAAAAAAAATCCCGTGACACGTGTCCACTTTTTTTATCCCTAGAACACGTAAAAAAAGTTGCAAGCGATTTAAAAAACAGTCGTCTAAAAAGTGTTCGATTTGTAATGGAATGTCTCACATGCATCATTTTTAGTATTTCCTGAATATTAATTTTTACTAAAAAATTGATCGTGCCACTTGCTCACAACATAATCGTTGTTTTTTCTATTATCATTACAGAAATTCTGGTGAAAATCATATAAACTGTAATCGTTAGGCATAGTATGTAAAAACATAAGGCAATATTGACCGCACACAAAAAAGTAATGCTCTGAAGACATTTGTTGACCCATCGGATTCTCTTACAATTGCGTTGAAAAACTTTACTCGGTGGTTTTCGGGGACACTGATTACGAATCTGACGTCCGATTTTCAAAATTAAATATGGGGGATCCATGATGGCGAACCAATAATAACGTTATTTATTTTCAACAAACAATGTAGAACTGAACGACAAATACCTGTGAGTTTTCAACCTCGAATTGTACAATTTTAACATTCAGGTTAATAATATCAGGTCAGCATCGCAATTCGCGACATTGCGCCATTTTGAATCCACCATATGGAATTTCGAAAATATCAGTTCAGATCAGCGGGCCCCGAAAACGGCTAAAGTACCCAATTTTGTCGTGTTTGAGTGGCGTTTTCGTCTCAACATACGTTTTTTTTTTAAATCCACCAAACTTACAATTTGTTTATTATTTTAAACAATATGACATGATAATTAATGATAAATATTGATTTATTTATGTTTCTAGCATGTCCTCAAACTTAAGAAGCAAAAAATTTCAAAAAATTAATGAATTATTACCAGTAATATGTAAAAACTGCATTACAAAAACGATGGATTGACACCGTGCTTGTAAGGGTTAAGGATCGTAGTATATAGGCTCGAGATCGTTTTCCGTTACGGTTGTCCGGTTTTCGTTGTTGCGTTTTTGCTTTTTCTCTCTCACTGCCAATGTCCTCTTCGACGACGATACTTTTTGACAAGTATTTTTCATAAGCTTGTAGCTTTTAAAATATCTCGGAATATTTACCACATTGTTGACGATGGAATGTGATGGGATACGTTCCGCACGAAGACGATGGATAAATTCTTCGCGTCCAACTGGTTAACAACATCGACAATGACAGACCCGATCAGCTCATAACCGTGTACGGTTACACCTTCATTTTACCACGTTTCGTGCGATGTAGATGTAGTTCAGTAATTTCAACATTTTTTTTAGAACTTCGGAGATAACAATCGGATTTGTCAGTGAAATGAAGTCCTTCTCCTTGAATGTTACTTCATTCACCGTCCAGGATGTTTGCACCGTTCTCTTATCATCACTCGCCATGTGTACTTCACTTTCTGGAACTAGTATCATTTTCTTTACATATACTATAAGGCCAATGTTTTCTAATCACCGTTGTTGCCGATTAATTACGTGAAAATGGCGCTGATAACCGGTGCCACAAGAATCGGTATTCACCAACACCACCACCGCCGATCTGCCTAAACCTCTTTTTATCGTTTCTTTTCATGGAAAAGACGAGTGTCCGTAACATTTTTTGCTTTCCAAGTAAACTCTTCTACCGTGATTTTAAAGAAACGACAACCGACGCAATACATTAAGCGCACACACGCAGATATATTTGACGCGTTTTCTGTCGGCGGTTTTCAGCGGAGCTGCACGTTGTCGTTTATCCGCAGGACACAGAGCGTTCAATAAAGTGAATTATTTTTTCCAGAGAATGAAAAACACGAAATACTGTCATATCCATTTTGTGCACGATTTATGTCTTTACGATTTCTTGCGATGAGATGACTTTTGTTATTTTTATGCTTTTCAACAGTCGATACCATAATCGCGATTTACTGGATACTAAAAATGATAAATATCTGTACGTTTTTTTTTTCAAAACTTGTTGGCTTTCATCTACGTACACTCGTGTATGCGACGTGAGGTTGTTTGTTCGGAAATATACATGGGCGAAATCTGAAATCATCCGGTATGGGTTGCTGAATATCTAAGAGAAGATAACCGCGTGGGTGACAAGTTGCATCTCTATAAGCTTCTTGGAGAAACTTTGAATTTTCCGAACATACTTGACGTGCGAGATGTTGAATTCGAAACCGATCTCGATGATTTTTATACAAAAGCCGCTAATCGGTATTAAGTGAAATGTCGCGCCGTTCACGACCCTGATGAAAAATATTTTGGTAATGAAAATTGCACTCATATTTTTACGGTGACTGTCTTTAGTAAAGAGGTCCATACTGGTATTATTCGATGATTCGCTCAAAAGATCGTCGATTATAATTAATTTTTGCTATTGTTGTCCTTTTCAATAATCATCGGGGTACGGTAGACCTTCTAGAAATTCGAATCCACGTTGCGTTGCAGGTGATTTGTCACCTAAGAACATTTTTTACGATACTCATCTTACCATTAGGCTTAATAAAAAATCATCCGATCAAAGGAAACGTCCGCTAATAATGACAAATTTATTAACAATTTTGTCACATACCATACACGTCCACGGATGTTTCCATCTCGTGTCCACCGACAGTTTTGAACTTGAAGGCTTTTTTTTCAGAGTAACCGTACACTATACTCCGTCTTAAACAACTGAATGTTAAAATAAAATAAAATAATAACAATAATAACAACTAATTGTATACTGGTAAATATACATTGCGCGAAAATAGTCTTAAAACCGGGGCATCGCGTCGCGAGCTCATTTATCGCGAGTAGCTCGTAAACCTCCGGGGGAGAAGGGGGCCTTCGCAAGCTTGACAATCGCGAATTTCAAAGTGGGGGACCGCGCTGAACAAGCTTATTAGTGTCCCCCTCTTCGATAGCACCGTGGGGGCTTTCGCAAGCTTGACAATCGCGAATTTCGAAGAGGGGGAACGCGCTCAACAAGCCTATCAGGGTCACCCTCTTCGATAACACCGCTTGCAAGACATCAAATCCGCGTTATACGTGTCATGTGTGGAATATATTCTTGTATCTCTTTGAAGAAATACTTTTACACATCGATCGTAACGCACAAATCCACATTCGATGATCTGGAAAATCTACTGATCTGGGTCGATGTACGAATGAAAAATCTAAATAAACTGTTCGCGGAGGAACAAAAAAAAATATTTACCGTGCGCTTTTATCTCCAACAAATCCTTCTAAATAAATGTGAACAAAGGACCCTGCACAAACCTTATGGAAATTGGCATTTTTTGCTTTCGAAGTAAACTCATCTACCGTGATTTTAAAGAAACTTTGAATTTTCCGAAGATACTTGACGGGCGGGACGCTGAATTTGAACCCGATCTCGATGATTTTTAAACAAAAGCAGCTAATCGGTATTAAGTGAAATGTCGCGGCGTTCACGACCCTGATGAAATTGGCTTTCGGTGGATTCTCTTCAAACTGCGGGAAAATGTTGTTGATACCAAGCTGATCTCTTGCCCATAACTTCCGTTAAAGCAGGGTTTTGGCTCTATGGGCTCTTAAAGGTTGGTAATTTGCGATGAAACGAATCCTTACAGTATACAAATTAGACATATTTCCTCACCAGCGATTAAAATAGTATTGAAAAATGGTACTCGGAGGTGTTGGCGGTCTCTGATTACGAATTTGAGCTCAAAATGTGAAAATTCAAAATGGCGGAACCGACACGGGGGGCCAAAAATAAGAAAAATTAGTTATTTAATGAAAAATTTTGACCAATATTTTTCGGGACTAAGAGAGTACAGGCTCTTTCGTCTCATGTAGAATACGCAACACCAAGGAAACATCAAATATCCGTCCACAAGGCTCATCAACGTTATTTATGATGCAGCTGTTATGGCCGGTGGGGAAGCGTTTTGCAATGAAATGTTTGCAAATACCTTCACCTCAACACAACCACGAAAAGACGGAATCGACTGGAAGAGTCGATTCTGAGTTCGAAATTTTGTGGGGGCTGCTGCTAATACAAAAGAACAAGAATAAAGGATGGATTTGAATAAAATTCAAACTCAAAGTAAACAATTTCGTTTATTTAGAAAGCTAAAAATAAGGAAGGGTTGATGGAATTAGGGATGCGATAATTTCGAGGATTCTCCGGTGTCCAACTTCTCTGGGTCTTTTTCCTGGAATAAAAAAAAATATTATATTATAAATTATGCGTATTATAAATTTGTAGTTTGGATAAGAATAATTATTTGTTTAAACAAAAACAATTTAAAGAATTACAAAACTTGTAATTAAAATAAAAAGTAATATATCGATAAATGAAAATTAAAAGTCGAAATTTTACACGTACTTTTGAATAAATTACATATTTGATTTTTAATTCGCGTTTCAAAGAAATTAAATATTCCCGAGTATTGAATGCATTAGATATTGTTAATAGTTAATAATTTGTGGAAAATACATATTGGGTTTTCTGGGTGTATATTACAAGCGAAAGAATAAAATAACAAAACATAGTAATATTACTGGATTGAAACCTAACAGTCCCTATTGATGCTTGTGGCTCGATCGGCTCTTCGTTCAAAGAACGACGCCGAATCGAGTCACTAGTATCACTAATAACAAAAATATTTTCCCTAAGGTGTTGTTCCTTTTATTTAAAATAAGGAGAAAAAAAATTAAAAGGTAATCAACACATTCGTCTCAATAAAAATAACAAAATATAAAAATAAAAATGAGGGTTTTACGGTTAATTATCGCCTCCTGTGGGGGGGGGGGGATTAAAGAATGTTAATTAAGGAAAGTTAATTAAGGAATATTTTTGATATATAAAGCGGATTGCTTACCATATCCGATGACCGATGTCGCTTCCCGAGCACTTCTGACTGCTACTATAATTCTGGGTCGATTTGTGTTCGATGTCGTTCCTTACGAGAACTCGTTGACCATCAGTCCGATGACGTCGGGTCGAGTCGCGATTGTCGGAACTTAGTCGGGGTCTATCCGATACCACTTCTGGAAGAACACACACTATCCAAATTTTGTCGGGGTCTATCCGACACCGCTGCTGAAGGAGAACTGACTGGACTGTTCGAGAGAGATCATCTTATTTTTTATCTCTTTATGTATTGGTGTGTAGATATTGTCCCACGTGGAAATTGTAGCAGTTGAATCGATGACGAAATACTCGCTGGTATTTTGGGAGTGGGCGTGGATGTGAAGGTTCATAGTTTAGAATGTGATAAGGTGCACGTGAGAATTGGATTCTTTCTGATGAGTCCGACGCGGATACGAATGAAAAAACAGATGTTTACTTTGTCTGATAATAAGAAGCACTTCGTGGAAATTTTAGAAACTGAGAAAGATCGGTGTCGAAATGTTCGGTGGCGTGGCCCTAAGAGTTATGGACAAACGCCTTGTTGTTCTCGTTTCGAATAATCAAATCAAACATAAGAGATTGGTGAAATTGAAAAATAAAAACGTGTTTGTGCGTCATGCCTTAAGTGCTAGCTAATAAAGACTGTTCATTGATGCTGGTTTACAATACGCGCAATCTGCAATTACGACAATTCGAAAATAACTAATCTAAGTCAGTTACGTAGGACGTAACACAGCGAACAGATCTGTTCCTCAATGAAATCTATCTCGCTTTCTGATTATGCGAGCGTTGAAACTTACGACCATCGCCAGATAAAGTTTCATCTTAGTCAATCAAAACGCCCATTTCAGGGCCTTATTGATGTGCAAAGTCCAATCGACCAACCTCTACGTGGTGCACATTGGATTACGCTAATGCCAACGGTAAAAATAGGTGGTTACTAAATACAAAATCTCCTCATGCGCTATCAAGTGATTTTCTGTAATGCACAATTACAACTTCAGTTCATTAGTCACATGTAAACCAACGATTTTTACAAATGTTAGATTTATTTTACAAATGACCACCTTACGACCGATGTAAGCTCGTGAATGTGATCATTCTAGTTAAGTCGGGAAATAATAGCGTATTCTATATGGGATGGAAGAGCGTGTACTCTCTTAGTCCCGAAAAGGTTCCCAAAAAATATTGGTCAACCTTTTTCATTAAATAACTAATTTTTCTTATTTTTGGCCCCCGTGTCAGTTCCGCCATTTTAAATTTTCACATTTTGAGCTCAGATTCGTAATCGGAGACGCCGAACACCTCCGAGTACCATTTTTCAATACTATTTTAATCGCTGGTGACGAAATATGTCTAATTTGTATAGTGTAAGGATTCGTTTCGTCGCAAATTACCAACCTTTAAGAGCCCATAGAGCCAAAATCCTGCTTTAACGGAACTTATGGCCATGAGAACTTTTGATCAGCTTGGTATGAACAACATTTTCCCGCAGTTTGGAGAGAATCCACAGAAAGCCAATTTCCATAAGGTCTGTGCGGGGTCCTTTGTAATTGTATCAAAACACAAGTGTCAGAGCCTTTCTTTGCAGATGAACTGTTAATCGTAAGTATATATGAACTCATTGCATTATTTTTAGATATAATCATCGAAAATACAATATCTACCATTAATACGGTACTGTAAAATTGATATAAATAATAAAAG
The DNA here is from genome assembly GCA_030407085.1 of Trichopria drosophilae. NCBI lineage: Eukaryota > Metazoa > Arthropoda > Insecta > Hymenoptera > Diapriidae > Trichopria > Trichopria drosophilae. The sequence continues at coordinate 55,028,002 of CM059585.1, read as the reverse complement.
GAATAATTTTTTATAAAACAATTTTATGTTTGAACATGAATTAAATTACTTATTAAAATTTAAACCTGTTTATATGAAATCACATTCACCTAAAATCTTGCAGCAAAATTTATTGGAAGGAACTATTTTATAAGATACCTGGTTTCGATGGTATTTGATCGTGGTGGTCGTCGTTGCTTATGCCAATTTCTACCAGTTGCATGTTTTTTATATAATATATCACTTGTATGTATTATTCTCCGAAGTAGTATATGTATGTGTATGTACGAATGTACGCATCTTTCTTCAAAATTTCTTACGCATATGCGACAAGCTTGCGAAAGCCCCGTGGATGGAAACATTCGTGGACGTGCATGGTATGTGACAAAATTGTTAATAAATTTGTCATTATTAGCAGACGTTTCCTTCGATCGGATGATTTTTTATTAAGCCTAATGGTAAGATGAGTATCGTAAAAAATGTTTTTAGGTGACAAATCACCTGCAACGCAACGTGGATTCGAATTTCTAGAAGGTCTACCGAACCCCAATGATTATTGAAAAGGACAACAATCGCAAAAATTAATTATAATCGACGATCTTTTGAGCGAATCATCGAATAATACCAGTATGGACCTCTTTACTAAAGACAGTCACCGTAAAAATATGAGTGAAATTTTCATTACGCAAAATATTTTTCATCAGGGTCGTGAACGCCGCGACATTTCACTTAATACCGATTAGCTGCTTTTGTTTAAAAATCATCGAGATCGGGTTCAAATTCAACGTCTCGCCCGTCAAGTATCTTCGGAAAATTCAAAGTTTCTTTAAAATCACGGTAGATGAGTTTACTTCGAAAGCAAAAAATGCCAATTTCCATAAGGTTTGTGCGGGATCCTTTGTTCACATTTATTTAGAAGGATTTGTTGGAGATATAAAGCGCACGGTAAATATTTTTTTTTTGTTCCTCCGCGAACAGTTTATTTTGATTTTTCATTCTTACATCGACCCAGATCACTAGATTTTTCAGATCATCGAATGTGGATTTGTGCGTTACGATCGATGTGTAAAAGTATTTCTTCAAAGAGATACAAGAATATATTCCACACATGACACGTATAACGCGGATTTGATATCTTGCAAGCGGTGTTATCGAAGAGGGTGACCCTGATAGGCTTGTTGAGCGCGTTCCCCCTCTTCGAAATTCGCGATTGTCAAGCTTTCGAAAGCCCCCACGCTGCTATCGAAGAGGGGGACACTAATAAGCTTGTTCAGCGCGGTCCCCCACTTCGAAATTCGCGATTGTCAAGCTTGCGAAGGCCCCCTTCTCCCCCGGAGGTTTAGGAGCTACTCGCGATAAATGAGCTCGCGACATACAAAAATAATAAAAATATCGCAGTGAGTATCGTATGTGGTAGTGGAGTGTTATCGCATCGGAGTGATATCGAACGATGGGTTGGAGAACAAGAAAAGTCGAAGTTTTCCCTTAAATGACGTAACATTGGCATTAGAGCGGATGTTGGTTGGCAGGGCATTCCAGAGTCGAGTTGATGTGATGATGAAAGAGCACGCAAATGACTCATGCTGATGAGGCTGCACACGAAGTTCACTAGTGGAGCACGGTCTTAGTATTCGACTTGTGCTTTCATTACGCCACTGATACCGTTCATATAGATATTTCGGTATCCTTGTTGTGAGGACATTATAGGTGATGATGCCTATAAAGTATAATCGGCGAGATGCGGTTGTAAGCCACTGAAGTTACTCACGATATGGGGTGATGTGATGGACTCGGCGCAGTCCATAAATAAATGCCCGCGTTGAGCAGCCTTTCAGCCTTGGTTTTCTGCAGGGCGTTGATATCATTGTAGACAGCACAACAATAGTCAAGATCGGGTAGGAGCAGTGTTTTTACTAGAGTCTCACGGAGATCGAGAGATAACAATGCACGGATTTGTCTAATTTGGCGTAGAGTGGAAAACACACGCTTAGACATTAGTACAAGGTGTTCTTTCCATGATAGTGTACTGTCAATAATGAGACCAAGATTTTTTGCTGACTTAACCCAGGGTAAAGTGATGTTGTCGATTACCAATGGAGGAAGAGAATCAAAATCAAGGTTGCTTCGATAATATGAGCCACCATCGAGTAGTGCTTTGGTTTTCCTTAGATTAAGCTTAAAGCCATTCTCATCCGCCCACTGACAGAAGTTCTCCACATCAGTTGTTACTTTCTGGATCGCCATTGGTAACTCAGAGATATGGCACTTTAAGAATATTTGGGTATCGTCAGCAAATATCATGTGATTACAGTGCTGGAGGACCGAGGGAAGGTCATTGATAAAGATCGAGAATAGAAGTGGTCCAGGAACCGAGCCCTGAGGCACTCCAGCACCAACTGATAGCCATGAGGATCGCTGGCCATCATCAGCTGTAACTGCTTGCTTTCGTCCGGACAAGTATGATGCAAACCATCGTATAGCAGTCACAGAAAGATTTGCATTTTTCAGCTTATCGATGAGAATAGAATGACTGACGGTGTCAAATGCTCTGCTAAAGTCGAATAAAATAAGGACTGTAATCATGCTGTTATCTATAGCCTGCCTGCAAAATTCCGAGACATAAAGAAAAGCAGTTTGGGTGCTATACCCTTTGCGGAATCCCGATTGGAACGGGTCGAACCATTGTCGTTTACTAAGATAGTTAGTCAGTTGGTTAAAGGCGATGCGTTCGAGGAGCTTAGAGATCGCTGGTAATATAGCTATTAGGCGGTAATGAGCTGGACAGGTGGGTTGTGGAATCTTATTAATAGGGATCATGAGTAAAGCCTTCCACTCAGAAGGAACGATTGACGAGTTAAACGATTCGTTGAATAGATAGACTAAGTACAGAGCTATTACAGAAAAGGTTTTGGTGTAAAAACTAAGGGGAATCATGTCGTTACCAAGCGCTTCTGATTTTGCTCTAGCAAGACAATCAGCAACATCACTGATCACGATGCTAGAGAAAAAGAATTTGTCGTCGCTGAAGTCCGAAGAGAGAGATCCAGAATTAGAGTCCTGTAGATCTGTGCAGTGAGATACCGGTGTCGTATGGTAGGAATTGAGCTCATCAAGAGTGCAACACAGCATAGAAGTACTTTTCTTTGATTTTATTAGCCCCAATTTCCGTATTTCTTTCCACAAGATTTTAGAGTCCTGGATGTTATTGATGCGGTCCCGATAATAAAGTTCCCTAGCCAAGTTCCAGGCCCTTTTGTTAGTTTTATTGGCACTAATAAGCTGATGTTTTAGCAATGGATTTCTAGTCCTCCTGTATGCCTGTAAAAGAGTGTTTTTCTCCTTCTTCAGTTTCAGTAAATCTGATGTAATCCAAGGTAAGGGTTTATGAGTCGAGGTAAAGGTGTGCAAAGGAGCGTGTTTATCGAAACATTCTAGTAGATTTGTATTGAGCATATTGGCAAGTTCCTGAACACTAGATTCTGAGCTTGGAGCGTTGAACAAGCTCCAGTCGCATCCTTGAAGATCATTAAGTAGGAGAGAACAGTCAAAGGATCTATAATCACGACATGTAATAGGTGTTGAATTAAAACATTGCGTCTCGACTTTGTATTCGATATCGATAAGATCATGGCCATAGACAAACTCAAGGTTGTGCTGAGAAGAGCTAATTACACTGTCAAGCTTGTCGACGATACAGTGGCCGATCCAGGTATCTGCGCGGCTGGTGTGATTTGTGGGTAGGTAGGAGACAATTTGCAGGTCGTTAGCCGTGGCAAGATTTTTTAGATAAGTGGAATCAGAATGATCTCGGTTTAGGTCGATGTTTAGGTCAGCCATGATAATGATACCACTGTAATTACTTGAATACCTTTGGAAAGCTAATTCAAATTGGTCCAATGAGGCTTTCTTAGGTGGTCTGTAGATAACACAAACCAAAATGCGCTGCTCGGATGGAAAGTCGCTATTTAATTCAGCAATTATGAATTCAAGTGAATTGCCTGGTAAGCTCGAGCTTTCAGATCGCTCAAGTATTTTGTGTTTAATCGATTTATGTAAATACATTGCCACCGGCGTGATGGTCGTGCGGGCTAAGGCGTCAGTCTTAGTCCGCCCGAACTGAACGTCGCGAAGGGCCCGAGTTCGAATCCCCGTCCTGCAATTTTCTCTGCTTATGTCCAGTGTGGAATAACCGGGGAACTTTGCTGGGCGAAGGTACGAATTTGGGACCGCTGCCGACCCCCGACGGCAGTTATCGGTACCGTCAGCGTCTTATCCGCGGTCGGTACGTCGTGGGTCTTATCTCGGATAAAGAGGGGATAAGCCCCGCGTCGTACTCGCTAAGGCACAGACCGTCGAATCTGCTGTTGTTACCGATATTGGGGTAGGGGGACTGGCTCTGGGTGGGTGTTGTGTGTGCCTATAGTTCTGTCTTGTACTGTCTGTCTCTGTCCTGTACCTCTCCACCCGAGAGCCGACCCGCAAACAGACATATTCGTCATTAACGCGGGGGAAAATTTCCTGTCCTTTGTTTTTTTTTTAAATACATTGGCACCCCACCTCCCTTCTTATATTTGCGGTCATTCCGAATGAGCTGGTAATCCGTAAGCCTGAAGTGATCATCACGAGAATGAGTATTAAACCAGGTTTCGGATAGCAGAATTGCATGATAAAAATTTTCAGAAAAATAAGATTCAAAATGTTTAAATTTATTTACCGCTCCAAGTGACTGAACATTTAAATGACCGAGTTTCATATAGACATTAGCAGATGGTCTTGGATGCATAGTACTAGATTACGTATCGTTTGATGGCGCTGGAGACAAGTGACAATGAGCTTGTCGTCATTTAGTGATTTTTGTTAGATCTTCTTCACAGGTTATCGCAATAGCCGTTTCACCTCGCATAGGCCGGTAATGGACAATTCCTCAATAGATGTAAACAAATTTGTTCGGATCGGTTTTTACAATAGCGCGGGCTTTTTTAAGAAGGTTGATGGTATCACTTGGTAGAGATTCGTTTACATATATGCGTGTTTTTGGTAGAGAATCGTCAACTTCATTCGCGTATATCGCTTTTCGAGTCCGCATACCCTGAATAAACGCGGTGCGTAGGACGGGGTTAGACAGCCTTACACATATAGTTGGCGCCGAAAACATAGATGCCGTAAGAGATGTGGTTGGAACAGGCTCCGCAGAAACTGGCGAACGATTATCGGATGCAGCAGCGGTAGCCGAGCGGGGTATACGATAGACTGCGAGAATATCTTTAACTTCCGCGATAACGCCGAGGAAACTTGCAAATTTTCAACGCAATCTTAATCAGATCCTGATTTTGTGTTTCTGGAAGACCCGATAAAGTAAGCTAACAGTTTCGTAATTCATAAGCCATGCGTGCTTTATCAACCTGGAGGGCTTGAACAGCAGTTTGAAGCACAGTGACATTTGAGTCAATTGCGTTGACCCTTTCTTCGAGCTTCAGTATCCGATCAAGTTTAGCATTTTGCTGCTTATTAAATTTGTCCTGTTTCTCTAGATAAAGCTGAAACGCGGGCGGGATATGAAGATTTGACGTATCGCTAGTATCGGACGCAATTGATGATCCACTATTTGAACGTGTGAAGGGCGGTATGGGAGGGTAAAGCGAGTAATTGGGCTTCCTCTTTTTAGACGGGCCCATTTCGGAATTTAAGCAGCAAACTAAGTCGCCGGCTTTAGTATTCGAAGAAGAAGCGGGTATGCAAGTAAAATGAAATTTCGACTTACAAGCAACACATGTGCACGCGAGATCGTCCTCAATTTGTAATTTACATGTAACGCAAAGATCCATTGTAAATACACACGAGCTTAGCAAATATATATTGTAACGTGGCAAAACACGTTACAGGGGTATCTGCCACGAGACTCACAACGGCAATAACTTAAGGGGGGGACTGGTCTTCAAGAACCGCTAATATTTCATATGGGTGCAATTTCCGAAATGATATCATCACCTTATAGGGGGGACTGCTCCGAAGAAGCACTAGTATTTATTTTGGTGATGACGTCATTCGGCTCTTTTTGAATGTTATATGTTAAGAATCTGCCGGGAGGCTTTTATCCACGGGGAAATGTTGTCATTATAGGGGGGACTGCTCCGAAGAAGCGCTAATTTTTAATATGACAACAATTGAGACATAGAATTCGTAGTTTAGGAATTAATAATTGACAATTATAAAGGTAGCTATACTTCGGGTTATTATTCAGTATTTAATTTTCTTTTGATTATTTCCTGAAATAATATATTGCATGCGTAAACATGAGTATTCTATTTGCTTTGTTTTGGAAGTCGGCTCGAGGACGGCCTTGTTATCGATTTCGAGAGGTACGAGACCTGAACATCCAGGGTACATCTTCAAGCACGCTGCTTATTGCGGGCGTGTAGGGGGGAACGACGCGTGGAGATTCTGGAATGTTCGCGGAGGAGAGGGTACGCGAAGGCGAGGTGCCGAAACTTCGCGAACATTCGAGAAGGATGAGAAAAGAGTACCGGGAGGGGACGGCCAATCGCGGGTGCCCGTACGGGCCGCGGGGCTCTCCCTACCATCACGATCGCGGTAGAGAGGTGGTAAACGGCGGCCGGCGCGGCGCGAGCGTCGCGATTCCAACCGACGCGTCGGATCGCCAGTCTGTGGCAGTCCGTGGCAGTCCGTGGAAGAGTTGGGACAGTCCGCCGGTAGCAGCCCTGGAGCCGATAGGTACGCCAGGTCATCAAAAGGTACCAACAGCCCTGAGCGAAAATAGTTTTCGGCTACGAAGTCTTTCCGTACGCCAATAGTTCGATTCTTTGTGCTCACGGCTGTTTAAATAAAATGCGCTTCCCCGATTGTCCGTTGCCGTTTCGCGAGTGAAAGTGAAAGTGAAAAACGCGAATCGCTTTCGGTTATCTGAGTTAAAGGGGGTGGGGGTCACAATATACGTATAGTAAAAAAACACACACACACACACACACGCACGCACACACACACACACACACACACACACACACACACACACACACACACACACACACACACACACACACACACACACACACACACGCACGCACACGCACAGGCACACGCACGCGCACACGCACACGCACACGCACACGCACACCCACACACACACACACACACACTCGCTCGGAGTAAATAACACGCGCAAAAATAATCACGAACACAGCAAGCGCACACGCAGTAGTAATCGCAATCGAGGGGCACGTGAACCGTACGCGCCTCTAGCAGTGCGCAAGATGATTATCCGAACCGCTATATACGGACTGAGCTGAGCGTGTAGTGGGACGCACACGTGCAAGGAACGAACTCACCGATATGCGGGCGAGTCAAGCCCAAGAGGTATCGGTTGTTCGTAGAGAAATTGACAGCTATGCGAGTTACTGCGAAAAACTTCAATAAAAGAACCCCGTATTGTGTGTGTTTTTGACCTCTTGCTCACAAATTCCAATTTCCTCACATATGATAGGTTCCGTCAACTCCAAGAGCAGCAGACCGTAATTTTATTTGAACTGCAATTCCTGCAATTTTCGATGATCGGATGCCGGTGATTGGCTTCGCTGCTACCTTTCCAGACGTATGACGTCATCACGAGAGCCGGTGAATAGTATGTGAAGTAACTGTCATTTCCAATATTGTAGCAAGGAATAAATGTTTCAAATATTCCGGATTGAAGACTCGGACACTCAAAAAACTCACAATAGACATAATCCGAGCCGATCCGGAAACAAGTCACTAGAATTTGAACTCCCAAAAAAGCGATTTAAGTGAAAAAATTCATTCGTAAGTGCGGAGCGAAAATAGACACGACTGCTTTACTTACCGCCAATAACAAAATGATTTACTGTTATTAACTTTTTCAACTTTCTGTTTGATATTGGAGTAACTGGACTGGTCTAACTTTCCGACAATGAAAACGTCTTGTAAATTTGATGAATGTTACAATCAAGTAGATGTCTACACGGCTTCCAGATTACAAAATCGGACATTTTCGACATTAATTATCCTAGTTTATAGGTGTATATTATTATACAGAGTGCGACAACTTCTATCAACATCTCTACATACATTTCACCATTCAGATTGTCTAAAATAAAGACAGGTCCGATGATGTACATTTGTACTTTTGTTATAACATTGTTATCTGTTATAAGCAATTTGAAAATGTACTCAACTGCTGAATTGGTGCAGATAATCAAGTGGTATTACGGTGGAAGTAGTTTTAGGGAAGTAAGGGATCTTTTCTCCGTTGAATTTAACGAAAGTCCAATTCCCTCAACATCCACTATCAGAAGCATCGTCAACAGATTTGAAGCTACCTGGAATGTTTGTAAAAACTCAAATCGTGTTTCTCATCCAGCGCGAGCGATTTTAAAAGATGATGAGTTGATGATATGCGCAGCAGTGCACGAAAATCCTCACATTTCGACACGAAGAATCGCTCAACCAGTTCAATTGTCTGAAACATCAGTGAGGAAGATTTTAAAGAAAAATGGCTACTTTCCTTACAAAGCGCACAAACATCAAGAATTTATTTGTGGAGATGAAGAACAAAGGATGATGTTTTGCGAGAGAATCACAAATCTCATAAATAATGATGAAAATTTTGTGAGAAAGATGTGTTTTAGTGACGAGTGTACTTTTTTAGCCAAGTCTTCACCAAATCGGCAAAATTATAGATATTGGTCAAAAGAGAATCCGAGAAAACTTTTGCAAATTCGGTTTGGTTGGGAATTGATGGTTCGACAATCATCGGACCTGTCTTTATATAGACAATCTGAATGGTGAAATGTATGTAGAGATGTTGATAGAAGTTGTCACCCCAACGCTTAAACGCATGGAACAAGTGAGTATTGCACCTTACGTTTCTAATTGCATTAATTTGTATGTAGAGAGATCTTATATCGGTTTATTATTTTAAATAATTAACTAAATAAATTGGGTTAAAAAGAAGTATCGAAGCCGAATTTTTGGTTAGAAAATTTGGTTAGAATCAATCAATGTTTACTTCAAGAACGAAGTTTCGTGACTTCAAGTCCTTCAAGTTGAATTACTGAACAGTGAAGGCAGTACTCGCATCTCCAGTTTCAGCCGTTCCATGCTCTCGGACAATCATCGGACCTGTCTTTATTTTAGACAATCTGAATGGTGAAATGTATGTAGAGATGGTGATAGAAGTTGTCACGCCAACGCTTAAACGCATGGAACAAGTGAGTATTGCACCATACGTTTCTTATTGTATTTATTTGTATGTAGAGAGATCTTATAGCTGTTTATTATTTTAAATAAGTAACTAAATAAATTGAACAAACTCCAGGACGGACAGCAGATATGGTTCCAGCAGGATGGTGCCCCTCCTCGTGGGATTTGAGCGGTGGCGGAGCATCTTAATGCAAATTTTCCAGGACGTTGGATAGGCTGCCATGGACCGTTGCAATGGCCAGCAAGATCGCCAGATCTGACACCGCTCGATTTTTTTGTATGAGAGTTTCTTAAAGACGAACTGTACAAGAGACCTTCTGTCAATACAGCCCAAGAGTTGCAGGAAAGAATAATAGAGATAGTACAGACTATTACAGCCGATATGCTCTCAAGGGTTTAAGACGAATTTAAAGATCGCCTTGCATATTGTACAGCTGTTGCCGGTGGCCATTTTGAGCATTTATGACATTAATTTTATTGAAAAAACATACCGAGTTATTTTTAAAATATTTTATTTTTGTTAAATAGTAATAAAAGACAGTTCATCATACATAGCACATTTGAGTTATTTTATTACCCAAATTCCAATTTTACAAAATTTTATTGAGTGCAAAACAAACTTCAGAATTCAGAATTCAGAAATACAGAATGCATGCTTTACTCAAAGAGGACGTATGGTCTAAAATATACGATTTAGTATGTACTTCAAATATCCACAATCTTAAAAAACACGTTACACAAATTCGAATATAAAACTGTTCAAGTAACATTTATTACAGACTGAACAGCGTAAAAATATTCTATATTACAGTTAAATACTGCACCCGTTATTAAAATTTGCTACCAAGGTTACTAAGGAAACAAACTGTAAAGAATTGTAAACAGCACGATAGTAAGAGGTTATGTACCACACATTAACATTTTGAGTATAATAATGACGCTTATAAAAGGAAGATCCCAGACGAAAAACAAGCATGTATCAAAATGTTAGTGCACTCACATTTACATCAACAGGTACTTTGGTAAGCATACCTAAACGGATACTTAGGAATCGTTAGGAAAACTTCCAGGTCAGAGCACTTGAGACGATTTAAAGTAATAAAAACAACATTTAAATCCTTGTAACATTGCTTAGTTTCAGGTTCACTGTCGACAAATAGAATACAGATATTCCGCTGAGTGAATGTATCTTGAAAATTTGTCGAATCCATTTTTTACAATAAACATCCATCTAGTGTTGACATCATTGACAGAAACGATGCGTAACAAAGCTCCTTGGAGGTAAATTCACGATATCTTTTGGCAACTTTCCAAATCCGATGACCGTTCCTCTTTAAATCTAATACAATGAAAAAAACAGTCCACAAAGTATCGTATTCTTAAATAATATTTTTTCCAGACAGAATAAATCACAGTTTCGATACTTATCTAACAAGATGACAATGAGCGGCACCCAGTAATAATTGACCACAGCAGGAAATGACGAACGGTGAATGATGGATAAAAACCTGCCAGGTTAAAAAGAAGTATCGAAGCCGAATTTTTGGTTAGAAAATTTGGTTAGAATCACTCAATGTTTACTTCAAGAACGAAGTTTCGTGACTTCAAGTCCTTCAAGTTGAATTACTGAATTGAACTACTGAACAGTGAAGGCAGTACTCGCATCTCTAGTTTCAGCCGTTCCATGCTCTCTCGCGGCCAATGAGAGAACCGTGCGGGCTGTAACTGGCCAATCAGGAACGCTCTATCTTCAACATGGCATGCCCTATGTGCGGATCGTACGCGCGCACTCTGTATAATAATATACACGTATAAACTAGGATAATTAATGTCGAAAATGTCCGATTTTGTAATCTGGAAGCCGTGTAGACATCTACTTGATTGTAACATTCATCAAATTTACAAGACGTTTTCATTGTCGGAAAGTTAGACCAGTCCAGTTACTCCAATATCAAACAGAAAGTTGAAAAAATTAATAACAGTAAATTATTTTGTTATTGGCGGTAAGTAAAGCAATCGTGTCTATTTTCGCTCCGCACTTACGAATGAATTTTTTCACTTAAATCGCTTTTTTGGGAGTTCAAATTCTAGTGACTTGTTTCCGGATCGACTCGGATTATGTCTATTGTGAGTTTTTTGAGTGTCGGAGTCTTCAATCCGGAATATTTGAAACATTTATTCCTTGCTACAATGTTGGAAATGACAGTTACTTCACATACTATTCACCGGCTCTCGTTATCACGTCATACGTCTGGAAAGGTAGCAGCGAAGCCAATCACCGGCATCCCATCATCGAAAATTGCAGGAATTACAGTTCAAATAAAATTACGGTCTGCTGCTCTTGGAGTTGACGGAACCTATCATATGTGAGGAAATTGGAATTCGTGAGCAAGAGGTCAAAAACACACACAATACGGGGTTCTTTTAATGAAGTTTTTCGCAGTAACTCGCATAGCTGTCAATTTCTCTTCGAACAACCGATACCTCTTGGACTTGACTCGACCGCAAATTCCGCTGTATAGAAGCCTTTCCGTGGGATATAGACTTTTCTATCCTGAGCGCTGTCCCCTTGCGTTTGTGCGAGTAAAGATGCAAATCAGGACAGCTACGGTGTTTTCGCGATCTATTCATGTAGGAAAGAACACTTACAAATATGATCCCAGTGAGCAGTGTTCCCTGTGTAACCAGGGAACATTAGAAACACTTTCTCATTTACTCTGTGACTGTCCGCATTAAGCTTCGTGTAGGAATAGGGTTCTTTGCTCCCATAGGTTGGAACGGTGCTCAGAGGGAAATTTCGTGGCCACTCTGATCTGCGCCGAGGATCAAATCGCAACGAAGCTACTATATTTTTTTGTAACCGACATCTTTAAGCGTAGAGATTTTTTGCTTGGTCATTGATCCGGTAGTTTGTAAGCCTTCGCTATGCGTGCGTTGCGACTGCTATTATTTATATTTGTCCTATTTGTGCTGTATGATTTTTAGGTTACATATTGTTGTATATGTGACGCGCAAATATGAACCTATTATTTTTTTTTATGGATGTGTACCACCTCCCAAATGAATTTTGTATTCAATTATACGGGAATAATAATAATAATAAAATAAAAAAATTACGTAATCTCTTCAGTCGCTTTTCATCCCATTCGAAGTTCATAGGAAGACATCGTATCTCCTCTTTCGTATTTTGAGTGATTTCCAAGAAAAATATAGTACTGCATGACCTACCTCAACTTTTCGCCAAAGGGCCTCGAACAAATCTGATTGTCGCAAGACCGCTATCGTCATTTATTACAATCTGTATTATTTTTTTACACATAACTTATTCTAGCTTACGTCTAGAACCTTATCTCTCCCTCGTCTTCAAGATTTATATATATATATATATATATATATATATATATATATATATATATATATACATATATATATATATATATATATATATATATATATATATATATATATACATGTGGCGTACGTGTCACTCTACTTGCAGGTCGAAACAAGAAACTGAAATTTCTTACGCCGTCGTTGGAACGCACATGTGGCTTACATTCGAAAGACCCAGTTTTCTAGGAATTTTTTTATTTTATTATTAATATTCCCGTATAATTGAATACAAAATTCATATATTATAATATATATATATATATAAAGGTCAGTGGAGTGTTGTGTAGGTAAATATTAATACGCAATACGGAGGAAGTGGGATGTCGGCTCTACCGTTTATTCATCATAACAAAAAACGAAAACTAATGCATAGACGTTGAAAGGTCGTTGAACCGTGATCTACCTCAACTTTTCGCCAAAGCGACCCACGTACCTATATGTTTATAATACGGTAATTATCGTTATTTATTACCGTCTTTATTATTTGTTTATATGCAAACTATCATTATCAACATTATCAAATCATCATTATCAACACTCATCTGACTTGGTCGGCATGATGGTCGTGCGAGCTAAGGCATCAGTCTTAGTCCGCCCGAACGGAACGTCGCGAAGGTCCCGAGTTCGAATCCCCGTCCTGCAATTTTCTCTGCTTATGTCCAGTGTGGAATAACCGGGGAACCTTGCTGGGCGAAGGTACGAATTTGTGACCGCTGCCGACCCCTGTCGGCAGTTATCGGTACCGTCAGCGTCTTATCCGTGGTCGGTACGTCGTGGGTCTTATCTCGGATAAAGAGGGGATAAGCCCCGCGTCGTACTCGCTAAGGCACAGACCGCCAAATCTGCTGGTGGTACCGGGGCTGGCTCTGGGTGGGTGTTGTGTATGTACCTGCCTATAGTTTTGTCATGTACTGTCTGTTTCTGTCCTGTACCTTTCCACCCGAGGGCCGGTCAGTACCGATGACGATTTTCAAATTTAGTACGGTCGTGATATCGAGACAATAAGGAGTAAAGAAAATCGTCGCGTCGGTGGTAGAGTTAACGGTCGTATTTTTTTCTGGTGGTTGTGGTGTGGAGTGAGATGAGGGTGCCAGCAGCAATTGGTGAGAGAGAGTGAGAGAGAGAAGAAGGTAGCGAGAAAGAGAGAGAGAGAGAGGAAGATAGGGCGAGAAACAGAGAGAGACAGGAAGAGAAGAAGAAAAGAAAAGGTAAGGCGGCATAGCCGAAGGATTAAACGAGTAATCATTTAATACCAAAAATTTAACGATTCGGACCGGAAGTGGCGAGATAGAGACGGGATACACATGTGATTGTTTTTTTTTGGTTATCTGTTGGATGATTGAGGTGATTGAGTATTGTACCGGACGTGGCGAAAATCAGGGGAAAATCGAAAAACCGTTTTTTTTGTAATTAGTGAATAGACCGGAAGTGGCGAAAATCAACGGAAAAATCAAAAGACCGTTTTATCAACTAACGAATAGACCGGAAGTGGCGAGTGGCGAGTTAGAGTTGGAAAATCGTTTTTTTGAATTAGTGAATGGATGGGGAGAAAGTAGAAACTGGAAGTGAGCGTGGAAGTGTGAAAAAAAATAAAGATCAACCAGTCCAGCGGAAATCGCATTTTCGGGTCGCGTCCAACAACAGAAATTTTTTTGTGCAACTGAGAATTTTATATGTACATGTATTTTTTTAATTAAATAAAGGAAAATACCAACGTTACAAAATGGCGACCGTGACAGGACGCGGCTAGTGACTGGTCGTGATTTGAAATTTAAATAATTAATAATATTTATTTATTAATTTTTTAAATAATTAATTATTTCTTTTATAATTATTTAATTTTTTTTAATTATTTGAATTTTTTTAATATTAATTTATATAATTAATTATTATTTTTTTTAATTATTTTTTTTATTATTAGTAATTTTTATAAATAATTCATTATTATTATTTATAATTATTTAATTTTTTATTTATTAATTAATTAGTACTTTATACTTTTTTTTAATTGATAATTAATTATTTAAAAAAAAAAAAAAGTGTGTAGCGAGAAGTGCGTAGAACGAGTGGGTGATAATAATTCCTGGTGATAATAGATAATATTTAAAAAAAAAAAATTTGACATATTGATAAATGTATTTATGATAAGTTTATGTGATATATATGTCAATGTAAAATGTATTTAATAACATTTCATGTATGTTAATAAATTTTAATTCACAGCTAGCGAGTAAGAGGGGGAAAGTAAAGTGAGCGGAAAGTAAAGTGGGAGAAAATAAAGTAAATTCGAAATTTCAAAAGGAAAGGGGGTATAGTCAGTAGAATCGCGTGTGGTTGATAGAGGGCAGAGTAATTCAAATTGTATCATGGAAAAGGAAGGAGTGGGAGTAAACAAAATGGCGACTGAGGTGAGTGAGCACTCAGTGCGTATGAGGGCGCTGGCGCGGGAGTCGAGAGATGTGAGGTTAATTAAAAATACAATAAATAAATTAAATCTTTCGGGGGTGGAGGAACAGTTAGAGAGGCACCGCCTTAGTAGAAAAGGACCCGAGAAAATTTTGCGAGATCGGTTGTAGCGAGTGGAGTTACGGATTTTTGACGACTCCCTGGATGTCCCATGGTACCCCGATTGGGATGAGAGGGGGGATGAGATACCGGTTACAGCGATTTCACATCTGATGGACGAATCAGAAGAAGATTCGTTACAACGGTATCAACGAAAACCCCGAGGTAGGCCCAAAAAGGTTCAAGAGGTGTTGGAGAGGGAAGAAGAAGATCGGGAGAGTCTGGGTGAAGCGGCGGGTGGTACCGACTTCGGTTATAAGACGTTGATGGGGGATGGTTTGGGGTCCAATGAGCCCAACGTAGCGGTTAGTTCGGTGGCCATCACTATCCCTACTACCACAGTAGCGAAGACTACGGTGGTTACTACCACCAGCCATACTTTGGATGGGATTACAGGTGGCGCGTGGTCCCGAATGAGTAGCGAGGTGCAGTCTAGCGCGTTTTGGTGGGGACGGAATTGTCCAGAACAAGGGCTCTCAGGAGGTCCGCCACTTCAATACATAAATTCAGATGTTTCTGTACCACCCAGAAAATCGGCGTATTTCGCGAATTCGAAACTAGGAATAGAGACCAATCAACTTGGTAGGATACAACGAGAAAGATGGTCAGTCTCCTGGGAGAAGAATGAAATTTATCCAAGGGGCGGAGATCGGAGAATAGATGCTCCACGTGATTGCGAGAGAGGGAGAGGGGGTAATGGACCGGTTCCACGGTTCCGAGAAGTAGTACCGGAGCGAGAAAATAATACAAAAAGGTATTATGGTAGAGAGGACAATCATGACTATTATCGGGATCATGAAGAAGTGTCAGACCGACGGAGTGTAGCGAGTAGTGGGGGGTCAACGCGAAGCAGTGTTCGAAGGAGGAGGCTGTTGATGGACTACGAATATTCTAGCGATAGTGAGGATGAAGCTAGGGAACGAGTAGTCCGTCATCAACGTAGGGATAGAGAGGTGGGCCGTGAGTTGCGATGTACCAAAACGTTACGAGAGTGGGGATTGAAGTTCGCTGGAGAAGAGAAGGAATCGGCGGAAGAGTTTCTGTCGCGGTTAGAGGATTGTAGGGAACAATCCGGATTCGACGACCGAGATCTTTTCCGGCTATTTTATATCGTGGGGCGAGTAGGTGGTATCGGACTGCTCATTTAGATTTCCGATCGTGGCGAGATTTCGCGAAGGCGTTTCGGAGGTTTTTCATTGGCGAAATAAATGAGGAGGATTTAGAGGACGAGTTGAAAAATCGAACTCAAGGAAAAAGGGAGTCGATTGGTCAATTCGTCTCCTGTTTCCGACACATCGTGAGCCATTTCAGAAGGCCCCCGTCAATAGATAAACAACTGCGGATCGTTTTCCGGAATCTCACGCCTGAATATCGGGCCTATTTGGCCGAAAAAGAGATTACCGATTTTGCGAGTTTGGAGAAATGGGGTGGGCGGTTTGAGAAATTGAAAGAGATGGATCGCCGATACCGCGAACCTCCTACCAAGGATAAAACTAGATTGCCTGGTAGTGCCTACGTGCGTACGATGTCCACTTTGCGAGTCTCTGCTCTGGATGAGGAAGATGGTCGGGAGGTGAAGAAGATTGCGAGTGTGGTAGTTGCGGAACCGCGGTCGACCCAAGGGATGCTGGCGCCGAAAAACCAGCCGAAAAGGGGGAAAAAGGAAAGTTCCCCAAAACTCAGATCCCCGTCCCCAGACACTGTTGACGTGCAGGTGGCCGAGGAGGTAGGCCCGGGTCGAGGCCAGAGAACTTCTGGGCAATGGAAGGATGTCCCTCGGTTCCAGCCGGCCACCACGGGTCCAAATAATGCAAGAGCGGTATCGAGGCCCGTAGGACCGTTGGTTCAATACTCTCGAAGAGTTGAAACCCCGAGTTATGGGCCAACACCTAATTGGAGGTCCTGGTCTAACGGTCCGGGGGCAGGACAGTCGTGGAGGGAGTCACGAGAATTTCCGAACGGGCCAGGAAGTTCGGCAATGGTCGGGGCTTGTTTCCATTGCCAGATGGTGGGACATAGAGCTGCGGCATGTCCTAGTCGGCCATGCTTCACATGCCAGCAAGCTGGACATCGAGCCTTGCAGTGCCCGAATCGATAGTGCTTCGGGTGCCAGCAGACTGGACATATAATATTAAATTGTCCTAACCGCAGGAGTGAATTCCCTACTCCGTGGAGGGGGGCGTCAGGTCCTCCCCCTACGGTGGAGCGGTGTCAGGTATGCGGGACAGAAGGGAATCCGTTCCAAACCTGCCCGACATGCGCTCCACTGCGACAACAGTGGGGAAACGCGAGGGCCGGAGGGTGCAGGAACCCCGCTTCCTCCCCGGCCGATCAACAGGGGTAGTTAGCGAGGAGTTGTTGGTGCCAGAAGAAGTTGAAGAGGGGATAGCGAGAGAAGCAAGTGATGAGGTGAGACTAGCGAGTTCAAATGATGTGAGACCCTCTCCGGAAGAACAAAACCAACAACATGAAGGTAGAGTTCAGCAAACGGTAAAGTTATTGATGGGGAGGGGGACTAATAGGTTGGAGAGTAGAGAGATAGTGAGATGGGGTGAAGTGGAGGAAATAGCTGCGGTAGAAAGTCGTTGTTTTGTCGAGATCGAAATAGGCGGGTACCCATTTGTTGCGATGCATGATAGCGGGGCAATGGTCTCCATTGTAGGTCCCCGGGTAGTGGAGAAATTCAGAGATAGACTTAAACCGACGAAATCGACAATGCGAAGTGTGTCAGGGGAAGTAAGTCCGTTTCTGGGAGTGTTAGTCGTGCAGATGGAGATTGACGGTAATACCCAACAAGTCGTCACCTCAGATATCATATTAGGGATGGATTTCGCGAGCGTGTTTGACTTAGATGTGCGACAAGGGCGACGGCAGTGGCGAGTGTTTGAGGGTCCCTGGCATACCTTTATCGAACGACCCACCGGGCAACCCACAATTCATGCGGAATGCGCCGGAATTAGCGAGTTGGATGAGTATCAAGAGAAGAGGGTAGTCGAGTTAGTTGCGAGTATCTTGAAAGGGAGTGAGAAAACCGCCGGGCTAACTCCTCTAACGGAGCATCATATCAAAGTGGAGGAAGCGACACCGATTAAGCATCGACCACGTCGTATGTCCCCCATAATGTTGCAAAAAGCACAACAGGAGGTGAGAGAGTTAGCGGAGAAAGGGGTTATCGAAAGATCCTCGAGTGATTGGAGTAGCGCGCCGGTGATAGTGAAGAAAAGTGATGGGTCGATCCGGATGTGCATCGATTATCGGGATTTGAATGCAGTCACCCGAAAAGATGCATATCCGATTCCAAACATGGATTCGATCTTGGACAAATTGCGACGGGCTCGATATTTGTCAAAGATAGATCTAAAGCAGGCATACTACCAAATTCCGGTGGATCCGGAAAGTAGGAAGTATACATCTTTTGCAGTTCCAGGGTCGGGCCTGTGGCAATTCGTCCGGATGCCGTTTGGTTTGACGAATGCTCCGATGACGTTTCAACGTCTGGTTGACGCCCTGTTCGGACCAGAATTCGAACCACACATTTTCGGATATCTGGATGATATCATAATTGCGACAGAGGATTTTGAGGAACATTTGCGGTGGTTGGAGTTGGTGTTGCGGAAGTTAGTCCAGGCGGGACAACAAATTAACGAGGAGAAGTGTGAGTTCGATGTGTGTTTTGCACGAGAAGTGTTTTGTTTTAGATAGTGAGGGGTTGCGACCAGATGTTGAGAAATTAAAACCTATTATAGAGTATCCCGCTCCTCAAACGGTGAAACAATTACGTCGATTTTTGGGAATGGTAGGGTGGTACTCTCGGTTCTTAGAGAAAGACGCTGAGACCAAAGTACCTCTCGTAAAATTGTTGCGAAAGGGGCAGCCATGGAATTGGGGAGATGAACAAGAGGAAGCGTTTCAGGTGTTAAAGAAACAGTTGATATCCGCCCCTGTGTTAGCTCGCCCAGATTTCAGTAAGCCTTTTACGATTCAATGCGACGCTAGCGGGGTAGCATTGGGGGCAGTACTGACCCAAGAGCATGAGGACGGGGAACATCCGATATTATTTGCGAGTAAGGTGTTAAGCCCTGCAGAAAGGAATTACTCCACTTCGGAACGTGAATGTCTAGCGGTATTATGGGCAATTAGGAAGTTGCGTCCGTATGTGGAAGGGTATGAGTTCACGGTAATTAAGGACCATAAAGCTCTGACCTGGTTACAAACTCGTCCGGAACCCACAGGCCGCCTAGCCCGTTGGGCGCTGGAATTACAGCAATGGAACTGTAAGATAAAGCACCGCAAGGGGGCGTGACACTGCGTTCCGGATGCGTTATCGCGTATGCAGGAACAGGATGACGAGAGTATCGCAGCCTTTGAGAGTATAGAGGATGAGGCGTATATAACATTGCGAGATGAAGTTATAGCACACCCGGCCAAGTACCAGGGTTGGCGAGTTGAAGGACATTTATTATACCGTTGGCGATGTTGCGAGTTACTGGATCCGATAGAGTGGGAAGAGGAAGGATGGAAGTTGGTTGTGCCTAAAGAATACCGGACTAGGGTGATGGACGAAGCCCACAGAGAGGTTTCCTCCGGTCACCTTGGAATGGAGAAAACGTACGACAGAGTGATTCGGAAATATTACTGGAAGGGCGTTTGGTATGACGTGTATAATTACGTCAAACAATGTGAGGAGTGCCAACGGTATAAGGTGTCCCAGTCGGGCCCACAGGGATTGATGGGTAAACGAATCGTGGAGCGACCGTGGTCGGTGGTCGCAGCTGACATGATGGAATTTCCGCTGAGCAAATCGCAGAACAAATACCTGTTGGTATTCCAGGATTTATTTACCCGCTGGGTCGAATTAAAACCACTGCGTACAGCAGATGGAAAGGCGGTAGCGAGAGCACTAGAGGAGTTAATAGTGTTTCGGTGGGAGACTCCAGAATTCCTTCTCACCGATAATGGTAAGGAATTCGATAATAAAACCGTCCGGGCCGTCCTAGATGAGTTCGGGATACGGCATGTCACCACGCCACCGTATCACCCTCAAGCAAATCCAGTGGAAAGGAGTAACAGGGTTCTTAAAACCATGATAGCGACTTACGTGAAGCAGGATCATAGGGATTGGGATAAGCACCTCCACGAGTTTAGGCATGCCGTAAACACGGCTACTCAATCCACTACCAAAGTGTCTCCAGCATTCTTAAATTTTGGACGACACCCACGTCCAGTGAAAAGCTTGCGCCGAGCAGTAGAAGGAGTCACGCTGAAATTGCAGTTAGACCCCGAGGTTTGGATAGATAGGGTGAAGAGACTGGATGAGTTGCGAGACTTGGTGAGTAGAAACATAGATAGCGAGCGAGCAAGACAGGAAAGAGCGTATAAGCGGGGTAAAAGGGTAGCGACATTCCAAGTAGGCGATCAAGTTATGCGACGCACTCATTTCCTTTCGAATGCAGCCCAATGGTTCTCGGCTAAGCTGGCCCCCAAATATGAGGGACCATTCCGTATAGCCGCGGCCCTATCCCCTACTGTCTACCGTCTGGAGATGAGAGATAGTCGCATTAACAACAAGGTTCACGTTTCGGATTTAAAGCGGTATATCCCTCCGCGAAATAACCCTGTTATTCCGGTGCGGGGAAAGTAGCGAGATAGCGACGTAGGAGGGAGAAGTCTGAAAAGAAATGAAGTGGGGCAAGAATGAATGTGATTTACGTGCTGTCCGTTCTGTGTCGTCTGTGTCGTCCATTATAAAGAAATAACGAATGCATGCGAAGTAAAGGTTTTTGTTATAGATGGATCTGACGATATTAAACGGTTCTTGGGCAGATGAGTCAGAGGAAGAATAGGTGAGAGAGATGCAGAGAGTGGCTCTGGAAAACCCTGATGAGGCAGCCCAATAGAGCGAGGCGGCCGTCCAAGAGCTGACTACTATTCTGGCAGAAATAGCGACGCGAAGTGAGCCCGAGGGAGAGGTGGCGGAGGCGGTGTATACCGAACCGGAGATTCCGCCGGAGTTGGAGGCGGAACTAGCACAGCAAAGGGAAGCGGAAGAAATGGACACGCGACCCGATGGTGTGGTCACGGGAAGGCCCATCACCAGGGGAATAGGCCCGGCGGATTTGCCACTGGAGGAGTTATGGAGGGAGGAGGTGGATCCGGACTCGCCGCCTCGTCGTCGGCCGCGCCGTAGGTCGCGGTATAACCCCCGCCGACAGTGGACGGCGGATGATTATGTGGCGGGTCCCGCTCCTCCTTTATCCCCCCCAGAGACTCCCCGGGGACAAACCCCTACCGGACCTCGAATTAGGTCCATTGTAGTGTTGCCTCCTACTCTGGCGGTCTCGCCAACGGTCCCACCCAGTACAGCACTCCGAGTGCCATCATCGGCCAGGGTATCTCCCAGATGGGAAAACGCGCCGAAACGTGAGGGGGCCATGTTCGGGGGCCTTTGCCCCATCCGCTTTGACCCGCGGGTGGATCCCCCTAGGTACGTCTGCTTTAACTGTTGGCAGGGGGGGCATGTTCGGCGAGATTGTCCCCGGCCCCAGAGGGCAAGATATTGCCATAACTGTGGTCGACGTGGCGAAGATCTCCGTTCTTGCCCCCGCTGCGCCGCCCCGCACCTTGCGTTCCTTAGGGAATTAAGTGCGAGGGCGACACCAGTGGAAGCCGAGGTACCGAGGGATCCATCAGGGATTCGGGATCGAGAACGCCGCGGAAGTCGACAAAGTCGACAAGCTGAACCACGCGGGCTCGATGATGGTACGCGGAATGAGAGTAGTCGAAAGAGATCCCCTCAACCTCCACGGGACAACAGCCGGTTACGGGAGACCCTCGAGCTGTTGGACCGGATTCGGCACTTGCCCGCAGACACCCAGTCACTCATTGTTCGGTCTGTGTTCGGGGGTACCCCCTCCCGACCACTCACCGAACTGGGAGAGGGGTCCGGATAAGTGTCGAATTGGGAGGAAGGGGGAGGAAGATTAGCGAGACAGTGGGGAGGAAGATTAGCGAGACAGTGGGAGATTAGCGAGAGGAGTAGCGAGAAGGAGGATGTGGCGAGCGACGAGACAGAAGAGAAAATAGCAGAGTACTGGAAGGTGAGTCGTTGAACGTAAATAATAAACGAAATATCCAAGGGATATTCCGGTTTAGGGGAGGGGATTGTGACAAAGTCACGATATTATCTAACGATAAAATTGCTAGAATGATAATTATACGTAAGCAATAATAATACGCGTCGTAAGAACGGCAAGTTCTCTCTCGGCAGTGGGAGCGAGAGGCATGCGAGTTGCGCCGGCCCGAGTATTAGTAAGAGAAGGACGCTCGAGCTCTCCCGTCGATCGCCGGTTTGTTGTGTCGGCGACGGCGTCTCCCATCGTGCGACGAAGAGGCGACGATCGGCGAGCTGAACACGCGTGTGTGTATGTGTCCAGGCGCTACACACACTAGCGCGGTATATTACGCACCAATGCACGATTCAAAATTTAAAGAAAATTAGCGAGAGAGGTGGAAAATCGTCATCGGGCAGTACCGATGACGATTTTCAAATTTAGTACGGTCGTGATATCGAGACAATAAGGAGTAAAGAAAATCGTCGCGTCGGTGGTAGAGTTAACGGTTGTATTTTTTTGTGGTGGTTGTGGTGTGGAGTGAGGTGAGGGTGCCAGCAGCAATTGGTGAGAGAGAGTGAGAGAGAGAAGAAGGTAGCGAGAAAGAGAGAGAGAGAGAGGAAGATAGGGCGAGAAACAGAGAGAGACAGGAAGAGAAGAAGAAAAGAAAAGGTAAGGCGGCATAGCCGAAGGATTAAACGAGTAATCATTTAATACCAAAAATTTAACGATTCGGACCGGAAGTGGCGAGATAGAGACGGGATACACATGTGATTGTTTTTTTTTGGTTATCTGTTGGATGATTGAGGTGATTGAGTATTGTACCGGACGTGGCGAAAATCAGGGGAAAATCGAAAAACCGTTTTTTTTGTAATTAGTGAATAGACCGGAAGTGGCGAAAATCAACGGAAAAATCAAAAGACCGTTTTATCAACTAACGAATAGACCGGAAGTGGCGAGTGGCGAGTTAGAGTTGGAAAATCGTTTTTTTTTGAATTAGTGAATGGATGGGGAGAAAGTAGAAACTGGAAGTGAGCGTGAGTGGCTGATTTAAGTCGCGAGGAAGATAGGGAGGAAGTGTGAAAAAAAATAAAGATCAACCAGTCCAGCGGAAATCGCATTTTCGGGTCGCGTCCAACAACAGAAATTTTTTTGTGCAACTGAGAATTTTATATGTACATGTATTTTTTTAATTAAATAAAGGAAAATACCAACGTTACAATAATTATTTTTAAAATTATAAATACGTATCTATACAATTAACAACAATCAATTTTTCACATTTTTTTTGTTATTTTAATATCATATTTGAAATTTCCAATTACCCGTAATCTTTTTATGTAAAGTGGGTAATTTCTAATGTGTTAAGCAATTTGTTGCCTTCTTATTGCCTTTTTAAAGAGCCTTACAAATATAAAAAAATGAATAGATTATTACGAATGATGGCTTATTTTTTTGACAAAAAGTTTCTATACAACTTCACCGTACGAATGTATACTAAAATCATTCAGAAAATGTAAAATCGAATAGTTTATTTTTTTTCAATAAATAACGAGATATTCGACGTTTTTTAAATAAATGCATTCAGATATTTAGATATTCGTTAAAATCCATTCATTTTGTTTTAATTTTTTTAAAGGTGATAAGAGGATTTAAGTTATTAACCAATTATTTTTACAGATTTAATTTTTTTTTACTTACAATGATGCTTTCATTCTTCAAAATATTATTGATAAAAATTTTTATTCTTGGACTTGTTATTAAGTAATTTTTTCCAGCATATATTATGGAGAACTACTTTAATATTTACTGTACATAAGCTTACATTATTATTTTTTTGTTATAAATTTAAGACCACATTTCATGTTTAGGTTATGTTTTTTAACTTGCAAATAAAAAAGAATAAAGATAAGTTCATATTAGATACAGCAATTCGAGGTGCTTCATTTTTATTAACGTTTTTATGCTACATAATTTTAAATACATTCTTTGCATACAATGACTGGAGAGATTACATAAACGTCCACTCTATAATTTCGGTAGTTTATTTAATTTAAATGTGATTTTTCTAATGTCGAAAATGAAAATTATAACGGATATATTCATTATTAATGCCAACATAATGTGCTTTCAAAAAGAGTTATAAACATATTTACATTTATTTACGAAATACAATACTAAAAAGCAACTATTGTGTACATTAAATCTTCTAATTTTGAGCAGTAAAGCGCTCCATAAGCCTCTCGTGTTTAAGATGGCTGCCATCTTTTTCACGATACAACAGCTTTCCCGCCATTTGAGACGACGGCTTACTCGTCGTTTTGAGACAGTCACTCACTCAAACTTGGGCGAGCTCCCGTGCAAGTGGAGAGGGTTGTAACGCCGTTTCTCGCGGTATTACTTATTCGGCGTCGTTTCGGGGCCGGCTACCAATATTATTATTTCTAATTCGGCTCGAGGCCACTTACCCTGGTCTCTCCTACACTCCTCGCACGGACTTTGAAAAGAAGCAGGGCGGCTTCTGCAGGCCCTGGGGTCGTCTTCGGAATGGACCCGTTCGTTTCGCTGCAAAAAATATTAACTATTGTTCTCCTCGCTCGGAAACTCGCACTCGAAACTTGCATTCAAAATCGGCCGCACTCGTTCTCGCTGATTAAGTGTCCCGACACTGACGTCCGAGACCAGACTGAAGTTTGGACGTCCCGTTATCGCTCTCCGCGACCGTCACGCCGAGTCGTCTCGTGGGCCTTTTATAAGCTCGTTGCTTCTTACCGACCACTCTGTCGGTATATTACCGTCAACTCAGTCGGTATATTACCGTCTTAGCGTAGAGCTCCGAGTTTTCGAGAGAAGTATTGTAACCGGCGTGTTACAGGGTGCGCAAGCCACATGCGCAAAGTAAAAATGTGCTCTCAACGACTTCACTGTGTAGAAAAGAAAAAAATGTTTCTTTTAATTTCGATAATGTTAAACCTAAGGATGAAGTATAACCATACCAAGTTTCATATTTTTATCAATAATAATTTAAAGTTATTAAGTGGGGACGTAAAAGTTACCTGATTCTAGAGAATGACCCATATAGGTCATTCTGAGTGGAAAAAGCCAAACTCCTAGTCCAAAATTAATTTACACAAAAAAAAATGAATTTCCCAGGAACTCGCCCGAGTCCAATCAACGAGAAAATAAAACTAACTTCATGAAAATGTCCCATATAAAGTGAGCTAAACGCCGGGAAATATTGTCGTCTTCTAGGCTTAGTATGGGAACCCCCAGGAACTCTGCTGAAACTATTAAACTTATTCGATACTTATTCGATATAAAGTGAGCTAAAGGCCGGGCAATGTTGGCGTCTTCTAGACATGGTCTTGGAACCCCCAGGAACTCGTCGGAAACTATTCAACGGGAAAATTAATCCAGGAAAATGCTCAAGGGTTATGTGAAAATCATTTAGCGTGGCTCGCCAGTGTTTGTACTTTAAATTTGACAGCTATAGGTTATGATATTCGCGCAACATATTTTCTTATAATTATTATGCATATTCGCATTTATTTGGTTGTATTATGTGTTATTCTTTATTTTATATTTATTATAAAGGATGTCGTTAACTATTTTCCGTATTTTATGAGAGAAAGTCTAATATCTAGTAACATTTATGAAGCTCACGTTGGTACGCCTCCTCGGTTCTGCCGAGGACCGTTGAATTTTTCAACGTTGTGAAGTTCATGGATATCGGTTATATTATATTAATACGATAATAATTAGCCAGGAATTCATATATAATTTTGGATCCACAGAACTCTATTCTACGCGTATTTCGAACATTCCTTATTCCTCGAGAAAATTAGGACTTTGTCATTGTCTGACACCTGGGCCACTTTCATTTTTCGCATTTCTGAATTTCAACATTTCTTTGGATTTTTCTCGACTACTTTGCATTTTTGTATGTCGTATATACCCACAGTTTTTCAACTATGGAAATGCGCATTAGTATCCCGTATTTTAATCCAGTATAATTTATATTCCATAAATATACGTTTGCAACTGTACAAATTAATCATTATGAATTGTAATATTTTTAATTAGGGGAAATACGAATATAATGAACGATAGCGAAAGTGGTGGATATTTGTTTCATTGAAATAGATTGCATAAAGATCCGTCTATTTGCATATTGTCCGATTTATCAAATGATTAGATAATTACATGTCAAAGTAAATTTAAATTGATTCATAAATAGCGAGACACATGAATTTCGAGAATTATTTTTGAATTCGCTCACACTATTGACAAATTCGTTCATAAATAGAAAATTATAATTAAACGAGAGGAAATCGACTTAAATAAAAATATCTCTCATAACAATTTTCACTCGCGAAGAAAGAATAAAAATCACTATGTCACTGAAATACTTCAATTCGGTTTTTTAACGTTTAAATATTTTCCGCGAGTAAGCACTTGTAAATTACTTCTTTTTTTATAACTAAAAAAAAAAAATAAACACTAAAAAGAGACTCATCCGTTGAAGTCGAGTATTCTTGAAATACCAGTCATCAAATAGCGGAAATATTCGCATTCGGGTTGTCCAATGATTCGGCTCGTCGTCAGTTGAGAAAAATACAAATTATCGGCCGCAGGGACCATTATGGACCATCGAAATTCGTTGACGAGCAGATTGAGATGGATTTTCGAAGATTCCATTCTTCAGCGAGCACGTGTCATTTTCCTTAATGGAATAAAAATAGAAGGCAGGAAAAGATTTTCTGCAGAAATTGTTTCTATTTTTCTGAAAAGTTGAGTGAGACTCACCTCGGACTTCGACAAGAATGTCGAAGGCAAAAGAACACAGCGCCTAATTATTTCAGGAACACTCCGTGCTGAACGCTCCCACAACCACGTGCTAACTTCTCCATCTTGGATCTTCGTTACACGTATTAGCCGTTAATCAAAAACGTATGTCCTCTTCGCAAGTGTGAACTCAAGTGCCTTGCGTCTTTCGATATACACAAATACTCCTTCATATACTTCATAAATTATTATTATCGCTAACAACTGTGCGTACACAAATTCCCAACGAATATTGTTGCTTAGTTACAAATCTACTGAATTACGCGTTCTCTTTCTTCGCATATAAACTATTCATTACAGAATAAATTGCAGTCCTAGTTGTCCTGGAAGAATCGCAAGATTCATCAGTCCTGGAACTAACGCTTTTAACTCGATTATTTCCCAATCTTTTTAAATTCTCGGATAAAAGTCTCAAAGAATAAAATTTTCCAAATAGCATTTGGTTTTGAAACCAATTATTAGTCATACTTCAATTATTGATTTAAGTCTTATTTCACCCTTATTTTTACTGTAGTAATCGTCTAGGGGCGATATTTTCAGCATGGCTGGTGGTACTGAATGTTCTCCTATTTAACCCATTTCGTACAAAAGTGTCCGTTTTGTCCTTCAACGTTCAAAGACATATAACTGTATATTTTCAGCCCCTACAAAAATTGCGAAAGCCATAGTCCACTATTTTCGAGGTCGCTCTATCGATTTATGGCATTTCAGAAAAACAACGTCCTACCAGTCATTTTCTTTAATTAAAAAAAATGAAGGATAGTTATAAGATTATTTTTTTAAAAAAGTGCAACTTTCAATGCGAAATACACTATAAAATTCAGTGAAATGACCACAAACAGGGCGGTCAAGGTCCACTAAGGAGTTATGACATGTGTTTATTTTATTTGTTACATCTAAGGGTTGAAACCCCACCCTTAACCGATAAGAGTCAAATGGAAACAAAACTGAGGAATTGTACGAACATTTACTTTTATCGACTTACATTTCTACTCGAAATTAGGAAAACGGGGAATGCCAAAAATAGTAAATTCAAAATTATAATGTCGAAGATCTACCTTAGATGGTAATTGGTAATAGTAACGTTTATAGAACTGGTTAAAAACGTTGTATACAAGGCACTGACGAAATAGAATTTCTCAAATGACAGAAATTCAGGAATTTTTTATTTGAAAAGTGCACATTTTCGGCAAAAATTTCGATGAACAAAAAGTTCTTAGTATCGATCAGAGAACACTGAATTTGTTTCAGAATTTTTGGAACACCTTTTTGAGTATTACCCAATTTTAGGATTTTGAAAAATTCAAAAAGCGTTTAAAAAATTCGGAAAAAATTTAGCGCTTTCTTTGATCGATTCTAAGAACTTTTTGTTGAACAACAAGGTTTCAAAAAGTCTACCATTTTACGACAATTCATTAGTTTTGCTTCCATTTGACTCTTATGGGTTAAGGGTGGGTATTCAACCCTTAGATGTAACAAATAAAATAAGCACATATCATAACTCTTTATATTGGACCTCTAACACTCTGTTTTTGGTAATTTCACTGAATTTTATGGTGAATTTCGTATTGAATTTGCAGTTTTATGAAAACATAGCCTTGTTTTTGTGTTTTCTAAATGGTATAAATCGACAGAGCGACCTCGAAAATAGTCGACTATAGCTTTACGATTTTTTTAGGGGTTGAAAATACTCTTTGAACGTTGACGGACAAAACGAACACTGGTGCGAAATGGGTTAATGTCCTCTCCTCCTTATGACTGCGGAAATGTCATGAATTCGTATAGTTTCTTCGACAATACGACTGCCAATTCGGTAATGATACTTTTATGTAAAGAAATTCTACCTACGACAATGTAGACATTTGTATTATAGTTACGAGGTCTGTCCCACAAGTATCCGACCTACTTCGATTTCTCGACATGACTTATTTTTCGTAATCCGGTTGGTAACATCCTTCAAAGCACTCCCCATTTGACTGAACAACACGCTCATATCGATGCTTCCACTTTTTAAAGCAGTCTTCAAAGTCAGATTTCGGAATCGCCTTTAGAGCAGTCGTCGCATTAGTTTCAACAGTATCTTTGTCGTAGAATCGGTGTCCTTTATGCGGCATTTTCAAACAGCCAGAAATCACAGGGAGCTATGTCGGGACTGTATGGAGGCGGGCGAAAGTGCGGCCGTATTATTTTGATTGCATCACGCAATCTTTTCAAAATTTCAACATAGTATTCTTTGTTGATCGGCTGACCCTTTGGAGCATACTTGTGTATGTGTGTGTGTGTGTGTGTGTGTGTGTGTGTGTGTGTGTGTGTGTGTGTGTGTGTGTGCGTGTGTGTGTGTGTGTGTGTGTGTGTGCGTGCGTGCGTGCGTGTGTGTGTGTGTGTGTGTGTGCGCGCGCGCGCGCGTGTGTGCCTCCGCCGATGTTTTGGCTCCTGAAGTGTGGCGGATGTTGGTCACCTCTTCTTCCCTCCTAATGGAATGATGGACGTAGCGATGGTAATCACCTCGTCCCAGCTCTTCTGTGAGCCGATCAGACATTCCCCAATACCCTCAGGTGTTAATGGCCCACCTCCCGAATTCCGAAACTGCTCTCGCTCCGCTCCGAATCTCGGGCAGTAGAAGAGAGCATGGGCCACGTCTTCCTCGACACCAAAGCACCGGGCACTCCGCGCTTTGGTAGATGTGGAAGCGATATAAGTAGCTGCGAAAGCAGCCGTGACCGGGGAGCACCTGGGTCAGATTAAAGGTGACGTGTCCGTGTCGTCTGCCCGTCCACTTAGCTATATCTGGGATGACGCGTGGGTCCATCGCCCCGATTCTGCTGAATCCCATTCGTTGCCACTCTTCGATGATCCTCCTGGACCATCTACTGCGGTTCCCCTCCTGGACGGCGATGTTCTGCCTTGTGCCCCTGCCTTCTTGGTATGCAGCGTCTCTCTCGGTTGCTAAAAGGTCTATGAGAGGAAGTCCTGCGACCACCGATAGAGTGGTATCGGTTACAGTCCGGTAGGCGCGAGCCACTCTGAGGGCGGCTGTGCTGTAGGCCCGTCGGCAAGAGGCTCCGTAGCTTTTATGGGTGTTCATGGCATCAGCCCAGATCGGTGTCCCGTTGAGGATAACGGATCTTACTACCGATGAGAGAAGGGACCGTCGCGGAGCTTCGGCCCTCATATTGGGCACGATACTGGAGAGCGTACGGGTTACTTTGGAAGCCTTTGCGCTTGTATTCGTGAGGTGTTATTTGAATGACAGCCGCGCATCGAGAGTGACCCCAAGATATTTAATAGCATCCACCGTCCAGATCTGCGTATCTTCCACCGTGAAGGTGACGTACGACCTTTTCTTCGCTCGAGAGATGAGCACCGCCTCTGTCTTCTCTGCCGCCAGATTTAAGTTATGTTTGCTCAACCACCTAGCTACTACATCGATAGCTTCATCTCCGCTAAATTGCACCTCGTAGAAGGTCTTCGCGACGACGATTAGTGCAAGGTCGTCGGCGAAAGTCATCATGGACACCCCGTCAGGAAGTGATTGCCTAAGCAGTCCGTCATATAAGACGTTCCAGAGCATGGGTCCCAGAACCGAGCCCTGCGGCACGCCTCCCGTGATATTGTATGAGTGCCTGCCGTCATCGGTGTCATAATACAGCGTCCGGTCTGTTAGGTAGCTTGAGATGGCTTCTCTTAGGTAGAGCGGCACCCTTAGATCTTCGAGTGCCTCCATGATGCAATCCCATCTGGCCGTGTTGAAAGCGTTCCGAATATCCAGAGCAATGATGGCACACATGCACCTGGTGTTTCGGCTGCCACTG
The DNA here is from genome assembly GCA_030407085.1 of Trichopria drosophilae. Classification (NCBI taxonomy): domain Eukaryota; kingdom Metazoa; phylum Arthropoda; class Insecta; order Hymenoptera; family Diapriidae; genus Trichopria; species Trichopria drosophilae. The sequence continues at coordinate 54,997,068 of CM059585.1, read as the reverse complement.
ATGGCATTCGTGGCTCCACTCGGCCGATCGCGTCTATGGTTGTGCGCCCTTCCGAAAGCCGAACTACTTATCGGAAAAATCTACCGCATCTTCGATGGCTGCTTATACTCTGGCCCCGCAGCGAAGAAGCTTAAGAAGAAGGCAACAACATCGGCCACACTTGAAGAGCCAAAACATCGGCGGAAGGCCTTATGAGGTATAGACTGCCCCCCTCGAAGTAATGCCTTGCGGCGACTGCCGAGGGGGAATCTCAGTCTAAGCGACGATGGTTTTAGCGGGGCAAGCCCCGCACTCCTGCTGGCACTGGCTGGCAGGTTGGCTGGTAGAGCTTTCCATCGTCACTTCGGAAAAAAAACACACACATCATGTATAGGATCTTGCATGTTAAGAACTTGGCGCGAGAAGCATAGAACGCAGGGCATTTATCTAAATTTATGAAGAGGTAGAAAGTTAAAAGTCTACTTTTGTTTAAAGGTTGGTAATTTCGGCAGCGTACACATAACGCTATACTCTTAGTCGGAGTGATCCCAATCACATGCACTTCGAGTATGTAATAAATATACGCTTGTATAATAATAGTTATTAATCCCCTTAATCCCAATAGCTGCGGTAACTTACTCATATGTTGCACTTGTTATTTTTACATTGTAATATTAATGCCTACAGTCCGAACAGAAGTAGTAGAACATAGCCTGATATTATAGATGTCAGTTTGCATATTGTATGAGATAATATTGAAAAATAAACATACTATATACTAATAAATAGTAATATACCTTGTGGTATTGGATGAGCGACATCTGTTGCCACATCTAGTATTTGAAGGGACGGTGACAACACCTCTTGGGGAATTGGAGGCGTAACTGGACTAGATATATCTATAAAAAGTTTTAATTGATTTTCCGTATATTAGAATGCTCTTGCAGTATACTTACGCATATTTATTCATTTTAAGCATACACTAAAAGAAATCGGTAGTTCGTTCTACATTATAATCTAACCAAGATATGATTGAAGCCAAAGACCAAGCACAGTGCATTGTTTTTGAACGATAAGCGATTGAGCCTCAACGAATCGAATGATCTATTAAAATTCGATTGTTCGCCCTGTCTGCCAACTTAGGAATTTAAATTACCTAAACAGGCTGATGCGGAGGAAGTAAAATTACCGCAGAAGAAGATCGTTCTGAATTTCACGGAAATTGATTGGTGTATGAACGATAAAAATTTCTTTGTCAAAGAAATCCATGCTACGAGATCATTGACGATCTGTTAACGAATGCTACATGTTAAAGAAGATTTTATTTTTCAATACATCCCATCATTCTGGAAAGCTACCGAGCTTATCTTCGCCAAGCACGCAAGAATAATTTTGTTGAAGTTTATTACTCTTTTTACAAACACCTTCCGGAGAAGTGGTCAACTTTTTCAGTAGTTTTATTCAATCATATCTTACAGTTTGAAAAAGTCCCTAAGGAAGAAAATTATTAACATTTCTCATTTATAAAATAGGTGATCCGTAGAATCCGACGAATTACAGATTGATTTCTCATGTCAACTGTATCACAAAAATTTTCATACTTATTGTCAATCGAAGATTACACAGTTGGATTAACACATAGAATATTTTCACAGAATTTCAATTCGAGTTAAGAAGTCTCAGACGATGTGATGACACTTTATTCCCTTTGATGAGTCTTATTCAAATCCACACCAGAAGGCCAAATAGCATGGTATACACTGTTTTCGTTAACTTGGTAGGCTGCATTCGACATTTTAGATCACGGTTTGATTGGGAGAAGAAAATGCGGGATTGTGGTCCTATCTCGAAGACGATGAACATTTTTATTTATTTTTATCAAAATTGCGCGACGGCTATAAGCCTAATTAAAGCAGCTACCTCATATATCCCAGTAAACTAAGGAGTACTATAGGGGGAGGTATTAAGCTATCCTGTCCTGCATTTTTATCGACTTTTCGAGAAATTTCTTATTGAACACAGATGTATCTCAGTTAACCACCTTTCCAAAATCTTACTACTAGCTTATGCCGACGACCTGTGCTTTTTGCTGATTCTCCAACAAAGCTAACGTGACAACTAAGAACGCTCCATGTATACTAGGGTGTACGGAAAACACAAAATTAAGAGTTCGGATTCGGCGGGGTGCGGAAAAGTTCCTCCATAAAATGAATGAACCCGAATGTGAAACCCGATCGGATAATATTTACTAGCCCCGCCAAGAACTTGAATGCTCGAAATTTGCATAAAAATGGATATGTAGATGGTACTGGTATATTTTATCCTATTTATGAGCATACTTGGTCTAAAAACGTCATTAAAATACTATGTCACACTATCCAAGTTGTCAACAAAGAGATATATCTTTACGAAAAACGAGAGGTATCTTGTTATTATTGAAAAAGTTGAAAATAGTAAATTTTTGTTTAATTTGACGAATGTAATTTACGAAGTAAGAAAATATGTATCAGTTCATAAAAGTCAGAAGCTGTATATCTCGACTCGGCACCCACCACGAGAAAGTGCCTGCACGTTGGGTTCCAAGCTAACCCGCCCCAACCATCCAATCATCCAACCATAGACGAGTTAAAACTTTGCACCTTACTCCGATTCTTCGCCACTCAAGCCACTGAATTGATTCTTTGTACTAAATGTTGGCATCATACGTCTTCACTGCAATGTTGATTTAATTATCTTGTGGGTGTCATGGATAGTCGCCGATTAATGCAATTATTTTATATCGTCAATACATGACTGAATAGTCTTAAAGGGAATGTTGCGCAAAATTTGGGTCTTTACGGAAGGATTGAAAGACCAGTTTACCATATCTGTACATATGTTTTGGCATTGAAGTTTATCGACGGTACGAGAAAAATGAGAGGCATTGATGTGCCTTCGTTTTGTGCATGGTGCCTTGAATTTAAAATGTTAATAACGGCCATCTGCTTTACTTCGCTGCTTCCATCTGCCAGTATTGCTAACGTTATCTTTTCAGGATTGGCGAAATATGCATTATGTTGAATCATAGGATTGACGATGTCACGATACCTCATTATTAACTATCTTGTTTTTTGGATTGTTTACCAAAGAAGTTTACTTCCATCGATACCTGAGCATTTTTATAGCAAACCATGAGGGAACATATACTTTTAAAAGACATGTGACCAATATTTTGAGGTTTGCAGATAGCATGGAAGTACCAATGTACAATCGCAGTATTCTGTTTGCCGCAGTTAAAAATCTGGAGTGTGCTAACAGATCCGGGTTCTGCTTCGTAAGGTCATCAGGGCAGCTGCCACAACCAATAGCTTGTGATACGCCATAAAGAAACTTTTGATCTTTAGTGAGTTCCTTCGAGTTGAGTACAGGTAAGTTAAGAGTTATTTTTTCAAACTTACAGATAGGAAGGCTTTAGCAGTTAGTTAACTGTATTCCAATTGTTCTAGAAAATGTGTTAGGCCCACTTGCCGCACCATCAATTCTTTGCAGAAGGCGTCTAACAGCAATTCATTGAAGTGCAGGAGAAAAATAATACATAGCAATGTCCAATCTCTCCTCCATTAAACGAATTATACCACCTTAATGCCCTACATTGACGTTAATAACCTAATACATTTAGGTATTCCGTACTTCCTCTCTGCATCAGATTGCAGAGCCAGAGGATGGACTCAGATGCCCTACGTAAGTAGATCCAGGTTCTTGTACAAAAGAAATATGTTCTTCCAATTGTGTTTTTATAATAATAATAATAATAATAAATTGTCTTTATTGGCCAACAAAATAATAAAACATATACAGATCAAGCAACCGTGCATATTGCCAAAAGGCGAGCCACAACTTAAAAAAGTTGTTTTACAGATTGACATTCTTCTGTATTTTTTTTCTGTAAAATTTAGCACCTTCTTTTACTTGAACCACTATTTTGTCTTTCTGACCGTCAAAATACAAACCATGAGTGTCATTCAAGTGACTGCTCAATTTCTGCAAAGAATTTCTAACTCTGGATTTACTTCTGTGAATTTTTGACTTATCAATAACAAAAGATTAATTCTCATTCGTAATCATAACCACATATTTTAATACAGCAAAGGCAATTGCTTCCGTTGCTCTACAGGATACACCATATCAGTCACTAATCTAGGCTGTATTTGAGAGACTATCTCGTATTTGTTTTGCTGACTTCTTTTTATTTCTCAATTCAATTATCTAATTCACTTGTGTCAGTATCTGTATCGTCAGATACGGACAACTCACGAGTAGAAGACGGACCTACCGTTAATTAAACACAGTTGGATAAATTTGCATATTGTTGAGCATCTGCAGACTTTCTATGTTCTCTCTTCTGCAATGTGTTGGTCATTTTTTAGTCAACTTTGCCAATTACCATTAGACCCAACTTTCTTTGATCGAGAATAAACTGCTTTTCAATAGATGGAACCTTTTTAGACTTATCTAACCAGTAACCAGAGCTTTTGTGAGGTTTATTATCATCGATTGGACGTTTACAGAAAGCAATATCAAACAATTTGTTTGATTTAACAGCAAATCTATCCACTGTAGTATTGAGACTATCAGTGCAATGTCTTGGACTTTTTTGATACGATTTCATCAATTTTTCGTATTTTTTATGAAAAGACTTTCTTTCAGTTACTGTTTTGTGAGATACAGCAGGAATTGATGCCTCTTCGTACAATTCTACGATATTAGCAGCAACAACTTTGACAGTTTCAACGCTTGGAGTTTTAGAAGACAATTCCTTAATGAGAACAGCATTATATTTTTCCTGAAACCAAGCGAGAAGCATATCTTTATAAGTTGGTAAGTGATTTTTTGGCAAACTGCTTGATGCACCTAGTATTGGACAGATGAAAGAACTTCGAGTAGAAGTCATGTTTATCTCAAATATTTGAAAGCAAATTCAGGCACAAGGCTCAAATAGTCAAGATAAAAACGAAAACAGGAACAAGATCAACGCAATGACTAAAATGTAAATATCGTATTCTATAAACATATATCTAATGTTTGAAGAACTAAAGAGCGAATTTGTTTTTTCTACCATATTCACTGTCAGTGATCAGTTCCCTCATATAGTAAATTGCGCGTTATTTCGCTTACGAGAAATAGTTTGGCGACCTAGCGCACTCTCCGATCATTAATTTATCTACCTATAATTTAGGATATTGACATCGAAATAGAGCAAGTAATGGGTAACAAATAATTTTAGAAAGGGAATTCTACCAGTCGTGCAAACAGTTGAGTTTCTTCGAGAAGGTTAGGTTAGGTTAGGTTAGGTTAGAAGGGGTGTGGCGGGGCTGTACCCCCCTCACAGCACTCGGTGGCCAACACGGCCCATTCTGATCCCCTTATTTATTTATGACGACTATCGTCGTCATGACCTCCGCCGATGTGCGGGAAACCTATCCAGCTACTTATTCGTGTTTTAACCACCCAGTTGAGTCAACAAATTTCAGTAGTCTCCCCAGTTGAATGTGCACTACGTCTTCTAAACTGTCGAAGAAGGGCTCTCCCAGATGTTGGAGTCTTCTGATCATTAAGCCAGTACACTCACAGATCATGTGGTGAATTGATTCTTCTTCGTCTTCATCTAAACAACTTAGCTGGTGCTCCCATGACCCGGGACATTTTTCCGATCAGGCAATGTCCCGTCACGGTTCCCGTCAGTCGACTTATTGTCCGTCTTTTTAGTGAAATCACAAACGTAGTTTTGTTCACGTTTATTAAGGACCACATCTGCCTGGTGATACGACAAGATGGCAGCCGTATCAACCTGAAGTTGGCCTCCTCTGTCGCGGCCTAAAATAGAGTTTTCTTGGCTGCATCATACGTGATCCTGCTTTCTCCCGTAACCTGCATGCTCAGTCCTCTCTTGGCGAGCCTGTCCGCCTTTTTATTCCCCGGAATGTTCTGGTGGCCAGGCACCCAGCATAACCGTAGGATGCAGGTTTCACATAATCGATTAAGGATGTCCTTGCACTCTTTAACTGTTCTTGAACGCACGTGTCTAGACATAAGCGTTTTTAACGCTGTCCTGCTGTCGCTGAAGATCGTTGCCTGCGTTGAAATGTTCTCCAGCAGTTTCTCAGCTGCTACTTTAATTGCTGTCACCTCCGTGACACGCTTTCGTCCCCCTGCAGACCCAGGGAGACTCGCAGGTGTGGTGCATGTGAGTATACACCTATCCCCACTTTGTCTCTTCGTTTTGATCCATCCGCGAAGACAGAGCTCCCCCCTACTTTGGCCAGCTCCTTTTTCCAATCATCGTTTTCCAGCGAGATGTAGGAGACGCTCCTCCCGAACTCCAGCTGCGGCACAATGTAGTCCGTTCTGGGGAGCATGACCCGACCCAGCGGGTCACACTGCAGGATGCTGCCGTGTCCATAGGTTGAGTCCCTCCACCATCCAGTGTCCCTCAGTCTGATTGCGCTGCAACAAGCCACTTTCCTCACATGTATGTCCATTGGGTGGAGGTTTAGTATTACCTCCATTCCCGCCGTCGATGCGGATCCGAGTGCGCCTGTGATGCCCAGACATGCCATTCTTTGTATCTTGGTCAGCTCGTTCAGGTTTCTCTTTACCTGTGTTGCTTTCCACCATACCACCGTACCGTAACTTAGGATAGGTCGTACTATGGCCGTGTACATCCAATGTACGATCCACGGTTGGGTACCCCATTTCCTACCGAAGGTTTCTTCGAGAAATTCTAGGCTTAGTTGAAGTACGGATCTAATGAGTGAAAAACATTAAATAACAGCTCGCTGCAAAATTGGCCAAGACGTCAAGGCATATCACGAATATGGACTTGCTCTCTTTCATCACAACAGTTGACACTTTGTTCACACTGCCGATACTTGAAATAAATCTTTCGCGACTTGGCTTTTGGATTTGAGCAACACCTAGCTTCCCAAAGAAGTAATTGCAATTTATTTAATATGCTCTGTTCATCTTATTCTTTTGTGCTATTTTTTCAATACACACAGGAAAAATCAGAACAGATGTAAACTATTTATATCATTTTCTACATATTATCATGTAAAAATACCATACCCGTTGGGTATGCAATTAATTTTTAGATTGGAAGAGCTGCACATGAAGCTAATAATAGAGAGATAAAACTTCTGACTTTTGATGGACTGATACACATTTTCCTACTCCGTAAATCCATTCGTAAAATTAAACAAAAATTTACCATTTTCAACTTTTTGATCAATAACACAGACGATACCTCTCCTTTTCCGTCAAAATATATATCTTTGTTGGCAACTTGAACAGTGTTAAAAAAGTATTTTAATGACGTTTTTAGACCAAGTATGCTCATAAATAGGATAGGATATACCAGTACCCTCTACATATCAATTTTCATGCAAATTTCGAGCATTCAAGTACTCAGCGGGGATAGTAAATATTATCCGATCGGGTTCGACATTCGGGCCCTTTCATTTAATGGAGGACCTCAACTTTTCCGCACGCGGCCGAATCCGAACACTTAATTTTGTGGTTTTCGGTACACCATAGTGTATGCTGCAATCTGTGGGTAAATACCGATAAAACCAAAATTGTAATTTTCCAGAAATATAAAAAATGGATGGAGCATATCCTATTGAAGTTGTTAAGCAATATATTTATCTTAGTGTCATTTTTAGCGTTGCTTGTTTTATTCTTCCAACAACAAAAAGAGGAATGACATACATTTGAACTTTGTATTGCTACTTGTGTAAGTTTAAAGGGCAGTTGTACTTGTGGTATCAATGCCCCGTACTGAGTGAATTCGTATTTCATTAATTTTATCTGCAGTTGCAGTTAAAATATCGATATTCTGAGCACTCATTGCTGCCAACACAGTTTGGATATTATTAAGCAAGCGGCTAATCCAGTTTGTCCTAACAAAATCCTTTGGTGTAGGTTGTCCTGCGAGATATTGGAGACGGTGTAAAACAGCTGAAGGTATACGATCAGCAAGTTCTTTCGTGCTCTATGAGTGTGCGAAGTTTATTTTATTTCTATTCGGTTAATCGCGCTATAAATGCATTTTTGAGAGCGGTATATCTGTTTGTGATGGAGCCTTAATAATATCTGCCACCTCTAAGGCAACTGAATGATCCAAATGCTTAATTAAGTGTGTATATTTTATTTGTTCGGTACTATTACGGCTAATAATGTTCCTCGAGATAAGCGAACTACAACTCTGGATCATTTCCCCAAAATAGCGGTGCACGAATGCAAACGCGATTAACTATTCCAATTTGATTCTGACCCTGTTTTGCCTCCCATTTTAATTGAGAAATTTTCGGTCATTTCTAATTAAAGTAAAGAAAGACGAGATCTGCTGAGAGACGGTGGTCACTAATTAAGTTTCTGTGGCTACTTGGTTATATATCTTTTTATAGAAAATTCATAAAAAAATATCGAAAAACTTGCATCAACGAGTATAGTGAGGTCTTGTTCAGTTTAATAAAAACGTTGTAGCGGAATTATCAAATTGCTAACTTAATTTTTACGTTAAAAACCTGAAAAATAAAAATAGCAGCATCACAGGGTGAAACATTCTTATTGGTTGGTGACATGCTGAGGCGTTTCGGCTCCCAGAAAATATTGATGCTTTTAAAAAAAACATATCATTTTAATCATTACCGTGAAATAATTAAATGTTATTCAAACGGATAATATTTCACGATAGTTCGAAACGCATGCAGAAAGTTCGAACAATAACAACTCAACAAACGCCGAATTGCAAAACAATAATATGGTCGATGTAAAAATCGTGATAAATCGTTTTCTTGAGCAATTCCAAATTGTACACTATGTACAAATTGTATCCTATTATGAGATTATAGCGCTGATTGGCGCGTTCGAAAACCCCCCACGACTATGTAAATCGGCAAATTCCGAATCGGGCTAGTCATTTCCACGGAGGCGGCGCGACGGACGGAACTCCGAGTAGCTGGACTTCAACTCAGGCACGCTTTAGCCAAGACAGAGGGTTTTCGAGGACCTTCCTCGCATAGTCAAGGGGACTGTCTCTACGGCCGACATCGACAGCGCTGAAATCGTTCAATACGAACTCTCCAACTCGTATACAACCCTTCTTATGGCTAATTCATAGTTTTCTTTAGAATAGCGCATCCAGTCTCTATTTCAACCGTCTCCCGTGGATTTTTCGTATGTGGACGGTCTGCTAATCTGCCGATACCTAGCAACTTCCTTTCTGTCAATCCCAAAACAACGAAGCCCAAAGCTCAGCAAACGGTCTGTTGAGCGGTGCGCATCCGGAGGTGCATGGGATCTTGTGGGTACTTAAGGTCTGCTGGCCCTACTTAACCTTCAGACCCTTGCTCATCGAACGTGAACTCGCGAGATATTTCGGCACGAAAATTTTATTTTTGTCGTTCCGCTCAATCCGCTATTTCATTAGATATCGTTTCAAACAAGTTCGAAATTTAAAGCTTGATATAAGTTTTGCGTAAAAACAATCAAAGTAAAATTTTGCATATTTTTTTTTCGAGAGTTCTCATTGGTACACGCTTCTAACTAATGCTCGAGATGAGGGTCCCGTCCGGAATATCAGGAGAACAATAAACTGCGCAGATTAGGACAGCGGTTCGGGCACGTTCACAAGCACAAGTTCATTAGTACATGGGTGTGTCCAGGCTCACGCTTCCTGCCAAATTGAGATTTATCTGCGAAATTCCCCGTTACCCTGACCTGTCGGCTTAAGAACATTGCAGCCACCATATTTTCACGAGAGCGGACCGCTCCAATTCGCCTATATCCCGGACGATGTACCGTTGTGGGTAGCTAGGCGAATAGGACCAGCTTATTTGATCTCGCCGGATTACTCTAGCCACACAAGATTATCACCTGACGATCCAAGGTTGATTGATCCCAGTCCTTCCGGCGAAGAAGACTGCAAAAACGAAACTTGAGCCTCCAACGTGTCCCTATCGTAAACAGATCACGCATATGGTTCAATCGATAATTTGGAAAGTTAAACGACATGAAAAGTCGTATTTTGCGGATTTTGACAAATTAGACACACAAGCGATAGACGCGTTAATTAAAAAACGGAAGCGTAATCGAACAAAACTCGAGCGACAAAAGCGACGAAAGCGACATGAATCATATTAAGATCATTTTTCTGCATTGCATTTTTCTGTAATGCTTACATAGATTTTAGATATGCTTTGAAATAAAATTAAGATTTAGATTACATATATTTTTCTTATTTGCCCTTGAATACGCATAGGATTAAGTAGCATGGTGGCGTGGCATAGCCACTAAAATTCTAAGTCGCTTAGCAAAAAACAGTACAAGGACATTCTTAACAAATTCCTAAATATTACAAAGCCACTTGGATTGGATGCCGCGGTTGAACACGGTACATTACATTATATTGAAACGATTCCAGGACAGCCAATCGCGGTGCACTCCAGATGGCTACCACCAGATAAATTTGATGGCACGACTAGGTATTTTACGTAGATCAAATAGTCCACGGACATCACCATTACATATGATACTCAAAAAGAATAGTAATTGGAGGCTATGTGGTGATTACAGAGCCCTTAATGCGAAAACATTAACAGATGAGTACTCGATCGCGGGACTCGAAGATTTTTCTACAATTTTCTACAATTTTTCGTGCGTGGGGCACGAGAGGGGATGAATAGCTTAAATGGCAACATGAGTCGAGTGGGGGCCCATTTGAAAGGTCTTTTCGAGACGAATACAAAACACTAGGCACAGACGCCATTGCGTCCACTTGCTGCGGAAGTATTCGTCGTTTGAAATTTTTAATCTCAGAAACCAATATTCGGATCCAACATAGCGCACAAAATTCTTAGCACCCTCCTCTTTAACGCGGGTTTGGAACTATCAATGGCACATTTTTGATACTTTTTTTTTACATTTCGTCCTGTCCATTGTTTCACGTGTTTCAGCGATTTTTGAAAATTTTTTTCTTTCTACAGGACCGTTTCGTGAAAAGTGTGTAAACTGTCGGATTTCGCGAGAAATACAGGTCGAATAAAAAAATAATAATTTTTATTGCAGATTTCGTTTGTTCAGAAAAAGTTACTTAAATTTTACCGTATTATTATGATGGTTTTAATGGATACATGGAGCTGTAATCATCGAAATTAAAATTATGCTAAAGTGTTAAACTGGTTAAAATATTAAAAATTTAGTACGAGTTTCTTACAATAAGTGAAGTCGAATGACGAAATCTTGTGAGTCTCAATAAATAAAGTATGCGATCTTGCTGAAAAAGATTCACGTACGCAAGAACGTCGTTTTCGTTGAAGGTGACCCACAGAATAAATATTCGAAATTTCTCTTTACGAGTTATAGAACTTTCAAGTTTTTCACGACTATTTCGTACAATATCTCGTTGACAGATGGCAACAATCGTGTACTTCTTGATTATGGCTTTCTGATAAAGGAAATGCGTTTTGTTCAGAATATTCTAACTGGAAGATCGGGCAAAATTTATATTGAGTGTGACTCGAGTGATACGATAATACTGCGCTTATTCGTACGACACTTTTACTTTTAACTTTCTACCATTATAATTGCTTCTTATTTTTTCATTTTTTTCGTTTTATTACTTAAATTTATTGAATACCGATGTTATACCAGCAATTCAAAATATTACTGGTACAGCATTTGACAATGTCTGGTTTCAACAGTATGTTGCTTCGTGTCTGGAGGAGAGGTTCGATTGAGTGGCCACCACGGTCACCGGATCTAACTCCTCTGGATTATTTTTACTGGGGTTCTTTTAAGAACGGTGTACGAAACAAAGCCTATCATTAATGAGTTAAAGGAAAGAATAATTCAATGTTCTAATTCGATATCTCAAGAAACGCTGCAAAAAGTAAATGATAACTTTTATGCACGATTGGGATATTGTCAAGTTGCTGAAGGACATCAATTTGACATCTTATTCAGTAGTTGGCACAGGGTTAATAAAATACTAGAAATAAATACATATAAATAGAAAAATCATTACTATAAATTTATTACCCAAAAAAATAAATCCGACATTTTATTTCAGCTGTAGTAGACAATTCAAAGACTCCTCGGACGGATTATTAGTGGCAAGCTCCCTCAGTCTAGAAAGCAGAATTCTGGGCAGTCTATAGCTCAGCATGCGCAGCACTCGGATCACCCATTTAAATGAGCGGTTTAGAATTTCAACTGCAAGTGAGTACAATGCTAATTCAAGTCGTATTAAGTAAGAGGCAGTGTTTCGCGAAAGATTGAAGAGTATTTTAAAGAACGTTAACTGCGAAGCATCCAGACTGTCCAGATACCTGAGCTCCTAGAAATGAGCAGCATAATAGAGTCGCAATTAGAGTAGCGCTATATAGCTTCCAAATCGCATCCCACGCGTCAATCTTAGCTGAAGCGACAATTGATAAAACCGAGGCTGAGGCCGCGTTAGTTTTATTTGTCGCCTCTTTACTCGCGAGCAGACCCGGAGCAGACGATGAGAATATTACACCAAGGTAACTATATTTATTGACAATCTCGACCGGAAGATCGTTGTAAGTAAAATGCCGGAAGGAGTAGGCTAGCTACCCTCCTCTTCTAAAGCAAAGGATTTTCGTTTTATCGATATTAACAGTTAGTCCGTTGATGTTACAATATTTGGCTAGAATTAACAATTCCTACGCAGGTCTGCCGACGAGTAAGCGAATATCGATCGATCGTCCGCATGTAGCAACATGAGGAGATCCAGGGTCCTTGCGAGGTCCACTCCTCGTGCTCCTCTATCTCTAAAAAAGGCTATCAATTATATACAATATAAATAGCAGCGGACTCAAAATTTCCCCTTGTAACACTCCCACATTTACTGCATATTCAGATGAAGATTCGGGAGTCTGCAGTATGAGCGAGGCTGTCTGTTACATTGTCATTATTACGCGAACAAATTTGGCGCTTACTCCTAAACTGGACAATTTCCTCCATAACTGTAGATGAGGAACTGAGTCGAATGCACGCTTAAAGTCGACAATAGGCAAAATAAGTTTGAACCATTCCTGCGGAGAGCGATTTGAACGGTAGCCAGAAGACTGAAAATGTTATCCTCGGTTGACCTCCCGACCGAAATCCCGATTGCTCCTCAGGTAAAATATTATTTTCGAAAGCCCGGTCTGATAGACGATTACATAAAAGGGCATAGGGGGTTAACTATACAAAAAATGCCCCGACAGCTCTGTCACCCGAACTGGGTCCATATATTGCTACCCCGATGACTACAAATTTCTGAAAGTATGAACTCAAAATTCGCTTTTTCGAAAAAGTTATGGAGGGGGAAAGAAAAATAAAAAAACTAATTTTTCTCGAAAACTACTGGATCGATTTTAATGAACTTGAAATATGTTAGAAACGTAGGTAGACAATTTGAGAGAAAACATATGATTTTTTTTTTTTTTTTTTAATAAGTAAAAAAACTGATTTGAAATTTTCAAAATTTTTTTTTTGGCATAATTTTTGATGTGACCACCTTCATCTTTTTTCTTGAGGTACCTTACAATGTCCCCTTTCATATATATTTTTTTCAAATTTTTAAAAAATATAGTTTTTGAATAAAAAATCGTAAACCATGGTCGTCCTGCTTGACTTGCGCATTCGCACACACCCGTGCACTCACGCACGCACGCACTGACTAAAACTACTATGTTATATACAGTTGAGACTCATGTGTAGCCAATATAAATATTCAAATGTTTTTTCGTGTATAATGCACAGTGTTGAAATGTAAAAGTTAAATTGGACCGAAACAAAAACCGGTGCTGAGTGTATATAGTATCGGTCGACCTTAACCGATGTCAATGAGATATTTTATTATCCGGTGTGATGTCGGCGTGATTGTTGACACGAGACTCCTATATAGAAGAACTGCGAGGCAATAGGTGACTTCTTCTCCGGTAAGCATCGTTCCTTTTATTCGATAGTCATTTCATTCTCGTTATCGAAAACCCTCCTTTTTTTAGTAGATTAGGAATCCGGACGGTGCGACCTGACACTTGTATATGATATTGTGCTTTGATTCATATAGTCTATGTAAATCGGTATAGCTGAGTGCAGGTTTATATTTAGTATTTTTTTCGGAGTTATATCTCTGTGATTCTGGAGAATTTTACTTTTTACATTCTTTTGTTTACATCTGACATTCTTATTTCTTCATAATTTTCAAGATGAATAAGACCGTATTGCTAAGACAAAAGTACCCTGGTTGCAATACTTTTTTAATAAATACTACAGGCCGAAAAAAATAGTAACAAATCAACAGGAAGCGAATATTTACTCCACATCTTTGCAGCAAGCAATAAATGTAAATGACATTATTTGTCAAAAATGTAGAATGTCTGTTTATAGAAAAAATATATCTGCAGAGAAATCTGAAGTAAATGTCGTAAATGATGTTGTGCCTGAGGAGCTGGGGCGATCCCACGTTTGCAATAGTTGAATCAAAAGCATCGGTTTCTGAGGTTGAACGTATGGAAGTTTTTATTCGGAGAACTATTGCAACGCATAAATCATGTTGCTTTTGTGGCGGCACAAAATATTTACGTGTCATTCCTGAGGAAACACGAATAAAAACTTATATCAAAACTCAAATCTACATTCCATCTGGGAATCGATGTTGTCGTATGCACTTGATAAACGATAGAATATACGAAGAAGATCTTATCCAACTGAAAGCCTATTCTAATACTACAAGCCTTACGGCATCTGAGTTATCAAAACTAATGGAAACTCTTTCTATTAGATGTGACTCGACATTGCTTGATAAAATAGGGGAATACAATATTCCTGAGAAACTACTCAAAATTTTTACAGGCTTAAATTGGGAACAATTAAATGAACTGAAAGACATGTTAACTTCATTGCGAAATAGTCATTCCCGTTCCGTCATTCAAGCCATTGTTGTCTTTTTGTTCAAATTACGGTCGGGTAATTCGAATGCAATGATCGCGTCAATTTTGCAATTGCAAAATGAACACGATGTCTCGGACTATTCGGCCAGTGTAATGAAATCATTTGAAGATGATGTTTTGCCACTTCGTTTTGGAGTGAATGCTTGTAGTCGGAATGAACTTATTCTAAACCATACCACTAAAATGGCAAAACATTTATTTGATTCGAACGATAAACTTTTTTTGATATGCGACGGCACATACGCTAGACATCAAAAAAGTTCTAATAATGATTACCGAAGGAAATCGTACTCTGGCCAAAAGAAAGTTCCCCTTTGTAAACCGTTTACCATCTGCACAACTGACGGGTATGTTGTAGACATTGCTGGACCTTTTCTTGCGAATCAAAATGATGCCCAGATTTTGGAAACAATTCTCGAAAATCCTGAAGGTATAATATTCGTTGCGAAAGCAACGTTTAATGTTTTTCTCGACCGCTTATAAGTAAATATTAAGAATTAGATTAATTTTTCGGTATGTACGGTCCTTTTACTTAAATAAACAAATAATAAATCATAAATCATAAATCAAATACATGGGTTGACGATTTCAACCACTAAGTATGTCGTAAAGTAACTTAAGTGAGCATTGCCGGGATTTGTAGTATAACCGCTCAGACCTTTTGATTTTACTGTTCGGAATATAAGGAATTTTAATGACTTGACTATTAATAGGTTCTGTGTCCCTCTAGCGGTGATACAGGGAACAATTGTCTATTTTAGAAAATATACGTTTCGTCCCAGTTTTTTCACGTGGACTCGTCAGTAAGACCGTGAAAAAATCTGTCTTATACGTATATCCGGTTTTATTTATAAGAGATATTTTAAAATTAATCAAGCAAAGGAGGAATGCTATTATTTTTTATTTGTTTATTTAAGTAAAAGGACCGTACATACCAAGAAATTAATCTAATTCTTAATATCCTGAAGGTTTATCTAAGCTGGTTAATGAAGGTGATATTTTTGTTCTTGACCGTGGATTTCGTGACGTAAAAGAAAAGTTGGAAGAAAAAAAATTTCGAGCTTTGATGCCTGCCTTAAAAGGAAAAAGGAAACAATTAACTGCAGAAGAATCAAATAATTCTCGCTTTGTTACGAAAATTCGGTGGGCTGTAGAATCCGTTCACGGTGTCATCAAGCAAAAGTATCTTCTTCTTAATCATAAAATCGATAATAAGTTATTACCAAAAGTTGGATCATACTTCAGAATTGCATGTTTTCTTAATAATATTTTCGGAAAAAGATTACATTCTGATGTAGATAACTTCGATGATATTCTTCAAAAGATGCAAACTCAGAAAAATGTGAAGTTTTTTTTGGCTGATAAAGTAGAAGAAGCAGGATGGCTACGTCGTAAACTTCCGTTTGGAACTATCTCCTCAGATGATCTTAATGATTTTCCGAAATTTACAACAAATGATTTGAAAATTTTATTCACTGGTACCTATCAACTTGCTCAGGCTGTTTCCTATTTAGCAGAAATGCTTGACAAAGATGGCAATCTAAAAATGGAATTTGTTAAAGATGATTCAACGACTTTAAAAATTAGAGTTCCGTCCCGTCACATTTCTCGTCAAACCTATAGGTGTTTTATTAAATACGAACCTGACACTATTGGACATTCTGGAATTACAGAATACACATGTGAATATGCCAATGGAAATAGAACTGTTGGCTGTTGTTCCCAAATTGCGGCTGTTGTATATTCTTTATCACATGCGCGTTATTTATCAAGAATTTTCAAACCAGCTGAGATATTAACTGGCATATTCACCACAACTAAAATTGTGCCAGTAATCGAATCTGATAGCGATGAAGACTGAACAATGTAGCATCAGTGAGCGAGAGGCAAGATAATATATCTTGCTTTAATTGTATGGGTAACAACTCCATCTGCCTTAACTGGCTGGGTGACTCCTCCATCTTGCCTTAAATGGCTGGGTGACTCCACCATCTTGCCTTAACTGGCTGGGTGATTCCTCTATCTTGCCTTAACTGGCTGGGTGATTCCTTCATCTTGCCTTAACTGGCTGGGTGACTCCTCCATCTTGCCTTAAATGGCTGGGTGACTCGTCTATCTTGCCTTAACTGGCTGGGTGACTCGTCTATCTTGCCTTAACTGGCTGGGTGACTCGTCTATCTTGCCTTAATTGGCTGGGTGCCCTCATTTGTCCACCTTCACGTGGTGGGGGTGTTACGGCTAACGATCCGCTCGGGCTATATCAGATCAGGTTCAACCATGCTGAATGCTGGCCGACGGGGAGGTCCAAACTAACGGACATAAAGAAAAAGAATTATAGAACCCCACCATGGGACCTGGGTCCTAAGACAAGATCGTATTCGGACGTAAATTCCGCTTTTTCCATTTCCGGAGTGAAAAAATAAGGGGTCTCATTAAAAAGAGGCTTCATACTGAAATGACCTTAAAGGTCAACGTCAAGGTCACTATTGGATGTCCCCCTCGGAATCCAAAAACTTTTATATTTAAACTTTTTTTTTCTAAACAGCATTCATTCTCAGATTTCTGGGTGGTAGTTTTAAATTGTGTACCCTGTATTATACATATATATATATACAGGGTGGCCGATTTATCTGAAGACATCGAAATATCTCGAGAACTATGCACAGAATCAAAAAAGTTGTCGGATGAAAGTTGTTCGACACGAAGGGGGGCATCCAGTGATAATTAAACTTACTCCCTCCTCCATCCCCTGGAGGTGGAGTGGGGGCAAAAACAATAAAACTTAAATAGGAACCCCCATTTTTTATTGCAGATTTGGATTCTCCGGAAAAAAGTACACGAATTTGACCTAGGAGCTATTGCATTTTGGTTCACAGGTGGCGCTGTAATCGATAAAAATCCAAATTTATCCGAAGACATTGAAATACCTCGAGAACTATGCGCAGAATCAAAAAAGTTGTCGGATGAAAGTTGTTCGACACGAAGGGGGGCATCCAGTAATAATGAAATTTACCCCCTCCCCCATCCCCTGGGGTGGAGTGGGGGCAAAAACAATAAAACTTAAATAGGAACCCCCAGTTTTTATTGCAGATTTGGATTCTCCAATATTGACAATTTTAGCCCGCGTAGCGGATATGGAATACGGCCATTCTAACAAAGCCGGGAAAAAATACATTTAGCGTTACCCAGGAACAACGACGTGGACGTAGTATTTTTCTGTTCCCTTTGGGGGGCTTGTTTTACGTGAGTCCCCTTGCCTCTCACTGTCTCACTGTTCACTCCCCGCAGGGTACTTGTGGAAGAGAGTGGAGCGGGTTATCTCCGTCCACAATTTTTGTGGAAGAGTGAGGGGTCGAAGTGCCCGAGCTCGAAGAGGAGCAATGCTTTTGAAAGATCCGCTTCTCTTAGCAAGTTTTGAGAATTGACGACCTCACGGACCCGATCGTTCGGCTGGTCTGTGCCGACGAATGCCTGATCGTGAAACGACTCAAGAGACCCACCGTACTGGGGAGCTAGGGTGCGGTGTCAAGCCCCTGCCGGCGGGTTCCACACGGGGGAGCGCTACGGCGTGCCGTGTCCGTTCAGGCAGTAACCGCAGAAAGGGTTGGCCTCTAGCGGGCCGTGGCAACGTTAGAAAGGTTCTCTGAACCAACCGAAGCATCAAGGCAGGCAGCTTGTTGCTAATAATCTGGTAGCTGACTTGTTGTATATCTTTTTCAAGTGTGCACAACCAGCGGTGCTGGCGCATCACTAAAATTTGGCCCCATTCCCCCGTGGGGGGGGGGGGTGCCTTAAACCCGAAAGGGAGGGAAGACACCTTAAATAAACAACACTCAAGTGTCCCACTGTTCACTTACTTGAGTAAGTGTTCGAAATGTTGACTTCCACTTCAATGCATTTATTTATTCTTTCTTCAAATGACTTTATACATGATAGAATCATATCTGCAGAAATTTCTGCGCAAGCAGTTCTTATGCGTTCCACCATGTTTTCACGAGTCGTTGGTACTTGTTCATAAACCTTACCTTTTAGGTAACCCCATAGGAAGAAATCCAGAGATGTTAGATCAGGTGACCTCGCAGGCCAATTAATGGGGCCACCTCTACCAATCCACCTACCATTGTAATCACGGTCTAGTATTTCCCTTGCTACTCTTGAAAAATGTGCTGGGCAACCATCATGCTGAAACTACATTGTCCGTCGGACGTCCATAGCAACATCCTCAAGTAGTAATGGCACTTCTTGTTCTAGGAAATCTCGATATTTTGTTCCATTCAAATTACCTTCAATGAAATAAGGACCAATGAGTTTATTTCCTATGATTCCACACCAAACGTTCACCGACCAAGGACGTTGATGATTAACTTGTCGTAACCAATGGGGATTTTCTACGCTCCAATAATGCATATTATGCCTATTGACGCCACCATGATTCGTGAATGTAGATTCATCTGAAAATAATACATTAGCAAAGAAATTGTGGTTCGTTTGCATTTTTTGAAATGCCAATTCACAAAACACCACGCGGTTATGAAAATCATCGCCATCTAGTTCCTGGTGCAGTGAAATGTGATATGGGTGAAACTTATGACGATGCAATATTGTTTGAATACTGTCTCTGGAAATGCCGGAATCGCGATGTAATTGTCGTGTGCTTACATGTGGATTTTGGTGATATATTTTGAAAATTCAAAATGGCGGATCCAATACCGCGAGTTAATGTTAGCCTTCCCCGTTAGCTTCGGTATACAATATGTACTTACACACTTACTACGAGGAGGTTGGAGAAAGGTCTTCAAAGTGCAATTTTTTTCTGTTTTTATACATTTTTGTTTAAAATTGTTTTTAAAATAAAAACTGTAACATATTGAACTCTAGAAATCAGTGTTTTTTCCCACATGTAACACGATAATTCAGGAGTACATAACAAAATTTTGAAATTTACACGGAATAATCTGGATAGATAATAAACTCTGTAAAATATCTACAAAAACTAAAAATATAGATTTGTAGCTACAGAATCGAAGAAGTTTTTGATAAAAATACAAAATTCGGTATAAATATTCTATAAATAATCACGAGAATGTTTCTATTGCCAACCTGCCACGAGCAGCATTATTTACATATGAATAACAAATTGCCGTAATATTGTAATGCAAAAACTGATATAAGATTCGTATTCAGTTCGAATTTTTATTATGACGTCCGCCATATTGAATCCGCCATTTTGAATTTTCTAAAAATGTAACTTCAGCTTCGTAATCAGCGACCCCGAAAACCTCTGAGGGACAAGCGTCAGGGGAAATGATTGGTATTTAGAAACTTTGCCCGCAATATTGAATCCGCCATTTTAAATTTTCGAAATCTGACTTCAAATTCGTAATCGGCGTCCCAAGAAACCCCTATACACCAAGTTACAGTAAAATCTAACCAAATTTTTTTCCCGCATTTTGGGCACTTTTTGTGAAATTCTCGCCGCAGCGAAGGGGTTAACAGCTTTAGTAGAACGCCGCGTCGAGGAAGAGGGTGGTTTGGTTGTAACTGGAGACCCCACCTACTTAAGCGAGAATTGGCTAGTAGGCGTGGGTAGAGAGAGAGAATCAGCGGGACTTTGATCCTGTGACATGGGTGCGTGGAAATCCGCGAGGTGCAGCGGTTACGGCCTAATCGGGAATAGCAACGATTATGGCTCGTTTAGACGAGCGCGGCGGAAGCAGATGCTTAAGCGACTGCGCACTAATGATGCGCCGCGTGTTCTCGAGCACACGTGGCGAACGGAAAAATAAACAATCCTTCACTAGATTCACTGAAGCAGCACACTCCTTATCAGTTAAATTCCAAAGTCACAGCACAGCAGGTTAGATTTCTTGAAACCACTAAAACAAACCTTCCACACAGCCAGAATGCACCATAAAGCAAAATAACTGGTCCAAAATAGTTTTAAAGCCCCCACTCATCAACTCTTCAAGACGAAAAGCGAAAATTTAGAGCAAATGATCGAAAATTGACCGGAGGCACAAATCTGACGTGTGATCCCAACCGAACCGTAAATGAATCTCAATATACTCTTCTGTAGTTACTAAGTTACTTTCTAGCAAGGTCAACTGGGCTTATACTAAATGTTCGAACACATACACTTTGTCACTGATAAATTATCCATTCAAATATTTTTGCACCTATATGCATTTCAATAGGTAAACCATTTAATATTGTGACGAAATACGTCACTGATCTAACCCCCACCAAATTTAAATTATCAGCTTCCGCGTAAAAGAAATTTAGCTTTAGTGTTTAAGTGTGACCAGGCAAGAGGTCAAAAGAAGATACCTGCTTACCAGTACCCGGACAACTGAAAAATCCCTATAAGGCTGCGTAGTGGCAAACATCGGCGACCTCTTGCAAATTCAAGGACACTTGGATAAAAAACCTGAGGCTAGAGCATCACCTTGATTTTAACCACTCCAATTCTCATCTCTCTTGTTTCAATTACATATATTATTTCCTCCCATCTCCCATTAACTGTCCGACAATTACTATCGCCCCTTATGCCAACAAGATGCCGCTCCGGCGCTCCATCGTTCGTCGTTTTCACGACGCGTGCCCGTTCCATTTGCTCCCACTCCACGGCTGCGCATTAGACAGCCGTTCGCTTCGTTGGTTTCGTTCGATCGTGCGTGCACATGTTCATCACGTCTCGACGCACGAACCATTCCCCCCCACCCCCGCTGCATTCTTCCATGTAACGGCCTCGCCTAGACTTCGTCGCAGCCGCGACACGCGAGAGTCCGATGTTCGTTTCCTCTCTCCACCCCAAATGAACGTTAAATGCCGCGCGCGCCCGCGCGCCAATTGGCTCGCCTTGGCTCGCCTGTCTCTCTCCAGAACACGGAAAACTCCGCCGTCCCTCATCGTCGCTCTGAGACGTTTCCATACTCTCTCTCTCTCTCTCTCTCTCTCTCTCTCTCTCTCTCTCCCCCCCTCTCTCTCTCTCTCCCTCCCTCTCTCTCTCTCTTTCTCTTACATGTTAGGGAATATAATTACCCCACCCCCCTTACTTCCTTATGACGATAAGTCTTGTTACGTCACCCCACCCCCCTTCTTTGTACTGCCGCCACACCATTCCTAGTTTCGTCCGGGATAGCAGTCCTTTTCCGTCAGCATGCCCGTGACGTATTTCCTTGTCCTCCTTACCCATGATGCTCTACGCTGTTGGAAAGTTGGCAACACCGTGTCCGTGGGTACGAATCTCGAAAATTTCGATGACAGCCCCGGCACATTCCGTCCGGCAATCTCTAGGCGTGCGGTGTATCTGTAGACCGTTTCCGATCACGTGTAGTAGTTCAACATTCCAGCTATCGGTTCCTAAAAGTGCAGTCCCCAAAAATGTTTTCGAAAATAGTGGCGAATCCCTATTTTGTTTGCATTCGGCCCCTTAAAGTTTATGGTGTGAATGGGTGCTGCAGACCGGTGGACCCTCTAGGACCAATTGGCAATTTTCAAGCCTTGATGGACTTTGCGAGAGTCTGCTGCTCAACTCTTGTGAATACTGCAGCCCCGATTCTTTTGTTTGTATCCCTTCGCGAACTCGCCGCCCTTTGTGTATTATTGCGAAATATATTGTTTGAGTTGTATCGTGAAGATTATGGAGTATAAATTCTTTACAATCCCTTTTTCCCATCCAAATTAAGCCGTGCAAATGGCATCCCTAGTGGGAGCCATATATTGAGTTGTGTGGCGTTTTTCTTATAATTTTTGTTCTGTATTTTTCCATTTAGAAAAGACGGGTTACAATATATAGTCAGCCAACTTCCTTATTTTGATATATTCCGTACAATTTTGATGTGAAATCTTTTATACTAAAAGTGGTTTAGTCTCAATGTAGTATGCTAGTAAAAAACTGCCTGTTTTTCTATTGTTCAATTCATTTTACCTTTTCACTGTCTATTTTGTAACCCGTATAGCATTTGATATGGACTTGGATTTTGGCAGAATTGAGATCCTTTTTAAAGCTTGTTTTTTATGAAGCTGAAACAAGCCGCATATTCGTAGTCACAAATTAAAAAAGTAATAAACATTAATTTTTACTTGCAGATATTGGATTACTTAAAATTATTATTATTAATGATGGAATTGACATTTCAGAATTATTTCTTTTTATAAAAAAATAATTTTTTAAAGTGAGAACTATTGCTTTCTCTACAGCTATGAACGTGCGGCTATTTTCATCTTCATTTTTTTCATTCAATAAAGTCATTCAATACTAATTACAACAATAATAAGTTTAAATCTTCGTTCAGGGTTTTATTTTTTTTGGGTGTATATAAGGAATTTGTTTCGAAACCTTTTCAGAAATTGCAAGATCTGTGTCTGGTACATCAAGTTAGAGAAAGACGAAGTATTCTAAATTTAACTGAAAGCATTATGAAATAGCCTCAAAGCGGCGAGAGTACATCTATTTCTCTCCCATTTCAATTCATATTAGGGGTCTTACTTGAATTCAGACACGTCATAATAATGCACTATTGTAATAACGAAATTTGGACTTGTATCTTTACAGTTAAGTCAGGAATATTGTACTCTTATGTTTACAAATAAGACTGATCTAAACCTCAAGAAATTACTGTAATAGTCTGAAACCTATATGAACGCATCGCATGATTTCTGTAATTGTTTAAGTTCTTCCCAATACAAGTCAATTTATGCTGAAGAAACACCATATACATACAGAGCGTCCCATTGTAATCTATTGGTGGCAGTAACTCCGCGGGGGTGGTTCAATCAAAAAACGTTTCAGATAAAAGTTGCAGGGATTGAAGGGGGTCATCGAATGGTGACCTTGACCTTTAGGTGAAATTTAAAGGTTATTTCAGGATGAAATCCAGATTTTTAAATGGAAACCCTATTTTTTTATTTCGGATATCGAAAGAGCGAAAAATTTCACCTTCAAATATGTCCTTGACCTTGAGGTCAAATTTGAAGATTATTTCAAGATCAAAATGGAAAGCTTGATTTTTTTATTTTGAGTATGGAAAGAGCCGAATATTTCAAGTTCCAATATGTCCTTCACCTTCACCTTGACCTTGAGATCAAATTTGAAGGTTATTTCAGGATAAAATCCTGATTTGTAAAGGGAAACCCTACTTTTTAAAATTTCGATATCAATAGAACGGAAAATTCCACGTTCCAATATGTCCTCCTCCTTGACCTTGAGGTCTAATTTGAAGGTTATTTCATCTAGCTGACAGAAATGTATACCAATAATTATGTGGCTGCGGCGAACACTCATTTTTAAACGCGTGTAATTTTTTATACACAGCTTGAAACAACATTTTACTACGGACCTTTTTTCATCACAAATTAAAAATGTACATATTCTATGCTTTCCCAATGAAGAGCACATTTATTGTTCGAAAAATAACGTAGAAAGAAAGCTGAGCTTTTACCTATAAGACTACCATTTTTCAAGATTGAATTTTTTTCGGGGTTTTGCATTTAGAAGGAGTAAATGCTCCTAGCCGAAAACCGGCGCGCAAAATTGCAGGCTAAAAACATAAAACATTTATTTTCTACATCAAATACGCTTATAAATACCGTATAACATTTTTACATTGTTTTCAATGCCACCGCCGGCATTAGCATTACCCGAAATGTACCGCGTGGAGGTCTCACGGCCAGATTTACATCTCTTCGGGGTGCTTTATTCAGATGGTTCCCCTTGCCGTCTCCTGTACGTGTGCGCGCGCATGTGTGTGTGTGTGGGGGGGGGGTGTATGTGATCTCATCCGGCCGATCAAGGCAAGATATTGATCAACACCCGATAAACTCTCCGGGAGTTACTTTACGGGCTCAATTGGGTCAATGGGTATTGACCTCAATACATTTCCGGATTCTCTTTTGAAACTCTCCCCTCGCTCCGTCTTGTTGAATCCACAGTCTTTGATAAATGTGAAGGGGTACATTTTCTTACAGTAGCGGTAATTCGTTCTGCAGAAAATGTAAATATTTTTCCCCGTTTAAATGGTTATCAAAGAAAAATGGCCCAACAATGCAATCTCCAACAATACCGACTGACACGTTAATAGACCATTGTCTCTTGGTGTCGCGTCCAATGAGGATTGAAATCAGAATAATAGTGACAATTGTGTCTATAAAGTCCACCTCGGTTTCCAAAAGTTGCTTCGTCACTGAAAAGTATTTGCTCAAGAAGCGCAGGATTTGCCTGGATCAGATTTTGTATCCAGTTGCAAAATTGTACACGGCGAGGAAAATCGACTTGTTCGAGCTTTTGAAGGAGGACTATACTATAAGGATGAAAGATATTCTTTTTGAGGATTGTTGTCGACTTCGAAATTCCGCGCTGCCTTTCGATCAGCCTGGTCGAAATATGAGGATTGATAGCCGCAGCACCCACTACAGCGATTGCCACACCTTCAGTAGGACCCGATTTCGAAAGTACCCATCTTAAATTACCTTCCCGGCACTCTCGCAAGGAGTGCGTATCGTCGATCTAGTAGGATGACGCCTTTTCGAAAAAAATGCTGCTAACGTGTAATTGTTTCCCGCTTCCCCAAGAACAAAAATCATATCCACTATTTCGGTCGGTAAGTAGTCACACATTCCTATACACTACACCATACAAAGAAATAAAAACATACACAAACACACCTCCTTCAAAAGAACAAATGCTAATGTCGAGTAATCAATAACAATAAAGATGATAAAAATAATTTAAAAATAAATGAATTGCGAAAGAAATCCGATCGACCAACAATTTAGAAAAATAACTTTAGAACGTTATCACCTGTGTTCACCTGTACTTTTCAAACCCGTATAAAATCTGCGTGCAAGATAATCAAGAAATAAGCACTCCTGACTATGACCTACAAGATTCAAAATAACACAGGTCAACATTTGATATATGCGTGAACGCGGGGAGCGCATAGATGCTGGTAAGGTTTTTGGGGTCGCTGATTACGATGAGAGGGTCGGTTAAGCTCCACCAGGCCATGCTCAAGGTCATTTGAAGGTCAAATGGAGGAAAAACCGTCGTAAAAATCTGAAAAAATTCATGAATAGGTTTTTGTGATCCCTCGATCCGAATCCGTCTTTTATTTACACTTTGGGTCTATATGTAGAGGTCAATCAAGGTTATTTTGATGACTTTTGTAAGGCAAACATTAATATACGTTTCGAAAAATCTGAAAAAATGTATACAAATGTAGTAGGACGTATGACGTATGACCCCCGCCACCCCCCCCCTCTTTGTTGACAACTTTAGTAGCAGGACTAGATTGTTGGCTAATATGGTTCATTAATGCTTTCTCTATATCTGTGGCCCTAATACATTTTATTTAAAACGCATGAAGTACAATAGCTATGACGTGGTCCATTATTGCGACGTTAAATGCATCTGCATTTTGAATTCTAATATGTTCGTAGTTATGAACTTTTTTGGTACAATGTTATTGTAAGTAGTATACATTCGTATTCGAGGGTATTTCATTATGGCGTTCAGTTACATTGAGTCTTATCTTGTTCTCTAATCTTGTAAATTGTAGAATGTACAGCATGTGTTTACATAATAATATTACATATTTGCGGTAACAATATATTTCGAGTACAAGTTGCCGCGATATGTGAATGATATTGTTTGTTACTTTCATTAATAACTGTGGCAAATAAACAGTGTATATGTCGATTTCGATTCACAACATTTAGCAATTTGATAACAATTTATTTCAATGTATAAAAGTTTTAAGTTCTAGCGATGTATTAATGGTACTAGTGTATTCGATTACATAAAGTTATAGGATACTTTGATCATTCTTTTCGCATCTGTCGATAAGTTGTGCGAAAAAGATATATTTTTTCGTGTATTTCCCACTCCAAATTTTTGTGAATCATAGATTTTGGATATTAGATGGTAATTGTTAGTTTTAGGAAAGTTATTACTGGTTACTATAGTTGCCGTTTTTATTATAAAAATATTTTTATTATTTTGTTGGCTATTGCAATATCGTAATATTCAAATAGGTTCATAGAGGTTGTTCCGTAAATAGAGTTTGTTGTCTTTGTTTAATGTAATAGACTTCGTTATGGGACTTTGTTATTATTTTGATATTAATGGGCGTGGTCACGTGAGGCTGAGTGTAACGGCGTAGCGTTTGAAAAGGTCTCAGTCAGTCAATCTGCGACGGTAGTTTCGACAGCACAGATCGGAAATCATCGCAACAGCGATATTCGTGTGGTGTAGAGCAACGGCTCATTCAGAAACCACTCTCGAATCTAAGCAACGGTTTAGATTTCATCGTAAAAAGAGCAACGGCTCAGGAGAAACGTCTGTTACGATTACGGACCCCGATACTTACAAATTGAGGGTCGCATATCTTGTATCGACTTATAAACAATAAAACGGGTTTTTTATGCCGAAGTGCCTTTTCCCGTCAAGTGTGGTGTTTCATTTCAAGAAATTTCCTATCCCGAACGAAACCGTTGAAGCGACTCCATGTTGGAGAACCTTCGACAAAACAATTTGGTGTCAGAAGTGGGATGTACCCGGTCCTACCACATGCCCGAGAAGTCACGATGCCCAGCCCCATCATACATGGCCGATCGTCGTCAAGCTTAAAAAAGATAAGTAATCACCACTAATTAACATGTCTCGTTAAATACATGTATGATCATTTTGCATTTTTCCACGTGATTACATCATAAATTTATTTTTGTGTAATTTTTCGAATTCGAGTAAACAAGACAACATTCATTGTTTATTATTTCAATATCAGGAAATTTCTGTTTACTGTTTTATCAATAACAGAGGAACCGTTAATTATTGAAAATATTTATTTTTGTTTTCATATCCACAATAATGTAAATAGTAATTGTGGATGTTGTTTATTGTATGCATACACAATTAAGTTTCGCCTTCTATTTTTTCTCCGTATATTGTGAATTCGCCTCGATCTCATTAAAATGGATCGTGTAAAATATATAAATCAAAAACGTAAAACGCTTAAGACCCAAATAACTAATTTAGAGAAAATCGTTGCCGAAGATGAATTAGGATCGTCAAATGTAGGTTTGCGTTTTAATCGTGTGAAAGATCTATTTATCGCTTATGAGGAGTTACACGATGAGCTTGCTCTTTTAGTCGAAGTCGACAACGAAAT
This sequence comes from Trichopria drosophilae, assembly GCA_030407085.1. Lineage (NCBI taxonomy): Eukaryota > Metazoa > Arthropoda > Insecta > Hymenoptera > Diapriidae > Trichopria > Trichopria drosophilae. The sequence continues at coordinate 54,968,918 of CM059585.1, read as the reverse complement.
AAACATCGAAATGAATACGATTCAAAACCGATATTATGCACTCGCTGAAAAAATCGGATCCACCCAATTACTCCCATCAACTAGTCGATCAGTTTCAAGTGGGAGTAGCTCAAACACGGCATCTTTGTCGATTGAGGGCAATGCTCCCCGAATTCAATTACCAATCGCGAAGCTTCCACAATTCAACGGAGAATTAGAAAAATGGCTCTCATTCAAAAATACCTTTGTGACATTGATCGATTCAAATAATGAAATTACAGATTTACAAAAGTTTATTTATTTAAAGGATTCTCTGCAAGGCGACGCGTTAAAGAAAATCTCTATATATAATGTTAGCGCCGAAAATTACAAAACGGCATGGAGACTACTCACTGATTCTTATGATAAAAAACGCATATTAATAGTAAAACATTTAGATGCTATTATCGAGTTACCGGTTCAAACAAAGGCGACCTACAATGGATTGACAATGTTAGTAGATGATATGCGTCAACACGTAAATATGTTAGCTTCATTGGATGTACATCCAGATACACATTTGATAACCCGCATATTAGAACGAGCCTTGCCTAATAATATTCGAGCGAAATGGGAGGAAACTTTAAGCTTGAACGAACCGCCGACTCTTGATCAATTGTACAAGTTCATTTCCGAGACCGCGTTTCGTCTTTTTACACTCGATCAGGACTCATCGCGTCTTAGACCTGAACACCTTAAAAGACCATACCCGGGGAGGGATCACGGCTCGTTCAAGATACGGAAGGGGAACGATGGTTTACGCACATTAATGACCGGTACGTCATACTATTGTCCAACTTGCAAAGGGGAAAAACATTTCTTATACAAATGCCCTGAATTTCTTAAAATGTCTACAAAACAACGGTGGAATTTCGTAAATAAATCAAATTTATGTAAAAACTGTTTACGTTCACACAGGGATAAATGTCCGGCATCTCATTGCAAATTGTGTACTAAATACCACAATACATTATTACATAATGAAAACGTTAAATCTGACGGAAGTCGAAAAACATCGGGTTCGCAAAAATCAAATGAGTCTCATGCAGAACCCGCTACGACGGACGGGTCATCATGACTAAACGAGGTTAGTTACAATTTTACCTCGCGAGCACTTCAATCGCAACTAATGTTAAGCGCTCAGGTTCGCGTTAAAAAGTCGAACGGGGCTTTTATGCAATGTCGAGTATTATTGGATACATGTGCTACTGCGCACTTCATTACGGAGGATTTAGTGAAGAAATTAAAAATACCGGTAAGATCCTGTTCCCTTTCTATTGGCGCAATCGACAATATGAATACGATCTCCAAGGGTGCAGTTGATTGTACCTTCTATTCTATTCATAATAATTTCAGTAAGACGCTCACGTTCTTAATTGTTCCCAAAATCGCCGATAGTATACCAAGCGAGATTTTCCCTCGTGAAACAATTAAAATACCAAATAGCATAAGATTAGCCGACCCTCAATTTCATTTACCGCGAAAGGTTGATATGATCATTGGTTCGGGTACGACCTTATCGTTAATGTCAATCGGGCAAATCGATTTATCCCGCGAGGGTGGCGACCTCTTCCTTCAAAAAACTCAGTTGGGTTGGGCTGTCGCTGGCGGATTGAAAGTAGTTGAAAATGTTAGCAAAACGTCGTGTAAATTAACGGAATTGACTAAACAAATCGAAAGGTTTTGGTTACTCGACGATGCTAATTGTACTCAGTTGAAGTCCTCGGAAGACTGCGAGGTTCATTTCGTTCAAAATATTACCCGCGAATCGTCAGGACGTTATACCGTTCGATTACCGTTTCATACAGATTGTCACGATCTTGGCGACTCACGATCAGTGGCATTGCGACGTTTTCACTCCTTGCAAAAAAGACTCAATACCGAACCGGTACTTAGGAACGAATATGAACGCGTCATGAATGATTATATCGATTCAGGTCATATGTCGTTGGTAAATGACGAGTCTCGAAACGGGTATTATCTTCCCCACCATGCAGTCGTAAAATCTTCCAGCCTAACTACTAAAACTCGAGTAGTGTTTGATGCATCTGCTAAGACCAACAAGGGATTGTCATTAAATGACTTGTTGATGGTGGGTCCAACAATTCAATTAAAATTATTTGAACACCTTCTACGGTTCCGCACTTACAAATACGTGATTACGGCCGACATAGCCAAAATGTACCGTCAGATTTGGGTACATTCTGATGATCGACGTTATCAACGAATTTTTTGGTTACATAACAACAAAATACGAGTGTTTGAGTTAAATACGATAACGTTCGGAGTTTCATCAGCTCCATTTCTTGCCATAAGGACCGTGCAAAAACTCGCGAATGATGAAAGTTCAGATTGTCCTATTGGAGCCGAAAGCTTAATACGCGACCTATACGTCGATGATTTATTATCGGGAGCGGATACCTTTGAAAGGATCACGCAAATTCGAGACGAAGTGATAGAAATATTAAAACGCGGTGGTTTTACTATACGGCAATGGTCATCAAATCACCCTCGAGCTTTAGATAACTTGAATGAAAGAAGCGCTGATGTCGAATTTCTAACAGACGAAGGTCCTGTGCATAAAACATTAGGCATTTCTTGGAATGCACAACGCGACGAATTACTTTACAGCGTTCAACCTATTCAGTTTCCTGCTAAAATAACCAAACGATATATTTTATCTGAAATATCTAAGATTTTCGACCCACTCGGTTTACTCGGACCTGTCATTATGATCTCTAAGGCTTTTCTACAGAAATGTTGGAAGGCAAAAATTACATGGGACGAGTCGGTAGCTAGCGCATTAGCTTCCGCATGGCGGTCGTATGCAGAACAGCTTTCATTAATTAATAATTTAAAAATAGGTCGTTATATGCTAATTGAAGATTCGATCGACATTCAATTACACGGTTTTTGTGATGCGAGTAAAATCGGCTATGGGGCCTGCATATACGTACGTTCTCACAACAAGGATGGCGAAATACGTGTACGACTTCTTTGCTCAAAGGGCCGCGTCGCTCCGCTTAAAGAACAAAGTATTCCCCGCCTAGAATTATGCGGTGCGCTTACACTTGCGCGATTGTACCATGAATGCAGTACTACTTTGACTTTCCATCCGAATAAGGTCGTTTTTTGGTCGGACGCGACTATCGTTTTACAATGGTTAAAAAAGGAACCAAGCGTACTAAAGGTATTCGAATCCAACCGTGTATCAGAAATTCAAAGAAAGAGCCAAAATATAGAATGGAGACATGTCCGCTCCGAACAAAATCCGGCCGATGCGTTATCAAGAGGTCAGTTTCCCCACGAATTTCTGAATAACCCTTCGTGGTTTCATGGGCCAACATGGCTTTCCCAATCAGAATCCTCGTGGCCCAGTTCTTCAGAAAATTTTGAGAAACCTCTACCTGGATTGAAAGAGGTTATTTGTCTTGCTAATCAGACGCAATCCGAAGAGATTTGGACAAGATTCTCGTCGTATTCACGATTGATTCGTGTTGTCGCGTATTGTCTGCGTTTTTCACGTTCAAACAAAAATCGAGGAGATCTTTCGGTAACTGAACTCCGTGAAGCCGAGAGACGCATCATTAAGCTCATTCAACAATCGCGGTATTGCGAGGAAATAGCTCGTCTCTCAACTCAAGGAAGGGTAAAGTGTGTCAGGCTTGGATCTTTAAATCCATTTATTGACGAATTCGGAATACTTCGCGTCGGTGGACGTTTAAATAAGGCCAACATTTCTTCGGAACAAAAGCACCCAGCGTTGCTCCCTTCTCGGCATCACGTGACTGATCTCTTGCTTAGATATACGCATGAGAGTTTTCACCATACAGGGATTCAATCAACTCTTTTCAATGTTCGCCAAAGATTTTGGGTAATAGACGGTAGAAACCAAGTGCGTAGAATAGTTCGTCGCTGCGTTACATGCTTGCGCTTTCGTCCCTCACCTGTTATATACAAAATGGCCAATTTACCGGAATCCAGAGTCGATAACGCCCCAGTATTTTACCATACAGGAGTCGATTACTTTGGGCCGATGCTTATAAAAGAAAAAAAAATATCGAAATCGCAATAGCATAAAGGTCTATGGGTGTTTATTCATTTGCATGTCTACTAAGGCTATACACGTAGAGATCGTAACCGATTTGACCACCGAGGCATTTTTAGCTGCCCTGAGACGTTTCGTAGGACGTCGAGGCGTTCCCGCTCATATTTACTCCGACAATGGCTCAAATTTTACGGGAGCAAATAACCATTTTCGCGAATTATACGCGCTAATGGAGTCGGAAGAATTTCGCGCTCGACTTTACGAATTTACTTCTCTTAAAAAAATTACTTGGCACTTTAATCCACCTCTATCACCTCATTTCGGAGGTATATGGGAGGCGGCAGTTAAATCGTGTAAATACCATATAAAACGAGTAATGCGAGATCTTCTTTTTACCTATGAAGAATTAAACACGTTAGCCATTGAGATCGAAGCGATATTAAACTCCCGACCATTATGCTCTATTTCGACGGATCCGAACGATCCGATTGCATTGACGCCCGCGCATTTTATCGTAGGTCAGCCGCTCACAATGTTGCCCGAAGATAATGTTTTGTCTGTTCCAGATAATAGGTTGTCATCATGGCGGCTGATTACAAAGGCACGCCAAGAATTTTGGAGCAGATGGCAACTTGAATACCTAAACGAGCTTCAAAAACGCCATAAATGGATTAATTCCGAAACCAATATCGAACCAGACACAGTTGTTATATTGATCGATAAAAAACGGCCTTGTATGGAGTGGCGGCTGGGCAGAGTGGTCGAATTACATCCTGGAGACGATGGCGTGGTCAGAGTAATCACCGTGAAGACAGCACAGGGGATATTTAAGAGAAACACAAAATCCATATGTCCTTTACCGATCGAAGCCTAAATAATATACATATAAGCGCAGGATTCATGAACAATTGTTTAGTAATTTAACGTTTAAAACTAAGTAATTAATCCGTTAAAGGAGTAATTTTAATGTTACGATTATTTCGATTATTTTTTTTACAAAAAGAGGATGTAACATATTTCTCCTGATTTCCAATTGTAGTATTTTGTTCGTATTCACTCCCAACGGGGGGAGACTGTTCCGTAAATAGAGTTTGTTGTCTTTGTTTAATGTAATAGACTTCGTTATGGGACTTTGTTATTATTTTGATATTAATGGGCGTGGTCACGTGAGGCTGAGTGTAACGGCGTAGCGTTTGAAAAGGTCTCAGTCAGTCAATCTGCGACGGTAGTTTCGACAGCACAGATCGGAAATCATCGCAACAGCGATATTCGTGTGGTGTAGAGCAACGGCTCATTCAGAAACCACTCTCGAATCTAAGCAACGGTTTAGATTTCATCGTAAAAAGAGCAACGGCTCAGGAGAAACGTCTCTTACGATTACGGACCCCGATACTTACAAATTGAGGGTCGCATATCTTGTATCGACTTATAAACAATAAAACGGGTTTTTTATGCCGAAGTGCCTTTTCCCGTCAAGTGTGGTGTTTCATTTCAAGAAATTTCCTATCCCGAACGAAACCGTTGAAGCGACTCCATGTTGGAGAACCTTCGACAAAACAGAGGTTCAAATGAAACGAATACCAAAATATTAACTTTTGCCAAGTCAGTGATACCTCGCTCTCCGCCTAACTAAACGGCGAGTTTTTCTATCACTTTGAACTTGAAATTACATTGATCTTAAGTAGCATATATTATTTCGCACTCAACCAAATTGTGGCAAGCCTAACTTAACGGCGAGGTTAGTTCCCTTCTGAGATTCAATTTATTTTCTTTTATTTGATTCATTGCAATCATTTAAAATTAACATTTTAGTATTTTTCGCATTTGTCCTCATTTTTGTGTCGATTACTTTGATCATGCAGTAATGCAATTCGCAAATATTTTTTTATTTTTTTCTTCGTTGGAGAAGTTTGTGCATTATTGTAATTTACTTTAATGCCTTTCTGTATGGTTTCATTTTAAATATTTTATTAATCGTGAGGATTAGTATTAATTAAATATCAATTGATGTTTCTTTTAATTCGCTGCATTACTGAGAATAGAAATCTTAATAGTACCTAGGAAACAAAACGAAGTGCAAAATTATTAATACAAAAACTATTGGTTTAAGCGTTATTCCAGCCTCTTGAAAAAGGTTGTTAAGAATAAAAAGAAAAATTATTAAAGCAATATAAAGCTTGTGAAGAGAAAACATTTTTTGTTATCTTGCTCCGTGTGTGAATGTTGGTACAGAAAAAGAAATGTTCATATACATATATGCATGTTTCTACATCTCTCTGATTAGAAAACGATATTTCATATGTATATTTGTATATGCGAAGGCACATTATTATTTATATTATACCTTTTAACGTAAATGATAGTGCTTCTCATAAACTAGACTCAAGATAATCACGATGTGGTTTGTTTAATTTTGTTAAAAGATTTGTAACATATTTCGTCTATCTAAAAATTTCATTTTAAGGTTTGGATTTATATTCATATCTAGAACGTATCGGGAAATCTGAATAACATTTTTTTTATGAAAGAGAAAATTCATTTTTCATTATATGAATAATCTAAATTATAGTTTCAGTTTCCGTTTCATTTATAATATTTTTTATTATTTTTGATCCGTTTTCATTTTGACGATTCGAATCGTAATAATTATTTATTTTGTTTGTGAATTCGATTTCGTTGGTTTCTGATAAAATGTTCAACTATTATCACTAATAATAATTTCAATTTCGTTTTTTTTTTGTTTTGCTGTCAGTTTCATGTTGCATGATGTGCGTTTAATACTAATGTGTGAATATGTTTTTATGTAACGACTATTGTTTAAATATTAGAATGGGGGACTATGTCGTTACCTGCCGTCGTCTGACCTTGGGAAAGGGCAGAGGACGTGATAATAAAAATTAATAATTAATTAGGGAATATGCCAAATCAGCAACTCAGCTATGTCGGACAGAAGGTCCGACCCGCGGAGGCGGCGTGGGTTGATATTCCCAATATTTAAGAGAGAGAAAGAGAGTCGAAACACTCGCGGAAAACAATGGAGCGAAAGCCGGTGTGCAATAGAAAACCGGGGCGCTCCGCCAAAATACTAGCGATCGGTCGACCTGTAATTAATGCGGAAAGGAGAAAATTGTCCCGACAAAAGTAGCCAAAAATAATATAAAACCGATTAACATTTTATTAATTACATCGCCTAGGAATATTGGCTAATCATGGCGGAACAGCAAAGACAATAGTCCGAATATGCCGGTACTTACAGTTCCCGTGATAAATGTCGAAGGTAGACCAAAAGATCGCACCGTCCAGGGATTATGCCCAATATCCTTTCGAAATGGCACTAAATATCGCTTATAATAAAATATAACATAACATTAAAGAAACGAGGAAGAAGCGCGCACGGTGGTCAAAGCGAATCTGACCAAATTTCCACCGTTTTTGTCGTTCCGCGACATGTGCCGCCCTCCTCTCGCCCCGCAATTCCCCGTGCCCACAAAGATAGGGAGTCTAGCGCGAATTCAAATATTTAAATAATATGAACTTCAGCGATTCGCGCTACATTTACTTATGTATAAACGTAATGTTTACCTATAATCATTTTATGTTTAATGTAATTTCTGAATACTGTTTTTAGCAAAAATATAGAAAAATTAAAACAAATTAAAAAGCCAAGAAATATTTCTGAATAAATTTTGCCTCTGTCATATGGAATTTATTGGAATCCTTTTCTTCCTAATTGATAACTTGTTTGAAATATTCCGAATTTACTTGTGGAATGTAGAATTTGTACACCTGGCATTGTCTTTGACATGACATTTACCGGATTTATTTAAAAAAAATTTAATATTCATTATTTTATATAGTAATTCTCGGAAAACCCAGAGTATTCGTTACATGATTCATTGCTTCTTTCAACATTTCATGTGAGATATGTGTTTATACTTTGCGCCTGGTGTAAGACGGTCTGGCGATACACTAAGGTATTGATGACCCTATTCTGGCATGCGAAGATAAAACTCTCGGTTTCAGAATACAAGCCGGCTGATCTTAAGAACGAGAAGATCATCTCTGCCGACAAGCCAAGTTCTTGGACATTTCGAAAGAATTGTCCATGTAATGGCTTATCGATATGCCTTCCCTCCAACATACGGAGTTGTTCCTTCCGTATGTTAGCCCTGAGACGCACTGGGCACAGATTGATGACTGATTCAGCTTCCTGTTCACCAGTACGTCCCACGTTGAAAACCAGACCGAGGTTTCGCGCCGCTCGTTCCACCGCGTTGTGCAAAAACGCCCCCTTTCCCTGAATTTCATGCTGATAAACGAGCATCATCAGGGGATCCTCCGTTCGATTAATTACGGCGTAAGCTATCTCGAGGACAAATCGCTCATGCATACACTCCAGGCTCAAAAAGCCACGACCTCCCATATTTCGGGGCAAAGACAGTCAAGATCTTGGATGCAAACTGCGTTTCATACAAATCATCTTCCGTGTGCTTCGGTCAAGACCCCTTAGCTCATCAACGTTCCACTTCAGTGCTCCAAATGAATAGAGCACTGGTGATACGGCCAACCTATTCGTGGCTGCCACCTTATTTCTCCCGGTCAATTCTGATGACCAGATCTGACGGAGAATGCGCCGGTATTTCTTAATAATGGTGGTTTTAGCAGCCTTAATAGTATAAGAGAGAGACAGAAGCTTGCGTCTGTATGGAATCCGGGTCACGTGTTGTGACGAGTGCAAGAAGGCGCCAGTCGCTGTTGGCCGGTACGTTCGCTCCGTTGCGTCACTTCTGGTTCGCCTTCTGACGGAATCGGTTCTTCGAAAGTCTATTCCGCATTTTCGAGCGTATTGTCCTCGTGATGAAGTATCGGAATGCAGGAGCCGGCCCGCGACGGGCTTATCAGAAAAGGTCGAGGAGGTGAGCATCATTAGTCCGAATAAGCGAGGCTGGGTGAACCTAACCTCAATCTATCCACGCGGACACGGTCTGTCCTATGCGATGCTTTTTATTGGATAGAGGTATGGATTCTTGTTTATGATACTATCAAGATGATCATCTTATCAAGAAAATTGACATCAGTTTATTTACTGAATATTGATATCGTCGACTTAATTTCTTTGTGTTTTGATTTTGTTATAATCTCTTTGCCTCTAAAGACAGGTGTTGCAAAAATGAACATTAAATTCTTAATTTTGCGAATCGTTTATTTAATTTATTAATCTCTCATGCGAGCGAATTATGATTTTTCTTTTGTCTAACAACGATATAAATAGAACCTTATGTTCGTCATTGTAAAATATGATCGCTACTTTATTATATACTATAACTACGTATTACTCATGTACCTATTTTTATTTGTTATATGGGATTATTGGAAGGAGTGTGTGTTGAAGGTTGTACATTGTAATTTCATAAAATCTAATTTCGTCGAATGACACGAAATTTCTGATGTTATCTTATTTGGTGAATAAATTTAATTTTCTGTCATAAGAATTTATATTTTATTTATCTAAACTAGCAATGCAAAATAAAAAATATTACAGTTTTGAGGCACGTAATTGGTCTATGGTTTCTCGGATCAGACAAGTCTCCCAACTTTGGGATTAGTGTCGTACGGCCCTCCACCAGCCAGTGCGGAATGGATTGGTCTCCCTTTATGTAAGAGGTGAATATTCGGACTAGGTATTGATGGATAGAAGTGAACTTCTTCCACCAATAATTGTTAATTCCATCCCAGCCCGGCGAGGAGAAATTCTTCGCTCTTTTGATGGCATGATTCACCTCTAATGTACTGACGGGTGGGCAATCTTCACTTTATTGTGTGAGTTCGTCACACAACTCGGTAAAGATTTCGATACCCGGAGTGTCTGCATTAAGCTTGGATGTTTTCTCGTAGATACTCCCCCAGATTTCTTCAACCGTGTCAGTCGAATGTTGCCGTTCAATTCAGACATACGTTTTGTAATCTGCCGACTCCCCGATATCTGTGTCAGATTTCGCGGAGTCACCAGATCACTCGCAGCCTCCTAAACGGCCAATTGACTTGCCACAGGTCGCAGTCATCTGGAAGAGCATCCAGAAGTAGGCTATTTGCTCTGTCTATTTCTCGTTGTTTAGGCAAAATTTTCGTTGTCAGATTTTGCCTAAACACGAGTGTCGTACTTTCACAATGTGGAGCATCTCTCCCTGCACCGCGTACGGGCTCAGTGGTTATTGCCCGCACATCCGGTTCCGGTTGACAGCTGGGAACAACGAAACCTACCCGCCTCGGATAAGCCACATAATCTCTCAGTTGTTGTTGAGAAAAGCGATCTGCCAGTTCGGGATGCATTACTGCAAACCAACTATGCATTCTCGCCATGTAGCCTCTCTGTCGCGGACAGCTCTCCTCGTAGCAGCGCATTAGATCTTGCCTGAGATCCTTCGTCTACTGAAATCGTCCGTGGGCATTCGTGGGTTGTGGTCCCGGGACACCCGTTTCGGCCCCTCCACCTCGGGACTGGGCTGCATCCGAAGCAGCCCGATGGTCAGGAACCCTGCGCATTATACTATTTATAACCGCATTTAATGGAGGTGAGAGTAGGCCATTTGGGAAGATAGGCTAAGATGCAGCTTTTTGCATAGCCGCATTGTGTTACGCATCATTCCCTTTGGGCCCCTATTATTATTTTTGTTATTTTCATTATTTTCGTTGTTTTCATTATTTTCATTGTTTTTATTATATTTAGTATTTCTACTTGGAAGGGTAACTATTAAAATAAAAAAACAAGCATTGCGCCCGCTACGGCAAAGATAGCAGACCGATTGCTGAGTGGGAGGCACATCTGCTTTACCATCAGAGGGTAACCCCTAATGATAAAGTAGTTCGTCGACTGTATCTGTCTGGGTTTTCCGTTGTTTTCCCAGACGCCGTGCAAATGCGATACAGAGGGGTCAAGACGCTCTACGGGGCGCAGTAATGGGGGTACTGGCTCCGGGTGGGTGTTGCCATGTATTGTCATGTATTGTCTTGTAAATGTCTTCGATCGTCTGTTTATTATTCTCACTATATTCGTTATTTTGATTATTTTCATTATATGCATTGTTTTAATTATTTACATTACTTCCATTTCTTTCGCTATTTTCATTTCATTCGTTGTATTCGTTATATGCTTCATGTTCATTTTCCTTGATGGTTTCATACTCGTTTTGATAAATACTCGTTTTGTGATCATGACTCTTATTCTGCTTTTCGTAAACTTCTCTCTTGCTACGATATAGGTAAAAATGTTGATAATCGTAGGAAGATTCCTTTTCACAGAATATTCTTTGTTGTTCTTGATATTCATGGTTATCTTCATAGTTCCAAGGTACAGAGTTGTAATTTTGGGATTTCCATTTTTGGGAAGGTTTAATTTTCTTCTTTGTTGCTTGAAGGTTGTCATAGTTTTCAGTTTTATAATCTTGGCTGGCTTTCCTTTTAATTTCATGATCGATGTCAGTGTAGTGGTTGGCTACATAAGTGTTGTCAGTTCTATTCGCAGTTTCAGAATTATTAATGATTTCATTCCCAATTTCATAATAGTTGGTTTTACCTTCTATTTCATCATTGTTCACAGTGTGGTGCTTAACTTCGTAATTGATATCAGTTTTATGCGTCGTTTTATTATCATTGTCGATGTAGCTCTCAGTTTTATAATTGTCGTTAGGTATGTTGTGGTTTCATGGGCGTCATCGGTTATACTCTCTATTTCATGATCATTATGCTCTTCATTACCTGATTCATGGTCATGTTCTTTTTCTAGAATGTTTTGGCTGTTACATTCTAGTAATATTTCTGAGGTTATCTCGTCTCTAAATTTCTTGCATTGTTGCCAGTTATGTCCTATACTTGTGCAATATGTACAATATCATTATCGTTCTCAATTATGGTATATTCATTATCAGTATCATTCTCGAATTCATAATCGTCGTCAGTATTATTTTCGGTTACGAATTCATTGTCTGTATCGTTCTTGTTTTCATAATTTTTGTTCGATTTATTTTTATGATTGTTTTTGAAGTCCTTTTTTGTGTCTTATAAGACTTGTTTGTTTCATTTTCCTCTTCATAATTCTGTACATATTTAGGTTTTTTATGTTTAGTTTGTTCAAAATTTCCGTCTGTGATTTTCTAGTTTTCCCGTCTTGACAGCTTTATACTCCCGAGTAAAAAAAAATCATCTTGTAGATATCTTTTGAAGATCTTGCAGGCTTCATCTCGTTAACATTCTTCCACTGGGACTGATCAGGACGTTTGCGGGATTAAGTAGTGCATACATTGCGGTACGTCTTGGTCTTGGATGATTGCGAGACGTTTTAGAGACAAGTACAGGATATTATATCGATGATTGCCAAATATTTCGGGGAGGTCCATAGGGTGATCAAGGATCAACCGAAGACACACAATATTTTAATAAAAGAAATCAGTGAAATTCGTAGATCTGGTATAGATGATTTCTAGACCGTTTTGGGTGGCCGAGAGATGATTGTAAGACTTTATAAGGATGACTAATGGATGATAGAAAGATCAAAGATAGATGATTTCTAGACTGTTTTGGAACAACGAAAGATGATTGATTTGATGATTGACAAACGTTTTGGGGATATCGACAGGATGATCATGGATCAACGGAAGACACCCAACGGATTAATCAAAGAAATCAGTGAAATTGGTAGATCTGGAATAGATGATTTCTAGACTCTTTTGGGATGCTGAGAGATGATTGCCAGACTCTATAAGCATGACTAATGGACGATCGAAAGATCAGAGATAAATGATTTCTAGATAGATTTTGGATGACGAAAGATGATTGCCAAATGTTTTTGGGATATCGACAGGGGGATCAATGATCAACGGAAGGCGGTATGACGAAATATGATTGCTTGACTTTATGAGAATGACTAATGGACGATGGAAAGGTAAATGGACGTGAACCTGAATGGTGTACTGGAAGATGACTGAATATGCTATGTGTCGGTTCTGAATACGATATCTATCGGCAGACGTTCTGGCGTTTCGGCAGGATGTTAAAGCTTCCCAGTTTTTTTGACAGTCGTGGGACACTCATGGGGCCTTAAATATTAAAAAATTTAAATGTGTTCATAAATAAATGGGCGATACTGACCTTTTGAGGATTTGTTCTTGCCGTAAAGCAATAAACATAATCAATAACAACAACAGTAACTTTCTCACGGAGGAAGCAATCAATTTCCTTTTTCTCGTTTTTCTAAACAGATTTCCATGTCTATGTATATATGCATATATTTATACACTATTTTGATATTAGTAAATTTCGTGACATTCGCGGTGAGAAAATGCAGACAAGAAAGAGTGATGTCACATGATGCACAAGTTTAAAAATATATTCCTTCCACCAGAGGCAAGTTTTACAACCACAACACCTTGCAAATATGTTGACGTCGGCATGAAAAGGCCCCACTTTGTCGGTCTTTCGATTCTACAAAAATCAAAGTTTCAAAAAAGACATTTCATATTTCTTGTGAGATTGGAGTCACTCGTCATCCAACACGGGAAACTCCGTAAATTGTTATTGAACCATAGTAAAAATTTTAGAAATTTGGTCTGCATTTAAAACACTCCGATTACCTCAGAGACCCAAAATCGACAAAGTGGGCCCTTTTCATTCGGACGTCCACATATAATTGTAGTAATCTATTCCGAACAAGGTGGACTGGTCAAGATACTGCTGTAACTAAACTGATATAACATAGTAGACTAAAACTGTTCTGCAAATACGTGCAAAAAAAAATTTTAAAAATACCGTGGATCAAATTGTAAAGAAAGAAATATCAGTAAATTCTATTGTTTCAGCAATAACAGAATAATTTAATCGGAACAGAGAGTAATAAGAAAAATAATTAATAATAATAATAATTATTATTAACAATAATTAGTAGTAGTAATAAATAATAATCAATGTTTCTTCGATTTTCTTGCTACTTCTTTTTCTTTCTGTGCATGTGCTTCTCTACTGTCCCTCTCGCAATTCTCGTTTACACGTTCATAATTGTTCAAAGAATTTCTCTTTTCTGGTTTTTTCATGTCCTTCCTTCCCGAAGATTTAACATTTTTTAAATGAGTTACGACATTCACATCTTTTACTTTTTCATGGTGTGTTTTTTTCTTTTCACTTCTTTTGTTCTTTGATTTATTTTTTCATCGTCATGTTTGTTTTTGTTGTCTCTTAACCCGCAGCACATTTGGGTTTTATTTAATTTTAAATTTCCTTTCATTCGTTATGTAGTCTGAAATGATAAAACAGGTATTAACTTGTTTAATTGTAAATGAAGATAGTTATGTAAGTGTAAATTGATGAAATTATAAACTTTAACGCTACAATAATTTCAGTTTTCAAGTAATGTGTTTAATATAATAAGTTTAATGTAGAACTAATTAACAAAAAGTAAAATATTGCATACTCAAAATTACTCGGATAAGTCCATATCCGAGATATTATGCAAATTCTTTTCCGATTGGAATAGGTTAAAATACAGATAAACTACAAAAACCTGCGAAAGGAGAATGCCCACGGTAAAAGTAACTCGATAATCGTAAAGGTGTAACCTTTGTAAAATGTATAGGTATCAAAAGAGGCATTAGAGTTAAAAATTAATAAATTGAAGTTAATGTTCTCTTCTTACTATAAAGTATATAAATAAATGGTGGAAATCCCGAATAAACATTTCCGGAGCTGTCCCTCATCAAAAGCTTCGGACCGGATCAGGATTGTAACGCTACCGCAGATCCGTGTCAGATCCGGAACCCGGAGGTCCGGCCATCGGGGGCCGTTTCAGATCCGACCCGGATTTGGCTATATCTAACTTTTTCCAATAACTAAGGGGACCCAGATATGTTCCTGATCCGGCTCGTATATGGATATCTATCGTACGGGTAACATAACCTTAAAAATATATATTTTGAAGAATATTTGTACAAAATGAATAAGGAATTGAAACGTCGCCAGAAAATTCGTCAAAGAGTTCAAAAACATAGATTGAAAAGAAAAAATGATCAGATATACAGTAATTATACGGATAGTAATAAGGATAATTCTGAAGAAATGGAATTTGTTTCATGTGATTCTGGTACGCAAATATAAAGTCAGTTTTTTGTATTAATATTACCAACTTTTTATTAACAACACAGCCACACAAAAAAAAATTTTTGTTTCGGCCTGGGTTTCTCCTTATGTACTGTATGTTTTTTGGGTCGCTGAATCCGTCACCGAAGTCCATTTAACACTATATCCTTGTCAGGTTTTTGACAGAATCTCAAAAAATAATAATTGTAAACATTCATCATATTTTAACTCGAGTACCGTCAACTTTAAGAAAAAATGTTACTCAACATAAAATGTTCCGAATCACTCGAAAAATACATCTGAATTTTTACAAAATTTGTGAAGACGATTTTAGATTTTTTGGATTTCGTCGTTTTTCGAAAAATTTAAAATGGCTCAAAAATATTTGAAAAAATTTAGACGTACTTTTCGAGTGATTCTGAACTTTTTTGTTATATAACTTTTTTCTTACAATTGAAGGTACACGAGTTAAAAAATCATGAATGTTTACCAATGTGTCATTTAGGATGCTATATTGGAAACGATTTGTATTGAAATTAATTTTTATAGGCCCGTAAATTTTCAGGTCGACTCTCAATTGCACAATTTTAAAAGGTTTTACGTAAAAAGAATGTTAAAGTATTTTATCTTATTTTCACATTATAGGATCGAATTATAGGTATTTTTTTGAGATTATGTCAAAAACCTGACGTGATAGAGTTAAATGGAGCAATGTTCTTACATATTTCACTAACATATATACGCTTTTGAGATAATCTTGAAATGACAAGACTTTTTTTCGAGAATCTTGTCAACCACCATGAAATTGAAATATATATATTCAGATCTGGTTGAGAAATTGACAAATTATTCGGTTTTTTTTTGTAATGGTGGTTAAGGGAACTCAGGTGGCTCGGTCGATAATGTCAAATTCTACCCTAAAATGTTATCAAACTCCACTATATAACTATACAAACTTTATATACTACGACTACAAAAGTTAGCATTATATGTAGTCACAAAACAAATTAAAGGATTGATTGAGAATTGGAGGAGAAAGCCTGAAAGAAAAAAAAACTTGTCATTTCATTTACTTGTCGTCATAACCTATTCGTCGATCATTTTTTGTGGCACGTTTTTCTCTGCCAATTCTCAATCAATCTTTCCGAAATTTGTTTTGTGACTACATATATAATGCTAAATTTCGCAGTAATGAGTCCGAAATTACGAAATAGCGCTCAGAAACTTTTTAACCTCATCCTAATACACTATGTATATAGGACGGAGATTTGTCGGTAAACAAGGTTCTCGGAAAACCCGTATGGTATTTGTCACCTAGCTGTATAGACCCCACATAAAAGTTTTTATGTATATGTATATAAGGAATTATAATTAAAAGCCCGATTTGAAACAGATCAGGATCGGATAGAGCTTTCTGACCTGCGGGACCCGGACCCGACACATATCTGCGGTTGCGTTACATCCGGATCAGGTTCAGATGAGGCATTCGGATCTGGATCGGATCTGTGCTAAGGCTTCCGGATTCGTTCCTGATCCGACCCGTAGGTGAATGTTTATTCGGGATGCTTCAGATGAACAAATTAGATGGAATTTTTGCAACTTTTTATTTTAATTTTTATATTATTATATTATATAAGTTTTATTATTTAATAAAATAGCATTCTGCATAATTTTGTTTTAAATTCAACTTTTAAACTCCACATTTAATTTGGAGTTTCGAGATCAATGTGATTATGCGCTTGAATCCTATTATAATGCAAGTTAAACACGGGCTTCTCTACGTAACATTCTCTGATATTCACTCGGTACCTAAATTTTTTACACTTACTATTCATTGGAAATACGTCAAGGATTATATTTTAAAAAAAGGCGACACCTAGCTTATATATGTAAAGATATTCAAAAATTTAATTAATGATTCCTCCTAATTCATGTGAAAACCAATAATTAATTTTGTTAAAAAGAAATCATTTAAATTGCGGGGTAATTTCTGACATGTCATCAATTTAATTTTAATAACAAGGTGCACATTTTTTTTATTTATCAATGTACATAATACAAAATGAAGAGAGTTTTATAATGAATTCTAGATGATATAATTGAAAAAAAGTCTAGATGACTATAATTGAATTAAAAATTTTTTTTACATTTTAATGTCAGATTCGTAAAGTACCATAAATTTAATGTTAGAAATGAGCGATCTATACTTTTCCCAACACCGGAAATGTACAACAAACGGACGTTGAAAACTAGTATGAAGAACTCTTCGGTTGGTCCTTTGGGTTGAATTGATAATTTCTCCAGTTAGCAAGACTATTTGGACATAGGAATCTTGTTCTTTTTACTATTAGTCCCCAGTACAGGCCCCTTTTTGAAAAACGATTAATACATAATTGAAACTTTTTAAGTGGCTTTATTTTTAATTTTTTTTTTATTTCATTTCATTTCATTTCATTCGTCAGTAGACCAGCCCATTGCAGCAGTATTTTTGTCCAATAAAATATATTTCTAATTTCTTACTAAATTATCATTCGAATTTTCCTAAAATGAAGTATATATTTATCGCAAAAGGTAATATCACGAATTCCACACGTTACGCGCATGCGAGCTCTAAAACGCAGCGCTTGGGTACATTTTTTAAAAGTACAGTGCGGTAGACTCGCTAAAATGAAGCCACTTAGAAAGATTCAAGTATGTATTAATCATTTTTCAAAAAGGTTACTCTATTTGGAACTATATTTATTAAATAAATATATATATGTACCACAACTTTACAAATATGTAGTCACATTAAATATTCCTGAGTAGTAATATAGACATAGTAAAATAGACTAAACGAAACTAAGCGGATTTTGTAGAGTGTTTGTTACTCTATACTTACGATAAATTGCGTCAAGTACATCTTCAGGAATCGCATTCCTCCCTCTTCCTAGGTGTCATTTGTTCTAAATTATGAACGCCAACTATATTTTTCATCAGTTGACGAATCAATTCATTAGGCTTTTTGCGCCATTTTTTTAAGATGATTGCCAGATCTAGGTCATCAACAAAAACTCCTGAATCCTCCACCAGTTCGACCTAAAAACATCCCGAAAATATATAACAAACCATCTTAAATATTTTTTTAACACTCCGGGCGCGAATAATTAAACGTCGTATTAAAAAATATCGTATACAACACGGGCGAAATATCGATCTCCGAAGAGTATGATTATAGACTGGCTTCGTTCGGGCGACAAACCTTACACTCCTTGAAGATCGATAATTGCGCCCTTGTTACATACTATACTATTCTTCCAGGTAATTTTTCTGAAGATTTATCAAGATTTTGGTCAGTTTACGGAAGACACTTGCAAGGTGCCACCCCATAGATTTTGTGATCATATCTCTTTACCCGAAGTAATATATACACATAGAATAGGGGAAAAAACGCTGAAAAACTACGCCTTCGAAGTACCAAAAAATGGAATTCTCAAAAATTGCACACCACATTTTCAACAATACTCACAGAAAGATAATCTATGAATTCTAGAAGAAAATCAGTTGATTTTACAGAAAAAAGCAATATAAAAAATTTGTAATTCTTAGAATTTATCTGTAAATTTTACAAGATTTATCTTTAAATTTAACGGATAAATCTGCTGTTTTTGCATAAAAATATCAAAGTCTTCCATTCTGTTAAATCCTGAGAGAATTTTTTTGGTGTGTTACGGATGCTGGCTACGCACATAGCAATCGTAACATAGACAATACTTGTCTTTGTAAGATCGACAAGACACACACACCGAAGAGTCCGATTCGGCGTCGTACATATATTGGACACGTGCTGTAACTTACACTGGGAACCACGGGTTCCTCTAGCTGCAAGCCCAATCGGTCAAGAAAAGAATGTGCCACGCCGAAGCTCGAAGTAACAAAATCCTTAAGATTGTGACTCACACACGCACACAATAGCACACGTTCCCCGAATCGCCAAGGTTACCGATAAGTCAAAAGGGGTGAGCGATTCGTGGAAGATGGCACGTGGCAAACAACAAGTGCAGGTGTCCATCAAAAAGGACGATGATCTCATCGACATCTACCATATAAAAAGGGCAATCGCAATATCGCATTGCCCGAAATCAGAGTCGCCCCGTTAATGATCAAGTGAACATCTCCGTTAGAGTCGCCCCGCGATTGACGCCGTGATGATCTCGGTCCAGAGTCGCCCCGTTAATGATCGAGTGAAGATCTCGGTGCAGAGATCTCGGGACTTAGAAGCTTCGCGACACGTTAATCCGCGACTCTCCGCGAATCAATACCGGACTTAGTATTTATATACCCGGACGATCTGTACGACCTGTAGTTGGCATTTCCAAAAATAAATCAAAGTTATTATTACTAAATTCGCCAGTGTTTCGTCACATGGGGTGTCGATCCCCTTTATGCGGAAGATCCCAAAAACGATTCTCAGCTACCGAGAATCATCCCTTACAACTCCTGATCCTGATAAAAATTGCATTACGAAAAACATAAAAATCGTAACATCAAAAATGGTGGCAGCGGTGGAATCCGCAAGCGACAGGTGAACTTCAAAAATAACTTTTCAAGGAAATTAGAACGGGTAAACGGAGTCCGGTTCGCGTAAAATAAAGTTGTGAATGAATACGAGCTGTTTGGAGACGCAGCTATCCTGGATTCATTGCTCCAGAACGCGGAGGAGGCCTTATCCAATTCAAGATTCACGAGGGCGCTACACTAACCTGAGGGACTGTCCAGTAACTTGAGGAAGCTCAACGCATCAACTAGAGCAGAGAAGACATCGAGGACGCTGATTGTCTACTTCATGAGTGCAGCTACGTAAGTAAATTTGCTTTTCTGTACAAATTTTCTCAAAAAAAAAAAAAACTTTGGAATAATTTATCAATCTTTTGCTCAGAAGCATATTTAAATTTCACGAACAAAAAGAGAGAAAGTTTGTAAACTATTTAACGATTGTTGTGAATTTTATGAACTTTGAAATATTGTTGATTTAAAAAGGAAAACTATTACAATTCATTTTGAAACACTATTGTAATTCATTTTGGAGTGCTTATTCAATTAATGTTGAAATACTGTCACAATTAACCTTGAAATATTGTTATAATTAACTTCGAAATATTCTCTTAACTAACTTTGAATATTATCAAATTTACGATTTGTTGCATCGTGCGAACATTTTTTTAACAAAAAAAAACGGGAAATTTTGAATACAAAACAAACGCAAATCAGAAATTAATAATAGCGACTTTCAAAAAAAAATATACCAAAAAATGGCGGACTATAAACGCGAAATAACGACAAGCGGTAGCCACCAAGTGGCCCCCGCAGGTCCGGTATATGTGGTAGCACGAGCACCACCAATTGCGGAAGCAGTGAGCAGTGTGCCAGAATTTGACGGCACCCGCGAAAAATTCTCAGACTTCGAAAGTGCGTGTCGCGATGGATTCGGATTATTATCGGCCGACGAAACCCGGATCTACCTACATATGATGAGAAAAAAGCTTATCGGGAAAGCAAAAATTTTTTGCGAAAAAATTTCGACATACGCGACAGTAGAAGCCTTTCTGGCCGATCTAAAATCTGCCTACGGCATCTCTAGTGATCCGCTCAATTTGCTAGCGGGATTAAAAAATACTTACCCCGGACCACGCGAAAGTCTAGAAGATTTTGGTTACCGTTTATTACGCGATTATCGAGCTCTCGAGAAAGCTATAAACTCGTCGAGAGATTTTGACGCAGTTGCCGGTCAGAGATTATTAACTTTGGCAAATCGTGACGGAAAGGACCATTTTATTTACTGCGCGAAAGGCCCTATGGAAGTACGCCTCACGCAGTTGAATCCAGATACGCTCGAGGCTGCCGTAGAACACGCTAAAAAACTAACTGAAAAATACAGCGCGAAAGACGCAGGATCCGATCCTATGCTAGGAGGTCGCGGAGAAAGATATTATCAAGCGTCTGCTCATTTAGTTTCGAAAGGTCCGCAATATCAGCATGACTATTTAGACCGGCCAGGACGTTATAAAATCGATCCTGAATGGCGAAATTATAACGACATTCAGTGTAGTTATTGTAAAAGAATAGGGCACTCTCGAAAACAATGCCGGACTCTAAAAAATAGGAATTTCGATACCCCGGTCATGCAGAGACATTGCACTTGGTGCGATCGCATAGGTCACACCAGAGATAACTGTCCCGCGCAAAGATTTAATCAACAAAAATGCGCGTTTTGCCAGCGAATAGGTCACGGCAGTGAAACATGTTTTTTTAGAAACGGCGTGAAAAAAAAGATTTCGGAAGGAAAATTTCAGGATAGGTCAAAAAATAGGTTTGCAGAAAATAACTAAACTTTTTTTAATAACGATCGCCGGGACGAATTAAAATTCCGGAATGACCGAAATAGGGAAAACCTCCCAAGTTTTTCTGGAAATCATTCGTTCTCGGGAAATTATCATTCGTCTCATCAGACTAATGATAGATGGCAGAGAAATAAATACGGGAATAATCAAGACACCGATAAACGAGAAAACATTTCATCCTACAGCCAAAATCACAATCATTTAAACTCCAGGGGCGCTCGACAGCAACCAGCAATGTCGAGCGACGCCCGAGACAAAAATTCCACTCGGAAAATGCGCGCCGTAAAAGCGGAACGGCCAGAGTCCATTTCGGGCATGTTAGTTTTTCAGAATGCCCACGAATAGACATTTCTAGCCCCGATCTGCATTACGGAAACGGAATATTCTTGGTCGATTCCGGAGCAGAAATAAATCTTATAAAACTGAGTAAATTACGTCGAGATCTGTACCCCGATCAGGATATCAAATTCGATTTAAGCGGAATCGGCAAAGGAATAATCGGTACACTAGGTTGTGCAGAAGTACAATTTAATGAAGAAATTATAGAGTTACAAATAGTGAGAGATGACTTCCCTATCGATGAAGATGGAATCATGGGAAATCCTTTTTTCCGAACTCTCGGAGCAAAAATCGATTATGAAGAAGATTGTGTACGTATAAGAAATGATATAATCCAATTTATTAATGAAGAATTCATACAGATTTCGCCAAGAAGTCGCAGAGTAGTTCGCGTAGAAGTTGTAAACAACTTAGACTTCGGATTTGTACCAAAAGTCAACATCTGCAGTGGTTTATTTTTTGGTAATGCCCTAGTAAAAAATCGCGAAGGATATGCATATCTGTATGTCATAAATACGAATGACTATGAAATAAAATTTACCGTCCCACAAATTGAACTCGAAGAATGCGAAGTAGCAGAAAATATACAAAGAGAAAATAATGTTATAAAATCCATGCAGGATCTTAAGAATTACGAAAATAATCGGAAAAAACAAAATCACGCAAAAATACAAGTGGCTATGGGACATGATAAACAGAGAAATAACGACGTTTTGAAGCGGATAAATGTGGACGGCTAGTCGGACGAGGAAAAAAAACATGTGGAGAATCTCGTTTACGACTACGCTCACATGTTTCACCTACCAGGAGAACCATTAGGCGCGACTTCCGTATTCAAACACCGCATTCATACCACAAATGATGTGCCGATACGCGCTAAACGTTTCCGGCACCCACCTGCTATAAAAACCGAAATGCAGAGACAAGTGGACGAGCAGCTCGAGGCAGGATTGATTAAACCGTCCTGCTCTCCGTATGACTCTTCAGCTTGGGTTGTCCCTAAGAAACCAGGTCCTAACGGCGAAAAGCGATGGCGTTTAGTTATCGATTTTCGCGATCTCAATGAAAAAACAATTGGGGATGCTTATCCTATTCCAAATATTACTGACGTTTTGGACCAATTAGGTCAGTCCGTGTATTTTACAACTCTCGACCTTAAATCTGGGTTCCATCAGATAATGATGGATGAGCGAGATGCACATAAAACTGCGTTTTCGACTCCAAACGGTCACTATCAATATGTAAGAATGCCGATGGGAATAAAAAACGGCCCCAGCGATTTTCAGCGACTTATGGATCTAGTATTAAGTGGCTTACAAGGGATAGAGCTACTAGTATATCTCGATGACATAATTATTTATGCAAAAAATTTGTATGAACATGAGGTTAAATTTAGACGCCTCATGAAACGACTTCAAGACGCAAATCTTACGTTGGAACCCGATAAATGTCAGTTCCTATGCAAGGAAGCCGCGTACTTGGGGCACACTATTGGTAATAATACAGTTCAGCCGGATGCGAAAAAGATCGAAGCGGTAAGGAAATATCCGGTCCCCAAAAATCGAAAAAACTTTAAACAATTTCTTGGACTAGCGCCCACCCGTTAATTATCTTATTACGTCAGGATGTCGAGTTTACATGGGGTACCGAGCAGATAGAAGCGTTTGAGAAACTAAAGGATCTGTTATGTAATACACCAATCTTACAGTTACCTAATTTCGACGAGCCGTTCGTTGTCACTACGGACGCCTCGGGAGTAGCACTTGGCGCTATTTTATCGCAAGGCAAGATTGGTGAGGATCGACCAGTCGCATACGCATCACGAAGTTTGAAAGGAGCAGAAACCCGATACACTACTTCGGAAAAAGAAATGTTAGCTGCAGTGTTCGCCATAGAACAGTTCCGTCCATATTTGTATGGTCGAAAATTCACTCTCGTAACAGATCATCAACCACTAAGATTCCTTGAAACTATGAAGGATATGAATTTGAGATTACACCGTTTTCGCATAAAATTAGAAGATTACGAATACGATGTGGTATATAAAGAGGGGAAACGTAATGTAAACGCGGACGCATTATCGCGTAACCCAATCGATAGATCCGACCTCGAAAATGAACATAAATATGACGATGAAATAGATATGGTCGATAATAAAATAAATAAAGAGAATAACCCGATTAAAAAATTAAAAAACGCACGAAAAATTGAAAAATCGTGTATGCCAATTAAAGGCGGTAAAAATGATAAAGGAAGCAAAAAACAATCAAGAAACGCTAAGAGACTTCGAGTCTCAGATGCTGACGGGTCAGGAAATCCTGCTCCGAAAAAACATGGTAAGGATTTCGACGAAGAAACCGATACGTATGGAGATGTTGAAGACAACGTGACTGACTGCGACAAAGAGAGCCAGAGTTCCAATGTAGAAATGCTGGGAGTTGAAAAGACAGCTCGAAAGAAATACATAACCGAGGTCGAAAAACTCGAATTGCCAGCCTACATGAAATTAGGAAACCATAAAGGAAAAACTCGGTCGAGACAGCAAGACGGATCAACTTCAATGAAAAAACCTCCTACACCGGTGAAGAAAAAACAAAGAAAACAATATATAACGGAAGTAGAAAAACTACAAGTGCCGGATTATTTGAAAATTGACCCTACAGTAAAGCGAACTCAGATAAAAGAAAACCCAAAAATAATAAAAAATAAAGTGTTATCCGAAGCAGGAACGAAATTAAACTATAAGAAACGGTTAACTGATGTTCGAGACCGTTGGAGGGAAATAGAAGAATTTCCTACTGAGGACGAACTTACGTCACAACCAGATACAGAAACCACGTATTCCGAAATGGAAGAACTAAGCGTCAGAGAAAACTCGAAGAAAAAGACGAAAATGAAAAATCGAAAAAGTCATACGCCGGACAACGAGGACCTAGAAGATTCTTGGTCGTCCGATTTTTCCCTCGACCCGCCCGAAGAAACTATACGTTTACTTCCCCATTCGACGCCCAAGGAGAAGGGCCCATCTAAAAATAGTTCTTACTCGCAAGCGCAGAGAGCTAGAGAAGCTACCATCGACGGAGAGGGACACGCTCATCCGAGCACCGACGAACGGCCCGGAGATCGGGACGAAACGAAAATCCTCGACGAGTCGATGGAACTCGACGAAATCCCCGATGAACCTAACGAAATCGGAGAAGACGAAATGCAGGTCGACGAAACGACCATGCGTGCGTCTGAGAACGATGAATTGTCTCGTCATTTAAATTATTCACTCTCAAACTCATGTATGGAACCCTACAAAACTCTAAAGGAGTATACTGATATAGCGAAAGACGGAAATTGCCTTTTTACCTCTTTAATCAAATTACAACAATTAAATATGAGCCCTCAAAAATTAAGAGAAACGCTGAAGGACAGCGATTTTCTATTATCCTGTGCTGAATATGTACGTGCATTTTCCATACTGGGATCTACATCGGAATTCGGCGACGATAACATTTTAATGATATTTGCACGACATTTCAATACAAATATTTGCGTACATGAGCATAGTCCGACAGATAAAACACAATTTTATCACGTAAAACCGGAAAATGCACACCAAACGCACCATCTACATCTCGATAGGCTACACTACACCCCACTCTTGCCCGAGTACATAGGCATGTTGGGACTATCAGACGCGACGGTAGGACATAGGTCATCGTACGTCGGGAATTTCCCGAACGCAACGGAGCCGATTGAGGCAGGTCACGATCCCAACGTCTCGACACAGCAACGTGGAGGGAATGGCCCGAAATGTAAACAGAAGTCCTACGATCCGATAGACGCTGGGAGAAACGAAGACTTTTACGAGCCTGTCGATTCTAAACTAAGAATAAATACTATCAACGATCACGTATTCAGTAAAAAGGGACATATTGTCTACTTTACCACGGCCAATGGACATTCACATAGCTAAATCGGCCTAGGCCTTGTGGAACGACATTTAATTAATCCCGACGAATTGTCGTTCAAACGATTAAAAATCGGTGAAGTGATTGTACATAAAAAAGGTAAGACCCAACTCTTCGGACTTGTCGTTAAACAAAACCTTGATGATCGAGCCTTGAAATCAAACATTGTCAAATCTATCAATGTATTGGATGCCCTTTTAACAAAATTTGAGATTTCATCCATAATAATAGGGCAGGATCGCGACATGTCCCAACATATTCAATGGCGAGATATCCAAGATACAATACAATCACTACTTAGCCAACGAGAACTAACGATCACCATTTGTAAGGACAACCGTTCCATACCTCCAGTAAGCGAGCGATTCGCCATAATAAAAGAACACCATGATTCAGTTATAGGAGGTCACAAAGGAGTGACAAAAACGTATCGTCGCTTATGCGAAAATTTTTTTTGGCGAAATATGAAAAGTGACGTCACGGAATACGTAAAAAGATGTGCCGGATGTCAAAGGAAAAATCTCGTACCCGTAAAAACACGATTACCAATGGTCATTACAGACGCACCACGAAACGCATTTGACAAAGTGGCCCTTGATATATGGGGACCAACAGATATCACTGAGAGTGGAAATCGGTATGTATTAACCATACAAGACCTACTCACGAAATACTCCCTTGGAATTCCGCTAGCGGAGGCATCAGCAGTAGAAGTCGCGAAGGCTTTTGCAAAACATTTTATTTGCAGTTTTGGAGCCCCTGTATCTATTCTTACCGACCAAGGTCGTTGCTTTATCGCAAAGATCATGAAAGAATTTGCGAAAATTTTTAAAATTAAAACATTCGTGACATCTGCTTACCACCCGCAAAGCAACGGAAGCCTAGAAAGGAGTCACCAGGTGATGGTCGACTACCTGAAGAATTTTGTCGAGAAACGTAACGATTGGGACATTTGGCTTCCATTCGCCATGTTTTCATACAACACGAGTGTTCATGAAGGGACAAACTACTCGCCACACGAGCTTGTATACGGGACAAACGCACGATTGCCAAGTGCACACGCCACCCGCGAGAAGCTCATTACATACGACGATTATTTGGCAGAATTGACCGAGAGAATCACGGAAGCACGGACGTTAGCCGCGATGAATCTCTCACAAATGAAACATCGGTCGAAAAAATATTATGATCAAAAATTGAATATTTGCCATTTTCGCGAAGGTGAAATGGTATTATTATTAAAAGAACCCCGGAAGGGCAAGGTAGACGACGAATACACTGGGCCCTATGAAATTATTGAAATATGTGGCTCACGAAATATAAAATTACGTATCAATGCGCGAAAGAACAAAATAGTACACATTGATAAAATAAAAAAGAACCATGACCCGTTGATGGATATTTGTCTATAGGAAATTAAAAAAAGATGTGGAAAAAAGATATATACAATAATGATACAAAAAAAAATATATATAAAAACTTAACGGATATTTGTCTATAGGAAATAAAAAAAAGATGTTGAAAAAAGATATATACGATAATGATACAAAAAAATATAAATTAAAACTTAACGGATATTTGTCTACAGAAAATTAAAATAAGACGTAGAAAAATATATACACCAACGATAATGATACAACAAAATATATATAAAAAGTTGATGGATATTTGTTTATAGAAAATTAATATAAGATAGAGAAAAATATATATTAAACATAAAAAAGTGGATAACTGACTAACCCACACGTAAAGAGACACATACTCGGAACATTGGAGAAATGAAAGGATGCACTACATTTTTTACGCATCTTTAGAACTTACCATCATTCCTCCATTATGTAATCACAGAATCCATGGACCAGATATCAGCTGTCAATTGCAGATCAGCATAATACAATCATTGAAACAACACCACGACGTCAGGAAGGCACCAACGCCCGCCCCAGAACACACCACCTTCACACACGGTAGATATCGGGTGAAAGGGTAACAAAAAAACTCGCAAGCTAAGATAAACAGTATAAAAGCAATAAAAAACACAAAGAGAATCGTAGACGACAAAACACTTGTTAAATTTTAACTAAACATTTTTTATTTTTTTTCAAAGAAAACACTCTCTCTCACTTACAGAAGAAATCGGCACGCAGAGGAGCGCCGATGATTCAGTAGGCACTATAATCCACTCTGAACACACCAGTCGACGCATCATCTTAGAAAGCATAATAAGAACTGAAAACGAGATCGAAACGTAGGAAGACGAAAGTGCAACTATCGATACTGAATCAATCCACACTTGCTTAACTCAAGTGGAAAGATAACATTTTTTCAAGCTATTTTCAGAACAGAATCTCTATTGTCTAGGACCACACGGATTGAGTAGAAAAACGAAAGAATCATACAAACACTTGAAACTCTCAAGTTACATTACCAGTAAAACATTATCGAAAAATGCGATACGCGAGGAAAGCGAAACCTGTAGAGTGGGCCTCACACTTAAGAGAGAGAAGAAGAGAATAAGCCGGAGAGGCCCAAGTGCAGCATAGGAGTAACTCTCGCACGCGTTTTCTTATGATCTTCAACCCTTCCACTTTTCTCCTCTATACATTGACACACAATTGATGTACTAAATATAAATTTTGGAAATATTTTTTAATACACCAAATAAACCAGAATATAGAGATTTGCTGCGGAACGCAGAAAATCCAATTCCGCCTCAAAATCATGTCCGTATATGCCATTTGTTGTACAAAAATAAAAATTTTTTTTTTTCTTATATCAAACGGTCATTAGGACATGATTATATTAAGAATACGTGAACAAGATGATATAGAAGTTCTGCGTATATAAGATTTAAAAAAAAAAAACCGATGAATAATAATCAAACCAAAATTAGAGATAATATACAAACCAAAGTTTTTTGAAAATTTCATTCATAAATACGAGTATTTCAACAAGTTTTTCAATTATAATATACATAGGTATTTCAAGAAGTATTTCAATTATAATACACATAAGTGTATCAATAAGTATTTCAATAAGCATTTCAATTATACTAAACATAGGTGTTTCAAGGATTATACCAATTATAATACACATAAGTGTTTCAATTATAATTCACATAAATCTATTCAATTATGATACATAGAAGTATTCACAACAATCGTCATGTTTGGTTATTCCATGGTAATGTCAACAGTGAAATCTCCATGGAGTAACAAAACTCAGAAATGCATTTTTACAACGCCATAGACAATATAATGCGCTATAGCATAACAGGCAGTGTTAGTGATGTGTAGTGTCAAGTGTGTATGTAAGATATAAATAGACTTCTGAACACAGACCACGTTACGGCTAGCCCGGCGTCCAAACGAGACAAGGAGGCGCCATAGGGCTACAGCGGACTTTTTTTTACGTATGCACACTATGGGATGCGTCATAACATGTCATTTTATAAGTGATTCAATATGAACGCCTAAGCGCATATAAATATATATATATAAAAGAAATGTATCACTAACCATAGATTAAGATACTTTGGAATGTATAAGATGACCCAATAAGACAATAATGTAAAATTTTTCTTACTAACAATAGCCAACTGAAGGTCACGCGTATAATTTAAGTTGCGTATTAATTTTTTGTACGACCATTGATTGACGGTGGATCGTCAATTTTTTCAACCCCGGGCGTGTTACGGATGCTGGCTACGCACATAGCAATCGTAACATAGACAATACTTGTCTTTGTAAGATCGACTAGACACACACACACCGAAGAGCCCGATTCGGCGTCGCACATATATTGCACACGTGCTGTAACTTACACTGGGAACCACGGGTTCCTCTAGCTGCAAGCCCAATCGGTCAAGAAAAGAATGTGCCACGCCGAAGCTCGAAGTAACACAATCCTTAAGATTGTGACTCACACACGCACACAATAGCACACGTTCCCCGAATCGCCAAGGTTACCGATAAGTCAAAAGGGGTGAGCGATTCGTGGAAGATGGCACGTGGCAAACAACAAGTGCAGGTGTCCATCAAAAAGGACGATGATCTCATCGACATCTACCATATAAAAAGGGCAATCGCAATATCGCATTGCCCGAAATCAGAGTCGCCCCGTTAATGATCAAGTGAACATCTCCGTTAGAGTCGCCCCGCGATTGACGCCGTGAAGATCTCGGTGCAGAGTCGCCCCGTTAATGATCGAGTGAAGATCTCGGTGCAGAGATCTCGGGACTTAGAAGCTTCGCGACACGTTAATCCGCGACTCTCCGCGAATCAATACCGGACTTAGTATTTATATACCCGGACGATCTGTACGACCTGTAGTTGGTATTTCCAAAAATAAATCAAAGTTATTATTACTAAATTCGCCAGTATTTCGTCACTTGGGGTGTCGATCCCCTTTATGCGGAAGATCCCAAAAACGATTCTCAGCTACCGAGAATCATCCCTTACAACTCCTGATCCTGATAAAAATTACATTACGAAAAACATAAAAATCGTAACAGGTGTGTAGCTAAAATCGATGTTATGAAATTTTGGCTTGCAGATTGCCACCCTATTGACAAGTTGGTGAAAGCATACAAAAACTCAGGGAGAAACTTGTTAGTCAAGGATCTTTTTGGGTAACTAATGAGGGTGATGAGGTAACTAATACGAATATAAGTCATAAATAAGTCATATTTGAAAATATCAAAATGTCCGCCGTACGAAATATGTAGCTTAAAACATCTTACCCGGTGATTTTTGGATCGCTAATAAAGAATCTTAACTTATATTTCATGAATTTAAAATGATGCCTCCAATGTAGAGGGCGACGTTAAATACCCAAAGACATGGCTTGAATCTTGTTGTTCATCATCCTCAAGCTTTCCTGAGTAATAAGTTTCAAGTTATTTGATTTGATTTTTACAATTTTGTTCGCCATATGGGCCCAATATTTTGAATTTTTTTAAACATGACTTTAGACTCGTGATGAAATACCTCAAAAACTCCAAACCAGAAGGTTTCAAATTACTTAATTTGATTTTTTTTAAGTTTTTTCGATATATTCAATCGCCATTCTAAATTTTCTTTCAATTTCAATAAAAACATTTCACTTTTGACACTAGAACAATTCTAAATATAAAACAATAACGTAAAAAACATACAAGTGTAAATAAGCAATAAATAGAGGTGGGAACCTTCAAGACAATAAAGGTGCACTTTTTATATTATTTTGAATTAGGTGGAAAAAATTGCCATTTCTTCACTATATCAAAACTATATCAAAACTGAGGTCAATGGCACCAAATTAATCGAAAATCAAATATTTGATGGGTATAGATATGACAAATGTGATAATAGATAATAGCCATCCCGAAATATCTAAGTTTAAAAATGCTACAAATAATTGATTTTTAAATCTTTGCAATTTGATGACATCCAGTTCATTACCAATAACATTTTCTGGTCCGCCGTATTAACAGAATGATTTATAACAATATAAAACTAATGAAATTTACTGATTTACATTTTTGGTCTTTATTAATACCTTAGAGCACTAATAAACAAAAAATCCGAATCCTAAAGACGTTCAATAATTGATTAAAAAGGAAGGAGAAAAAAGGCAGGATGCAGAGCTTTCCATTATAACGCAAAGGGTTTTATTAAGTGCACAGATCATTTAATAAACAAACGATTACATTTACACAATTTTCATTTCAATGCATAATATTCCATTAACATTTGAAACTTCAATTGGTTACCACTTTGATTTTGCCCTTTTTAGTCGAATTACATGCCGCACGGTCAAGCACGTCAGTGAAACCAGGAGTTGCGCTCTTTAAAAAAAAATCACAACTCGAGAGCGAAAAATATCTACATCAATTTTTTTTAAATTAAAGGTGAAGACATTTTCCTACACGATGCCATACCAAGTTATATAATATATATGGGGCATTCCACGTCAAGTGGGCCACCTCGTCCCCCCAAAATTCCTGCGCACCAAAACCCGTTTCAAAAAACCCAAAAAATAGTTAAAGGAGTATACTTTCGAATGCTGAGTGGCCTATTCAAAAATTCAAAATGGCGTCCCGACCCCAGGCCGAAATAGACGAAAATAATTGATTTTTTTTCTAAAATCATGCTTAAAATATATGAAAACGTACATATAACGATTTATTCCATAGGGAAAAAAGTTTGTTTGTTTCCAAACTTCAAACTCGTGTATTACTTTTTTTCGAAATTCAAAATGACGGCCCACCCCAGACCAAAAAGGGATAAATAATTGATTTTTACGATAATTTGTCGCTAGAAAGGCTTGGCAATGCGAATAAAAAATTAATTTCGTGGCAAAAATTGTTTGTTCGTCAATCCACTTTATAACGGTGCATTATTCTATTGAAAATAAAAAATGGCGACGCCACAAATATTCGAGATAAAGGAAAATAATAAAATTATTTGCCAATCTCATGCTCCAAATAGTGTGTCTACTTACTAAAATAAAATTCGTGCATTATTTTTTTGAAAGTTCAAAACGGCGCCCCAACCCTAGACCGAAATAGACGAAAATAATTGAATTTTTTCCAAAATTATGCTTGAAATATATGACAACGTACTTATAACGATTTATTCCATGGGAAAAATTGTTTGTTTCCGAACTTCATATCGTGTATTACTTTTTTTCGAAATTAAAAATGGCGACCTTACCACAAACCAAAAATGGGAAAATAATTGATTTTCGCGCTAATTTGTCGATGAAATGACTTGACAATGTTTTTTTTATTTATCCCTTTTTGGTCTGGTCTTCAATTTTCAATAGAATAATGGACCGTTATAAAGTGGATTGACGAACAAACAATTTTTGCCAGGAAATTCATTTTTTATTCACATTGCCAAGCCTTTCTAGCGACAAATTATCGAGAAAATCAATTATTTATCCCTTTTTGGTCTGGGGTGGGCCGTCATTTTGAATTTCGAAAAAAAGTAATACACGAGTTTGAAGTTTGGAAACAAACAAACTTTTTTCCCTATGGAATAAATCGTTATATGTACGTTTTCATATATTTTAAGCATGATTTTAGAAAAAAAATCAATTATTTTCGTCTATTTCGGCCTGGGGTCGGGACGCCATTTTGAATTTTTGAATCGGCCACTCAGCATTCGAAAGTATACTCCTTTAACTATTTTTTGGGTTTTTTGAAACGGGGTTTGGTACGCAGGAATTTTGGGGGGACGAGGTGGCCCACTTGACGTGGAATGCCCCATATATATCCAATAAATATATGGTCAATTCTCAAAAAACTGGCCAACTTTATTCTCGGCTCGTAAAGTTGATAAACTGACAATTGATTTCGTTTAAGCAATTATTTTTTTAACCTGCTACTGTAGTTTTTACCTTCCTTGAAAAATATCCACTTTCAGGATACCTGAACCTAGCCATTTTATACGGTGCCAATGCGTTTCAAGAATGAAAATGTCCACTCCGTCGATTTCTATATATATATATATATATCCAATAAATATTTCATTTGCATTGAATTCAAAGACTTCAACCTCATTTTTCATATTTTTCGCCTAAAATGACTTATATATATATTAGACTTACTTGTGAACGCTTTACAGCTGATATTTTATTCTTTACTGAGGATTGTGCAGTTTTATGATCGGATGTGATTCGGGTATTGTGCACATTTTTCATGAAATTGGGCGTTTTCTCTACAACTGCAATATCTTCGGATGTTACTGTAAAAATAGATTAATTAATTAATACTGAAGTACATGTCAATGTTTTGATGACAGTAGTTCTAGCACAGAGTCTATCGAAGGATTTATATTTTTTCTAAAATTTAACAATTATTTTGTCTCTTTAAGAAAAACCTGCTATGTTGCAAAATTTTCAATATGCCTACAAATTAAATTACTTAAGTAAATAACATTAAAAGGGAAATTATGCGATAAGAAATAATACTTTTACTATGTAAGATAGCACAAATCTCTATTCTTTGTTCCATAACCCTTTTATTCTAGAAAAATAGCATATTTTGACATTTTCATAACACTTTATACTATATTTTGAAACATTTGACACTTAACTTTCAGCGGATTTCCTTCCTTATGGCCAAGACACATAAAAAGACGTAAGACGCAAGAGTTAACCCTTTGTGTCACGATTTGCAGGTTGCATCGAAATCGCGGATTCAAAATGGCGAATCAAAGTTATCAAATGAAAATTCTGACATCGGATTCGTAGTCAGCGACCTCAAAAACCCTCAAATACAGAGTTTTCGCTAATGCGAAGCAAATTTTGAACATTTTGATCCGCCATATTGGATCCCCCATTTTGAATTTCAAAATTCTAACTTCGGATTCGTAATCAGCGACACGAAAAATTAATGAATGGTAACTTTCCCATATATGTTTATAGGGGGGATTTTTTCACAAAAGATTTATGTTTAAAAAAATGGCAATTTTTTGATATGCGTTTGTTTATAATTAATTACTGTTGTTGAAAAATGTTTTAAACTGATTTTTATACCTCAGTTAAACACCTTATAATAGCCTTATAGAAATAAAAGAATGACGCATGTAGAACGATAAACTGATTTTTAGGATGGAAAAATGAATAGTCAAAAGGTGTTCCCTACAGGGAACACTATGACACAAAGGGTTGAGCGTAAGAATTGCTACTAGCTAAGCAAAGTCTCTAGAAGGTATCTTCGTAGACGAAAAGGACCTCACCGATGCAGATGCCCTTTTAGAAGCGGAAACCTTGTCGGAAGAAGATGTTTTGTCTTTAGAAGGTATCTTCGTAGACAAAAAAGCCCTCACAGATGCAGATGCCCTTTTAGAAGCGGAAGACTTGTCGTAAGAAGATAGTTTGTCTTTAGAAGGTATCTTCGTAGTCGAAGGAGACCTCACGGGTGCAGGTGTCCTTTTAGAAGTTTCTGATCGTGCGGGTGAAACGCTTGTACGTCGAGAACCTGACCTGACGGAACTCGCGGTAGGAGATAGTTCAAATATATTTTTTTGCTGAAATAAGATAATATATTAGGGTTTTTATAAATTAGTTGAATATTTTCGGCAAATATTTCATTTCTGCCGATCTTACAAATAAAATGAAAA
Organism: Trichopria drosophilae; assembly: GCA_030407085.1. NCBI lineage: Eukaryota > Metazoa > Arthropoda > Insecta > Hymenoptera > Diapriidae > Trichopria > Trichopria drosophilae. The sequence continues at coordinate 54,933,943 of CM059585.1, read as the reverse complement.
TTTTTGTAAATACACACCCGTTTCAATTAAGTTTTAATTCTCAAAATTCTCGAAATTTTGCAAAATTTAAAATTTAAAAACCCTTAAAATGTAAATTTTATAAATTTTCAAAATTATTAAATATCTCAAAATCGGCAAGAGATACGCAATATCTAACAAAGGTTTAGAGGTTATAGAAAGGGCGGATACTGTCGAGTTGTCTAATGCAGACCTGTATGAGGATTTTGAGAATTTACGACATTTTAAATATAATAACTTGAAAAATGTAAATGATTCAATTTTCAATTATTCACATTTTAAATTTAAAAATTTTGAAGATCGGCATTTTTAAATATCTTAAGCATATAAAAATCGGAATTTTTCACAATTTTAAATTAAAGAACTTTGGACGTTTCAATTTTGCAAATCTGTTGAATTTGGTAATTTCTGTATATCCCAAAATCGGATTAAAAAAAAATTCCTTTATTAGTCTGAACATAATATTAAAAATTAATATATTTTAATAATTATCAGTAATTGTTTATAACTAGTGGTTGATTAGTATATTGATCGTGGGTTCCCGATAGCGGTTATTCAAAAATAGTTGACTCCTTTTAGTTTATTTAAATTTAAATGGAAACCACTAAATTATTACAGTGAGTAATTATCACAATGAATATTTCATCACTTTTTAGCTCTGCCTATCCGAAATATTATATTTATATTATATTTACTATATCGACAGTGAACAATTTAAACTTTAAAACTGTACATAACCTAACTAATTTGTCAGATTTTGCTGTTTTATCTCTTACTGCTTTCCAGAATTGCAATCATTTTCAGAAGTCAATAAATTTAAATTCACAAGATTCATTTCGGGACATTTAAGTATTTTGAAAATTTACAACATGAATTCTCAAAATTCTTAAATTTTAAATTTTGAAAACATTAAATTTAAAGAACTCTTAAAATGTAAATTTTTATAAATATTCAGAATTAATAAATATTTAGAAAACAGAAAGAGATACATGAAATTTGACAAAATCTTCCAAGTGGATTTTGAAAATTTATTAAATTTCAAATTTAATAAATCTGGAGATTTGAATTTTGCAAATTTTTCAAATGTCTATCTCGAAATAGGAATCTGAACAATTCTAAATTTAAGAACTTCATAAGTTTATATTTTGCAAATTTCTTAAATCTTAATCGAGTCTGGAATGTAAAACTTTCAAAATTGTAAACTAACAAATTTAAAATTAAAATTTCTCAAATTTTAAACTTTGCTAATTTTTCAATTTCACATGCTTGTCTGCATTAATCAACTCTGCTCAATCCATTATATTTCGACGGAAATGGTCGCGGAGTAAATTTAAAAAAAATGTTGGAGAAATGATTCTGTGAGATATTTGAAGAAATAAAAGGAATTATGTTAAAATTTTCATTACATCTCTGTAAATAGAAGTTTCAAGTATCGAACGTGCCGAAAATCACTTTTGTGTCAAGTACAAAATACAGTATAAAACGTAAAATAATCTTTGATAGTAAAGAAAACAGTTTTTTTCCTTTACAATGATTTAATGTATGATTTGTTGGTAATTAAAAAATGAAAAAGTCAATATAATTGGTAAAATATGGCTTCAAAATTCTCATGACAAATAACCTAATTTCTAGTTTTTTAACTATGATGTGTAAAAGGTGGAGTTATTAACATTAGTTGGAAATTAACGAATTTCAAATTTATGTGACATTAAACAATTAAACGAAGATGTCAATTGTTTCCGTTTTTCTGTGAAGGAGATACTAGCACGTAAAGTTCGTAAAAAATACAAGAAATGCGCCTTTTCATCAATTCAATATTTTTCATATATCAGAAATGATAGCATAAATTTTTAATTTACAATTTAGAAATGGTAACATAAATTTGAAGCTCGATCACAATTGCTTTATATTCGTTAAATTAAAACTCATTTTAATAACTCCACCATATTATATAATTAAAAAACTCGAAATTAGGTTATTTGACGTGCGAACTTTGAAGTCACGTTTTAACCCGTTGAGGGCACTCTGGGGTGCTGTACACGCCAGGGCCGATTAGCATTTAAATATCTTAGCAACTATGCATGAAAATGGTACTTGTATCGCCAATTATTGTTATCAGGGGTCTCCTCAATAAGTTTTGGCGGATGCCGAAGCCGAGCGCTGTGTTATTCTTCGCAAGAACGGCGCAGAGTTCGAACCTGGGGTATACAACACCCCGTGTGTACTTTGTGTCGACAGAGTGAAAATAAAAGTGAAAATAAAATATTTATTTTCCCGCGCCGAATTGTGTCCTGAAACGTTAGTATTAATATCTGAGTGGAGTAAATTTTTTTGTCTGACATTATTAAATAAAAAATTAACATTTAACAGATGGCATATAACTTCCGGCACAGAAAAATCGCCGATGATCTCGCCAACGACGAAATTGTTTCGACGGCGATGTCTCGGACGACGAGGATCATCTTTCGGAAGATTCGGAGGTTTCCGATTATTCTGCTGATACCTCTGAATCCAATACAAATAAAGATGGCAACGTAAAAGAATTCTGCACTGCATGGAAAATATTTCTATTGTTGGGAAATGGAAAATAATGGATACACTTACAGATACTATAAAAGATTCCCTAGACAACGCTGGCATAGCAGGTGAAAAATTTATAATTTTCCACAAACTTTTAATGAATGGGTCATTGTTCACTTCGCAATCATATAAACGTTTGACAAAAACGAAATCAAATTGTGTGCAATATAAAGTTTACGATGAAATTAGAATAGGTATAATAGAAACTTTTATTTTAGTGTCACAATGTAACTGTATCCATTTTTGTACCCAATGCCAAGTAAATATGACAATATTTGCACTCGTTAAGCAAATGAATGCCGTAATTACATTCCGTGCCCTCAATATGGGCTTATTTTATATTTGGAAATTGACAAATGCAGATAACCCGAGAGTGGTAATTGACATACGTAACATTGATAGTTTATGTTATTACGTAATTGTAAATGATGATACTAAATATGCAGTTAAACCTGTGAATTCTATAAAATTTGATTAATATAAAATGTGATGCATGAAATGTCACAAGCAAAATAATAGGCATCTCGATTCGGTGTGAAACTTAATTTATTCATATTGCGATAAAAATTTCACTCCAGATGATTTTAAAATATTTTTTGATGACCTTTCGATTGGTGAATTTCATTTTTCAAAATTATCAAAATTTGATCTTGATTTTGCACAATCCCGTTGCCTACTTGCCGCCGAAGTTCAATTTGTTTCTAAAACACGTGTTCTACTAAATAATATAATTGTGCGTCGAGTGTCAAAACGTTAATAACGTGCGTTTATAATTGAAAATAATGTAGCTAAATATTCTCATTACAGTTGTGTATCGTCCATTATTATTGTAGCTTATTATTACATAGTTATTACGATTACGTCAATTACATTTGTAAGATGCTCAATTTTTATCTTCTAATTGTTGAACTTGTAGTTTGGTGTGTAATATAATTTTGCGTCATGTGACATCACACTTTCCTCTTTGCATTTACTAAACGCGAATATTATGAAATGTAATAAGACCGTAATGATATATAACGATGTGCATATAGGTCAAAACGCAAAATACCAACCACTGATCTGGCGCCAAATTTGCGATTTCTACCATTAAGAAGTGACTTTTTCTGCAATTAGAGCCCTCTAACTCTATGCCCTTTCGAAATATATCTGATTTCACGTTTTTGCGAACAAAATTAAAATTCTATCTTAAATAAATCGAAAAATTTTTTTTTTTTTTTTTTTTTCACCTTGATCGAGGTGTCCCAAAAGCTCTCAAGGAGCTTAGCCGGGTACAGGTGAGTACCATTGCGAGAGCTGCAGGTCGTCTTAGATGGCGCCATACTCACATTTGTCGAGAATGTAGGAAACTGCAGAAACCCACATTAAGTACAGCATCGGCCATGGCTCGATTTCCGCCTGAAGACGATACCTCGAAAATGGCAAACAGACAGCGTGGTTCGTCTTACACATGGCGAACTGCTGCCTGAAAACAAATTCGAAAAATTCCCCAGCCGGGGATCGAACTCACGACCTACGACTTCGTAGTCCAGCACGCTACCGCCTGAGCTACGAAGCCGATCTTAAATCTATACAATATTTTTCACCTTAAACATTCTCAATTTTCAAAATAAAATATATTAATTGATGTCAACCATTCTTTCATCGTCAAAACGCAATTTTTCTGTTTAAAAATGGAAATAATTCCTGCTCCTCAAACTTTTTTGCAATTTTGATTTTTCCCCTTTAAATATAAAGTTTTCATCATTTATTAAAAAAAAAATAATAATAATTCCTCTATGGGCTTCACCCTCAAATATTAAAATTAAAATGAAAAAAAAAATACAATATTTCGTCGGAAAAGTTGTCAATTTAAAAAAAAAAAAATAAAATAAACGCGTCAATTATGAATGTCAAAAGATTATGAGTGACCACTTTTCCCTACGTTCGTTCGATAGTTCTTCACCTAAGTGAACCGCGCTGGCATAATTCCGTACGAATATTAATTTATTCACGTTAAGGTTTTAACGGGAAACATTACCTATTTTTAAAGTCCGAATTAAATAGTTGTCTTGTCGTCTCCAAATATATCGGGACGTAACAAGACTTTTTGGTGGCAGCGGTGGGATTTTCGAGAAAAATAATAAATTAAATAATTCCGAAACCCGTGAACGTTGAAATTAATTAAAATAATACCCGTTGTCTCTTATCGGGACGTTAAAAAGAGACTGGTGGCAGCGAAATTGAAATTGGATTCGAAAACGACGCGTCGGGAGAGAGATTGTAGAAAATCGAGAGTCCCAATAGTAACGTCGTAATTCGTGAATATTTAAATATTTTAAATAAATATTTAAATACGCATTCGTCAGCGCAGGCAAAAGAATCAGCTTTAGGAACGAAAGTCTTCCTTTTACGCGTGAACTTACAAGCCCGCTCAAATTTATACGATTCTACTGAATCGAACGAGACTACACTTTAGGGAACGTAAGTCTTCCCCATTCCTTTTTATTACACGAAATCGCGCGTGATTTAAAATAATCCGCGAAATAAATAATCGACGATCGGAAATCCTTCCCGTCTCGAGACCTATAGCGGTCTAAAATCGAAACGACCCCACAGAACCGGGTTAAGATTCCGTATTCAGAAACGAAAGTTTTTCTGACTCGTACGAACACCGCAGATTAACCTAGGAAACAGTGAGTGAAATATAAGTAATTTGACGCGACCTCTGTTAAATAACAGTCGCTATTTGAGATAAACCCGTATAGATCGGAAATCATCCATCCTATCAGACAAACCCGCGAATAAAGGCACACGCGAGAGACAACGCATGCAACGTACGCCGATAAAAACCGGGGCCACTACTAGAAGCATGGCACACGCGAATAACGCCGAAGAAATCCAAGCTCTCATGGAGCAACTGCGCGTACAAAAATTACGCGCGGATTAACAAGAAAGTAGAGCATTAGCTGAGGCCCAAGAAAGGTTCCGATTAGATAATGAACTGTCGCGTATGAGGCAAGATTTTAGGAAGCAGATCGAAGAGCTAAATAGGCAGAAGGAAGCCCTCGACCGGCAAGAAAGAGCCCTGATGAATCGTAATTCGCCCCCAACGATTCCGGAAGACGGAGAAAGCGTCGCCATGTCGCAAGAATCAAACATGCGCGAGGCAAGCGTAGAGACCGCGACACCCCGTAGCAGATTCGAAAACGATCACTACCTCGGGAACAGAAATCGACCACGATACGATTTAAACGCGGCCAGAGAATATCTAATAGAGATACCGAAATTCGACGGATTTAAACCAAGCCCTACAAATTTCGCACAAGCCTGCCGACTTGTCCGCGATTTGGCGCCGCCTGATTTGGAAATTAGTATCGTCAGGCTGATTTTAATGACGCGATTGGTAGGGTACGCAAAAGCCGCCCTGTTGAAACACGACGCCCGGACTATAGAGGAACTGATAGATAGAATCTTAACGGTGTTTGCCCCTCGTCGTGACTTGGGACACTATTATGGGGAGATGTCACACGTATCATTTAATATATCATAATCGACTTACACGACACCATTATAGACCTAGAAAATAGATCAATAGCCGGACGCCTTACGCGAGAACGAAAACTCGCCATCGAAGAATCGACTATTAAAAGCTTCCTACACGGAATGCCTTAGAGCCGGCGTATAGATCTAGAACTAAGACGCCCTGCAAATATAGCGCAAGCCTTTAGCATGGCTATTGAACACTCCCAAAGTGCCGAAAAGGAACGGAGATCTAATCGCGGTAATTCTGACCGGCAAACGAACACCGCCACACCGAACCGACCCCGGGAATCGGAGCGTAAAGCGGCCCCCTCAGACCATAACAGAAGGCTCGCCAATGACTATGAGGATAGGAGACGCGAAAATTTGCGGAGCGAACCCTCTCGATTTCGCCAAGACAATCTCCTGCGCGAATACTCGTACCGTCACGAGGATAACGCACGATCGACTTACCCTAGAGAATCGGAATTACGTAACAGAAATACCGCGCCGCGCTACGAGCAACGCCGCGACAATCCGAACGGAGACAGCTCGCGCCGATTTGAATCTGAGGCAGCGCGCGCCATACCTAGATGCTCCTTCTGTTCAATAAGAGGGCACACACAGGAACAGTGCTACAAGCGCCAAAACCAAGAAGCCCGAAATCAAAGAGTAAATTCCGCTCCTGCAGACCAACCACAACCCAGTACTTCCAGAGGTTCTACGGAAAATCAGATGCCGTCGCGAAATGTTCGCTTAATAGAAACCGAACAAATCATGCACTCGATGGAACAAGGCACGGTAAATTTAATAAACCCCGCGGAAATCGTGCCCGTAGATTCGCAATCACAAAACATATTCCTAAATTCCGAAAACGTTCTCTCGCATAAAGCACCCGCGATACATTTCCGCGATGTCCCCGAAGCCGTAGGGCCCGTTGATTTTTTAATAGACACGGGCGCCGATTGCAGTCTGGTTCGAAACACTGTGCTACGAGAAGGCACGCTGGTGGACTCCACCAAGGTAATCACCCTATGCGGAATCGGCACCGAAGGTGTACTTACCCTAGGCACAACTAAACTAACGGTGGCTGGCAGAGTCGTAGAGTTTCACGTCGTCGGACCCGATGTCCGCATGACACATGACGGCATAATTTCCTCGCCAGCCTTAAAGAAGCATGCAGCTCTAATTAACTATCAGACCAATTCACTGCTCTGGGGAGATCAGACGCTATACTTTTCAACCCGCAAGGCGCCGGGCTATTTGATCCTACCCCCGCGTGTTAGGTGTAACATACCTGTGAATGTACGGAACCCATGGGTGACCACGGGATATGTACCCCGTATAGACTTCGAAACTGAGTCTGTATATGGAGGAGAGTCCCTTGTTACTAATCGCAATGGGATCGCGTACGTCTGTATTGTGAATACCTCCTCGACAACAATACATGTGAAGATACCGCATGTCACTCTCCAAGAGTTCGAAACGGTACCCGAAACCGCAGCGGCCAACGTAATGAGCCTTACACAAGGGTATCGCACCACCCGGGCTGAACAAGTGTCACAGCTCCTCCGCCTGTCTGGATTAAACGGCGAGGAAAGATATTCGATCAATAATTTGATAGCTGCCAATGCGGATTGTTTCCAGTTACCAAGCGAACCCCTGGAGGTTACAAACGCGGCCGTACATAGAATTGTGACGACCGACGATACACCGGTGCACACCAAACAGCACCGTTTACCACCCGCACACCGCGACGAAATCCGTCGCCAAATCCAGGAGCAACTGGATCAAAATATTATTGAACCCTCTGACTCCCCGTACAGTTCTCCTCTATGGATCGTCCCAAAAAAGGCGGACAGCGAGGGTAATCCCAGGTGGAGGTTGGTGATTGATTACAGGGCGCTCAATGAAAAAACAGTAGGAGACGCTTATCCGCTACCCAATATCATTGACATATTAGATCAATTGGGCAATTCCCGATACTTTACCGTTCTGGACCTTGCCTCCGGATTTCACCAAATTAGTATGCACCCGGGGGATGCTGCAAAAACCACATTCTCGACGCCTTACGGACATTACCAGTTCTCCAGAATGCCCTTCGGATTAAAGAACGCCCCGGCCACATTTCAAAGGCTAATGGATAAAATTTTGTCAGGCCTACAAGGGCTAGAACTGTTCGTATATCTCGACGACATAGTGATATACGCAAAGACCCTCGCGAAACACGCCGCCAAATTCGATACACTGTGTAGTCGATTGAGGCAGACTAATCTGAAACTTCAACCAGATAAGTGCGAGTTCCTGCGTAAGGAGGTTACGTACCTAGGCCATATCATCTCCGAAGAAGGCGTAAAACCAGATCCGAAAAAGGTAGAATGTGTTAAAACATATCCCTACCCCAAGAACGAGAAAGGTGTTCGTGCCTTCTTAGGCTTAGTCGGATATTACCGACGCTTTATAAAGGACTTCGCCAAATATGCGAAGCCCCTAACCAACTTGCTTAAAAAGAACGCCCCCTTTACTTGGGGAGAGAAGCAGATAGATGCCTTCTCGCACCTTCGGGACGAGATCTGTAAAAGTCCCATACTACAATATCCCGATTTCGACAAACCTTTCCTGTTAACCACAGACGCTTCCGGCTATGCTATAGGAGGAGTATTAAGTCAAGGAGAACTAGGGCGATCGACCAATTGCCTACGCGTCCCGTTCCCTGTCGTCCGCTGAGACCAATTATAGTACGATAGAGCGCGAATTATTGGCCATAGTATATTGCGTGAAATATTTCAGACAATACCTCTTCGGTAGGAAATTTAAACTGATAACCGATCACTGCCCGTTAGTATGGCTCCATAATGTCATGGACCCGGGCAGCCGACTGGTGCGTTGGCGGCTAAAACTAGCCGAATACGATTATGAGATCCAATATAAGCAAGGAACTCAAAATATGAACGCCGACGCGTTATCCCGTATAGAACCGCAGAGAGAGTCACGCACGTGCTCCATCAACCACATCGTTGGTCAGGCCGACTCCTCTGACGAATCGTCCTCCTCCGAGGATATATGCCCACCACGGCCAACTAAAGAAAGACAGTTCACGGTAACAGTAAGGCCCAAAATCAGAGATGCCTCCGTCGTTCTCACTAAACTAAAGGAAACTGGAAACTTCCCCGCAGACCTCATCAGGGAGGCCAGGTCACTAGCTCACGATGGACAGAATGAGCAACAGAGCCCGCCAGAACTACCTCTAGCACCACCCGCGTGTGATCACGCTGCTGTAACCCCCGTCACTTCACCTACCCCGACCAGAAGAGCGCCATGGCGCGAGGCCAGGTCACGATCACGCAACGATACCGATTACCTCGATGAACACCTCGACGCCGAACCGGTAGACCTAGAGGAACTCAACTACGAGAGGTATCCAGGAACGTCGGACTCCGACTCCGAGTCGACCTCATCTCCCCAGCAAGTGGAATACCAAATTCCAAGGGAAGGTCGCTTCGTTGCAAGAAATGTTACGATAATACGTGATTGTGTCAACCCCGTGAATGACCATACGTTTTATTTCACTACGCGCACCTGTCACCCCATCGACGAAATGGGAAAGGAACTCGAGAACCGAAACGAGCTCCCGACTCCACGACTACGCAACTTAGAGATAGGTAGGGCCCGACCCATCGCCCATAAAGGGGGGAAAAATTTGATAGCCCTTGCGGTCGTAGCGAGCCGGAACGATCGAGTAGAAATTGACGCAGTAAAACAGGCACTGGACAGCCTCTATGATGTATCCCTGGAACTAGGGATCGAAACGCTACGTTACGGACCCCCCCAAAATCCGTCGGAGATGTATCATGGCCAGCCGTGTTGAATCTCCTTAGACAAAGATTCAATGACACCAATGTAAAAATATTGATATGTCTCGGTCTGGTAAGCACCCCCACGGATCCAGAAGAAAGGGTAAGAATAATCAGAGAATTCCACGAGGGACCGGCAAATGGCCACAAAGGGGTAACAAAAACATTTAACAAGATAAGAGAAAGGTTTGTATGGCCTAACCTCAAAAGAGAGGTTCAAGCCTACATACAAAGGTGTAAGGAGTGCCAACTCAAGAAGCTGGTACGCCTCAAGAGCCGACAACCCATGGTGTTGACCGATACACCTGGTTACGCTTTCGACAAGGTGGGAATGGACATGACCGGACCCCACCCTGTCACTCGGACAGGAAATAAATATATATTGACTTTACAATGCCTATTGACCAAATTTTCCCTCGCGATACCGTTAAAAGAGACATCGTCGAAGGACATAGCCCATGCCTTCGTAAGCAATTTTATGTGATTGCATGGAACACCGCGAGTAATATTAACGGACCAAGGTGCCAATTTTACGAGTAAATTTATGAAGGAGCTCGCGAAGCTCCTCCGTATACAGAGCGTGACTACCACCGCGTACCACCCCCAGTCCAACGGCAGTGTGGAGCGTTCACATCACGTATTGAACGAATATATGAAATCATACATCGACGATATGGGCGAATGGGACCAATGGCTGCCATTGGCCACATTTGCCTATAACACCTCCGTCCACGAAGGGACCAATTACACCCCACATGAATTGGTCTTCGGGAAGTTAGCGCGAATACCCTCCACACTCCGCGTCACTGAGGAATACGAGGACGAAACGTATTTTCAATACCTTAAAAATTTGATAGATCGCCTGTCAATGGCGAACGAGCTAGCAAGAGAAAATTTGGTCTCCGCAAAGGTTAGATCAAAGGATTACTATGATAGAAAAATTAACCCTTGTAATTTTCAAACAGGGGACTCATGCTTTTTGCTCCGGTCACATCCCGGCAAATTCGAGCGGCAATACGATGGGCCGTATAAAATAATACGTTTGATACCACCTCATAATGTGGAGATCCGGTTGTCAAACGGGAAACTTAAAACGGTACACGGGAACCGTCTTAGGTTAAGCAAGCTGCGGAACCGCGGTAACTCGGACGATTCGGATGACACCGATTAGACAAACGATTATCCGATCGCCGCTTAACGATAGATTTAAGCAATATACACACGTTAATGTACGGCGATGTAGAATTAAGCAAAGTATATTATAAATAATCTTGGGAACCATAACTACTGTGCAACCATAATTATATAAGAATGTTACCTGCGACACTTTGTTCTCCCAGGAGGAAGGCGCACAAAGAAGAGAGAAGAAGACACTTAACAAACGCATGATGCAACGAGAGGTAGTTGGAGTCCTAATATGGTGGCTCGCCGCACTGACGCGCGTGCAAGCCCTACTCGGCTTCGACTGTGGAGCCCCCAACCTAAATATGACGACATTTTCGTTACTCAACGTAGAAGGCTGCGAAATACCAGTAGAAGAATTGAAAGAAGAACCAGTCTACTTAGAACTATTGCAAGCATCCGAATTCCAACAGGTGGCTGTCATCCAATGCAAAATGGAGATAGATCGCACCATCCAGTATTGTGGGATGCACTCCCACATGTCCGCTGTATTAAATGGACGACAGATATACCTGCATCCAATAGGCACCACAATGTGTGAAGAAATGCAGAAGACGGGCACGATCAATTTGATGAGCCATATTTTATCCGGATTAATAGCCAACCAGACAGTTACCCACAGCGTAACACTTGCAGGATCACTCGGAGTGGATGGAACATGCAGCGGAGTATCATACAGCGACCAATTTGATTCCTGGTCTAACGTGGTAGTCACAGCCATAGTAAAAGTCTCTCTTAACAACTATCAAGCGACTGTCCGGCAAAATGAAGATAACCTTATATTACGGTCCGGAGTTCGGTGCCATGCTGCTAACGGTCACTGTTATGACGCAGACGGGACCCACACCTTCTGGAATTACCGCCAGGAACGGGGATGCCCCTTCTCGCAATACGAATTGGTATACCGGGGAATCGGTACGAAAATGCATTCCTCAGAACAAAGGGGTGGACTTACCCGGAATATAACGATCTACGCCGTTAGATCGGAGCAGACAACCTTCGCTCTTATGGCCACACATCAGATTAACTTCTGCGGCTACAATTTAGAAGCTACGGAGCATCCAAAGCTGAGAATCTTCGAAACAACACCAGAACGTCCGTTCTCGGCCAGCCAACTAACGGTACCAAACTTGGATCTTTTCGCATACGTGAATTCGAAATTTATTTACGTGGAAAGACACGTTCGGGTACAGATGAAGAGTCTATACAGAGATATCCTGCTCCAGAAGTGCGAACTGGAACGGCAAGTATTGAAAAACGCCATGGCCTTTATCTACCTAGCACCGGAAGAATTCGCTTTAGCCATCGCTAAAGAACAAGGGTTCACGGCCATCGCCGCCGGGGAAGCAGCCCACCTGGTTAGATGCGCAGCAGTTAGTGTGACCTTCCGCCAAACCAAAAGTTGCTACATTGAATTGCCGGTCACCCACAACAATCAGTCGTACTTCCTGAAACCGAGGATCAGAATACTCGTCCGCTCCGCAACCGAGACGGAGTGTGTAGCTTCGATGCCTAACTTCTTCAAATTCGACCACGACTGGTATCAAGCTTCACCTGGTCTGATACCTGTAGCCGCTCCGGAAGAAATAAAACCAGAAACGAGACCCACTTGGAAATACCACAATCCAGGTAATCTCGCGAAGGAAGGCATCTATTCACAAGCCGACCTTAATAAACTCCGGGATCAGATCATGCTCCCCGCAGAAAGACCGGCTATGCTGAACACGATAGCCCGTGGCGCAGCTGGAAAACCGATAAATGTACGAGACCTGAAGATCGCTCAACTAATTGACCCGGATTCAGTGGATGCTATAGTCAATTCATACTTCAACCGCTTGTGGACTGGATTCTCGCTGTTCGGACAAGTAAGTGCCGGTATGATCGGGATCTATATGACGATCCGATTCATTAAACTACTCGTAGACTCCGTGATCCACGGCTATACGCTACACTCTATTTATGGATGGAGCATATTCCTACTCGGCTCCGTCTGGGACAGCGTAACCATCTTGTTAATACACCTATCTAGGGGGCAACCTCACGCACCTCACCTAAGACGTGCAAATAATCCAGAAGACCTGTCGAGAGAACCCAGCGGCCCAGAAGAAGAAAGAGTAATAGAGAAATTCATTCACCAACCACCAAGCAACGAAAATTGCGTAGGAACCAGCCCTGGTCACCCAGAAATATCAGAACCTCTCATCCGTTGCACCAAAGACGTACACATATATCCCTGCGTTTGTGCTAAGTGTCCTGATAAGAAATATTAAAAAAAAAAAAAAAAAAAAAAAAAAAGGGGGATAAGTGTGTTAGAGACACTTTTAAGAAGATGATTGCATCCAATAGAGACACTCTAAGAAAATTACATTCAAGAATTAAGAACATATGTACCCGCTAGAAAATATAAGTAAGCGAAGTAATAAGAGAAAATTTTTGGGATGCTCTCGCGAAAACATTCTTTTCACTGCAGCATCTTTCTTAAGGGGGGAGATGTTACGTCCCCAGGCCTTACTATATTGCCTTATTCCAAAAATTTTTAAAAATTTAAAATAAGAATATCAATTAAACAATTATGATAAATAATCTTCGAATAATTAATTAATTATTAATTATTCGAAGACCTAATAATAGGCAATAGCATTGACAAATGCAACATAGTATAAATACGCGTAACATTAAAGATCGAACGAGCGGATCGAATAAGCAATATCACCAAAGTACTGAGCGGATAAAAGCAGTCCGAAATATGTACCCGCATGTCAAATAAAAATTGTTATTAACAAATAGAAATTGTTAATAACAATTAGCAACAAATTAAGATCATCATCAATTCCGCCCGAGCACCTCGGGATAGTTCGAAACGACTACCCACACTAAGTATTTCAATTCATAAATAATTAACAATAACAATAAAATATAAATAAACAATCAAGTTAATTAATAGCAGAACCATGCGCTCTTTCGATCTTCCAATCAAACACGATACTCCTTAACCGAAAGAAGTACACCTGCGTCTAAGCAATAATAGTTAATAACGACTAATTATTATTAATTGTTATTGACTAATGAGTCATAATAAGGCAGATTACATAAAACTGCTCCTTGATATCCGATAAAAGACGCCACTATAATAAGTTAATTAATGTTATACCGCGTGCGCAACAACAAATTATTATTAACAATAAAATTCACATAAACATTATAAACGATTCTCGGCACTCTCACGCTAGAGTAAAATCGACAAAGCCAATGGAATGGCGAGTAAGAGAGTAATCGAAATAAGTATACGCGAGTCAAAAAATGAATTGTTAATAATAAATTATTGTTAAGGAACAATCCTCCCGGCAACAGGTCGGTAGCGTGCAAGTGACGTCAAACTTGCGTCATGCAGTAGCGTCATGAGAGTGGCTTACCCGAACGAGAAGTAGTTCTAAGAATCCAGCTCGTAAAGATGGATTATTTTTCTCATATCATCTAGAGTAACCCGTAGATCGATATCCGCCATCCGGTCGTAAAGATTGATTATTTTCCTAATTTGACAGATAAAGTAAACCACTCTCGTTTAAGACTACTGAAGATAAACACTATGCGTATCGAGTGCCGAACACGCCACTGAAGAGATGACGCCATGGGCGTTACTCAATGCGCGCGCTCAGCCTCCCTCCCTGTCGTAACCGAGGCGACCTGTTGCAGCTAAGCGAAGCAACAGGCAGTTCTTCTTCTGACTCTAAACAATCAGAAACTCCGGCTTCTGAGGAAGATCACCGGTTCCGTCAAGACCGTGTACGTCGTGAATAAGCGAAGCCGAGCAAAGGCTTATTATATTAATCGTTATATTAACCGAGTGCTATAATAATTAGAAGCGAGTGAGCGAAGCCGCGCAAAGGCTTCAGTAGTAAGTGTAAAACTAAAAATTGTCACAACAAAAATACAGTAACAAAGAGCAAAGTTTGAATATATTTCTATATTTAAAAATTCATAAAGTTTATTTCAACGTTCGTTTATTACCCGCAACGCTAAGAAGAAAGCCAGCCACGAAAGTCTACCAACCATTCCAAGGAGGCATTCGAAATTAACTTCTTTTAAGAAGTAAAGTAAAGGTAAGCGATATTTCTTTTACTCGTCCTTTCTATATATCTTTTAAATTCGATATAATTATTTGTCTTTCAAATTAACCGTTTGTAATTTTGATATAATATTTCTTCTACCTTTTTCTATTGGATTTTGGCAAAAGATCTAACTGTAATAAGCTATCAATATTCCATAAATTCTCTTGTTAACTTCTTATAATTCTAAGAAATATCCTTTTTTTATTGCATTAATATCTGTAATATTATACATAATGCAATATCAATATATAATTAAATCTATCAATAATTTCGCATATACTATCGAATATACATTTAACGCCAGTGTTGATTCTCCAGTAAAATCAGTGCGCGACGCGAACAATTATCGAGAGTAGGAAAGTTGTAAGTTTTATTTTCTTTTGTTTTACTGCACAACTGAATTATTCACGAAGAAGTTTTATTTTTCCTTTGTTTTTAAGCCTTCATATGTGAATATCTAGACTCGTGTTATAAAAATCCAATCCTCGCCGTATTAAGAAATTAATTACTCATTTCTGCCCTTTTTGGTATTTTTCATCGTCTAATAACGAGTGATTATCGCGATTATCGCACCTAACACGGTCGGAACACATCGATTCATATTCTCTTTACTTAATCGGATTATGAGTGACCACTATTCCCTACGTTCGTTCGATAGTTCTTCACCTAAGTGAACCGCGCTGGCATAATTCCGTACGAATATTAATTTATTCACGTTAAGGTTTTAACGGGAAACATTACCTATTTTTAAAGTCCGAATTAAATAGTTGTCTTGTCGTCTCCAAATATATGGGGACGTAACATTACCACGACTAAAAAAGGGGGACGTGGGCGCGGGTTTAAATCTCGCGACGGCGGAACTACTTCGAGAAATGACCGGAAACGACAAAAAACTAATCACTCGCGAGGGGCCTATGGGGTATTTATAAAAACCAAAAAGCTACTCACTGGCGGTGATGGATGGCTCCTCTATTCCTCCTTGGTTCCTGGAGGGTTCAGCAGTGATCAGGACGCTGAACTCGATCCACTCTGCTGACACGGCGATGAGGGCACCACTCGATTTCCGTCCAACTCGACGAAGATGGTTCTTACTCCAAAAGCTTTTTCGTCCTAATTCAAACGACTTGAGGGCACTCGGCGCGAACTAATCCTCTCGCTTACAGAGCCTCACGGATACTGACAGTGTCGTCTCGTCTCTTCTGCGGCGGTGCGCCGTCGAGCCGGCACGTGCGCGCTCGAGCGACCGGCGCGAGAGAGGGGTTCGTTCGGGGCTCCTATCTGGGGGACGTACTCGTCGGAGTGATGACGAGCACCGTCCTCGGGGTCTTCGTGGTGGGAGGGGACGACACGGAGCGCTGAAAAGTGCTTCGTGCGCCCCCGTCTCGTCTCGGGCTAGCTGTCGCCGTTGTGAGAGAGAGCGATAGGGAGAGATAGAGAGAGGTCGGCGGCGGTGGTCGAGGCCCGTTACTCGGGAACTCTCGAGGCGCACTGCGGCAGGACCAGTGGAGGAGGACGAGTGGAGGCGCGCTCCGGTAAAAACCCGGGGCGGACTTCGTGGCGGGGTTACGCCCGGCCTCAATAGATGGCGCGGGGTTCGGCCAGCGTGCCGATCTGTGACGGGTTTCGTCACAAACCCCCGGGCCTGACTCCAGTACCCCTTGGGTACTGTATGTCATATGTCGACGTTCGGGTTCTGGGGGGGGGGGAGGGGGGTTTCTTTGGTATTCGGGCCCACTGAAACGCAACGGGACGACGGCGAGGAAGACTCAACTCGCTTTGAACTTTAACATACTAAGTCCCGAAGTTAATAACCTACAGATATGTACACATGGTCCCGAATTGGCGACTTATTGCGACGTGCCCTGAAGTACTTAGATCTGTGGCTTCGCGACGGACCACTAAAACCTACGGCGGGAGCGAATTAGAGTAATTTAAATCTATTGACCCGGATTGCGTGACGTCTCTCGAAGGACGAACTAACTAATTAACTGCGCGGTTTAGCAGCAAACAAACATAATTTTAATAGCACAACTCCGAGCAGTATTTAAACTAATCTCGCAGTCTACACGATTTAGCGCGACTTGACTTTAACTAAATGCTAATCAATTTGCACTCCGGCATGTGCATAGCCGAGGGTAACAATAAATCGCAAAGGACAACATCATCGTAAGGGACAGCAGTTCACGCACACGACACCGGCACGTCCCTGATACCGGGATGAGGAGGAGGAGGCCCCACTACCCGCTACTGGGCCGGGTACCTCCGGCTATTGGGGTTAATGGCCCCCTTCTTAGCGAGACCTCCTTCCCCCCAGTAGTCGCCGGTAACAACTATGCGCCGGGTGGCCTCGCTGGCCACAGTTCTAGCAGCGGCGCTCGGCGCGGGTGACCCGTAACGGTCCCGGGCCGGCCCTGGCCAGGGTACGTCCCCCGAGAGCCGCTACCGGAACTAGCGGTACCATGAGTGGGGGTGGTAGGGCCATCAGAGGTGGCGGCAGCGTCACCGCGGCCGCCCTCCCGGGGGGTACCAACACCACTCGTATCAGTACCGCCCGGTCGGGGGCGATATCTATTATGACCGGAGAAGCCGGTCGCTGCAACCGGCTGACCCCATGTTGACGCGAGGGGTCGCGATGCGCTACCCCGTGGAGCGGCCGGGTGCGGTTCCCCCTGCGGGTTCGTCGGCGTTGTCGACGACGGCGGGAAGCGCCAACCCGGCGGGGTTCCTCGCACACCGGCTCCGGTATGGTGGTGGTGCGGGTCGGTGGTGTTCACGGGGAGGGGGGGGGGGGGGTGGCTCGGCCCTCACAAATTGGAGGGGGGAGAGGGGGCGCGGCTGCGACGGGTGGGCCCAAACATACTCCCGTTCCGGCGGGGGGGCCCACGGTTGCGAGTTTGGCACCTCGGGGGTTCCCCTCAAGAACTGCCCCCGCCGACGCCTCCGCTCCTCCTCCCAGACCAAGGCGCAAAAATCCTCGATTGGGACCAGCGACTTGGAGGGGAGAGAGGGGGGCGAACGAGGAGATTCTCCCCCGGTTGCCCGATCGATCGTTGGCCGCCGGTTGGCGGTTGCGCGGCACCGTCTCCTCCGTCTTCCATCTCCTCCGGTGAGGAGGGGTCCGTGTCCGGGGGCGGTGGCTGTCCGGGGCCTCATAGGGGCATCCAGGGGGCAAATAGGGACAATTTGATCCCTTTATGAAAATTTAATATTAAAAATTCTGATATTAGAATTTTTAATATTAGAATTTAGTAATATCAATTGCGAAAATTGTTATTCTGAATATGAAATTTTAATAATGTCCATTCGAAAAATTAAGATTATGAATAATTGATATTCTTCATATTAAAAATCAAAACTGATTACATAAAAATTGTGCATACAATATGGAAGCAATTTTATAAATAAGTTTTCTACCTTCAATAAAATTACATTTTTGGTTTTAAATTTATTATTTAATAAACAAAAAGAGGACATCACGCAATCCATTAAAAAACGCGTCATGTCCCTTCACTCAGCTCATTCATTCTCTCTCTGTATGTTTTTTCCGAAATGAGAATAAATAAGCTGAGCATTTACGGTCAAACCAGCTTCTATTAAACAAAACGAAACTCTTACTTCATTTGGGGATTTCGTCGCCATCTACCGTACCCCGAGAGAACTCACGAGGTTTCATACATGTACATCGCTTGCATTTCGGCCATCACCGGCGCCGGTTCCGTTACATAACGCTAGAGGGCGACATAACTCGAAAATAAAGTAGCATATCATTTTATACATAAGTTGAGTCACACGTAACCAGTTCACCTACATTTTTCTCTACTTTCCTGAAGGGAAGTAAATGGATATCGCGACTTTCTAATCCCCATATTAAAATTTAGTATTCATGGTCTCTCAGTGTAAGACTGTTTTTGAAGTCCATTGTATTGGTAGTAATTCGGTCGGAGGTCACTTTGCTTTTAGAATAACAACTTTCCGTTTACGTGACTATTTTTTGTCTACCCTTCATTGCTTAAATCGAATTGCAAGTTAAAAATGAATCCTGCTACAGTTCCCGAAAAAAACGAAATGATTCTTATTTATGGTGAATGTAAGAGGAATATTGACGATGCTGTTGCGTTGTATGCTGAGCGTTTTCCAGATAATGCTCGCTCGCGTTCTTTTTTTTACAAAGTTGTGAATGCCTTTCACTCTGATGGCAGCGTACAAATGAAAAAAAGGAAGCGAAGATTAACAGTTACAGGAGAAGCTAACGAAGTAGCTGTACTAGCAGCTATTCACCAAAATCCACATGTAAGCACACGACAATTACATCGCGATTCCGGCATTTCCAGAGACAGTATTCAAAGAATATTGCATCGTCATAAGTTTCACCCATATCACATTTCACTGCACCAGGAACTAGATGGCGATGATTTTCATAACCGCGTGGTGTTTTGTGAATGGGCATTTCAAAAAATGCAAACGAACCACAATTTCTTTGCTAATGTATTATTTTCCGATGAATCTACATTCACGAACCATGGTGGCGTCAATAGGCATAATATGCATTATTGAAGCGTAGAAAATCCCCATTGGTTACGACAAGTTAATCATCAACGTCCTTGGTCGGTGAACGTTTGGTGTGGAATCATAGGAAATAAACTCATTGGTCCTTATTTCATTGAAGGTAATTTGAATGGAACAAAATATCGAGATTTCCTAGAACAAGAAGTACCATAACTACTTGAGCATGTTGCCATGGACGTCCGACGGACAATGTGGTTTCAGCATGATGGTTGCCCAGCACATTTTTCAAGAGTAGCAAGGGAAATACTAGACCGTGATTACAATGGTAGGTGGATTGGTAGAGGTGGCCCCATTAATTGGCCTGCGAGGTCACCTGTTCTAACATCTCTCGATTTCTTCCTATGGGGTTACCTAAAAGGTAAGGTTTATGAACAAGTACCAACGACTCGTGAAAACATGGTGGAACGCATAAGAACTGCTTGCGCAGAAATTTCTGCAGATATGATTCTATGATGTATAAAGTCATTTGAAGAAAGAATAAATAAATGCATTGAAGTGGAAGGTCAACATTTCGAACACTTACTCAAGTAAGTGA
This sequence comes from Trichopria drosophilae, assembly GCA_030407085.1. NCBI lineage: Eukaryota > Metazoa > Arthropoda > Insecta > Hymenoptera > Diapriidae > Trichopria > Trichopria drosophilae. The sequence continues at coordinate 54,913,598 of CM059585.1, read as the reverse complement.
ACAGTGAGAGGCAAGGGGACTCACGTAAAACAAGCACCCCAAAGGGAACAGAAAAATACTACGTCCACGTCGTTGTTCCTGGGTAACGCTAAATGTATTTTTTCCCGGCTTTGTTAGAATGACCGTATTCCATATCCGCTACGCGGGCGAAAATTGTCAATATTGGAGAATCCAAATCTGCAATAAAAACTGGGGGTTCCTATTTAAGTTTTATTGTTTTTGCCTCCACTCCACCCCCAGGGGATGGGGGAGGGGGTAAATTTAATTATCACTGGATGCCCCCCTTCGTGTCGAACAACTTTCATCCGACAACTTTTTTGATTCTGTGCATAGTTCTCGAGATATTTCGATGTCTTCAGATAAATCGGCCACCCTGTATATATATATATAAGACAAATAGAACAAAATAAATATTTCTTTAGTATCGTTAGGAATGTAATAATTTGAGTAACAATTAAACAAAGTCTGCAGGAACTAAAACTCTGTTCAGCTCCAGTGAGTGGTTGTTGCAAAGCCAGTTTTTTATATCTTTTTTTGGCCTAACATTGCCAAAGATCTTATTTCGCAAATCGCACGGAAGTAGATTTATGCAGTTCAAACCGACATATTCAAAAACTCTTTGTCCGATAGTCTTCTTCTTCGAAGGTAGTACAATGGTCCTATTACTATTTCCGCGGGTTTCTTTGGAGTGGTGCACAAAAACCCATAAATTTTCCTTTTTACATTGCATTACAGCATTTAAGTAAAATATCTTTCTAACATCTAATAATTTGGAGGTATAAAATAATTCAGTTGATGAATAAAGCCTAGGTTTGAAAAATATTCGTTTTATGATTAAATTTTGGTGAATTTGTATTTGAGTTAATGAATTTTTATATGCACTGTTCCGGATCGCCACGCGACGAAGCTCCTAACAACCGTTTAGGTCGAGTGGGATAATATTATAATAAAATTCCTGTAGAATTAGGAGGAAAATATGAATTAACTTCTTTGCAATTAGTTTGTTTTGGGGCGTGGTTGTTGTTTTCCGAAGTCCTGCCTCTAGTAAACAAATAATCCGAACCCAAATGAACAGGCCTGTGGAAGGCACCTTCAGTTAGTTGATCGTGGGGTTCCGAGACGTTCAGACCAGTTTTCTCATTATAGTTCGGGTATATCATAGAGACAGAACCTTGAGGTGCGTTGGTGGTGACTTCCCGGGTCGCTCGCGGTCTCATCGGTGGGTGAGTAATATTTGTTATATTGTATATTATATTATATAAAAATGACATATTTATTGGCGAGATATGTCTGGGGCAGGGTCCGCTCACAAGCCCCACTGAAGAGTCCGTGAGCGGACCCGGGACGAAACATCAGCCAACCTGTTTATTTATGTTTCTTTATTATTTGCATGTGACCTAGCATGACGTAGTAGGAAAATACGGTGTCGTTTATCGAAATATATATTCGACCCCTATAACCGCGCGACAACCCCCTTCCCTCTAAGTAACATGCACCACCCCGGGCTATAATACCGTAACTCAGTGATACACAGAGCGCATAGTAGACACACAATAATTGTTTTTGACTCAACAAGGTCCTAAGTTTGTAAAAGACAAAAGGAAGATGTCTAAGCTTATTTGTGATGCTGTTTATATGGAGGTCCCACTTGAGGTGACAGTCAATTATTATACCTAGGTATTTTACATTATCAGCCCTTTCTATGACAATTTCTTTATTCCCTACAGTAAATGATATCTTCAAAAACTTAGGGATACTGTCAGCATAGCATCCAAAAGGAAGGAAGCATGTTTTACTTACATTCACTGTGAGGGAGTTCGTATTGAACCAATTTAATATAAAAGGCATGTCTTATTGAATATTATTAATTACTTCATCCCAAGTCCGATTCCTGTAGATTATAACCGTATCGTCTGCATAAGACAAGATAGTACCTCTAATGTGAACTTCAAAGATATCATTCATATACACTATATATAGGAGCGGTCCCAGGATTGTTCCTTGTGGGACCCCATATGTCATATGTTGCGGATCACTCATTGTGTCCCCTATACGCACCCTCTGGGTTCTATTTGCGAGATAACTTCGAAACAGGCAGAGGGAATTTCCTCTGATACCTAAGGTGTACAATTTGTCGAGCAAAATAGTATGATCTAAAGTATCAAACGCCTTGGCTAAATCAACAAATATGGCTATTATCGGAGTTCCTGAATCAAGCGCCGAGTAGACAGTATTAACCAATATTGCTAACGGGTCCATTGTCGATATATTTTTTCTATACCCAAACTGACATTTATGTAGAATATTTTGTATATCTACAAATGACATTACTCTATTTTTCAGACATCTTTCTAAAATGTTTGCTATGCCCGATATCAGGGAGATGGTCTGTAGTTGGTAACTTTTTTCTTATCGCCAGATTTCAAAACTGGAACTACCGTTACTGATTTTAATACAGTAGGAAAAGAGCCTTTCTCAAAGTATAAATTAAATAAATGCACCAATACTTTGCCGATATATTGACTTATACTTTTTAATACAAAACCGGTTATATTATCTGGCCCCGGTGCTTTACTGGATTTTAAGTTACCAATTTCCGTTTCAATCTCTCTGATACTCACTAGAGTTAGAAAAAGCGAGTTTGCAATTTTTCTTCTGGGTCGAGTTCCCGTAGACGTTAAACGAATAGCGTTTGCGAGATCTTGTCCTATGCTTGCAAAAAAGTTGTTAAAACTATTTGCGATGTCGGTAGAGTTTGTAATTTCTTCTCCTGTATCCAAATTAATTTTATGAGGTAGCTGTGTCTTTGGTTTGCTTCTGTTACGTATAATGTCGTTAATGGAATTCCATATCTTTTTTGGTTGATTTGGATAGATAAATTTCTTCTTGTAATAATCATTTTTCGTTTTCCGTAGTACTTGATTTAATTTATTTCGGTAATTCTTGAATTTTTTCATAAGCTCTGGTGATTTTGATGAAATGGCTTCTCTGTACACCCTGTCTCTTGTTCGTATTGAATTATTGATTCCTTTTGTTATGCAGTTCTTTTTTTTTTGTTTGGATCTTTTAAATTGATACGTGGATCGTTTTTGAATATACTTAATTTAATTTATAATTTGTTCAGCACCGCAATCAACATCTGCATTTAGCAATATGCTATTCCAGTCATATTTCGAACCGTTCTTTTTTAATAAGTTAGGGTTTATGCGTTTAATTTGCGTGTCATCACTCTCGATCCGTGATGTACTATTTTCTGTATACATACAAAGCACTACAGGAAAATGGTCTGTGATTGTAATATTTATAGTAAAGGCTGATAAATTGGCCAAATCCAAATTGGTTTTTACGAATATGTGATCAATGACAGTGGATGAATTTTTGTCTGCTCGAGTACGAATGTTTATCGTAGAGTTAAACCAGCATCGTATAGAGCATTTAAATAATTATCTACAATATTGTTTCGTTTACCTATGTATATATTGACATCGCCAACTATAATGTGCTTAGTGTAAGAGGAATTCAAATATTCGGCTAATTCAGAGATAAAGAGATTCTCGTTCGTACTCGGTGATCTATAAACTGTTGTTACTTTGACTTTGGTTTGGTCTGGTAAGGTAATTTCAATTTCTTGAAGGATTACTTCCTTAAGATTTATTATTTTTACTGCATGGATTAAATGGCTCCTTACATAAACAATCACACCATCATTTTTATTGATTTTACTATTGTTGTAGTACAATGTAAAATTCGGTAAAGAATACCAAACTAGATTTTTAATGATCCAAGTTTCAGAGTAAATCACAACATCCACATTAGGTAAGAAGTGGCTTATCTGCGCTTCTAGTTCTTCATGATGTTTATCCATGCTACGTATGTTTACATGATAAATTGAGAGCTTGCTGCGTTCCTTTAAAAGTACAGAGTTAAGATCATCCAATTTAATGGATCTCGTTGCAATACGTTGGTCATCAAATTTATTTTTTAGGATCTTGTGTCTTTTTTGGTTTTATAAATAAAGTCGATGACGAGTTTGCATTTCCTAAAGTCATAAAATTAGACTCTACTACTTTTGCGTAAGTCGGTGTGCAAGTTTCCTTATTTTGCACGATAGGTCAAAAAAAATTATTGTTCTCCCTTAGTTCGTTATTGTGCTTAGTTAGTTCACGAGATCTTTCTCTGAGGTGCTTTAGCTCACTAAAATAATGATCACATTCTACGCAAGTTTTGTCATCTAAATCAAAATCATCTAATTTTCTTTTCTTCGAGGCTACCGAATTTGTTTCCGTGTCCGATAACTCACCCCTTTCCATTTCAGCATCCTCAGTTTCTTGAATTGCGACGTAACCTTTTTACCTAGTTTTAACTGTAACCTAGTTTTTTAATAAAAGTATTTTAAATTTGAGTAGTTTCATCTCATCAGAGTCACTCGCGTCGATTTTCTCCTTTAGATTATAGGTTATGTCGGGGTGCCCTAGACACACGCCGGCATTATTTGATATAAAAAAATCCACTTCCATTTTCTACTTTACGCACGAAATCGGACTTGCACCAAACGCTATCACATAGCAAACACCAGACCGATTTACTTCCCTTTTTAGGATGGCATTTATAATTTATAGCGGGTGGTATATCGCGCGCGTCCGCACTATACCACGCCATATTTACCGAATGATAGCGAATTCCGGTTAGAAGTTGTTGCGACTGGGGAATTAATTGAAGTATTAGAAATAAATAAGTCTTAGAATTAAGTAAAAATATTATGATATAATAATTATTGTATAACATGTTATTAATTAATTATGTGCATGTATGATACGAAATTTGAATTTGTTTGTGTTGGTTAATAAAATTTTTTGGTGGTATTAAATAGGGGTATATATGATATGTTATCGAGGAAAATAAAATTATGATAGCGACTTGTGCAGAATATAGCGACTTGTGTAGATTATGGTGACGTGTGCCGATTATGGTGACGTGTGTTTAGCTGGATGGTGGGAAGAGTCGTTGTGACAGAGTAGACAACGTAGGATAGGTTAGAATTATACCATTAGTGAATACTTAGTTTTACGAATTATTTTATTTAGTTAAAATTGGGTTAGTGACTAGATTAGCTTATTAGAAAAAAAATAAAAATAAAAATGGCGACGGATGTGACAGAGCACATGGCAAAGATGCGGGTGATTTTTCAAAATTCTAGAGAGTTGCGACGGGTACGGAAGAGCGTGTGGGAATTAGATCCGACCCAAGTTATCCAACAACTAGACAAACAGGGGTTGAGTTCAACGGGGTCGGACAAAATTCTGAGGGATAGGCTATTAAGAGCGGAGTTAATAGCAGCGGATTGGAGGTTAGAGGTACCGTGGTATCCCGAATGTGGTTCGGAGCTAAACCGAGGGGTAGGGGGCGTCCCAAAAAGAAAATTTTTACCGACGATGTGCGAGAAGAGGGAGAGGACGATGACGGTCAGAGTGAGGCAGTCGGAATTGATGAAGTAAGTAAGTCCGGGAAAAGGGGGGTCCTCCTACTTCAAGTCAACCCTTTTGCTGGGCTTTGGAGAAAACTATTACGACTTCCACCACTACCTCAACAACTGTCACGGTAACGACTCCGGTAAACTCGAAAAAAATGGTCACTGCAACAACCAAAAGTGTAGGACCGCTCATGAGTAGGTATATTCAGGATAATCAAACAGGGTATCAAATTAAGGTCCAATATCCTGAAGTGGCTAGGGGACGGGTTCATGAACCCCAACGTAGCGATTGACCATTGCGACATATTGCGAGCTATAGAGGACGCCGAGATGAAGAAGAATGGTCTAGCAAGGGTGGGGGTAGCGACGTAGATAGGGGAAGACGGGTAGATAATTTAGATCAGCCCAGAAGGATTAGGTATGACGACAGAGAGGGGCGCAGAAATAGAGACGTTGAGGATAGAGACAGGGACGTAGATAGACGGACACGTAGAAGCAACGACGGGCAGTCTGGGCGGAGTAGGGATGATGAGTTTGATAGATATAGTCTGCCAATTAGTAGAGGGTCAGGTAGTAATGAGGACTCCGGTCATAGCCATAGAGAAGTGTCGGCTCGGCGTCGCCGAAGTAATGCAGAAGTAGATAGGGATAGTCGCTGCATTAAAGTTTTGCGAGAATGGGGGTTGCGATTTACAGGTGACGAAAAAGAGTCGGCCGATGATTTCTTAGCTCGTTTAGGAGATTGTAGGGAGCAGTCGGGGTTTAGCGACAGAGAGCTATTGAGAGCGATTCCCTGCATCTTTCACCGAAGTGCAAGTCGACGGTTCCGTATTGCCCAGTATGATTTCCGGATATGGCGGGAATTTTCGAAAGCATTCCGTCAGTTTTTTGTCGGGAAGGTAAACGAAGAGGATCTAGAAGACGAGCTGAAGAGCCGAACACAGGATAAGAAAGAAACAATTGGATCTTTCATATCCTGCATCCGGCATATTATCAGCTACTTCAAAAGACCGCCCTCACTCGACAAACAACTACGCGTAGTATTCCGAAATTTAACTCCGGAATACAGAGCCTATTTGGCTGAAAAGGAGATTGAGGATTTCTCAACATTAGAGAGACGGGGCAAGAGATATGAACGGTTGCGCGATATGGACAAACGATACAGGGAACCGCCACCCAAAGAGAGGACACGACTTCCAGGCAGTGCGTATATGCGAGAAACTGGCCCCGTACGTATTTCTGCGGTAAAGGAGGAATTAACGTCGAGAGAGGAGAAGGTAGCGAGAGTCCACCTATCCGATAGCACTTCCGGATCTGGACCAAATACTTCGCTAAGTAAGAAAAAGTCCAGGAAAACGAAGAAGAAGGAAATAGGTAGAGACCAGGCTCCCCCTACACATGTAAATACGGCCGACGAAATACCCGAGAGGCCGGTAAGAGGAGCATGGAATGAGATAGGGGAGGGGAAGCTCCTAGGGAGACGGGACGGCCGCCGAGAAATAACCGGATGCCACCTGAATTGGGGTCACCGGGGATCGGTGCATGTTATCATTGCCAGGCTGTAGTGCACCGGGCCGCGATGTGCCCTAGCCGTCCCTGCTTTACTTGCCACCAAGTAGGGCACAGATCGGCTGAGTGTCCTTATCGCGTTTGCTTCTCCTGTCAACAGCCAGGACACTCAGCTTATGCCTGCCCGACAAAACCCTGGGGACCCTCTCGCCCACTTGAAAGATGCCAGGTGTGCGGAACTTCGGGTAACCCCTTTGCATCGTGTATACCTTGCACTCCCCTACGTGAGAAATAGGGAAACGAGAAGGCCGGAGGGCTATCCAAACCCATGCCCTCCACGGCCAATCAACATGGTTAGAGAAAGAAAAAATAGTGAGCCGAGAGGAAGGAGAGTTGGCGACTAGAGAGAAAGAAGTTGTGATACCCTCGGAGATAGAACAAGAAGCCGAGATAGCGACAATAGAGAGCAGGTGTTTTATAGAGATAAAAATAGGGGGAAATACAGTGTTGGTGATGCACGATAGTGGAGCAATGGTCTCCATCATAGGCCCTATCCTGGCCGAAAAATTCAAGGCTCGATTACGTCCCTCTCAGACTGCAATGCGAAGCGTTTCTGGCGAGGTGACGCCCTTTCTGGGAATATTGGCGATGCAGGTGGAAAAAGATGGGCACATCAACGAAATCGAATTTAGAGCAACCAACGCAGTATCATGTGACATGATACTAGAAATGGACTTTGATGAAATTTTCGACTTGGATGTGCGACAGGTTAGAAGGCAGTGGAGAGTACAAGAGGGTCCGTGGCATGCGTTTAGTGACAAACTGACGGGAAAATCGGATATTCATGTAGAGTGTGCAGGTATATGTGAACTGAGCAAGACGTAAGAAGAGAGAGTAAGAGAGATAGTAGACAAGATGTTAGGTGGCGACCAGGTAGGATTAGGGAAACGCCCTTGATAGAGCATCATATTAATGTGGAGGGCGCGACCCCAATCAAGCACAGGCCTCGCCGCATGTCACCTATTATGCTTGAGAAAGCGCAAGAAGAAGTGAGAGAATTAGCTGATAAAGGAGTGATAGAAAGATCGGCCAGTGATTGGAGTAGTGCTCCCGTCCTAGTAAAAAAATCGGATGGCAGCATAAGAAATTGTATAGATTATCGAGACTTAAATAGTGTCACCAGGAAAGATGCCTATCCAATACCCAACATGGATTCTATATTGGATAAATTAAGGCGGGCTCAATATTTATCTAAGATAGACCTAAGACAGGCGTGCTACCAAATTGCGATGGATCCCGAAAGCAAAAAGTATACTGCTTTTGCAGTTCTGGGATCGGGTCTATGGCAATTCACAAGGATGCCGTTTGGGTTAACGAATGCCCAATGACCTTTCAGCGACTAACTGACGCATTGTTTGGGCCAGAATTTGAACCCCACATATTTGAGTACCTGGATTACATAATTATTGCGACGTAAGGGTTTGAGGAACATTTACATTAGCTGGAATTAGTCTTAGGGAAGCTACTGCAAGCCCGATTAATAGTAAATAGCGACAAGTGTGAGTTCGGGTGCTCGCGCGTAGCGTATCTGGGGTTTGTGTTGGATAGAGAGGGACTTCGTCCAGACACCGATAAGGTAAAACTGGTGTTGGAATATCCGGTGCCGCGCACCGTGAAGTAGCTCCGGAGATTCCTCGGTATGATAGCGTGGTACTCCCGCTTCCTGAACAAGGATGCGGAAGTTAAAGTACCCTTAGTGAAACTATTACGAAAGGAACAACCATGGAAATGGGAGGAGGAGCAGGAAGAAGCCTTTATCAAACTCAAATCCCAGTTAGCCACAGCTCCCGTGTTAGCCAGATCGGATTTCCGGAAGTCATTTACCGTTCAGTGCGACGTCAGTGGATTTGCCTTAGGCGCGGTTTTGACCCAGGAGCACGACGACGGAGAGCATCCAATCGTCTACATTAGTAAAGTACTAAGTACTCCAGAGAGAAACTATACCACGACCGAACGAGAATGTCTTGCCGTGCTGTGGGCAATCCGCAAATTAAGGCCTTACTTGGAGGGTTATAAATTTACCGTGATAACGGATCATAGCGCCCTTAAATGGCTTATGACACGGCCGGAACCCACGGGTCGGCTGGCACGGTGGGCCATCGAGCTCCAATAATGGAATTTCGAAATTGTGCATCGCAAAGGCACGTGGCATCATGTGCCGGACGCCCTCTCTCGAATGTGTGAAAACGAAGAAGGAGTGGCCGCATTTGAAACCATTGAGGACCCCGAATATCTCAAACTGAGGGACGAAGTGGTAGCAAGTCCAGCTAGATATCCAGGGTGGCGACTAGAGGAAGGTATTCTTTGTAAGTGGCGACGGGATGAGTTGTTAGACCCGATAGGATGGGAAGAGGAAGGATGGAAATTAGTGGTGCCGAAAGAGTTACGTAAGAAAGTGATGACAGATGCTAATGTAGAAGCATCCTCGGGTCATCTTGGGATAGAGAAGACTTATGACCGGGTGGCTCGAGAATACTTCTGGAAGGTGATGTGGTATGATGTATATAATTTCGTAAAGGAGTGCGACGAGTGTCAGCGATATAAAGTTTCCCAGTTAGGCCCCCAGGGTTTAATGGGTAAACGCATCGTCGAACGTCCTTGGGCAGTCGTGGCGGCCGATATGATGGAATTTCCACCCTGCAAAGGCCAAAATAAGTAACTTCTCGTCTTCCAGGGTCTATTTACTAGATGGATAGAGGTAAAGCCCATAAGGACGGCCGATGGTAAAGCAGTTGCCCGGGCCTTGGAGGAATTGATTGTTTTTCGTTAGGAAACACCGGATTTCTTCCTAACGGATAATGGGAAGGAATTCGACAATAAACAAGTAAAGGGGCTGTTAGAGGAATACGGGATAAAACACGTAACAACCCCTCCGTATCATCCTCAAGCCAATCCGGTGGAAAGAAGTAACCGAATACTAAAGACTATGATAGCGACATATGTGAAGGGAGACCATAGAGATTGGCACAAGCATTTGCATGAATTTAAACCCGCAGTCAATACTGCCATCCAATCTTCGACAAAAGTATCCCCGGCCTTCTTAAATTTCGGTCGACATCCCCAACCGGTAAAAAGCTTGCGACGTGAGGTAGAGAGGAGAGGACCCAAGATACAGGTGGACCCTGCGGTTTGAGCCGATCGGGGTCGGGACCGCGAACATCGCCCACTCCAAACCTCGCGTCGGGAAATGATAACGGGGAATGGTGCCCGGGGAACGGTCGACCCCCCCCCCTCCACCAGAAATAGCTCTCCCCACCCAACCACGAACCTCGACAACCTGGAATTCCTCGATAGGAATATTAGAGCAACAAAGATAGTACTATCGCATATTAAGCATAGGAAAAAGACCTATGTACAAAATTGAAAATTTGAAATTTGGGGCGGATACTGAGGAAAGTGGGAACAATTTAGCGAGGTTACCTGCTTACCTCAGTTTCGCCAAAAATTCAGTACACGGTCGAATGCGATCCGGAATAGGAGCGATCACGACGGTACGGGAGTATATAGTGGTGTTTTTTTTTTGTGTTCTTGTTGGCGACAAAGGTGGAGGAGGGAAGTAGGTGAGGCCGAGGAAGTAGATAGTGGAAGGCGACTCGGAAATAAGGTAAGGGCGTAAAATAGTGACACGGAGAAAGTGAGGGAGAAAGAGTGCGGGAGAGATAGTGAGTCCGGACAAATGTAATTATATAATAAATAAAAATATTTTGTGTATAAATAGAGGAATGGTGAAATATGTGAAAAAAAACAAAAATTCTAGTTAACGAAATTTCGTATTAGTAGGGAAATTTTCGTTACAATGGAAAAGTTTATAATTGTACTATATTAGAATTGAGAATGTACAATAAAAAGATTTTAAATACATTAATTACATAATAATTTCAATAGCTGTTCAATGTACTGATTTAAACGTTTGCTTGTATATATTTATTTACTGTACTCACGTACGCACACATGCACTGCTATTCTTTCGGACACATGCACATTTACACCATAGACTTAGAAGTATAGACTGCTTATTGCCAAGATATGTGTGCACCCGATTAGACAATGACGCCGCTAAAGTAGAGGCGCACTGAAGCACAAAGGTTCCAATCTTAGAAGAATTTCATACGCATTTCGAGAATAATATCCTCATTTATCAGAATATGCTATGATGTGTAATGACTGCAGATTAAAACGACCATTAAAAAAATGTAAAAGTTCTGCGACTGTTAATGATTCTGGTATTAACATGGAATGTGATGATAGTTCCTTTATGAATATTGCAGACGAAGAAAACTTGTCTTCCGATAAAGAAGAAACTTGGTCCTCTTTAGGATTACTTGAATTAGAGGAACTTCTGCAAGGTTCAAAAGATAAATTTGCTAGTTTGCAGGGCAATGACCCTATGAAACTTGCAACTCTAACAATTTCCCCAAAATCTTAAAGAGTTGTATACCGTGTTTAAAAAATCATACCATTATCCAGTTAGTTTCAGTTCTTTTGCAAAACTTCGACCACAAAATTGCATATTAGCTGGAGAAAAAGGCACGCATTTAGTATGCGTGTGCACAATCCACCAAAATTGAAAATTAATCGTTTATATTTGTTTACATACGACCGCTTACAAGAAATTATACTAAACGGCGTTTTTGCAGGTTATTGAACTAATTATTTAGAAAAGGAATATAATAGATTATTAAAAAATTAAAAAAGGGGGGAGGGAAAACATTTTTTTTAATTGAAATAAGGGGAAAAAAAACAATTTTTTTTAAATTATAATTTAAAAATTAAAATTAAATCTTCGAATTAAATAAAATATGATGTTTCGATCACTTAATACGTGGCCCTCTTCAGAATATGAATTATAAAGGAAAATGATGTCTGAAAATAATTAGAACGATGCTTTTATTAATAAATTAGGGGCCAATGTATTATCGGGAATTGTTTTAACGATCCTCTACCTATTGTCTTCGAAGGGTATTACCAGTCAGTGTCTATGAACCCGTTGCTTTTTCTTATCAATTTCATATCTAGGAAATTGATACAGCCATTCACTTTATGTTCTTGGGTGAATGTGATTCTGTTGACCTTGCCTTTGATTTTTTTGAGGCTGTTGAAAGTGATAAGTGGAATCACACCGTTGTATGTTTTGAGGAAACATGCCGTGGATTGGGTGACATATTCCTTCTTTTCCCAATTGATAACCATTGTATTAACTTTTTTGGATATCGTTTCGGTGTACGCAAATTTTGAAGTTTGTTGTATGTGGAGGTATCATTTAACATGGATTTCATTTTGTTCATGTAATCTGTTTTGTTAAGAATGACAGTTGTGTTACCCTTATCTGCTTTCGTGAGTATTATATCTGTATGCGTTTTAAGGAAATTATGGAGCTTCTGAATGCTATCTTTTGGAAAAGTATAGCTATTTTCAGATGTACTCTTAAATTTTGCATTATTTAAAACATTGATACAGTCTTTTCTAAAAGGGTTTTTTCTGTCAGAGATGATATGGCTGTCCTCATTTACAATATCCTTAACTGCAGTTAAACCATTTTCTGTACTTGCTATAAAGTTATGCATAGGAAATTGGTTTATTGTTGTTATTGAAACGAGTGTTTTTCACCTAAAGCAATGATTTCATTAATTTAATTAGGGATTGATATATGAGTATAGTTTTTTATCCATTTATTTTGTATTACAGGTTTGTTATTATTTTGATGTTGTGATTGCTGTTTTTGATAATATAATAATACATTGAATTTTCGTTTAAGACGATTACAGTGAAAAGTGCATAATTTTTGATATTTTATGTGTTGTGTATGTAAAAACTTACTATAAATATAGAAGGTTAATAATCTCTGGATATTAAAACCATAATTTATTCTTAGTTTTGTGTAATAATTAATATGTAAATGAATGTCTTTAATCTCTAAACTAAGTAATGAAAATTGTGTTTGTTTGTTCAACCTTTTGTATTCATCGATGACAGAGAACGCGAAGAAATTAGTATTGTGAACAAATCTTTGATTATAAATGTGGCTAGGGAGGATACGATTCGAACAGCATTGCAATAAAAAGTTCTTTTGGTTAATTAATTTAGATAGGGTTACCGTTGTACGCATCCAGGCCTTCAAGAAATAAACAGCCTTTTGTCCATATTTAAAATTGATAAAATTCATAAATTGGTGCGGCATGTTTACTTTTAGGGAAACAATAATAAATCGTTTATATTTATTTACATACGACGGCTTACAAGAAATTATACTATATAGTAGTAGTATAAGTAGTGGTATAAGTTTATTTACCCATATATATAATGAATACAAAAATTCAATGTGGGATGGAGTACACGTATTTTAAAATTTTCTATCAAGTAACAATAATCGAATTAAATACATTTAGATAACAAAACAAAAAACGATTATAAAACGCACGCATTTAAAAAATTGATAACTTTTACAATCAAAAAGAAAAAACCGTTTGAAATTCTCAAGATCATGGTTGGCAGTTCGCAGTTTCATGATAATGTCTTAAAAACTAATAATCTAGGACAAATTTCCGATGGTCGAAACAGTTTTTAACACAATAATAGAGTATCTTAATCACAGGCATATCTTCTGAACAAAATAAATTGGATATCATATTTACATCGACGTAATCATACAACTGGATGGATGTTAACAACTTAACCCTAGATGGACGGGATAAGGGTCACTCACAAAGTATGTGGATTAGTGTCTCCTCCGTACCCAAGTTACACACAGTACAAATCTCTGATGGATTATATGGATGGAGAATATTGCTAATTAATATCGCCCGTGAAAAAATAGTAGCAGTCCTAAGCTGCATTTTGAAACGCGTAAAAACTAAATTACAACGCGAAGGATAACGACCAATAAATCCACCAGAAAATTGTCTGAGCAAAGGCAACTGAATGTTAACAGAATTGTAATAACGATTTAGATCTCTGGTTCGTACGTTCGTGGCAAAGGCCTCGAAGTCGAAAGTCGTAGCAAGATGTAATTCCCAATTTTCCGCCGATAGTTCGGCCCACAGATCATCATGGGCAGCCGAACCGAGCACGAGCTTTAAATGAGTGAACCAGTTTAATACCGATCCACTCGCCCCATCCGACTTTAAATCCCACAACCTTATCAGGCCCATTCGTGCCGAGCTAGTTTGAGGTTGCCTTAACAGTCTAACCACCGAGAGCATTGACCTTCGTACTATTTCCACAGAAATAAAAAGATCAAGCTCCAATCGCACAAGATAGTTCGGTGTAGACTTTGATATTCTAAGCCATCTTCTAAAAAATTCTACCTGAATCGGCTCCAAGCTATCAAGGTAACAGAGACCCCAACAGGGTGCGGCGTAAAGTAGCGTGGCCATTATCATGGCTCTATATAGCTTAAGTGCACCTTCGTAAGGGTTTCCCTTGGCTGCGGACATGATAGCTAAAACAGAAGCAGTAGCTTGACGCGTCTTGGCCACGGCACTTTCCACCGCCTTTAAACCTTTCGCCGACGACGAAACAATTCTGCCAAGGTAGGGGTACGTTGAAACTATTTCCAGGTGGATATCTTCGTACAAAAAGTTTTTGGAAGAGGCGTCCAAAGGACCACCCTTTCTAAAACCTACAATTTTAGTTTTCGAGATGTTTAAAACTAAATCATTTAAGTTACAATAGGCGGATAACACCTTTAATTTAGCTCTTAAGTCAGCTGGAGAATAGGCAAAGATTGCCAAGTCGTCGGCAAAGAGCAACATCATAAGATCTTGTGTCAGGTTATAATCAATACCTCTTAAGCCGTGTTCCCGAAAAAATTTAACAATGTCTGAAATATATAAGAGGAAAAGAAGCGGGCTTAGTATTTCCCACTGCAACACACCCTCTGTCACTCTAAAAAGCCTAGAAGAACCGAAAATACAATTTACTTGAGATTTAGCTGAGTCGTAAAGGGCTTCCAAAGACGCACCGTCCTTGCACTCAGACCGAGATTATATAGCTTAAGCCAAAGTTTATCGTGAGGTATTGAGTCGAACGCCCTGCGAAAGTCAACAAATAAAACAAAACATTTGGCGGCTTTTTTCCTTAGCATTATTTGCACGGCGGCTTGCAATGCAAAAATGTTGTCTTCCGCAGAACGTCCTCTCCTAAAAAAGAAATTATACTAAACGGCGTTTTGCAGGTCAATGAACTAATTATTTAGGAAAGGAATGTAATAGATTATTAAAAAATTAAAAAAGGGGGGAAAACAATTTTTTTTTAAATTAAAAAAAGGGGGGGATTTTTTTTTAAATTATAATTTAAAAATTAAAATTAAATCTTCGAATTAAATAAAATATTACGTTTCGGTCACTTAAAACGTGGCCGTCTTCAGAATATGAATTATAAAGTAAAATGATGTTTGAAAATAATTAGAACGATGCTTTTATTAATAAATTAGGGGCCAATGAATTATCGGGAATGATTTTAACGATCCTCTACCTATTGTCTTGGAAGTGTATTGCATATCTTTAGTATTATAATACATTTTTCAAGTTAGAGATCTATCAACCTAAAAATGTATTATACAGGGTAATTCTCCATTGAATGACTTCCGGTTAACAGTAGATTCTGTGATAAATTCTAAGAACATTTTTCCTTTGAAAAAAATTTGTGCGATGTATAGTTTTCAAATTATTTAGCATTAAAGTCAGCCAATAGGAACAGGAGCTGCTTGATTGTCACGACGATTGCATTGTCAGCGAACATCGAAATCGTCGCGACAATCAAGCAACTCCTGTTCCTATTGGCTGACTTTAATGCTAAATAATTTTAAAACTATACATTTTTTTCAAAGGAAAAATGTTCTTAGAATTTACCACAGAATCTACTGTTAACCGGAAGTCATTCAATGGAGAATCACCCTGTATACCGAAAGTGTTATATTGCATTTTAGAAGTTTTTAGGATTGAAGATCTTTTAGAGCATTGTAAATGGAAGGAAGTTTAGACGTTTCAAATCGGATGTTTACTGTATTTTTCGTCTTTTTGATGAAGTAATTTTACATCTGTTTACGTTTTATTTTGTTATGCTCAAATGCTAAAATCGATTTTTTTTCGTAGTCGAATTGATGTCCAGTTTCGATTCTGTGTGTTGTTAGCCCTGTATAGGCTTCAACTCTCCATTCAATATTTTTACGGTATTCTTTTAGTCGTATTTCGAGCCTTCTACCTGTTTCCCCTATGTAAACACTATTACAGTAGAGACAATGTGCGGTGTTTCCAGTTATATATTATTGCAAAGAAAACTCAGAATTGAAACATAAAAGCTGTTTATTTCTATCAGATAGTACAAAGAATGATACAACTGCTGTATATACTATTCAAAAGCAACTTATACCGGAAATAAAAAAAACGTGAAAATTGTTAAAAAGTTAATATACGTAACAGATGGTGCCAAGCAACACTTTAAAAACAAATTTCAAATTGCTAATTTAATTACCACAGAGATGATTTCGGTATAGTTGCAGAATGGCACTACTGTACAACAGCTCACGGTAAAAGTGGATACGATGGTCTGGGGCTATATTTAAGTGAGATGTTTATGGAGCAAGTCTCTGTGGGGGTTCGTTTATAATGAATTTCGAACATTTGAATTTCGCGCCATAATCGAGGTCAAGCGCGCGCCTACCTCACTCGTTGGTTAGGGTAGATTTGTACCGCGTAGTGGCGTCACTGTGCGTTGTCTCGAAGAACCGGCTGAAATTTCGCGAACCCATGGCGACATCCGGATCCGCGAAAGAAAAGGTGGTGGAAATGATAATTTCCGCAAAAGGACGTGCGAGGAAAAGACCATGTGGTCGACACACGGCAGATAGCCTTCAACGGAGGAGGACGAGCGTCTATCGTCGTCCTGATCGTGGGTTCCCGGTTTCATCGGATGGATGCCCGATAGGGGTAAGAATGTGGCGATAGTGTGCGTGATTAATGTTATCGTGGTTTTTCTAATTTTTGTCTAAATAGTGGATTCCGAGTGTTTTCGAGGGCTTCTTCATTGCGCCTCTGCGATACGACGCCAGCAACGTGCCGCACTTGAACGTGCTCGTGGAAACGGTTTGGAAACATCTCCAGATCAACTCCGCGCGATTGGTAATTGGCAATTTCGCCAAGGTCGTGCTTTTCGAGTGTCAAGGAAGTCGGAGGGAAGGACGTCGACGTCTAACGGAGTTTAAGAAAAAGAAGAGTAACCACGTGGTGAAAAAGGAAACACAAGCCAGCGAGTCAAGGCTCTCCCCGTTTTGAGCATCGCAAAGCGTGTGAGTTGAATCGTCATCGACTGGGCGTAACCTCCAGGTATTTCCAATCTATTTCGTGTCCGATTCCGTGCACTCTGTTCGATGTGCGGTGTACGGTTCGGTGTACGGTACATGTCGCTGAAGATTCTTTCGGTAGAGAATCGTAGACTTTACCACCGCGAGTGACGCTGCATTTGGCTCCGTTTTGGACAAGGAGCATTAAGCTCCAGATATTCATTTGGTCGTGCGGTGACCATCCATTCAAATTAACTTAATAATTAGAAAGAAATAAACTCTCGTAGTCGTCAATGAAAGATTCGTGTGTCGATTTGGTCGTCGTCGAACAAACCACGGTGGGTACGGTTGTCGTCTCATTTTTTTTTGCGTAGTCGGTTCGTGCGGTTCATGCGATTCGTATAATATATAAGATTCATGCGTTGTCTTTATTGTAAAAAAAAAACAAGGAATGAAGTGAATGTATTTCCAAAAAGGAGAAATAAATACAAAAAAAGGGTTATTTGATTCCCTCACTCAGTCGATTCGGAACTGATTAGTTGACAATAACGGTGGGGTGACACCGAGTCTATAAAAAAAAAGTGTTAATAAAGAATCGATTCGTGAGAGTATGTGTCTCTTTCTTTAAACCGAAGTCACCATATCTCTTAGCTAAGCTGTGCGATGCAATTTTATCATCAAAAGTGATTTTTGATTGGGCAAGTAATCACTTTAAAAACATTAAAATTTATTATTTTAAAAAAGTTGATCACGACAAATCAAGTAGACATTTGAACAGTAGTTTTAAATCAGCGCAACCAGTACCCGAGATTTTGAAAAATCATCCATTTACAATACTCGAATCTAAAGTTGTACTTATAAAACGATTTTCAAACGCTAATAAATGTATAGAATTTTCACCAAATAAAAAAAAAGCAATGCTTATTTACTTTGAACATTTTAGTCAGCATAGAAATGCTCCGATTTCGGACTTGGTTTTTCAGGGGTGAACGATTTTTACATACTTACAACCGCGAACGAGTGTCCACCATCAGAACAAAATAGTGAGAGGCAAGGGGTTCACTAAAATCAAGCACCCCGATGAGATGTAAATCCGACTGACTGACATCCACGTGGTACATCTCGGATAATGCCAACGACGACGTTTTAAGGTAGGTGGCACTTCATCTGCAGAGACGTAAGCCGACCGTCGCTTAAGTATTGAGTGCCAGTCTTCTCACCTCCCAACACTTGAATGTCTAATTGTCGCATGCGCACACACATACAATATAAATTTCTACTCGGGTTTCAACCAGCGAATGGTGGAGAATCCCTCAGGGGAAAATATGACTTAGAGGAAGGGAATTATATGCGTTAGGGGGTATATGCCTTAAAGTGAGGACTACTGTATATTGACCCACTCGGTTCTTCGCATTCCCCTCCCGTCTACTTATATTTGTTAAAAGAAGAGGCGCGATGCTTCTCCCACTCCTCTCAGTCCATCCCATTATGTCTTCCTGAGGCTTCAGCGCGCAAGGTGGGGGGGGGGGGGTAGAGCGGCAACAGGTGAATATAACGCGAGTGAACCTGGCGAATATGCTGGAACGTAAATATAACGAGATGCAATTGTAACGGGACTGCACTGTAGTTGTCATGATTGTGGAGTCTTATCTGGTACTTTGGAATATAACCACATAATAACCATTATAACAATAGTATACAAAAACGACAAATTCAAATCAGTAAGATTTCGAAGAGTCCTTGAGGCATACCCATAATTCAATAATCACGCATAAAATTCACATGAAATGAAAAATTTTTATGATTTTGAGGTTGTATATTTACAAGCTTGGAGTATATAATCACTCATGCAATACAATTATTGACCTATGAACGCACCATATTGACATAACATGCTTAATCCATTTCTTTGTTGCCTTTCAGGTCATTTTACCTTTGAATGTTTTACATTTTGGATTTTTACTATTCGGAACATTTTCTTTTAGGAATTTTTCTGTTCGGAAATGTGACATTCTGAATTTGTAATATACGGGACAAGTTACTTTCGTGAATTTTACCCCGACCGCTATTTGATGTGTTAAATGAAATATCACATGAAACGTTACATTATAACACAAAAATATTGAAATATTTAGTAACCGAGTCCCATAAAAAGAATATAGACTACAGTAGCCCCTCCTCCTAATATTTGCGTAAACAAATTTGCTACCCCCTAATATTTGCCACTAGGTCCATCCCAATATATGCCTTATCCCCTCGATTACTGTTCCCCACCACTTCTTACAGAGCGGTAATTCTGTGGCGACATCACGCATGCGCGATGTAGGAAAGGTTAACCATGGTTAAAATGATTTCTTCTGGTCGACGCATGCGAGTTCTATAACTGTATGTCGGCAGAGTAGTAATTTTCTTCCTGTCACTAGGAAAATATTGGGAGGGTTAGAAAAGGACAGACAAGACGGGCGAGACAAATGTTGGGGGGACCACTGTATACATATATTATTCCCATGTATTTTCACCCACGGAATACTAATCTGCAATCAAAATAAAGGTGTTCCGCTCATTCCACAATATATCCCAAAAATAAACGAAAAGAAAGATGTTCTTACTGAGAGAAAAACTTACAAAAAAAAGAATAGGAGGAACACGAATCAGCAATCAAAAATAGAGGCAGTAAAACACAAACCATCCAATGATCTGGCGACTACTCTTCGATTTCTACCATATTTTCATATGTTTTGGCACTCGATAACAACTGTCTTTACCTCCAATTATTGCTCTCTAACTCAACACCCTTTCAAGCCTACGGCCTACACCTGATTTTATTACTTCATGAAAAATGTTAAAATAAATAAAAAAAATTGTAAAAATATCGATATAACCTATTTAGTTCTAAAACTTAAAAAAAAATAAAAACTAAATTTTGAACAATTTTTCTAGGCCAAAACGCAATTTTTTATTTACAAATGAAAAAAAAATTGGGTTCTTACAACTTTTTCATAACACTTTTTTTTTACTTTAAGTATCAAGTTTTTTGCATTTATTAAGCAGAAAATCTCCTCTCCATGGTCTGGATCCTTAAATATAAAAATTAAGAAAATGAAAAAGTCTAAGAAAAATCCCCAAACCAAATTTGGTGGGAAAAATTTTCAATGTGTAAATAAAAAATAAAAATTTTAAATCTGAGATTTGAGATTGAGATATTTTAGTAACAAAACGCCATTTTTCTGTTGCAGAAACCAAAAAATCTTGATTCCTATACATCTTATTCACTTTTAAAACTTTACTTTTTTTTTACTTCAAAGATGAAATATTAAAATTAAGTTAATAAAAAGTCGATCTACTTCAAATAAATTCAAAGATTTCATTAAGTATCCATGCAGATAGAATAAAAAAAATTTCATTTTTTCTGATAAAAATTAGTGTAAGTTCTTAGAATTCTTCAACAAATTGCTAACATCTTACAACAACAAGTTAAAGAATAAATTTAAAATATTAGAAAGATTATTTTCATCCAACAAACTTACTTCTAAAAAACAGATTACTATTAATAATAAATGGTTCAAAAATTTAACAGATACACATATACCAGAAAAAATCATAAATATTATAGGTCTTGGACCAAAACATGCTTTTCCTTTAAACAATACTAAAGAATTTCCAGTTCAAAATTTTACATATGGCATCATTTTTTAATTCAATTCTATCCTCTATCTTCCCCAGAACATCAAAATCTGTTAAAGATAGTTGGAATCTCAAACAAAAACTACACAATTTCAAAATTGATAAGGATTTCATGTTAATCTCTCTGGACGTAGTCTCACTTTTTACAAATATTTCTACTGATCTTGCTATTTAGATTTTAAAAAAGAAATAGAATCAAATAAAAAAATTCACTAATATTCCTAAAAATGAATTTTATAGCACACTTAAACTTATTTTAGACTCTACATATTTTAATTTCGAAAATATAACCTATAAACAAGTTTTTGGTGTACCTATGGGGTCCCCACCCGCTAAACAATATTCCGTTACAGCAACATCTTTGAAACGTCGCATTATAGCCATGCGACCAAACTTGATTCATTGCAAAAACATTTTTGGGACGTCCTTGGAACCAGAAATGTCCTGGATTAATAGACAATGTTTAAAAAAATGTAAAGTTAATTGACACACGTATATTTTACAAATGCATTACTTGGAAATAAGTTATGAAATTACGCGGATATTAAAATTAACACAAGTGAACCACTTTTTAAATTATGAATTAAATTTAATACAATTTACATTAAAAATAATAAGGTGCGAGTTATTTTTCTGGACAAGTGACGGAAATTTACAAATTTTGTACATAAATATATTAAAAGCGAACGAGTTTTTTAAAATAAATACACTGTATATATAAAATGCATATTCTCTAAATATTACAAAACCCGTTTCAATTTCAAATGTGAAGTATAACAATAGTTAAATTTCACTTCATTGCAGTCTCAGCCTCAAACTACTCTATATTTTAAATTAATTTTTGTAGTAATATTACAAAAAAAATATTGAATTTAATGGACATCAATGTATTTAAGTTACACACGTATAAGAAATAAAAAGAACAAAATTAATAATAGCAAATAATATTATGCACCAGAAAAAAGAATAATTATAAGAAGAAAAAGATTGCATGTAAATCATGCTAATATACGAAAATAAATGCTGCATTCGAAAGCTTCCGAATCTTGATGGCGAAGTCTGAGATGGAACCGGTCGAAACGATCGAAGATATGCAACAAATCATGTCTACGAAACGTTGCATTCGTAACATTACATGAATGTTACGTTAGTAACCTGAATGCGACGTTTTAAATTTCCTTGGTGATTTTGTGACGTTGCAGAAACGATTCCATAAAACGTTTTTAAAACTGTTATAAAGTGACATTCTGGTAATGTTACGCATTAGCTTTGTGTATTTAGATATTGTGCAACGTCGTGTAAACGGCATCAAGAAGTTGTTACGAAACGTTACGTTTTTGCCATAAATGGGATAACATGTAACGTTTCATTTACGTTACATGTTTAGCGGGCACTGTCTCCGATTATATCTGACTTAGTCTTAGATTTTATTAAAAATATACTTATAAACAAATTACCTTTTATTCTACCATTCTATTACAGATACGTAGGTGATATTTTGACAGCAATCCCAAAAAATTCTGAAAACAAAGTCCTAGAC
This sequence comes from Trichopria drosophilae, assembly GCA_030407085.1. NCBI lineage: Eukaryota > Metazoa > Arthropoda > Insecta > Hymenoptera > Diapriidae > Trichopria > Trichopria drosophilae. Next base: position 54,891,056 of record CM059585.1, on the reverse strand, counting down.
ATTTTTAACAGCATGAACAAAATAGGATGAAAATTTAATAGAATTAAATTTACTCTTGAAATTGAAAAACAGAGATCTATTAACTTCTTAGACATGACAATAATTAGAGCCAAAGACAATTTTATCATAACAGATTGGTTTCATAAAGAAACTTTTTCGGGTAGATATTTAAACTTTTTATCTCATCATCCTTTATCTTACAAAATTGGAGTTGTTTATGGTTTAATAGACAGAGCAATCAAATTATCCCATATTAAATACAGACAAAAAATATTGAAATCTTAAAAAATTTATTACGAAATAATAATTATCCGGAAGATATAATTATTGACTGTCTTAGAAAAAGAGTACACAAAATTTATAATTCTCTAGATAATATGAAAGAAGATTATGACTATGTGAAAACTATAAGCATTCCGTACGCTAAAGGTTCATCTGAACAAATTAAAAAATCAATGAAAGATCAACATATTAGAGTAGTTTTTAAACCATTTCATACAAATTTAGGAGGTATTAAACCAGGAAAAGATAAATTAGATAATTTACACCAAAGTTTACTATGGAGACAGTAAAAACTAGAATGAAATCTAGGAATTTTTAACAGAAAAAAATGGCATTCTGCAAGTCTGTTCCAAAATTACCATCTGAAATGGTAAAATTTCCAAGAAAATTTTACCCTCGTACTGGAAATCTAGCAATTTTTATGAAAAAACAGGCATTTTTGACAATTTTCTTTCAAAAATAACTTATTTTTCTTTAAACAAGTATCCGGAATACTGTTTCACATCAAAATATCGCGTCTGCAATGTCAAGACTTCAAAATGGTGAAATGAACTATTGAAAATTTCAAGATGTCGCCCAAAATGGCGAGGAAAATATTTGTTTCCAAAAATGGTAATATCCAGTGTCCGTGTCACTAAGACATTTTTTTATTAATGACACTTAGTATCTAAATATATAAGTCAAATTTGAAAAATTCAAAATGGCGGATCCAACATGGCGGGCGATATTTTCAAAATTGATCGGATTATTTTTTAACTTTTTACTCGGCAATTTTTGAGGTTGCTGAACACTAATCTGTAGATATGGTGGCGTAGAGTGGAAAAGGCCATTGTACAACAAAAACTAAATAGAGTACAGGGTATGTTCCTAAGGGGCATCTGCTCGGAAAGGAAAAGTACACCCACAATTGCAATGAGAACTCTGTTGGGGTTACCCACCTTGGCTCTTGCTATTAAGGGCGAAGCGAGGAGAACCGTATACAGACTCAAATGCATGGGAAGTTTAACAGGCAGACTGGAAGGGCTAGATGTACTCTTTTGTGGAAGCCTGAGAACCATGTGGAATCAACCACAGGATAAAATCCGAATCCTCGACTCGGGGGAAAATAACATTAAGATATTTTTCCCGGATAGAGAGGACTGGGAAAGAAATCCGGTAACACCTAAGCATGGAACCATCTGGTATACTGATGGTTCCAAAACAAGTCAAGGTGTAGGCGCAGGGTTCTGCGGACCGAAGCTTAAGGAGAACTTTTCCCTTAAGCTCAATACATTCAACACTGTCTTCCAGGGAGAGGTGGCACCCATTCTTCATTGTGCCGAAACTCTTCTGAGGAAGGAGATGACAGGTAATACGATATGGATATGCTCCGATAGCCAGGCGGCATTGAGAGCCATAGGAAATCCTATCGTTAAATCGGCGCTAGTCAGAGATGCAAAGGCAAGTTTGCGACGTCTGGCCATACGAAATAAGCTCAATCTAACATAGATCCCCGGACACATGGGTTGGAAAGGAAACGAAAGGGCGGACTCCTTGGCCAAGTCGGGCATAATAAATGGCCTGGCCATGACCGGGAGGGTTGCTATGCCCTTGCAGGAAGGACTTAACATGCTGACGAGCCATCTTAGAGCTCAGCAGGTTAAGGAGTGGATCAACCACAAAAAATGCAGCACAACCAAAAGCCTTGCAGGTGAACTGAAGGCTGATAGATGGGCTGAACAGCTGACCAAACTGGACAGAACAAGGATAAGAGTTTCCATTGAAATCCTCACTGGATATGGGAACCTGAATAAGCATGGCTATACGGTGGGAAAAAAAGTTCCCCGCTGTGTACTAAATGCGACGAAAACATGGAGGAGACCACAGCACACTTCCTCTGTGAATGCCGTGCCCTAATGGAGACACGAAGGAAATTCCTAGACTCTCCAGCAGATTCTGAACTTCTGCAATAAGGCTGGTTATCCAGCTGAACCCTGAAAAGGCTTTGCTTATCTCAGCAGGAGTGCATTTTCGGGGAAAATGTTAAAAATAAGAGTTCAAGGATTTTTCCCTATCTATCTAATGGTGATATTAACTTGAAAGTCATTTGAAGGTCAAGTGTCATTTCGTACGTCTATTTTTTCAATAGGGTCGAGTATGTAGGAATCTCCAGAAACCCACATTAAGTACACTATCGGCCATATCGCGATTCCATCATAGCGAACTGCTGCCTGAAAACAATTTCGAAAAACTGTCCAGCCGGGAATCGAATTTGCGACCTACGATTTCGTAGTCCAGTACGCTATCACCTGAGCTGCGAAGCCGAAATTAAATATACAATTCATATAAAAATATACTAATAACGGATGGTTCTCTTGTAATTCATTTATTGTTAGTTAAGATTATGCCGTATCATTTAAAATTGTAATAGTTCTTCGCCTTGTTAATACCTATAAACAGTACTCTAATTGATGATAGTGAAACTAGCCACATTTTCTAGCCGCACATTTGCTGAGCGCCGGTTCTGTGATAAAATCGAGGTTAACACCATTTAGGGCGTTAATATAACCTTAGATTATCTTCAGAATTGATTGTTGAAAGTCACAAAAGAGGATTGGAGAATATATTGCTGAAATTATTGCTGAAACTGAATATTTTACGTTCATTCCGAAAATTCGCTAATACCAGTTCCTGGCAAGGTGGGGATCGACTATAAAGTGCTTGAGAACGTATAAAAACGATCTTCACACATAATCTATGTCATATATTCGGCGCACAGAAAGATATAAATTGCTTAAACTGTTGCTGAATTCGAAGATCCGCTATTTTTCACGATTACTTGCCTATACAGGGCCCTGGTACGGTGCGGCTAGACTAGAAAATGCATGAAAATTTGTAGAAATGATCCCTAAGTATAATCTACGTCATATAGTCGGCGCACAGAAAGATATAAATTGCTTAAACCGTTGCTGAATTCGAAGATCCGCTATTTTTCACGATTACTTGCCTGTACAGGGCCCTGGTAAGGTGCGGCTAGACTAGAAAATGCATGAAAACTTGTAGAAATGATCCCTTAGTATAACCCATGTCATATAGTCGACGTACACAAAGATATAAATTGCTTAAACTGTTGCTTGATTTGATAATTCTATAATGGCAAGTTGCGCGAAAATAAACAGCTTATAATTTAAAATAATTGATTCCTAAATATAATTCAGTTCATATAGTTCTTTCGGACGGAAAGCTACGTTGCTGAAATGATTGCTGAATAAGTTGCTTATTTTATTCAATAGCATCTCCGTTGTGACTGGAATTACGTTTCCAACTGTGTTGTTTTCTTGCCTTTTGCCGAGCCCACAACCTACGACGTGGACGTTGTAAGATAGGGTTCCATTTTTGTTTAATTCTTATTTTTTTTGGGGGATTTTTTTTTCTTTTTTTTGTGGATTTTAATTAGTTTTTTTTATATTTTAAACATTTTTTCATTTATTACAGAAGTCGTAATAGTGGAGGGAAATTACCTGAGATTTAAAAAAAAGGGAACTGTTCCCAAGGAGCATTTTTTGTGCAGAAATCGGTCAAAGGCAATGAGATTAAAGGATCCCTGCGTTTTCCACATCGTGCGAGGTACGGAAGGTTTTTTTTTTACGTTTTTAAAAAAAAAAAGCGTTTTTTACGATTTCTTGTTTGGTTTTTTGCGAATATCTCCGGTTCTATTTATCGTACAGAAACCAAAAAAATACCAATCTCTTCGTTATGAAATTCTCTACAAAACATTATTGCATCACAAGTCGGAATTATTGCAACATAATCTCAAAAAAAAAAATAAAAACCGTGTTTCATGCTGAATTTTGGTATTTATTTTTTATGATTTTTTCTAAACATCCAATTGCACTAGTATTGCAGGAAAAGTTGCTTTTTCAGACCATAATTATGTGGTTAAAATTTGAAAAAAAAAATTCATTAGAACGGCCATAATGTTCGTTTGAATTTTAAAATTAAGGAGCTCGTAACTTGTGGGCGTTGCATGCTAGGTGACTTTTTTTTTTAATTGTAGATCTTTTTATGCTCTTTAAGATGGATATAAATAATATTGTCAAAATTTGAAAAAAATCGTTTAAAAATAGGTTTTTTTTTTTTTAAAAATTTTTGTTTGTTTTTTTTATTAAAAAATCGGATTTTATTACAAATTTATATTTTTTTATTAAAAAATTTATTAAACAATGTATGCATCTGTTTATTAGATATATGATTATTTTTTAATTTATTTTATAGTTGTAGAAACGAAGTCATTGAATTATTTTTTGTCATTTAAAATTAGGATTAAGTCGTTACAGAAAAATATAACATGATTGGAATGCGTCACTCTGCGCATTGTAGGCCCGAAAATTGTTAGGTTAGGTAGTACTTTCTCGGGGCGAGGGCCCAGTCCGTCGCATTTATGAATAGAAACCAGTCATGCTATAGCAGCAGATGTGCGCTGTATACGCCTTCAGTGTGCGAGTGTGTTTTCATTTAATACAACATTGATCGCAGGTATGTAATAGTTATTGTTTAGATTAAGTTTTAACTTGAATATCATTTATATTCATACATTATTAATGATGATATTTTTTATGTATAAATATATTATGTATGACATACATACACGGAAAGAAAAAATCAGCTACTGCTGCGAATTTTTGGCTACCATAGCGAACGAATGGCAACTAACTTCTGACATCAAACGTATTAGCTGAAGTTGCTAAAGAATTAGGTGCCCTTTTTTCGTTGCCACTGCTAAGTTTTTATCTATGACGACAAATTTTTTCTAGCAAACTCGACTTCGCAGTGACAACTGACTCATGTTTTTCGTGTACTCATAAGTATTTTTTATTGCAGGCATTCATTTTCTATGAACATTGGCACAGTCCGAAAACATCCTTAAAAAAGAACTGGAAAGATTGTTGCAGTAATTGATAATTTTATTACATTTATATTCGTTTTAATTTTTCATAATTGTGTATAAATTTAAACATATTCCGTTAAATTCTTACAATATGCATGTGTGTATGTAGGATAATTGTGTATAGTATTATATGCCATAATCACCTTATTTATAAATACGAAGTCATTATCATGAATGTATATTGCAAACAGTCATACTCGTAAACTGAATTACAATTTTATATTGCATATTTTTAATTATATCACTTTAAATGTGTAACTTACCAGGTAAGTAAAGAATCGACTCGAGAGGTAGATAGGTATAAAATAATCTTTATTTATTCATCAATTCAAAAATTACATTTATTTAGTCACTTCTATCGTAGAAGTGACCTTAACTTAAGTAAATATACTATATCTATATATATATATATATATATATATATATATATATATATATATATATATATATATATATATATAATTTGCCAGAGGCCGAATGCGCCTGTACATATGCAAATTGCGTGCTCGCGCTTATGCAACGTGCTCGCTCTTATGCAACGTGCTCGCTGCGCCTGAATGCTACTATCTTAATTACGCTGTTGGAAGGTAATAATAATATTGATTTGCAATTAAATATTGATTCACACACAAAAAGCTCAGTCCAGAAGCCTGAGTCTTTGGTGTTCTTTTTGTCTACAATGACACCACAGATTCACAGTTGAACCTGTGGGCATTAGAAATTAATTTTGTTACGGACGCTTCGTGTAAAGACACAAGCCGCCGAACAACCGTTGATCGTAGCGGTGCTTATTAGAGAAGCGCGCTGCGACGACTGGATATCTCTACATCGGTGCGGCCCTCTCTTTATAGGCAGGAGGGGGCACGCATGTGTGCATACCTCACATGCGAACCCAAAGTGTCTGTGAGGCAACGTACTTACTTTGAATATGTTGACGTCGTTGGCAGTTACAAATGCATCGCATACTGCGTGTACAATTTTTGACTATTTCATGTTAAAATTTGAAAATTTTTCGGCATTAATAAAGTATCATTTTTTATAGGAAAAAATTCTACTTCCACTGGAGCATGTAACAATATTTTCATCATGTCTAATTGTCTAATTTGTGATGAACCCTTGGGTACTGACGAACATGCAATTGTGACCGTGGAAGAAAAAGGAATCAAGACAATACAAGGAAAATGTCATCAGATCGGCAACGAATCACTACGAAGAAAATTGTCTAAAATACAAGGTAGTATAAGTATCCATAAAGCGTGTTATAAGCCTTACACGTATATTACAGAAAATACTGCCAAGAAAGAAAATACACAATCCACGTCAAGAAAATTACGCTCATCGGATGATTTCGAGAAAATAAATTATAATAAGTGTTTATTTTGTCAAAAAGACTGCGCCTCGCAATTTTTTAAGCGGCTGAATTGAAGAAACCAAAAAATAAACGTTTAAAAGTGAATTGCTTATCACATGAAGAAACATTGAAAAAAATCGAAGCATCAGCAAAGAAAGTCGATAATGATAAGAATAGCAGAATAATTCTTCTTTTATCTCGTGACGATGTATTAAATAACATATTTTATCATATCAACTGCTTAACTGCATTTTACGAAGGAAATGAAAAATCTGCGAGCCAAAGCGAACATCGTGAAAAAGGCCACGTTTCAAAAATTGTAATTTATATATGTGATTTTGTTCAAAACCATCCAGAAACGGACCAATTCATCCTGAAGGATTTAATTTTAAAATTTGAAGCCGACAATCCAGAAATATTAATTTCGACGGTAAAATGGATAAAAAAACAACTTTTATTGCATTTTAAAGAAGATATATTTATTGCCGGGAACAACGCACAAGAAACCGTAATATGTCGTCGGAAAGCTGGTAATCGATTAATAATTCAGCATTTTCAAGAATCCAAAAAAAGCGATAAAGAAAAGCGAAACGAACAACAGGAAAACATGACAAAATTGAAAGAAGCAGCTGAATTAATCCTGAATGACGTAAAAATGAAAATCTACAACACCAACGAATTCCCAGCCGCAGATAAATTTTTTAATAGTCTTGAAGAATATATACCGCCATCATTGTTTAAATTTTTATGGATTCTTGTCACGCACGATAAAACTGCCAAACGTGATTGGCAACAAAAAATTATTGCAATCGCGCATGCTATAATATCAGCGATGTTACCAAGATTTGCGATATCTCCTCTACAACTTGGACTTGCTGTTACATTATACCACAGATACGGTTCAAAAGACTTAATTGATATTTTATCAAGTTTAGGTTTTTGTTCGTCCTACAAAAAGGTATTGCTTATTCAAGCCTCTGCCATTCATTTCCAAAGAGAACCTGTTATGAACTCATGTTTTGGACACTTTGCTTTTGATAATGCAGATCATAATGTTTGTACCCTCGATGGATTCAACACTTTCCACTACATGGGGGCATACAAATTGTAGTTCCTCATGATGCCGTACAACATACAACCATTCCTAAACTCACGACATTTCCAAAATCAAAGACGTATACTTCGAAAGGTACCGTATCTATTAAATATTTTTAAACGCATTCCGAAAGACGCTTTGGAGATCTTTGTTACGAAAAATTGGAAGGATATAATTTAAGTGGAAACAAGTACGTGAAAAATATCAAATTATCTCCGTGTGATTTTTTGTGGCTATACAGCAAATATGCAAACATTGGAAAAAGTACAGGATGGAACCACTTCATGGAAGTAATAACACAGACGCAACCATTTCAACGAAACAGAATAATATGCTTGCCATTTATATGCGCGCCTCCTTCAAATATGGACACTATATATACTTCATTATTGTTAGCCTACAACAAAGCAAAGGCCTCAAATTTTAAATACGTATATGTAACTTTTGATTTACCTTTATATATAAAAGCTTTGGAAATTACTGTAAGTAGTAATGATGATCGCCTGAAAAGCGTAATACCAATACTAGGTGGATTTCACTTACTGATGAGCTTCATGGGTGCAGTTGGTCACATAATGGATGGCAGTGGGATCAAAGATATTTTAATGGTAATCTACGCAGAAAATTCAATAAAAAATATTTTAAGTGGTCACGCGTTTGCCAGAGCACTTCGAGCTCATATTCAAATCCATGCAGCATTGGCAAATTTAGTTTTATCTTCGATTAATTTTACTGAAGACGAGAAACTTTTTATGACAAGACTACAAGAAAACATCGGAAGTAGTGACATTTTATCTGAATTTAATAACCCATTATACGCAGAAATATTACAAAAATTTACGAAGAAATTAGAAGAACTGTCGGCTGATGACAAACCAACTGGAAGACTGTGGGTGCAATATTTCCAGATGGTGACACTTATGAAAAAATTTATCGAAGCAACTCGTCCCACATCCTGGTATGAATATCTACAAACTATAATTCAAATGCTTCCCATATTTCACGCAGCTGGACACAACTTGTACGCTAAGTGTGCTCATTTATATGTTCAACAGATGCTACAATTACATGTAGATGAGCACAAAGAATTTATTTCAAATTTCTCAGTGAGAAGAACGGATAAATATTATTGCGGCATTTTCAGCGATCAAGCAATTGAAACGGGCTTAATGAAGCTTTTCAAAGATCCAGGAAGAGGGCTAACACATGGTAAAGGAACTACCGAAGTAGATACAGCAAAATGGATTTTATCGATGCCAATTTTTTTGGACATATTCCAAAGCTGTCAAGAATATTGTAAAGTAGCTGTTTTTGGCACAAGCGAACAACACAAGTCCGACATGCACGATGATGGAGGGCCTACGCGTGTTAAAAGAGACAACGAAGATTTTAACAAAGTAGCTGAATATCTTAAAGAAAATTCGCCTTTTTTTACGAACAATCGACTATTGTCATTGAAAACTGGTATAATTGGAGACGGCAAAGTGAACTGTTATAAAGCTTTCCAGCTAGGCACCGATGCAGTAGAAACTATTTTGGAACATAAAATAGATGACGTAAAGGTAGGTCGTCGATATCGCGTACAACCATTATCAATAATGACCTCAACATTTAAAATTAATAACCAATACGTACCGATAGATCCTACATTGCTTTTCCAACGTATATGCCTCGTGAAAAAAGACGACGAAGAATTGAAAAACTTCTTCCAATTCGAACTAGCCCCATATCCGCTAAGTATCTTTAATGAACATGGAATGCGGAAAAATGTGAAATCAGATTTTTATGATGTATTTACACCACTACCGGAAAAGCCTACGATTGTGAATACCTTTTATGTGATCGACGGAGGATTTTTATTACACAAAGTTGTATGGCTGAAAAATTCCACATATTTCGAAATATTTAATGTGTACGTAAGTTACATTAAAAGAAATTATACTGACACTTTAAAATGCATCGTAGTTTTCTACGGATACACAAATAACAACTGTACGAAAAATGTTGAACGTAATCGAAGTTTCAATGACACATTTTCAGCAGAAGTGATAATTAATGACGTACATGTATCGCCTCCAACAAACCAAAAAACATTTCTGTTGCACAGTAAAAACAAACATCAGTTTATTAAACTTTTATGTGATCATTTCAAGGATACAAACATTAAATTTAAAAAATGCAATGATGATGCGGATGTCGATATTATTCAAGAAGTAAAATTGAAAAAACTTGAAAATTTAAACAACGATGTTGTCATTGTGGGTCAAGATATTGACTTATTAGTTATTTTAACTGGAACCACGCCGTCAATATCGAATTCCATTTATTTTTTCAAACCTGCGATAGGAAAATCGAAAGACAAATATTATGATCAATTTTCATTCAAGTACATTGATTTAAAACATTGCATCTTGTTTCTGCACGCATTTATCGGGTGCGATACGACCTCGGCATTTCTTAATATCGGAAAGAAGAAACTTTGCGACGTAATGCGGAAATATGAATGCCTTCAAAAAGATGTACGGGTATTTTATGATCCAGAAGCAACAAAAACGTTTTTGTATGCATCGAGAAAAAGTTACATACTAGCAATGTACAACGCAGACCCGGAACAAAATATCGATATAAGTTTATTACGATTTAGATGCTTCCAAAAACATACCACGAGCACAGCATGTAAACTTTTGCAGCTTCCTCCGACTATACCTACAGCAAACTACCATATTTTACGATCGTATTTACAAATTCAAAAATGGTTGCTAAATACAAATATACTACCTCGTAATTATGGATGGGAAATGATCGATAATACCTTACATCCGATAGTTTTACAGAAAGGTATGAAACTATTGCCTGACAGCCATCTGGAGTCAATTTCGTGCGGATGCAAATCAGGATGTAAAACAAAACAATGCACGTGTAAAAAGCACGGAATGGTATGTTCAGCTGCGTGTAGGTCTTGCACTGGATTAAATTGCGCGAACGCGGCTATTTTTCAAGACGAAATTGAAGAAAATGAATTATGCGACGATGACGATAACGACGGAACATCTACCGTGTGCGAAACGCAATCGCATACATCAGAATCCAGCACTGGCGATTATTTATCAGACAGCTCGCATGCTGGTTCTGATTGGATCTACTCCGACGTTGAAGAAGGGGTTAATTTTTATAACTGCGAAACAAGCGATACAGACTTCTCGGACGAATTACAAATTAAAAAACGACGTCGCCTATAGTAATAATTATAATTATGTACTAAATTAAGGACTAATTTGTAATAAACTCCGATTTTTAATAAAAAAACAAAAAAAAAATATTTTTTTTAAAAAAAACCTATTTTTAAACGATTTTTTTTTAATTTTGACAATATTATTTATAACCATCTTAAAGAGCATAAAAAATCTACAATTAAAAAAAAAGTCACCTAGCATGTAACGCCGACAATTTACAAGCTCCTTAATTTTAAAATTCAAACGAGCATTATGGCCGTTCCAATGAATTTTTTTTTTTTTCAAATATTAACCACATAATGATGGTCAGAAAAAGCAACTTTTCCTGCAATACTAGTGCAATTGGATGTTTAGAAAAAATCATAAAAAATAAAAACCAAAATTCAGCATGAATCGCGGTTTTTATTTCTTTTTTTGAGGTTATGTTGCAATAATTCCGACTTGTGATACAAGAATGTTTTGTAGAGAATTTCATAACGAAGAGATTGGTATTTTTTTTGGTTTCTGTACGATAAATAGAACCGGAGATGTTCACAAAAAACCAAACAAGAAATCGTAAAAAACGCTTTTTTTTTTAAACGTAAAAAAAAAACCTTCCGTACCTCGCACGATGTGGAAAATGCAGGGATCCTTTAATCTCATTGCCTTTGACCGATTTCTGCACAAAAATTGCTCCTTGGGAACAGTTCCCTCTTTTTTTAAATTTCAGGTAATTTCCCTCCACTATAAGGTCGCGCATAAATCATAAATATTTTCGAATCCTAAAAATGGAGAGTTTCGTTGGGATTGAATTAGCAGAGTTTTATCGTTATCGACATGACTCGTTTTGATTACTTTATTGAACATAACTCTTGTCATTTTTTTCCCAGATTGTTCGATCCTGCAATTCGCCAGAATAGTAGATATGTTTTGTCTGATTACAGGCATCATACTGTCGTCAAATTTCCTGACATTTCCCGTGCATTATGTACACCCATATCAATACACGGACATGGCAGCAACCGTGTATACCGTCTATCGTATCTTGTCGTGGGTTATCTGTTGGTTGGAACAATGTCCATTCTTCCCAGTTTTGTTTATTTCGTCCGTTTTCTATTCGTAGGCTTCGATGGATATCCATAAAATTGCAGATTTTTTATAATATCATTTTAGGAATCAAATTGTGTAATGAACACATATATATAAACCACTTCTGTTCTGGAACGACGACCAGAACAGCCCAATGTGGCCTAGTCTTAATTGGTAAAAGCCAGATTTTGTGAACCCATATATTTGTTTTTTTTGTCCACGTTTCGAAGCCTGCACTCGTATGTCCGTCAGAGTTTAAACATTCTGTGAAAAAGACGTCAAAATAGAGAACGATGTCCGAAATAAGATAGCACATCAGCGAAATAAAGGCGCCTATAACGGCATTATCAAGCCATTCGTTTGGAAGAAGCGTTTGAAAACTTAGTGAGTTAACAGTGATCCCATAAACGGATTTTTTAAAATTGATCGAAATACTTGGGTAGTTTTCTGAAATAGGTACAAAAATATTTGGTACGTCGTTCGATAAGTCGACAGAAATTTGTTACGTACAGTTCATGTCTGGATCTTTTTTCGAATCTGTGTAATTGGTTTCAATATCACATGTCTGATCCAGGCCCATTTCTAGTTTTAATGTTGATATATTATTCACATCTTCACTTAATTCTATTTCGTTTCCGTCGTACCATTTGACAAATTTGTTCTGTTAAAGAATCTTATTTTTCGTTTGTCTTGAGACATTTCTCATCCATTTCTCTTGAGGAGACGACTCGTTGTTATCATCATCAGCATACTGTACCGTAAACATTTTCTTTAACGCCCGACTTGTTCTCAACTGAAACGTGCGCTCTCGTAATGTTTGGAGAGTGATTTCCTCTTTAATTTCAAAATGTCTTATTAAAGGAATTTTTTTCGATGATTCAGTACATACTCTTTTTCAATTTTCTAGTAATTCTCCACGGTAGCATTGCTATCGCGGAGAATACCAAATTTTTTAATTACGATTGCGGACCAGAGAGGAAAATATGGTAAAAGGAATTCAAATAAATATGTCATAAATTTTGGTGCAAAAAAAATATTTTCATTGTTTGAAAACCCTCCTTTCTCTATGATGGTATTCTTTACCATTGAAAAGTAGTTATAATAAGGCGAATCTTGTTTCATGTTTTTGTGTATCTCTGCCCATTTTTCAATTGCTGTGCTTCCGAATTTTCCCTTGCGAACACATAAATATTTGATTTTTTCTCTCCGATAGTTTCGAATCTCTTTCTTTCGATATTTGTGTAGATGTGCGTGTGTGTTTGTGTTTGTGTTTGTGTGTAAAGTTATTTTATATCAACGCATTTTTACAATGCACACCCACAGTGATTAATATAAACTGAAAGAATTATAAATTGGAATATCAATAGACTTATAGAGCGTTTCGCAACAAATATATATTTTTAAGATATTTTGCTTACTGTCTTTTATTTTTATAATTGAGTGACATAAAGAATATTAAAACATTTATTATTTACACCTGAACATATAATTAATTTCTTACCTGCATGTATGATTCTATTGGCTGGAGCTATTGAAAGGGGAGGCACAGAACCGGCAATACTGTAGAGAGTTTGTCTACTACCAAATTTATTTCCACTACAATGATAAGGCGTGGTCACGATTGCATTATCATCGTTGCCGCTAGCTATAACGGATATTTCATCAAGTTCGTGGCCGCTATCATAATGGAAAAGCCTTGTAGCACTTGTACTTGGCCTACCATCACAGGTACCCATATCTGCTCGCATAGTGTCATTTCTTTCTATGCTCTTGTTATTTGTATCTCCACTCCGGCCACGAAGCGACTGTACTAGTCGCCTAGCGCCGGATGACATTCCTTGAAGGTAATCCAGCCTTATAAACTTTTCTTACATTAGAAGTGAGTTGTTTTTGGTAATCAAGTTAGTCTCTTCGTTTATTATATTTGCTAATTTGTAATAACAAATTGTTTTATTTTAGAAGAAGTGAGTATAACTTAAAATAGTTTTCAAAACATATAAACATAACGAGGATAATAACTTCAACTTAAGTATGCAAATAGTAAATTGTTATTGTACACTGAAATAATTTGACTGATTTCATAACCGTCGACGTATTCTCGGTCTCATATTATAGTCTCATATCTCAATTAATGAATTTGTCAGTTAACATGAATATATTTTGTTATTTTGTGCACATCATTTCCGTTTAGAAACGTAACATGATTACGTCAAAAATAGAATTTCCTGTTACCGTTGTTCCTACAAAGATAATATAAAATTCAGTATTTTTACCCTTACATTTTGCTAATTCATAGCTTGCAGCGATTTTTTTTTAAAGAAGTGTACTCTTGCCATTGGTGGCAGTATTTCTTTTTGGCAAGCATTTACTCGTATATCCTATTCTCTTTCATAAATAACATTTAATAATTATTTAATAATTACTGTATGAAAATAAAGTTTTCACTTCTGAGAGAGTAAGACAATAATTCATTCATTAACGATAGTAAAGGAATGTAAACGAAATTTTCAATTATATCAATATAAGTACGACAGTTAGAATAGACATGTATACATTATATGGATTTACGATCATATCTCTAAACAAAGACAATATTCATAGTTAATTAAAATTCGTATTGTAACGGAGATCTCGAGCCCACACCAGGAGCGACGAAATCTCCCTTAACACGGCCATCCTCGGGCCCGAATTACTATATATTTTTGTGTACATATGTTAATACTTTGTATGTTTCAGGGGCTAGGCGCCGTGTATCGGCATGGGGCTGGCCAATTAGAAACAGACAAAGGGAGAGGTAAGAGAGAGAGAGAGAGAGAGAGAGAGAGAGAGAGAGAGAGAGAACGCGAGACAAGGAACCGCGGATCCGCGAAACGCGAAACGCGTGGGGGGAACCGCAAAAATTGACAGATTGCTCCTTGCTACCGCGACGGCACGACGCGTGCTAACGAACGTTTTTCGTGGCGGAATAGAAACCTAGCGCGCGTGTTCCAGTGCCAATTTTGTATCCTGTTAGGTGTTGGCGGCAAAAAGTAAGTACCGGCTTCAGTTGCCCGCTTCAGCGGCAACGTTTTATCTCGCGCCCTCTACCTCTCCTACCTCTCTCTCGGTCCAGGGCGGAGATCCCAGGCGAGGGATCCGCCGAAGCCGGAAATCCCAGCGAGGGATCCGGCAAGCGCCGTTTTGCGCGTAACGCCTTAAGCACCACGTTATTTTTCTGGGACCCGTTGCCCCGAACTTATAGTTCCTTTTCTTTGTATTTAATGTACTTTTTTTTATTTTAGTTGAATAAACGCGTATTTTGTTATTTGTTTAACTACGCCGTTTCATTTATATTCTATCCGTAACGCTTTATCTTCAACTCGTAACGACCGTCCCGTGTTCTCCGCTATAGAACCAGTCGGTGGATGATTTTTCGCCGTGGGTCGCGTCCGATCCAGGACGTCGCGTTTGAATCGGGCCAGACAGATCGGGAATCTGTCCCGGAGTCTGTACCACAGGCCCGGAGTTCAAATCGTGTTTTGGCGACCCGAAAATAAATCGTTACATGGCGCCCAGCAAAAACTAAGTTTTTTGTGGGTCTATTAGGGAAATTAATCGTTTCATAACGCCCACGGAAAATCAGAGGGAAACGTGCAGAAACGTAGCGGCAATTTTAAATCAAGCACCTTAAAAGTGCAAAATTTGCAGTTGCCAATAACTTTGCGCAAAGAAAGCGACGGTATTATTTTCAATTTTAAAATTGGAATTAAAATAATACAATTCTCGGAAAGTGACGAGAAAGAAGTCAATTTCCGAGAATGTAAACAATTGCCTGGATACCAGTAGGTATTGTCTGTATATTTCTGTCACGATCAAAATTAACAAATAAATTTTGAAAATATAAATTAAAATATTAATTTAATAATTTTGCTCTCTAACAGCTGAGCTATTCCTCCCCATGCTCCTCTGAACCGTTAATCTCCACTTAACCACACACACTCAAGCCTTCTAACCTCTTCTATACGTGTTTAAAGTCAAATCTTTCAATAATGTTAAATTATTTTTTCTGCAAATGAACCGAAAACATTCAATTAATTAAAATTCGTATATATATATGACTATTACAGTTCGTAAATATAGTAATGCAGATACCTTCTGGATTGAATCCTGAAGTATTTTCAGCCCACCTGTCGAAATCAATTACGATTTCCGTATAACCAGGCTATATTTAATATTTATTTTTTTTAAATTAATTTAAAAATATAATTTGATGGTAAATAAATTATAGACAAAATATGAAAAAGCTGAATATGCGTAGAAAACCGAAAAAAAAAACAGGGAACTCAGAAGAACATGTTTTTTAGAGGAACCGGGGTACGATCCCGGGGCCTTTCGATTGCCGGTCGAATGCTCTACCAGCTGAGCTATTCCTCTCCATGCTCTTCTGAACCGTTACTCTCCACTTAACCACACACACTCAAGCCTTCTAACTTCTTCTATATGTGTTTAAAGTCAAATCTTTCAATAATGTTAAATTATTTTATATATATATATATATATATATATATATATATATATATATACACGAATTTTAATTAATTTAATGTTTTCGGTTCATTTGCAGAAAAAATAATTTAACAATATTCATAGTAATTAAAGTATTGCTCCTTTAAACTGCAGTATCCAAAAATCATAATTTCCGTACAAAAATAAATTGAATAATCATAATTTTGAAATTTCGGTACGTCTCTCTAGAATTATGTAGGATGAGTTTGACGTACGTACGGGTACGATTTGATGACGGTTCGAACATTTTGTACACTCCTGTACAGAAACATACACAGATGTACGCAAACGTACGCGAACGCACGCGAAAGTACACAAAATTACAGTAGAACTTTACTTTATTGTTCTGCACTTTCTTAGTGCCTTCATATTATTAGCGAGATTTTCTTCACGTATTTAGCGCAGGAAAGGTTAGTTCTTCTTCGCTCTTTCGTAATTCCATTGTCGTGCCTATTGTGTCTGCTGGAAGGTGCGGAAGAAACGATGCGCATTTGTCGGACAACAATGTGAAAGTCTCTGACCAAAATAAATGAATTTTTTGTTAAATCTTCGTCGCAAAATTTGGAACAAGCGTTTACATATAAAAAAAAAAATTAATAAAAAGTAGCGTACACGTGTTGAAGAATTGCAAAGCCATAAAAAAAAGTTCCTGATTAGCATATCAGGCCATATTATCTAGACGTTTTTCGAGTCGCTGAATCTAAATTCGAGGCCTAATTAACCTCATCACATCAGGATTTTGACATAACCTCAAAAAACCACCTTGTGGCGCCTTGGTCACTCGTCGCGACATTCCGTTTACAATGTGTCCAATACGTGATGCTTTGGCCGTACGAACGCTACGTTCTGATTGGCATTCATAGGACTGCGTCTCGGCGATCACGACCTCATGTCATTACAATCGAGACGATGAGTTTTCCATCCCGTCTTAGCATGTCATGACGCTAGGCTATGATCACCGAGACGCAGCCCTATGAACGCCAATCATAACATTCTGTCTTGCTTTACAAAGCAAAAGGCCTTAAAGCCTCCAATCGCAACCCTGCTAATACAGATTCTAGTACGTTCTGAAGGCGTACGTTCAGAAAATGCTTATCGAAAAGAAGCGCGCTTCTGTTTTCGCGCAATAACCCATAGTTCGAATTTGACTGTCATAAATATCGAGCGGTTTGCATACCTGATATTCGATTTTTAAAACGCGAATAAAAGTATTTAAAAAACGTTCGACGTAATGAAAATGAGAGAAAAGTAAGAGCATTCCAAAATTTAATAACTATAAAAAAGAAATAAAGAAATTCAGTCACGAAAAAGAACCTAAATTTAAAAAACTAAAATTAAAAAAAAAAACTAAATTTAAAACTGTTGCAGTAATATTTTTTAAAATAAATTGATAAAGAGAGAACATAGGTAACTTACATTCATTCGAAATGTTGCAAATTCGCTACAAATTCGCTACAAATTTTTTATTATTTCCTTTTTAATGACTTTAACCTATTAACGTCAAGTAGGACACTTTTTTCGCTTCAATTTCACTAAAGAATTTCATATGAAAATCCAACTTCAAATAAATTGAAAGGTACATGTCTTACTATTTTCGAGGTCGCTCTTTCCAGTGCTGTCGTCAAAATTAAGCTATCTTAATTAGAAAATTAAATATGTCGATTTAAATGTCAAAATAACGCGAAAAGTCGAGTGTTCTTTTTTCTAAAACATTTTTTTCTCATCGAAAGAATATTTGTCGTCAGAAAATTTCTTCATTAAACGTGGACCCAATAGTTACAGAATCAAGATAAATTTTTTATATATTTAAAAACTAACATGGTGATCACAAAATAATATATTCTTAAAACATAACATATTCATAAAAAAAAATAATATGTTATTGCTCGTGAAAAAAAAATATTTATTTCAATGTTTGAATGCGCGAAAAATGTCGAATTCGAAAGAGTGCTTATTTTACTTAAACAATGAGAATAAAAAAGGTAAAAGTTATTATAACACAAAAATATTGTTAAAAATACTTTTTATTATTATAATATAATGCATATATGACATATTATTAAATATTTTCTTGGTAAATCTATTTTATTTCATTATATTTCGCCAGAACAATCGACGCATATGTACGCCCGACGTAGTTTTTTTGTCTTTGCCTTTTTGGCAAACCCCACATCGTTTCTGCTTCCCCAACTTTTGTCGTTCAACATGTTCGGCTCCAGGTGAAGAATCTTTATTTAAAATTGTCATGATACCTTGTTTTAAGTTACATCGGAGATTTAACAAAAGGAGCCGCTCTTCTAGCTGCGGTCGTACTAACGCTAAAGATAACTCTCTCAAACACTCGTGAGCAGTTATTTTTTGATTTTTCCCATCTCTTTAAATTTTACATTGCATTAAAATGCGTGCATTAACAGCCGCTTGGTCCAGCATGCCATAGAAGATTCGCATCGGCCAACGATTTGTCTTTCTGGAAACTGTGAACGCGTGGCAAAGCATGTCGAAACAATCTCTTCCACCTTTAGTCGCATTGTAATGCTTAATAATTTCAGGTTTTCCATTTTCAATGTTCGTTGAGTGAGAATAAGTAGAAGCTAGTAGCACAATTTTATATTTCTTCTGCGTGTACGACAAAAGAGTTATTCCTTTAGAAGAGAAACAAAATTTGGTACCTGGCGGATCTGGGTCGGAAACTTTCATCTCTGCGGGAATTTCGCGTTTATTTTTACGAATTGTTCCTGTCACTGTGATATTGTATGGCGCATTTTTCATATGCTCGAGAAGCGGAATTGAGGTGAACCAGTTATCTGCTGTTACAGTCCTATTCGTGTCGTATATAGGAGTCGTAACTTCGCGAAAAAAATATTCTGAGATTGACTCAGTTTTATCCTCAAGATTCATTTTCCCCAAATACGGTATTCCATGTATTAAGTAACTTGTTTCAGCATCGTTTAATGTTATGATCTTGAGACCGTATTTATCCGGTTTCGACTTAATATACATACGAAAACTGCACCGACCTCGAAATCCCAGCAACTGTTCATCAACCCTGCAAAACTTTGAAGGCTCATAATTATCTTTACAATTACGGATAAAAATATCCCAGATTTCTCGTATGGGAGAAAATTTGTCACTTGGATTTCGCTTCGATTTGTCATCAAATCGTAAGCAAGTACACAGAAACATGAATCTTGCTTTGGTCATAACACATTTATAAAACGATATTCCGTTTTCGTTGCTCCACAAATGATGATAATAAACATTCGATGATTTCTACATACCACTATAATATAATATTCCAATAAGAGCTTTGAGCTCAGATTCATCAGTGCGACCATGATAAGTCTGTAAATCTTATCCATTAGCAATCATTTCTATACAAACAGTTTCAATTCGATCATTTGTGTGTTGTATAATAATGTTTATGATCTCTTTCGTAAACAATACATTCCAAAAGTCAGTTACAGTTTGTAAATTCGCCGCTGCACCTTTAGGTCCTACGTTATCATTTAAAAAATTATCACTAAGACGAACTGACCTTCTTTCCGGAACTTTTGTTTCCCACACGTAGCCATTGTTTCCTCTTAGCTTCGATATAGGTCTACCGCGTGCCCGTGATTGAAGCGTACGGGCATCAGATGTTGCATCATCTACCTCCATGTCTGTCTCTGAATCACCACATGCTTCATATTCAGAATATTCTTCTTCTTCAGAGACATTATCAACTTCATCATCTGACGCTTCTCCATCTATAGCCGCAGGGTTAGGTTCCTCTAAAAGTATATCCCGAACACGCCGTGGACGTAGGTTATGTGCCATCTATATATAGCGCATAAAGTAGAACCGAAAAATTTTCAGACTTTAAATTAAATACTTACGTTTTGAATACTTCTTTTCAGAAAGTAGAGGACCAAAAAAAAATTACTCTTTTTAATTTGCAAAATTACGCTTAGGTCACATGGGGTGAATTTCACCCACCGATTTCTGCCGACCTACTTTCGTCAAACGCCAGACTCACGCAAAAGGCGCTCGAGTCGCGCTAACTGTTCAAAGGTGTAGAGGGTACCTCGGACTAACAGTAGATGGCACCGCAAGGGTTATTTGCAGAGACTAAGATACAGTCTGAGGAGCTTAAAATTTGTCTTGGGTAAATTTCACCCATTGTGACCTAATAGGGTTAATAAAATGTTACCTTATGGACTATTAAATTTAAAACTTAATGACTTTCAGCTATACGGAATCTTCCATTTTCAGAGCGATTATAATAATTGAAAATTTTGATGACCTGGTCATACCTTTTAATGGCATTGAAAGCAATTCCCAGAGCCCGTTTCACTTTAGGAAGATTTAAATAATTTTTTGTTTAAACTTTCGGTTATGTACACTTGTTCTCATTGGGTTAATTAATTTTTAGAAGACAAAACTAATGCCATTTGAGACTAACTCAGTGGTTATCTTAAGCCATTTTCTACTCAGATAAGATTGAAGCCAAACAAATTTTCA
Organism: Trichopria drosophilae; assembly: GCA_030407085.1. Lineage (NCBI taxonomy): Eukaryota > Metazoa > Arthropoda > Insecta > Hymenoptera > Diapriidae > Trichopria > Trichopria drosophilae. Next base: position 54,870,054 of record CM059585.1, on the reverse strand, counting down.
CGGAATTTTGAAAAACCGGAATCGCCCACATTTGGTTGCGAATGTGTTAATCCATTATTTAAATAAATAAAAAAATGGCCAACACGGTTCAAACCTATTGGTTGACAAAAGGACCAAACAGGTCTTTTTATTTCCAGCCCAACGTTTCGACCACTCTTGGAGGTCCTCCTCAGGGGCATCTATTAATAGATACATAGAAAAAAAACCAACAAAATATAACACACGAAAAAAATATAAACAAAAATATAAATTAAGGACATTTTCACTCATTACAATAAAATAATCATAAAACAAACAACACGCACCTGACATGAGTAACTGTACGTCGTATACTAAATTTGTGACACAGATTACACTGACTTGTAAACATACACACACATACACACACACTCTTAGACTCGCAGTACAAACATAATACATAATTAAATGTGTCAATCCTATCTATACAAATTCGTTACTTTTTAAATTACAATGTTATTTACAAATCATTAATTAAAATATTATAACTGTTACTTAATTTTTCTGTGTCCGTTCTAAAATTTATGCTCAATAGATTGATTAAATTAGGACCTAGATTTTGTGTGCAACCAACTAAAGATACCTTTCCTATCAATGAGTTAATTAGCATCTTTGAAATTAACATGCATAAGATTCCAACAAATAAAATTGATCTTTTGAGAAGTAAACTTGTACATACTATGCAATGCACAAGAAACCTATTGCCTCTACATACACCTGAGTCTAATACTATTTCAGATCTACGGAAATTTATTAAAAATAAGGACCTATATTTAACCAAAGCAGATAAAGGCAATATTTCTGTCGTAATGAATAAAAAAGACTACATTGATAAGGTTGAACAACTATTAACTAATGATAACACTTATGAGAAAATAAACAAGGATTCAAATATAACAACTCAAAATAAAATTAATGCTATTTTAAATGACTTGTTAAAGAACAAATATATAGAAAAAGAAACTCTACGATTTTTGGTTTGTAATAATGGAAATACCCCAAGGTTATATGCCTTACCTAAGATCCATAAGACAGGTTACCCGATGAGACCAATTGTATCAGCATTGGGTAGCCCCATTTATAATATTGGAAAATTCTTGCATAATATTTTATACCAAACAATTTCACATAATAAAAATAGAACAAAAAACTCCTGGACTTTAGTTCAAGAAGTTCAAAACATAAATATACCAAAAAATCATTCCCTGCTATCATTGGATGTCGTAAGCCTTTTCACCAATGTACCACATGACCTAATCGTTAAGAGCCTTAAAAAACGAGAATTAGAGATACAACAATTTACAAAAATCCCGGTTAAGGAAATTATCAAAATAGTTTCATTGATTTTGGAATCTACGGTGTTTGTGTTCAATAAACAATTATACAAACAAAACAAAGGTACACCTATGGGTTCACCTTTGTCGCCTACACTAGCTGATTTAGTAATGATCGATTTAGAAGATGAAATTCTAAATCAATTAGAGAAGAAACCTGCACTCTACAAAAGATATGTGGCTGATATATTCATGATTTATCCAGAAAATGACATCAAATATCTTGTCAACATGTTCAATAATTACCATCCTAACCTTAAATTTACTTTTGAACTGGAAACAAACAACAGTTTACCGTTTTTGGATGTATGTTTTTTTAAAGAAGGGAACATATTGTTGACTAATTGGTATAGGAAACCGACTTGTTCGGGGAAATATATGAATTTCAATTCTCATCATCCTATACATATGAAACGTGGCATTATCTCAATGCTTGTTGACAGAGCTATTTTACTTTCCAATAAAAAATTCCATTTTAATAATTTAAGATATATTTACACTTTTTTACACAAGAATGGTTATGACTTTCAATTTATACAAGAAAATATTAACAATAGAATTAAAATTTTAAAAGATAGACAAAAAACACAGGAAATTAACACGGGACAAATTTTTGACTTCTCAAATTGTATAGTAATACCGTATATCAATAAATTCAACCAAAGGATTAAGAAGATATATGACACGTTTGACATTAAAATATACAATAAACGTTTCAACTCTTTGGAATCGTTGTTCAAAACAAAAATTGATGAGATAGATATATTAAAAAAATCGAATATAATTTACAAGATAAACTGCAGTGAATGTACAGCTACATATGTAGGGCAAACAAAAAGGTATTTTAAAAAAAGAATCTATGAACATACTAATAATTGGAAAAGAGAAATTGGTCATACAGCACTAACATCACATATGCTGAATACAGGACATAGTTTTAAGTTTGCTGAAGTGGAAATTTTGGAAACAGAACCACATTGGAAAAAACGTAACATTAAAGAAATGATCCATATTAAAAAACAAAAATCGAGGATAAATTTTAGAACGGACACAGAAAAATTAAGTAACAGTTATAATATTTTAATTAATGATTTGTAAATAACATTGTAATTTAAAAAGTAACGAATTTGTATAGATAGGATTGACACATTTAATTATGTATTATGTTTGTACTGCGAGTCTAAGAGTGTGTGTGTATGTGTGTGTATGTTTACAAGTCAGTGTAATCTGTGTCACAAATTTAGTATACGACGTACAGTTACTCATGTCAGGTGCGTGTTGTTTGTTTTATGATTATTTTATTGTAATGAGTGAAAATGTCCTTAATTTATATTTTTGTTTATATTTTTTTCGTGTGTTATATTTTGTTGGTTTTTTTTCTATGTATCTATTAATAGATGCCACTGAGGAGGACCTCCAAGAGTGGTCGAAACGTTGGGCTGGAAATAAAAAGACCTGTTTGGTCCTTTTGTCAACCAATAGGTTTGAACCGTGTTGGCCATTTTTTTATTTATTTAATTAATATTACGGTTCCTGGACTACAATTACAACACGTTAATCCATTATTTTTATGATATTAATACTTTTTAGATAATATTTATTCCCATAAAAGTAAAATACATATTCTGTTGGGAAGGAGTTACAAATTGGCAGGACGGAAAAGCGGCATATCTGTAAAAATATAAAAATACAAAAATGTAAGCGTGAGGTGAGCAGGTTTATAAGCTAAGGTACATAGCCAAAAGAAACATACGCTACATACGGGAAACATACAGTCTAGGGGTTCAGTAACAACGCTCTCCGTTTAAAGCAGTTTTTGACATAAAAATACAGCATTTTCGATGCCTCTAAATCCTGCGTAGCGATTAAGAAAGATAGCAAGTTGGAGGTCGAACATATCCGCTGTTTAAGGTTGTCAGATAAAAAATCACGGCACACCTTAGTCTGGACAGTCACTTAAAAAGTGGTAAAGAGAGTCAGAGGCATCGAAATTACAAAGGGGACAGCTGGCAGTCGGGTCAAAGCTGTAATGGACGCGGTAGAGGGTAAAAATATATGAATAGCGAGTGGCCGTTCTCAATTGCATTGTAACACGCACATAAGATATTGGACATCGGTTTGGATAATCATTAACAAAGCAGTCAGCGAACACTCTAAATATCGGAAATTGGATGGACGCAGAAATATCATAACGCTGGACATCGTTCGTACGCTGTTGATGCGCAAAATGATGGCAGATTTGCTCTAGGTTAGCTTCCCAAATGTCCGCTGACAAGTTGGTCCACAGATCGGCATGCAGTGGAGAGCACAGAACGCCCCTTAGTTGCGAAACCCAGTAAGCATCCGGGTTGTTTGGCCCTTGGCTTAATTCGGCAAGACGTAAAAAACCCATATGCGGTAAACTGAAAGGGGGTGGCTTCAGAAAACGTACAACTAGTGACATCGCACGTTTATTGATCTCTACCGAAATTGGATATAGCCCAAGTTCTAGGCGTACAAGGTAGGCAGGTGTTTTCCTAGGCAAACAGTAAAGGCGTTTAAAAAACTCGACTTGAATTGCTTTGAATCGGTCGAAATATTGTAAGGCCCAGCATGAGGCAGCGTAGAGCAACACGGACACGATCGTAGCTTGGTAAAGCTTAAGAGCACCGGACCACGCGTCCGCCTTTGCCGAGGCTGTTATGGCAAGGGCAGAGGCAGTCGCTTGCCGCGTTCTCACTATTGCGTCGGGCCGCTTTGAGACCCTTTGTTGATCATGAGACTAAAATGCCCAGATAGCGGTAAGTTGGAACAATTTCCACCGTCCTGTCTGCAAAATAGAATTGACTCGCGTTTGCTTCAAGACGACCATCTTTCCGGAAGATAACTATCTCAGTTTTTTTGATATTCACCATTAGGCCATTTAAATTACAGTAGTCGTCAAGAATTCGGAGCTTAACTCTAAGGTCGGCAGGTGAATAGGCAAATATCGTCATATCATCAGCAAAGAGCAACAGCAAAAGATCAAAGAGACGCGTATAGTCAATGCCTCTCACACCACGGTCCCGAAAGAATGAGAGAATATCGGCTAAAAATAAAATAAAAAGAAGCGGTCTTAAAATTTCGCCCTGGAGAACGCCCGCCGTCACCCTGAACGAGTCTGAAGGTGATTCATCGCTGTTAGTCATGACTGAGGCTTTGCCATACATTGCTTTCAGTAAACGGATAAGTTTGGCGCTTAAGCCGTAAGCGTACAATTTCTGCCACAGGAGATCGTGGGGGACGGAATCAAATGCGCGCCTGAAATCAACGAACAGAGCGTAACATTTCCCAGCTCGGTGTCTGAGGGAGTATCTGCGCAGCTGCTATTAAGGTGAAAATGTTATCAACCGTCGAACGGCCATCCTAAAGCCCGATTGCTCGTTTGGCAGAATATTAATGCGATTTGCCCATATTCCATCCTTACCAAGATAATCTGAGACAGAAGTTTCGCTAGCGCATTAGTTATAGCTATCGCTCTGAAATTCTCAGGATTCGCCGGATCACCTTTTTTGAAGAGCATGAAGAGACTGGCGCTCATCCAATCCTCGGGTATTTGTTCATACGTAAAGAAATAATTTAAAACATCAAGGGTGATCCGACGCCATTCCCCCTCCAAGAGCTTTAGGAGCTCCGCAGGAAGACCGTCAGGACCAATTGCCTTACCTGATTTCAGTCTCCCCATGCTGTCCAAAAATTTTTGGTTCCGCAAATGGAATGTCTAAAAAATGGTCATAAGTGCCAAAATAGGTAGTCATTAGCGACAACTTAGACGGGAAAAGGAGTGCCAGATGCGCGTTCCAGGATGCGGTAGAAACTGTGTGGGATCGAGAGGGGGGGCCCCTCCTAAGCCTGCGGATCGTAGCCCAGAAAGCACTGGCATCCCTAACTCCGGCAAAGCTACCCGCAACTTTGTCAGCATATTGCTTTTTAGACAGCCGCATAGTTTTACAATAGATTTGTTTCGCCGCTAAATATATTGACTCGGACTGTGGGGAAACATTGCGTCGTAGGACAGTTAAGGCCCGATTCAAGGTTTTCCGCGCTTGTCTGCAGTTCGCATCAAACCAAGGCTTTTTCGGACAGGACAACTGGGAACTTTTATGTAAGTCGCGTAAAAGACCTGCGCTCACGGCTGAGTTAATCAGGCTAGTAGTGAAGGAAGGAAGGATCGCATCGACTGGAATATTTTCTTTAATTTCGAAGCGAGGAGAAGACTTATTTAGAAGCTCTTGGAATTTGCTACTAGTTGCAGGCGTATTAAGAATCCTTCTTCCTCCACTATAACGAGACTCAGTTGGCGGCGCTTCCTGTTCCGTGAGTGACGAACGAAATTTAAATAAAACAGAAAGATGGTCAGAGACGCCTGGTTCGGTACCGATTTCAAGGTCTTGAACATATTGTAGGGAATTGCCAGAGATCCAGACAAGGTCAACTGTACTACGGCCGCGCTCGCTTAAACAGGTAAAACCGGCCGGAAAATCAGCACTTGTGCGACCATTCAGCAGAATCAGATTATTATCCCGCATAAAGTTATAAAGTAATATACCTCTCTGGTTTGTTCTTGAATCGGACGAACGCCGATCACAATGGAGAAACGTGCTGGCAAACAATTCGGAAAAATTGCAGTCGAGGTCCAGGGAGCCCACCCAGGAGCTAAAGTCACCGCCAAGTACAAAAATAGCTTGTGGATAAAGTGAGAGGAACTTGTCAATGCTGGCTTGTAAGGTGTCTAGTAACGGAATAAGTATGTTATCTGGAGAAAAGTAAAAAGAGCCTAAAATTAAGTGGCACGGAAACGTTTTAATAACTGAGAAGATCCAATTGGCGGTGACCTCAAGAACCTCGGGGGAACCCGACCTTATTTTAGCAGGTTGAATTGTGCCCTTAGTTTGCTCCGTTGAAAGTTCGGGCGACCGCAGACGCTTGGAATATTACAGTTCGTAGTAGCGTGTAATGGGAGTTTGGGCAGGGCTACTAAGCTGCCGCCATCGGAGAGCAGTCGATGGCCGATCCGGCACAGGAGTAGTGGGTTGAGGCGGGGCGGAAAGCTCGTCCCTAGTGCGAATCGCTGCGGCAGTAGGCGTCGACTCTAGGCTGGATGGTGAGGGAGTCCCCTCTTCGAACATGAGAGGCTCCCGGAACGTGCTGCCTCTGGAGGAGACCGGGCGGACTAGCAGCCAGCGGAGTATCAGTGGACGTGGCGGCGGAAACCAGGACACTAGATGCGCGCTGAAAATTGCGCAACAGACCCAGAATAATGTCACAAACACGTGGCACGTTAAAACTTGCAGGTTAAACACGCATTTCAAACTTATGGCTCAGAAGATAAAAACGTTCAAAAGGCATACACGTCGACACACTCAAAGTTGCCAAAAGAACAACAACTCTCAAAACCGGCGTGGCGCAAAAAAACCTGGTTTTTCCCAAAATATAATGACATTTACAGGTCGTATAGTAAGAGCACTAGGATTCGGATAGTGACAGTTTCGCTGCCGGAAACGAACTCCCAAAAACATATTTGTTTGCCTTAATTATTATAGCTACATTTTAATAAGGTTATTCAACCGAGAGAAAATGTGTGCTATCGAGATTCAAGTAAAACTCTTCAACAGTGACTGGATTCAGTATAGCAGGAAATCACGACACAAATTATTGGGCGTATTACGAATTTAACTCGAAAACATATTAATATTTTTGAATGCCAAGGCAATTATCCCTTTTCCCCTAAACATCTTTTGGAAGGTTCAAATTAATTTAATTCTTCGCGGCATAGTGGCATCACCTGGACAAAGGACAAAGGACAGGAAATTTTCCCCCGCGTTAATGACGAATATGTCTATTTGCGGGTCGGCTCTCGGGTGGAGAGGTACAGGACAGAGACAGACAGTACAAGACAGAAACTATAGGCACACACAACACCCACCCAGAGCCAGTCCCCCCTACCCCAATATCGGTACCACCAGCAGATTCGGCGGTGTGTGCCTTAGCGAGTACGACGCGGGGCTTATCCCATCTTTATCCGAGATAACACCCACGACGTACCGACCGCGGATAAGAGGCTGACGGTACCGATAACTGCCGACGGGGGTCGGCAGCGGTCCCAAATTCGTACCTTCGCGCCGCAAGGTTTCCCGGTTATTCCACACTGGACATAAGCAGAGAAAATTGCACGGACGGGGATTCGAACTCGGGACCTTCGCGACGTTCAGTTCGTGCGGACTAAGATTGACGCCTTAGCCCGCACGACCATCACGCCGACTTGCATAGTGGCATCACCTACTGCCACCTATTTCTAAACAATTCCTTGAAAATTCAATGTAGCTGTGATTCGATTTTTCCGATCGTTTTTGTAATTTTACAAAATGAATGTTCATGTGCTATATTTTTAAAATCATTGTCAATTTATTGATAATCAATAAACAAATTTTAAAAAATAGCCTGTTTAAAATACAAAAATTCATTATTGACGAAACTTTTCGACATAACATTACAAAAATTGGAATACATTGGTTTTGGGGGCTGCTGATTACGAATCTGACTTCAGATTTTAAAAATTCGAAATAGCAGATTGAAGGTGCATGATTGAAATATTAAAAGGTATTTTATCGAGGCAATCTGGAATCCGCCATTTTGAATTTCCGAATTTTGAGCTCAGATTCCTAATCAGCGACCTCAAAAACCCACGAGTCACAAATTTTAGCTATTTTCCGTGTACTGAAAAATGTATGTCGCAAAGAGTTTATGAATTTCGAGAACTCGGAATCGTGCTAATTTGATGTGAATGTTTAAGCACTTTTTTTATCATTTTAATAACTGTCAATCCCTCCAAGGCTTTTTTCTTCTTCCTTTTCGCCGTAAATATGATTTAAATAAAGATTCAAAGTAAACCAAATAATGTAACCTCCACAACGCCGGGCCGTAGCTCTCTTTGTTGTTTGTCCTAAATTTAAGGGCCGCGGCACTTTTAGTTAAAGTTGCGGTCCTGAGGCTTTCGGGTGGGACCGAGCGTCGGTCTTGCTCGTCATCCATTGTATTGCACATGCCTGATTCCAGAGAGAGGGCATGACGTCTCGGCATCGAGGGAGGGACTCGGAATCGACCTGTTGGAGGAAAATCTAGAGACGAGAAGTTCACGTCTAGCGCCTCGTTGAGAGATGCCTAGCCTGAACCCTCTTCTTAGAAGTCTCGCCCAAGATTCCCGCTGATGGATCCTGGCAAGGCTTCTCCAGGTTCTTGTACTAGGTCTCCTCGCTGAGAGGGACGTGGGCGATCCCGCCGTTGAATTTATAATATATTCTAAGTCTTGATTGATATTGATTACTTTATATTTTTTTTTTAAGTTAGGCAGTAATACTGTTCCAGACCCCGCTGAGGGCGACGACAATACGAAGAGTAATTATTTTTGGGGTAGCACGACCGCTGAGGCAATCCCGTCGTACCAATTCTCAATTATAAAGGGAAATTCTAACAGAATTCTCAATCTCCGTCTTTATGGTCCGCGTTTGTTTTGATGCTGCAAATCCGGACATGCCCATGTTTCATAATAATAAAATATAATTAATTTTCAGGTTCCACGTATGGAAACTCTCGCGAAACGTAAATTTAGAAGATGTGCGTGCGTACGTGCGTGCGTGCGTGCGTGCGTGCGCGCGTGTGTGTGTGTGTGTGTGTGTGCTCGCTAGCTTAGCCCCGAGTGCCCGGCTCGGCAAGGGAGAGGACGGTATTCTCTGGCGCAGACGAACTACTACGCGACCACGGCCGACGAGGACTCGACAGGGATTTTTCGCTCGCGGTGCCTGGCGACGAACTCTACCAGGACTTTCTAATTACGGTGCCCTGCGACGAACTCGACAGGTACTTTACGCACGTGGTGCCTGGCGACAAACTCTACCAAGACTTCCTAAAGACGGGGTGCCAGCCGACGAAGTCGACAAGGACTTTCCGAAGCGCGCTGCCTTCCTATGGACTCGGTCGGGACTTTCGCACGCGGTCGCGGCGCCCTGCCACGAACCCGTCGAGGAAACGTACTGCTTCAAAACCTTATTTCCTTATTTCCTTATTTCAAAAAGTATTTTTGAAGTGAATCAAAATGTCCACTTTATAAAGAATTTTCTGCACAACTTATACGCATTTCACAGAAATCGTTATAAATAATGACTATTTAAACAATGATTTCGTAGCGAATTGTTTCAAAACGATATGGCCCTAGTTTCAAACAGTATTATTGAAGTGTATGCAAAATGTCCACTTTACAAAGAATTTTCTGCGCAAGTTATACGCATTTCACAGAAATCGTTATAAACAATGACTCCGCCGCGAATTGCTTCAAAACGATATTTTCCTTATTTCAAAATGTATTTTTGAAGAGATAGGATAATTTTCACTTTATAAAGAACTTTCTGCGCAAGTTATACGCATTTTACAGAAATCGTTATAAACAATGATTATTTAAACAATGGATCCATCGCGAATTGTTTCAAAACAATACGGTCCTAGTTTCAAACAGTATTATTGAAGTGTATGTAAAATTTTCACTTTACAAAGAATCTTCAGCGCAAGTTATACCCCTTTCACAGAAATCGTTATAAATAATGATTATTTAAACAATGTTTCCGTCGTGAATTGTTCCAAACGATATTTTCCTTATTGCAATATGAATTTTTGTAGTGTATGCAAAATGTCCACTTTATAAAGAATTTTCTGCACAACTTGTACGCATTTCACAGAAATCGTTATAAATAATGACTATTTAAACAATGATTTCGTCGAGAATTGTTTCAAAACGATATGGTCCTAGTTTCAAACAGTATTATTGAAGTGTATGCAAGATTTTCATTTTACAATGAATTTTCAGCGCAAGTTATACGCCTTTCACAGAAATCGTTGTAAATAATGATTATTTAAACAATGTTTCCGTCGTGAATTGTTCCAAACGATATTTTCCTGATTTCAATATGAATTTTTGCAGTGTATGGAAATTTTTCACTTTATAAAGAATATTCTGCACAACTTATCAGAAATCGTTATAAACAATGATAATTTAAACAATGATTCCGTCGCGAATTGTTTCAAAACGATATGGTCCTAGTTTCAAACAGTATTATTGAAGTGTATGCAAAATTTTCATTTTACTAAGAATTGTCTGCGCAAGTTATACGCATTTAACAGAAATCGTTATAAACAGCGACTGCGCCGCGAATTGCTGCAAAACGATAATTTACTCATTTCAAACAATATTTTTGTAGGGTTATGCAAAATTTTAACATTATAATGTTTTTTCTGCACAAACTACATTCATTTCACAAAAATCGTTATAAATAATGATTCCGCCGCGAATTGCTTCAAAACGATATTTTCCTTATTTCAATAAGAAGAGAATAACTCGACCTAAATGCCATTTAGTTGGCGGATAATTTTCGTGACGCAGGAGAACCATTTGACCTACGCGAATTGGCTCAGTTCTGAGTCGCCATTTGGTTCGTTGTTGGAGGGAGGTCACGTAATCTAAACTCCATCGCTCCCAGAATGTTTCTAACAATTGCTGATACATTTGCCAGCAAGACAAACGATTGATATTCAATTTCAGAAGCGATGGTTCAGGTGTCGCCGTAAGCTCACCTCCAACAAGGAAGTGCCCTGGAGTAAGAGCCGTAAGATCGTCGGGATCATCGCGAAGGTTTCCGAGTGGTCGAGAATTAAGGCACGCCTCGATCTGGCATAGTAGAGTTGAAAACTCCTCAATGGTGGGAGTATGGTTGGCAACGATGCGTCTTAGATGGTGCTTGACGCTGCGAATGCCAGCCTCCCAGAGGCCGCAAAAATGAGGTGCCGCAGGGGGGATACACTGCCAACTAACTCCACGCTTGGCTAAAAAATTCTGAAATGTTGGATCCTGGATCGCAGCGTCAAACGCCCGTCGTAGTTCGGAATCGGCACCCTGAAAGGTTGTGCCTCCATCACTATATACTACGTGAGGTCACCCACGTCGGGCGACAAATCGTTTAAAAGCTGCTAGGAATGCAGCTGTGGAATAATTTGAGACTAATTCGACATGTATTACGCGAACCGCCATGTATACGAACTGGCATACATAAGCCGAATGTGCATGTTTGCCCCGACCACGACTTTCACGAATCGAAAACGGTCCGGCATAATCCACGCCTCAATGAAGAAATGTTCTTTCAGGTTTAACAACCCGCGCGGGAGGAAGGTCACCCATTAGTTGCGTTGCAGTAGCTGCTCTCAACCGGGAACAAATCATACATTTAGCGATGACTGCCCAAGAAATCTGACGAGCATGAATTGTGCACACTTGCTGACGAAGAGTTCTCAGCGTCAGTTGCAGTCCTCCATGCAGGCAACGCGCATGTGCAAATTGTACGAAAAGACGAGTTACAGGGTGATCTTTTATAATGATTGGATGTTTAACGGTATAAGCCAAATTGGAACGCGTTAAACGTCCTCCGACGCATAGCAGTCCTTTGTCGTCCAATAGTGGATCGAGAGGAAGTAGGGGACTTCTTTTATTTAGAGGTAAATGGGCTGTTATTTGGCTCATTTCGCTGAAGAACTGTAGTCGCTGCAACTGGCCGAATGCATAAAGTTCTGCATTTCGGAATTCTTCAGCGTCGATACGTATACACGGCTTTCGTGGGCGAGTCGCCTGATTTGATGGCCGAAATTTGAACCATCGTAAAATGTATGCAAATACACGGACGAGTTTCGGCCATGCCGAGCAATGGGCGAGCATAACATCAAAAATAGAGTGGGTTTGAGCATGGTGAACGGGCTCTAAGATGATGTTTTCCTCAGGATCACGGCTTGCGGAGGGAATAAAGGGACGAGGCCACGATTCTGGAGCTTGTGATAACCACTGCGGGCCTTTCCACCATAGAGACAATAAGTCTAACTCTCTCGCTGTTACACCACGTGAGGCTAGATCCGCGGGATTTTCTGAGGTGGGGACATGACGCCACTCTGCATCCGGTAAAAGGGTTTGGATTTTCGAGACTCTATTCGCTACGAATACGTCTCGTTTTGACGGCTCACGACTCACCCAAGACAAGAACACCCAAGACAAGAACTATCGTGGCATCTGTCCAAGAATATTGACGAGAACACCCATATTCCGGAATATTGCATAGTACCCCCATCAGTTCTACGAGAAGCAGTGCACCACACAGTTCTAGATGAGGGATCGTCCTTGTTTTTACCGGAGCCACTCGAGTTTTGCTTGCAAGTATAGAAGTACTAATCGAGCCGTCCTGATGACTACACCGAATATATGTGACCGCCGCGTATGCTGACTTTGACGCATCAGAATACCCGTGAATAGTACTTTCACACTGCGGCTGCAGCATGATCCAACGAGAAATGGTTATGCCTGAGAGTGCAGGTAGATCGTCGTTTATTTCAACCCACTGACGAGCGAGCTGTTCTGAGAGAGGGTCATCCCATAAGAGGTCTGATCGCCAGAGGTCTTGCAAAAAGATTTTTGCTCTTATTACCACTGGCGATATCCATCCCAATGGATCAAACAAATGTGCAATGACTGACAATACCGTTCGTTTAGTAATGACTGTATGAGGAGGTAAATTCACTTGATAAGTGAAGGAATCTGATTGGGGCTTCCATAATAAGCCGAGCAATTTGACGCTTTGATCTGGTGAGTTAGATTGGCTCCAAGCCAGACCATGATCAGTATGATCGATATTGGCTAGAAGCGAAGTCGTGTTACTTCCCCATTTTCGCGGATGAAAATGACCTCGTGCTAAGAGATTGCATAACTCTTCACGCATGTGGTTTAGGGTAGATTCATCGCTGGCGCCAAAAAGACAGTCGTCAACGTACATGAACCTATGTAGTATTTGTTTTCCCAGAGGAAACAGATGACCATCATCGTGCGCTAATTGCTGGATAACTCTCAAAGCAATATATGGGCACATGCCGTGCCATAGGTGAGGGTCACTAACTTATATTCTTCTAGAGGAGCTTTGGGATCAGGCTTCCATAGAATGCGCTGGTAATTGCTATCTGCCGGATGTACTAATATTTGCCGGTACATGCGCGCGATATCCGCGCAATATACAAATTCATAAGCACGCCATTGAGATAAGATAGTGAAGAGTTCTGGCTGTAACTTGGGTCCGGTCATGAGATGAGAGTTGAGTGATGTAAAATTGCTCGTTAATGACGAGGCGTTGAACACCACTCTTAATTTGGTAGTTTGACTTTCCGGTTTTACCACGGGATGATGTGGGAGATAAACTATTTGAGTGTCTGTGGCATCGGGGATGTTTGCGAGTTTCATATGACCGAGAGTCTTATATTCGGAAATGAAGTCTGCATACTGATGTGACATATCCGGATTTCTAGACAATCTATTAGCGAGAGTGTTCATTTACCTGAGTGCTATATGGCGCGAGTGTCCAATAGCGACTGGAGGACCACTTTTGAACGGAAGGCGCACTACGTATTGGCCCGTTTCAGTGCGAGAATGAGTGGCTTGAAAGTGAGCCTCGCATCTTGCCTCTTCAGGTGAGAGCATTTTCGTGACAGGACATGTTTCAATCTCCCAAAAACGAGTTAGTGCATCATGTAAGGGATCGACGGTGCGACAATGATGCACGGGGGTAGAGGTTTCAGTCTCAATTACCGACGGGGTGCAGGGACCAGAAATGATCCAACCCAACACTGTATTCTGAGCTACGGGTTCGCAGGGCTGACCTCTAATTAAGCCATCGAGGAGCAAAGACCCATATAAGTCAGCGCCAATAATTACATGAACAGCTTAGTCCTCTTCTGGGTGGTCATCGGCAAGTGCCAAATCTGCTATGTGGTGCCAAAAACAACGACTATGAGTTATACGCGGCACGTAGGAAGTTAAGGATTTCGACACTAGAGCATTGGTATGAAATGTCGGACCGTTCCCGTGCTTCGGCTCGAGAGCAATCTCTGCAGCACAATCCGCGGTTCCAGCTGCAGTGCCTCCGATACCGACTAGCGGACTAGAAACTCTACCCGTACGCAGTTTCAAATATCTTACGAGATCGTAAGTCACAAAGGATCGCGTTGAACCTTGATCGAGGAGTGCCCTGACTTTGACCACTCGCTGAGACAAGAATCTCACTAAGACATGCGCCGTGGCCAGCAGCACGTGCTTGGGTGCCCGAGGCGCCGCCGCTATCACGTGAGACGAGACAGTTTCGGTATTAGCAGCATCCGAGGCTGGCAGCTGATGAGGCACAGAGATGAATGATGTGTTACTATGTGAAGACGGTAGAGAGACCACCGTCGGACGGTGCAGTAGTGTGTGGTGCTTACCTTTACAATGAGCACAGGTATATGTGCTGCTGCAATTCGTAATGCGATGCTTACTACCTAAACAATTTATACAAAGTTTCAAGTCTTTAACTCTATCCCCACGCGCATGTGGAGTCAGTGCTTTGAAAACATCACATTTATAAATCGCATGAGACTGATGACAGACTGGGCAACCTTGTGTTAATACTGCATGAACCGCAGTTTTAGAACTAGATTCAGAACGTTTCGCATTGGTATTAGTGACAGTTTTCGATTTCACGCACGCTTCTAAGCCTCGAATACGAGCTGCAAGGAATTTTTCGAGCTGAGAGAAATGCGGAAATTCGTTAGTTTCACCTAAATGCAATTCCCAGGCTTTTCGCGTTGAATCAGCAAGCCGATCTGTCACGAGCCAAACTAATATATCGCTTACGCCGTGGGCACCGGGTACCATTTCCGCCGTGGGGTTTAACACGTTCACGAACCGTTTCTCGTTTTCAAGGGCGGTAATAGCTTCGCACACTCGATTTCGTAATGTTTTCAACGAATCTACTGAATCCGATTTAACATACGGTATTGAAAAAAGCGATTTAATATGCGCTGACACTATCGACCGAGAATTGTCGTATCGAGAATTCAACAAAGTCCATGCAGTATTAAAACTTTCTGGAGTAAACGTAGTCGATTTTAATAAATCGCGAGGTTCCCGGATAAACTAAATAACAAATAGTGCAATTTCTGCAATGGATCAAGCGATGCATTTTTCATAATTAACGAATTAAAATATGCTTTATATTTTGCCCAGTCTGTGTAATTGCCGGTAAACGTTGGTAGCGAGATCCGTGGAAGATGATCCAATCGAGGCTGTCCTTGAGGGCGAAGTCCAGAGGAAGTTGAGGCAGACTGCTCATCCGTAGGATTCCGAGATTCAGATGCAGCTCGAAGT
The DNA here is from genome assembly GCA_030407085.1 of Trichopria drosophilae. NCBI lineage: Eukaryota > Metazoa > Arthropoda > Insecta > Hymenoptera > Diapriidae > Trichopria > Trichopria drosophilae. The sequence goes on along the minus strand of CM059585.1, from coordinate 54,854,433 downwards.
GTTGACAACAAATCGGTTCCTTCGAAATATAACTCTTCGTGTGTTTCGAACTCTGTATTTGAAAAATATGGTAATGCCCTCTCAGAGGCATTAGCAATGCACAGAAGTCGCATGTGAAGGTCATGGCACATTGTCCAAGTATCTTCAAATATCTTTAAGCGAGAGAGAAGGACTGAATTGAGGGGAGGCGTCTTAACAAAGTTTCTAATTGCCACCAGCTGTCTTTCAAATGACGCGAAGTGCGCGTTTTGTTGGCTGAGGGTGTCATCGAATGTGACACATATCGTTTCAACAAACGAGGCTTGTTTATGATTCGGCATGGTTATGTTAGTGAAAACTGAAAATTTCAAGGTTCGAATTTCTCACAACGAATGTCGCGTCACTCACACTGTAGCCCAGCGAGGAAAAGGGAGTATATCCGGTAACAGAGTACTGGCGTCGAAGGAGAGAGAAAGAGTGAGCAACACGAGAGATCCGTGTGCGCAATAGAGAAAGCACGTTGCGTGCCGACGTACGCCTAACACAGGGGGATCACACTAAGAGGAGCGTGAATGAGTTGAGCGGCGTTCAATGTAGGAGAACTTTCGCCGCGAAAGAAGGAGAATTGATTTGAGGAGCAGGGGCCAAAGTTCTTTGGCTGACGGAGCGAAGAGAGAGGAATCTCCCCGATTGGAGAGACACAGGCGAGTCTTGTACCCGAAGAGAGGGAACTGGTAAGGGGAAGTTGTTTACGGTTTGTCCATGTGGTACGAATTTCGTATACGCAAACCGGAAATCACGAAACCAACCCGTTGCAAAATGGCGGCACAAGGATAGAATTTTCACATGTCCACGACAAAATGTCCAAATCCACACTAAATTGAAGGTTAATCCGTTTCGCTTTACGCAATGCACAAGTTTTTCACTGACATTAACTCGCGTTGGATCCTGGCAGGATCGCCATTAATGTTTGAAAACACGCTGAGACAGTTTTGGAGGAAGGTGCACACATTCCATACACGAGTCACTTTTCTAAAATGTCTTTTATTGTAACTTCTTAAAAAATGACATTCAAATAATTTCGGTCCACTTTCGGTTTAATATCCGCTCCTAACTGAAGCCGCGAAAAATGTGAAATGCGCTGTAATTGCATGTTAGAGGTACGCGTCGATATTAGTCAATTTGGAGCCAGGTCCGCCTTCGGTGCTTCTCAAATCGAGACTGACTGGAGAGGCGCCCAAGCAGTTCGTGGTACATCATGTCGGGTTCCGAGTCGCCAATTACAATAAACAAAAGTTACCACTAATCTGCATCAAATAGATGACGCAGCAATCGCTAGCGCGCGAATTTGATCAGTTTTTGAACAGCAAAGTATGGAAATTTTTCACTTTATAAAGAATTTTCTGCACAACTTATCAGAAATCGTTATAAATAATGATAATTTAAACAATGATTCCGTCGAGAACTGCTTCAAAACGATATTTTCCTTATTTCAAAAAATATTTTTGAAGTGTAAGCAAAATGTCAACTTTATAAAGAATTTTCTGCACAAGTTATGCGCATTTCACAGAAATCGTTATAAATAATGACTATTTAAACAATGCTTTCGTGGAGAATTATTTCAAAACGATATGGTCCTAGTTTCAAACAGTATTATTGAAGTGTATGCGAAATTTTCATGACGGAACAAAGAATTTTCTTCACGACGGAAACATTGTTTAAATAATCATTATTTACAACGATTTCTGTGAAAGGCGTATAACTTGCGCTGAAAATTCTTTGTAAAGTGAAAATTTTGCATACACTTCAATAATACTTTTTGAAACTAGGGCCGTATCATTTTGAAACAATATGATTTATGTGAAATGTGTGTAGCTTGTGCAGAAAATTCTTTGTAAAGTGAAAATTTTGCATACACTTCAATAATACTGTTTGAAACTAGGACCATATCGTTTTGAAACAATTCTCGAAGAAATCATTGTTTAAATTATCATTGTTTATAACGATTTCTGATAAGTTGTGCAGAATATTCTTTATAAACTGAAAAATTTCCATACACTGCAAAAATTCATATTGAAATCAGGAAAATATCGTTTGGAACAATTCACGACGGAAACATTGTTTAAATAATCATTATTTATAACGTTTTCTGTGAAGTGGGTATAACTTGTGTGAAATGCGTATAACTTGCGCAGAAAATTCTTTGTAAAGTGAAAATTTTGCATACACTTCAATAATACTGTTTGAAACTAGGACCATATCGTTTTGTAACAATTCTCGACGAAATCATTGTTTAAATAGTCATTATTTATAACGATTTCTGTGAAATGCGTATAAGTTTTACAGAAAATTCTTTATAAAGTGGACATTTTGCATACACTGCAAACATTCATATTGCAATAAGGAAAATATCGTTTGGAACAATTCATTTCTGAAAACTGGGTATAACTTGCAAAGAAAGTTCTTTATAAAGTGAAAATTATCCAATCTCTTCAAAAAAACATTTTGAAATAAGGAAAATATCGGTTTGAAGCAATTCTCGGCGGAATCATTGTTTATAACGATTTGTGTGAAATGCGTATAACTTGCGCAGAAAATTCTTTGTAAAGTGAAAATTTTGCATACACTTCAATAATACTGTTTGAAACTAGGACCATATCGTTTTGTAACAATTCTCGATGAAATCATTGTTTAAATAGTCATTATTTATAACGATTTTTGTGAAATGCGTATAAGTTTTACAGAAAATTCTTTATAAAGTGGACATTTTCAATACACTGCAAACATTCATATTGCAATAAGGAAAATATCGTTTGGAACAATTCACGACGGAAACATTGTTTAAATAATCATTATTTATAACGATTTCTGTGAAAGGGGTGTAACTTGCACTGAAGATTTTTTCTAAATTGGACATTTTGCATACACTTCAAAAATACTGTTTGAAATAAGGAAAATATAGTTTTGAAACAATTCGCGGGGGAATCATTGTTTAAATAGTCATTGTTTATAACGCTTTCTGTGAACTGCGTATAACTTGCGTAGAAAGTTCTTTATAAAGTAAAAATTATCGAATCTTTTAAAAATAGTTTTGAAATAAGGAAAATATCGTTTTGAAGTAATTCGCGGCGGAATCATTCTTTATAACGATTTATGTGAAATACGTGTGGCTTGTGCAGAAAAAACATTCCAATGTTAAAATTTTGCATAACCCTTCAAAAATATTGTTTGAAATGAGGAAAATATCGTTTTGCAGAAAATCGCGGCGGAGTCACTGTTTATAACGATTTCTGTTAAATGCGTATAACATGCGCAGAAAATTCTTTGTAGAGTGAAAACTTTGCATACACTCCAATAATACTGTTTGAAACTAGGACCATATCGTTTTCAAACAATTCGCGATGAAATCATTGTTTAAATAGTCATTATTTATAACGATTTCTGTGAAATGCGCATAACTTGTGCAGAAAATTCTTTATAAATTGGACATTTTGCATACACTTCAAAAATACTTTTTGAAATAAGGAAAATATCGTTTTTAAGCAGTTCTCGACAGAATCATCGTTTAAATAATCATTGTTTATATCGATTTCTGAGAAGTTGTGCAGAAAATTCTTTATAAAGTGAAAAATTTCCATACACTCTAAAAATTCATTTTGAAATAAGCAAAATATGGTTTGGAACAATTCACGACGGAAACATTGTTTAAATAATCATTATTTACAACGATTTCTGTGAAAGGCGTATAATTTGCGCTGAAAATTCTTTGTAGAGTGAAAATTTTGCATACACTTCAATAATACTGTTTGAAACCTAGGACCGTATCGTTTTGTAACAATTCTCGACGAAATCATTGTTTAAATAATCATTGTTTATAACGATTTCTGTAAAATGCGTATAACTTGCGCAGAAAGTTCTTTATAAAGTGAAAATTATCCAATCTCTTCAAAAATACATTTTGAAGAAGTTCTCGACAGAATCATTGTTTAAGTTCATTGTCAAAAATACTTTTTGAAGTGTATGCAAAATGTCAACTTTATAAAGAATTTTCTGCACAAGTTATGCGCATTTCAGAGAAATCGTTATAAATAATGACTATTTAAACAATGCTTTCGTCGAAAATTGTTTCAAAACGATATAGTCCTAGTTTCAAACAGTATTATTGATGTGTATGCAAAATTTTCACTTTACAAAGAATTTTCTGCACAAGCTACACACATTTCACATAAATCATTATAAACAATGATTCCGCCGATAATCGCTTCAAAACGATATTTTCCTCATTTCAAACAACATTTTTGAAGGGTTATGCAAAATTTTAACATTATAATGTTTTTTCTGCATAAGCTACACGTATTTCACATAAATCGTTATAAAGAATGATTCCGCCGCGAATTACTTCAAAAAGATATTTTCCTTATTTCAAAAAGTATTTTTAAAAGATTCGATAATTTTTACTTTATAAAGAACTTTCTGCGCAAGTTATACGCAGTTCACAGAAAGCATTATAAACAATGACTATTTAAACAATGATTCTCCCGCGAATTGTTTCAAAACTATATTTTCCTTATTTCAAACAGTATTTTTGAAGTGCATGCAAAATGTCCAATTTACAAAGAATCTTCAGCGCAAGTTATACCCCTTTCACAGAAATCGTTATAAATAATGATTATTTAAACAATGTTTCTGTCATGAATTGTTCCAAACGATATTTTCTTATTGCAATATGAATGTTTGCAGTGTATGCAAAATGTCCACTTTATAAAGAATATTCTGCACAACTTATACGCATTTCACAGAAAGCGTTATAAACAATGACTATTTAAACAACGATTTCGTCGAGAATTGTTTCAAAACGATATGGTCCTAGTTTCAAACAGTATTATTGAAGTGTATGCAAATTTTCACTTTACAAAGAATTTCCTGCACATGCTACACACATTTCACATAAATCATTATAAACAATGATTCCGCCGATAATTGCTTCAAAACGTTATTTTTCTTATTTCAAAATGTGTTTTTGAAGAGATTGGATAATTTTCACTTTATAAAGAACTTTCTGCGCAAGTTATACGCATTTTACAGAAATCGTTATAAAAAATGATTATTTAAACAATGATTCTGTCGCGAATTGTTTCAAAACGACACGGTCCTAGTTTCAAACATTATTATTGACGTGTATGCAAAATTTTCACTTTGCAAAGAATTTTTTGCGCAAGTTATACGCATTTAACAGAAATCGTTATAAACAGCGACTCCGCCGCGAATTGCTGCAAAACGATATTTTTCTCATTTCAAGCAATATTTTTAAACGGTTATGCAAAATTTTAACATTATAATGTTTTTTCTGCACAAGCTACATGCATTTCACAAAAATCGTTATAAACAATGATTTCGCCACGAATTGCTTCAAAACGATATTTTCCTTATTTCAAAAAGTATTTTTGAAAATATTGGATAATTTTCACTTTATAAAGAACTGTCTGCGCAAGTTATGCGAATTTCACAGAAATCGTTATAAACAATGATTCCGCGGCGAATTGCTTCAAAACGATATTTTCCTTATTTCAAAAGGCATTTGAATTGAGTTCGAACCGAACCATAGTCATATTCGCACGCATAAATTTCGTTTCACGTCAACACTTGATTTTTAGTGTTTTATGTATACTGTCGAGTCGCTAAGTAGTATATTAGTCTGATTTTTTATTACTGTTTTTATAGTGACTGTTATTAGTTGTTATTGATTGCGGATGACTTTTGATTTTATGTGCATTGATGGTGTGTTACTGTTATTTAACCTAGAAGAAAACGTGGTCATCATAACTAACTTTATTGATTTTGGGGAACAACGGAATCTATCTTCTGCATCGCGATATTAATTTGTTGACGAAGTGTGTCGTACTTTATCACGCACACCTCTGTACAATTTATTAGTAGGGCACGCCTATCCGATCCCCTCTTTGAGTATTATCACCTCGTGGTAAGACAACGTACGAGTGTTGTTATTTTACTCGACTCATTTTGCTCATAATATTCAAGCTGTGCTGAGCGAGTACTTTTGCACTATTTGCTGTCAAAATTGAACGACTTCACTTCACTGTGTTCAATTTGATATTTGTTACTGCATAATTATTAAGATCAATATTTGAAAATGGATTTATGTAATGTCTACAATGCGGAGATCGAAGATAACAATGGATCTAAATGTTTAATGTGTAATAAAAATTATCACAACAATTGTATTCCATCAAGTACCACTAGAACCCCAGAGGAGAGTGAAACCATTCTGAGGCCTCCGATGTTTACGCGTTCTTCTACTGTTTCCTTAACAGATAACGCCATTACCTCTAACAACGAAGATATCTTAATTTCCTACGCTAACTTTGAAGAGTTCTGTGCTAAACACGATAAACAGCATTCAGAACTGTGCGAGAAGATTGACAAAGTTCTCAATCTACATTCAACGGTTGACGAGATTAAAGCATATGTCTCTACTCTCCAAACTCAGATGAATAAGGTTCTGAAGGACAGATTCTTGACGGCGTATGAGATAAGGAATTGTGAGCTTGTCATCTCAGGGCTTCCAGAAGCTGCAGGCGAAGATCTTCATAAAATAGGGTTAAAGATTGCAGAGATTTTAGGTGTCACACTTGAAATAAAAGATCTGATTTCTGTGCATCGTTTACGATCACGTATAAACAAGGTGCAAGAAAGTAATGGTAATACTTCTGCGTCGCATTCACCTAAAAGTAACAATCCAAAGATTGTTATTATGAAATTATCGAATCCAGTGCTACGTTCTGAATTTATATACACGATAAAAAAACGCAAGAATTTATCAGCTGAGGAAATTGATCCGTTGTTGCCAAAATCGGCAGTATACATTAATGAAAGCTTACCACCTGAAACGCTTTCATTAAAAAAACGGGCACGAGAGTTAATTAAAGGTGACAAAAACAAATTAATATATATATACAAGGGCGTAGTAAATTATAAACCGGAAAAGGATGCTGCACCAATTGAAATTCTCTCCGACGAACATCTAGAGAAGATTAATCCATGATGCCATGACAATACAATTAAGGAGTTCGCAAGTTATGTCAGTTCGAGAAGTTACAGTGATGTGCGTTCTCTACCCACTTCGCCAACGGAAGATATTGACACTTCGTCTGTGATAAACAATTCGTCTATTTTATCGGATTCTTTTATATTTTCTAAACAGCTGCATAATTTGCTTATTGCGCATGTTAATGTCAGATCTCTTATGTCACATTTGCCTACTATTACGGAAATTTTAGCTGTACACGATATTGATTTTTTATGTATTTCAGAAACGTGGTTAAATAACCGTATTTTTAATGCTGACAGTAATATTAACAATTACTCGGTCTTACGATCCGGTCGGTCCGAGAAAAGAGGAGGTGGGGTTGTAATTTATTTTAAAAATTGTTATAACTGTGTTATGATCCAAGATGCAACTGATGAATATAGTCTCGAAAAACTATATTGTACATTTAATCACCATAATAATAAATTTGTCATTGGTGTCTTCTATAGGCCATCTTATGTATCACTAAAGTGCCTTGACAACCTGGAAATGTCTATAAATTCACTATATAGCAATGCTGATCAAATTATCTTACTAGGTGATTTTAATATAAATTTACTTTTTGATAACAAACCGGATGTGTCTAAATTTAAAGATTTTGCACAACATTGTAATCTGAAACAGGTAGTCAATGATGTCACTAGAATTACCTCAACTTCTTCGTCCTTAATTGATGTTATATTAGTCTCTGCTCGTGTACATATTTTAAATGTTTTTTCGACCAATCAGTTTCCTATCGCGGATCACAATATGGTTGGCTGTGTTATCGATTGTCCCAGATCTCCTTGTAATGTTAAATTTATTACCATGCGAAATTTTAATAACTTTAACTCCGATATGTTTAATCGGGCCGCTTTGAATTACCCTTGGGGTTTAATTTCGGAATGTGAATCAATTAATGATAAAGTTTGTTTTTTAAACAAATCGATCATTGATCTCTTCGATGCCTTTGCTCCGATTAGGCATATTAGAGTTTCGATGAAGAATGCACCGTGGATTACGTATGTTATTAAGATTCTTATTAAAAAACGTAATGCTGCGCAAACCAAAATGAGAAGAACAATGAAACAATCGGATATCGATTACTATAAAGACCTTAGAAATTTTACTACGTCCTCGATTAGGAGAGAAAAATCAGCTTTTTTTAAACAAATTGGATTATTACCTCGAAAGAAATTTTGGTCTGCAGTGGAATACTTAGAGCTTTCCAAATCAAAATTCTCAAACATCCCGTCTGAATTAAGCGATGCGGACAGTCTGAATGAGCATTTTGTTAACTGTCCTCACATAACGCCAAGTGCTGAATTAATTAGCTTTTTTAAAACCAATCGATCGACGAAAACTGCTGGATCGGAGACATTCGCTTTCCATGAAATATCATTATCTAAACTGTCTGAAATTATTAGTAAAATTAATTCTAAAGGGGCTGGATACGATGGTATTTCTTGTGAAATGTTTCTGAGGATATATAAGTACTGTCTGCCCGAGTTATTACTTGTTATGAATGCTATAATAGCTGGGAGTGAGTTTCCTGCTGTATGGAAAATTGCGTCGGTTCGACCTATTCAGAAAAAAGCTAATCCAGCTGTTCTAAGTGATTTGCGTCCGATAAGCCGGTTGCCACTTTTATCGAAAATTTTTGAGGAAGTATGCTATGAGCAACTACTCGATTATTTTAATATCAATAATATTTTCCCTCTTTACCAATCTGAGTTCAGGCGCTATTTCAGCTGCGAGACAGCACTCGTAGATATCTCTGATAATGTTCTTAAGAATTGGGATAGTGGACTTTTAACCTTGGTTTGCCTTCTTGATTTTTCAAGGGCGTTTGACACACTTAACCACGAACTATTAATAACAAAACTTTTATATTACGGTCTTTCTGTTAATTCCTGTACGTTAATTGATTCATATTTAAACGAGAGGTCTCAATTTGTTTCGTTCACATCTGGTGGCAACGATTTTTGCTCAAAGTCGAAATTGCTAACTTGCGGAGTTCCGCAAGGAGCTAAGTTAAGTTCTCTTCTTTTCATAGTTTTTAATGCAGATATATACGAGTGCTGTAATTGTGTAGACATCAAAACTTATGCTGACGATACACAAATTCTGATGCCTTGTCACCCTGATGAAATTTCTGTAGCTATTAGTAGATTTAATTTAGATTTGCAAAAAATTGTTAAATGGGCAGACAACAATGCGTTACTAATCAATCCGAATAAGTCACAGCTACTAATTGTCGGCAGTACTAAGTTACGAGCCAAAATTAATATAGATGTATTACGATTTGTAGCAAAGGGCAATAGCATTCCCATTGTTGAAGAGGCTCGAAACTTAGGCTTGATTATCGATTCATCATGGTGCTTCTCACCACATGTCTCTAAGAAAATTGCTATTGCCTATGCTCGCCTGCGCCAACTTTACCCCTATAGGAAAGAATTAAGTCACAATGTTAAACTACATTTATGCGAGTCGCTTGTTCTTCCTCACTTAATGTACGGTTTATCAGTTTACGGACCTTGTATTATTAGAAAAGACTGGTCGAGGATTCAAGCAGTTCAGAATTCCTGTTTGCGCTTTGTCTTTGGCATTAGAAAATACGACCACATTTCTCCTGCTTTTAGAAGATCAGGATGGATAAAAATGAATGACAGTATGGAAATTCGAACTCTTGCCTTAATGTCTACATGTTTTGCTAATAATTCCCCTGATTATCTAATCAGTAGGTTGAAATGGTTGGGTAGGGATTCTGTGGCTCGGAGAGGAGTAGCTTCTACTCTCTGTGTCCCAGTTAGTTCTACTGCCAAATTTAACGGCGCTTTTTCTCTTTTTGTGGTGAGAATTTTTAATGCTTTTCCGTTGAAGTTAAGACAATTACTCCGATTTCCAAGAGAATTTATTAGCGGTCTAAGACAATTTTATCGGGAGCGATATGATTGAGTTGCGTTTCCCTATATATTGTATGAACCGCTTTTTTATTTTCGTTACCGATATTCTTTTTTCCTGTATTACTATTCGGATTTTCATGCGTTGTGCGGTAAAGGGGTTGTATACCTCCTATTTGTTTTATTACATTTGCGTGTTTCTTTTTGCATTAACTCCGGCTCAATGTTGTTCGGCTCTGGTTCATATGTCATAATAATGTATTTTATAATTTATTTTGTATTAGTTTCACGAATGGGTCAGTCTACAAAGCAGCTTCGTAAAAGCTGTGACTCGCCCCTTGGCATTGTAAAGGAATAATGTACTCTCTTTACGTGACCAATAAAGACGTTTATTATTATTATTATTATTATTATTATTTTTGAAGTGTATGCAAAATTTTCACTTTATAAAGACCTTCCTGCACAACTTATCAGAAATCGTTATAAATAATGATTATTTAAACAACAATTTCGTCGAGAATTGTTTCAAAACGATACGGCCCTAGTTTCAAACAGTATTATTGAAGTGTATGCAAAATTTTCACTTTACAATGAATTTTCAGCGCAAGTTATACGCCTTTAACAGAAATCGTTGTAAATAATGATTATTTAAACAAAGTTTCCGTCGTGAATTGTTCCAAACGATATTTTCCTTATTTCAATATGAATTTTTGCAGTGTATAGAAATTTTTCACTTTATAAAGAATTCTCTGCACATGTTATACGCATTTAACAGAAAACGTTATAAACAGTGGCTCCGACGCGAATTGCTGCAAACGATATTTTCCTCATTTCAAACAATACTTTTGAAGGGTTATGCAAAATTTTAACATTATAATGTTTTTTCTGCACAAGCTACACGTATTTCACGTAAATCGTTATAAACAATGATTATTTAAACCATGATTCCGTCGAGAACTGCTTCAAAACGATATTTTTGTTATTTCAAAAAGTATTTTTGAAGTGTATGCAAAATGTCCACTTTATAAAGAATTTTCTGCACAAGTTATGCGCATTTCACAGAAATCGTTATAAATAATGACTATTTAAACGATGATTTCGTCGCGAATTGTTTGAAAACGACATGGTCCTAGTTTCAAACAGTATTATTGAAGTGTATGCAAAGTTTTCACGCTACAAAGAATTTTTTGCGCATGTTATACGCATTTAACAGAAATCGTTATAAACAGTGGCTCCGCCGCGAATTGCTGCAAAACGATATTTTCCTCATTTCAAACAATATTTTTGAAGGGTTGTGCAAAATTTTAACATTATAATGTTTTTTCTGCAAAAGCTACACACATTTCACATAAATCATTATAAACAATGATTCCGCCGATAATTGCTTCAAAACGATATTTTGCTTATTTTAAAATGTATTTTTGAAGAGATTGGATAATTTTCAATTTATGAAGAACATTCTGCGCAAGTTATACGCATTTACCATAAATCGTTATAAACAACGAGTCCGCCGCGATTTGCTGTAAAACGGTAATTTACTCATTTCAAAGAATATTTTTGTAGGGTTATGCAAAATTTCAACATTATAATGTTTCTTCTGCACAAGCTACATGCATTTCAAAAATCGTTATAAACAATGATTCCGCCGCGAATTGCTTCAAAACGATATTTTCCTTATTTCAAAAAGAATTCTTGAAAAGATTGGATAATTTCACTTTATAAAGAACTGTCTGCGCAAGTTAGACGCATTTCACAGAAATCGTTATAAACAATGATCCCGCCGCGAATTGCTTCAAAACGATATTTTCCTTATTTCAAAAGGCATTTTTAAAGTGTATGCAAAATTTTCACTTTATAAAGAATTTCCTGCAAAACATATCAGAAATCGTTATAAATAATGATTATTTAAACAACGATTTCGTCGAGAATTGTTTCAAAATGATACGGCTCTAGTTTCAAAAAGTATTATTAAAGTGTATGCAAAATTTTCACTTTACAAAGAATTTTCAGCGCAATTTCTACGCCTTTCACAGAAATCGTTGTAAATAATGATTATTCAAACAATGTTTCCATCGTGAATTATTCCAAACGATATTTTCCTTATTTCAATATGAATTTTTAAAGTGTATGGACATTTTTCACTTTATGAAGAATTTTCTGCACAAGCTACACGTATTTCACATAAATCGTTATAAACAATGATTATTTAAACAATGAACCCGTCGAGAACTGCTTCAAACGATATTTTCCTTATTTCAAAAAGTATTTTTGAAGTGTATGCAAAATGTCCAATTTATAAAGAATTTTCTGCACAAGTTATGCGCATTTCACAGAAATCGTTATAAACAATGATTCCGCCGCGAATTGCTTCAAAACTATATTTTCCTTATTTCAAACAATATTTTTGAATTGTATCCAAAATTTTAACATTATAATGTTTTTTCTGCACAAGCTACACACATTTCACATAAATCATTATAAACAATGATTCCGCCGATAATTGCTTCAAAATGATATTTTCCTTATTTCAAAATGTATTTTTGAAGAGATTGGATAATTTTCACTTTATAAAGAACTTTCTGGGCAAGTTATACGCATTTTACATAAATCGTTATAAACAATGATTATTTAAAGAATGATTCCGTCGCGAATTGCTTCAAAACGATACGGTCCTAGTTTCAAACAGTATTATAGAAGGGTATGCAAAATTTTCACTTTACAAAGAATTTTCAGCGCAAGTTATGCGCCTTTCACAGAAATCGTTATAAACAATGATTCCGCCGATAATTGCTTCAAAACGATATTTTCCTTATTTCAAAATGTATTTTTGAAGAGATTGGATAATTTTCACTTTATAAAGAACTTTCTTTGCAAGTTATACCCATTTTTCAGAAATCGTTATAAACAATGATTCCGTCGCGAATTGTTTCAAAACGATATTTTCCTCATTTCAAACAATATTTTTGAAGGGTTATGCAAAATTTTAACATTATAATGTTTTTTTCTGCACAAGCTACACGTATTTCACATAAATCGTTATAAACAATGATTCCGCTGCGAATTACTTCAAAACGATATTTTCCTTATATCAAAAAGTATTTTTGAAAATATTGGATAATTTTCACTTTATAAAGAACTGTCTGCGCAAGTTATACGCATTTCACAGAAATCGGTATAAACAATGATTCCGACGCGAATTGTTTCAAAACTATATTTTCCTTATTTCAAACAGTATTTTTGAAGTGTATGCAAAATGTGCACTTTACAAAGAATCTTCAGCGCAAGTTATACCCCTTTTACAGAAATCGTTATAAATAATGATTATTTAAACAATATTTCCGTCATGAATTGTTCCAAACGATATTTTCCTTATTGCAATATGAATTTTTGCAGTGTATGCAAAATGTTCACTTTATAAAGAATTTTCTGCGCAACTTATACGCATTTCACAGAAACCGTTATAAGTAATGACTATTTAAAAAATGATTTCGTCGCGAATTGTTTGAAAACGACATGGTCCTAGTTTCAAACAGTATTATTGAAATGTATGCAAAGTTTTCACTCTATAAAGAATTTTCTGCGCATGTTATACGCATTTAACAGAATTTGTTATAAACAGTGACTCCGCCGCGAATTGCTGCAAAATGATATTTTCCTCATTTCAAACAATATTTTTGAAGGGTTATGGAAAATGTTAACATTATAATGTTTTTTCTACACAAGCTACACGTATTTCACATAGATCGTTATAAACAATGATTCCGCCGCGAATTACTTTAAAACGATACTTTTCTTATTTCAAAAAGTATTTTTAAAAGATTCGATAATTTTCACTTTATAAAGAACTTTCTGCGCAAGTTATATGCAGTGCACAGAAAGCGTTATAAACAATGACTATTTACACAATGATACCCCCGCGAATTGTTTCAAAACTATATTTTCCTTATTTCAAACAGTATTTTTGAAGTGTATGCAAAATGTCCACTTTACAAAGAATCTTCAGCACAAGTTATACCCCTTTTACAGAAATCGTTAAAAATAATGATTATTTAAACAACGATTTCGTCGAGAATTGTTTCAAAATGATACGGCTCTAGTTTCAAAAAGTATTATTAAAGTGTATGCAAAATTTTCACTTTATAAAGAATTTTCTGCACAACTTATCAGAAATCGTTATAAACAATGAGTATTTAAACAATGATTCCGTCGAGAACTGCTTCAAAACGATATTTCCTTATTTCAAAAAGTATTTTTGAAGTGTATGCAAAATGTCCACTTTACAAAGAATCTTCAGCACAAGTTATACCCCTTTTACAGAAATCTTTATAAATAATGATTATTTAAACAATGTTTCCGTCGTGAATTGTTCCAAACGATATTTTCCTTATTGCAATATGAATTTTTGCAGTGTATGCAAAATTTTCACTTTACAAAGAATTTTCTGCGTAAGTTATTCGCATTTCACAGAAATCGTTATAAACAATGATTCCGCCGCAAATTGCTTCAAAACGATATTTTCCTTATTTCAAACAATATTTTTGAATTGAATGCAAAATTTTAACATTATAATGTTTTTTCTGCACAAGCTACACGTATTTCACATAAATCGTTATAAACAATGATTCCGCCGCGAATTACTTCAAAACGATATTTTCCTTATTTCAAAAAGTATTTTTAAAAGATTCGATAAGTTATACGCAGTTCACAGAAAGCGTTATAAACAATTACTATTTAAACAATGATTCCCCCGCGAATTGTTTCAAAACTATATTTTCCTTATTTGAAAAATTATTTTTGAAGTGTATGCAAAATGTCCACTTTACAAAGAATCTTCAGCGCATGTTATACCCCTTTCACAGAAATCGTTAAAAATAATGATTATTTAAACAATATTTCCGTTGTGATTTGTTCCAAACGATATTTTCCTTATTGCAATATGAATTTTTGCAGTGTATGCAAAATGTCCACTTTATAAAGAATTTTTTGCACAACTTATACGCATTTCACAGAAATCGTTATAAATAATGACTATTTAAACAATGATTTCGTCGAGAATTGTTTCAAAACGATATCGTCCTAGTTTCAAACAGTATTATTGAAGTGTATGCAAAATTTTCACTTTACAAAGAATTTTCTGCGCAAGTTATACGCATTTAACAGAAATCGTTATAAACAGCGACTCCGCCGCGAATTGCTGCAAAACGATAATTTACTCATTTCAAAGAATATTTTTGTAGGGTTATGCAAAATTTTAACATTATAATGTTTTTTCGGCACAAGCTACATGCATTTCACAAAAATCGTTATAAACAATGATTCCGCCGCGAATTGCTTCAAAACGATATTTTCCTTATTTCAAAAAGCATTTTTGAAGTGTATGCACAATTTTCATTTTATAAAGAATTTTCTGCACTAGTTATACGCTTTTCACAGAAATCGTTATAAACAATGATTATTTATACAATGATTACGTCGCAAATTGTTTGAAACCAATATTTTCCTTATTTCAAAAAGCATTATTGAAGTCTATGCAAAATTTTCACTTTTTAAAGAATTTCCTGCACAACTTATCAGAAATCGTTATAAATAATGATTATTTAAACAAAGATTTCGTCGCGAACTTTTACAAAACGATATTTTCCGTTACAACCGAAAACACGGGGACTCTGGTTTTTACTCAAAATAAAGGAGGGAATAAAAATAAAATTTAATAAAGGGGAATGTGTTTGTATCGCTGTATATTTTTAAGGGGAAATTACAAAATTGTGGGGGAGGATTGTAACACGCCGGTTACAATGCTCCACCTGGAACCTCGGCGCTCGTAACTCAGACGGTAAGACACCGACAGAACGGTCGGTAATCCGAAGCGACGTGGTTTCAGGAAGGCCCACGAGGCGACACGGCGCGACGGTCGCGGAGCGCGGTTTCAAGACGACCAGTATTCAGTCTGATCTCGGACGTCAGTACCGAGACACTGAATTCGCGAGCAGGAGTACGGCCGATTTGGTGTCACATTCGAGTCAGTTCGAGTGCGAGTTAATCCGAGAGAATTTTCATAGTTCCTTGCGTAGAAATATTTTGGAGCGAGAACGAGAGGGTCTAGTTCGAGACGACCCCCTAGGGCCTGCAGAAGCCGCCCTATTTAGCTCGACGAGAGCGAATGTAAGTGGCCTCGAGCCGATTGTTTTTTTTTTAATAATAAGTATTTTGGTGCATTGAACAAAGAGACCATTTTTTGTGCAAGCACCCTCCCTTGCATGCATCCGGTCCCTTCGTCGAAAAAAAAAGACGGACTGCAGTGCTTGGAAATCCTTTTCAGACGCGGAAGGAGGCGAGACATCGTCCCCCTCTGGAACGAGATCTCTTGTTCTCGTGAGTGCGAGTGCGGGTCGCGAAAAGACCCCGAGTCAGCCGGGCTCGGGCATTAATTTGTTCGGACGGGCGAACGACGTCGCCGGGCCCCTACCTGGCGCAACGTCCACGAAGACGTTAAAGTCCCACCTGAGACGGTAGCCGGCCCCGAGACGGCGCACGGTGTGCCATTTTTCTTAGCGGCGTAAAATTTTTTTCGAAATCGTAGAACTTTTGATCCAAATGAGCTAGAGGAATAATTCTTTCACCAAATTAAAGATAACGCTTTATAGAATAAGCGAAAAATAATTTGAACCCGAAAAATTAAGTTATTGACCGTTGAAATTAGCATGAATATTAATTTATTTTATGGCGTTTTACGACGTACTCTAGGTAAAAATATTCCTAAAAATACCATAATTTTTTCTCTTTTGATTGCCGTCTCTAGTAATTTGTGATCTGAAAATATTCTGAAAATGTTTGAATTATTATAAAATTTTACCTAATTTTTTAAACAAAACCCGTGCAGTAAATTATATGATGGTGTCATATTAATTACGCTTTTTAAACTCACATTGACACAGAACTGTAAATTAAAAACACATTTGACTACAAACAGGTATGTTATTGTTTATCAAAATTGTTTAAACAAATAATAATATACGGAATGAATGTGGGCATTCAAAATTAAAATAGGCTTCTTAAAATAATGTTCAAGACTAACAAATAATACTCCATTAAAAAAGTTTAATTGTTTGCCTTTGTTGATAAATTTTTCATCATAAATTTAATTTTCATAAATTTAAATCAGAACTATGATTCGCATTCACATATTTATGAATGCACATTTTCTGTTAAATTTATTTCTGATTTTTTTTGCAACCTGAAAATGAACTAGGAGGCTGAATTAGAATTTTATTTGAGGAAATATGTAGATGGAAAAATAAGTGTGTGGCCGAGACAGCTTCACTCCAATTTCTAAATTTATTCTTCTCAACACAAGTTCTAATGCACAATAATCCATAAGAAAAGCACTAAACCGAATTTACCGTATAAACTAATTGTTTTATTATGCAAAACCAGTGTTAACTAAATAAGCACGCGGCGGCGTCGTTTACGTTGAGTGCGAATGCTTGCGATTTGTAAGTGACGAACGCTCTCCACGAAAAGCAAGACGCGACTGCCTCTTATGCTATATTGTTCGCAATTCACGAACATATTGATCATGTGATCAATCCGGCTCAGATTCACACACACATTAACATTCCGCTCGCCTCGTTTAATCATAAACGAAACCAAAAAAAAAAAAAAAAAAATACAAAAATTTAAAGCCGCAATTACAATGATTCTAACTGTAAGACACGAACTTAGCTCGCATTTTCATGAACAGGAAGTACGCATAACTTATGAATAGGACGACTATAAGTGCTATTAGCAGTCTTTAAGTCACAGACACGCACGAGTCCGTCCGATCCGGCATGAGTCGCTAAAACTCTAGCTAACTCCCATTTCATAGGAGGTACTTTCTCTTCCGAAATTAGTACAATGTCGCCAACCTTAATATTCGAGCTAATATCACGCCACTTGCTACGCTTGTAAAGGGTACGCAAATAATCTTTGCTCCATACAGACCAAAACTGCTCACGCATCCGACGAATCAATTGCCAACGCGATAGATGATTCTCATTAAGATGCATAACCGAGGGCTCTGGTGGAGCAGATAAGGCTGACCCTATTAAGAAGTGACCAGGAGTTAAGAAGGATAGATCGTCAAAGTCATTCGATACACCTGCTATTGGCCGTGAATTCAGGCAAGCCTCAATCTGACATAACAGTGTGGTGAATTCCTCGACAGTCAAGGTGCTATCACGTACCACTCTTTTAAAGTGATGCTTGAACGATTTGACTCCAGCCTCCCACATGCCGCCAAAATGCGGTGAATTTGGTGGAACAAACTTCCATTCGATGTTTTCATCGGACATGTGGGATGCAAATTCAGGATCTCTAAGTGCCTGGCGAAATGCCAGTTTCAAATCGTTAGAAGCACCTTCAAAGTTCTTAGCGTTGTCAGTCATAACGATTGATGGCATGCCTCGACGAGAGCAAAATCGACGGAACGCCGCTAAAAATGCAGGTGCGCTGTAATCCATGACCAGCTCCAGATGTATGGCTCTGGTAACCATACAAACAAAAATTGAAGTGTAACATTTTTTTGCACGATGCCCACGTCCAGCAAAAGCACGTACCATCATTGAACCTGTGTAATCAATGCCAACACACTGAAAAGGGCGTTGTGACTGGGGAGCTACGCGAGCGACGGGAAGATCCGCCATTTTTTGGGTTGCTAAGCTAGCTCGATATCTAGTGCAAACAATACAACGGTAAATAATTGACCTTATAAGCACCTTTGCGCGAACAACATAATACTTCAACTGAAGTGTTCGCAAAGTCAATGAGGTACCTCCGTGGAGAGATTGCAAATGGCAGTTCTGTATAATCATACGAGTAAGTGGGTGGTTTCCGAAAATTATAGGGAACCTTTCATTAAAACTGAGAATCGAATTTCCAATTCGTCCTCGCGCTCTAATAAGACCCAGATCATCAATGTAGGGATTGAGCGCTTTGATACTGCTAGAATTAGGCAACGGTTTAGAATGCTGCAGAGTACTTAAATCCGCTGGAAAACATTCCTTTTGAATGACCTTTAAGCAATAATTCCGTGCTACATCCATGTAAGATAACGTACCATGATCACAACTGGACCGTGTTTTTCTTACCAGAGCAGCGAATTTAAATACTAGTGCTAAAATCCTTACTAACTTACGCCAATTAGAAATACGAGAAAATATATCTAGATTTTCTACAACTCCTTGAAGTGAGTGAACAGGCCGTTCCTCTGCAATACTCTCGTCACTATCATTGGTCGAGGTAAGCTTGGGCCAATCTGACTCAGAATACTTTAAAAAGGACGGGCCTGACCACCACAACGAACATGAGTCAAAACCAACTGCAGAAACACCACGCGTAGCCATGTCTGCTGGGTTACACTCTGTTGGAACGTAACGCCACTCTTTAATTTCCTTTGCCGACTGTATTCGGGTAACTCGGTTGCTTACAAAAGTTTTCCATCGAGATGGACAAGAAGCAAGCCAAGAAAGAGTTACTGTGGAATCCGACCATGCAAAGACGGGTATGCATTCGAGTTCGAGGCTATCCACAGCCCAAGTGATCAAGCGAGCTAGTAGCTCTGCTGCACACAATTCCAATCTTGGAATCGTAATGGTTTTTAAGGGCGCGACTTTAGTCTTACTAACTAAAAGGCGAGTAGTGATCACGTTTTTTATTTGAATCCGTACATACATTACAGCAGCATATGCGAGCTGCGATGCATCGGCAAAACCGTGAAGTTGTATATCTGGGTTTTCAGTAAAATGAAGCCAACGCGGTATTGTAATCCGAGAAACTTGTGATAGTTCAGCACAGAAGCTAGATGCAATTCGCGCTATGGAACTTGGTAATGGGTCATCCCAGCCTATATTTAATAACCAGAGCTGTTGCATTAAAATTTTAGCCGTAACAATTACGGGTGAAACCCATCCTAAAGGGTCATACAACTTCGCGATAAATGAAAGTAATGAACGTTTACTGAGCACATTAGGTATATCAGTCGTAACTTTAAACCGGAAAGTATCACTTGAAGGACACCAATATACTCCTAGCACCTTTACGCTAGCATCATCGCTAAAATGTTTCTCCGAAGGAGCTTCGCACAATGATGGGGACAATTCTTTTAATAATGTCGGACAATTACTACACCACTTGCGAAGAAGTAGTCCACCACTATTAGTTAACGATATCAATTCTTGCTGCAATTCCTTGCAAGACTCAAGTGAATGAGATCCACTTAAAATATCATCTACAAAAAGACTCTTCTGAAGCTCTCTCGCTGCTCTAGGGGCTCGGAATTCTTCGTCTATGGACAGCTGTTTTATTGTACGTAAAGCTAGGTATGGTGCCGATACAGTACCGTAAGTTAAGGCCAGGAGCCTATATGAGTTTATGTCAGAATTCGGTGAAGGTCTCCACAATATCATTTGATGTCGTGTATGATCGTCATTCACAAGGACTTGCCGAAACATTTTCTCGACATCTGCTACGAATGCAACGCGATGTAATCGCCAACGTAAAAGTATAGCCGGTAAATCTCCCTGTAACTTAGGACCAGGTAGAAGAAAATCATTCAGAGACCTTCCATTTGCCGTGGTGGAAGAAGCATTAAAAACTACTCTAACTTTCGTAGTTGTGCTACCTTGTTTCACGACAGGGTGATGGGGAATATAACAGTGTTGAGCGTCAGATTCCTCAGGGTCATGTAATTTCATATGACCTAGGTCATGATACTCCTGAAGAAAGTGATTATACTCCTTACTCAATGCCTGATCACGATTCAGTCGCAGCTCCAATCGTAAGTACTGAGATCGCGCGATGTTGTACGATAAGCCGATGTCTATAGGAAGAGGTTGTGAAAACGGCAAATCTACCTTATAGCGTCCGGTAGAATCTCTCTGCGTAGTTCGTGAAAACAATTCCTCACATGTCGCTTCTTCGCGAGTCAAATGAATTTTCGAAGGGCAGTCTTCGACCTGCCAAAAACGTTCAAGTGATTGATGTAATTCTTCATTTGATATAACATGAAGCGAACTAAATGAAGACGGTGAGTTTGAGAAACTATTATTTAATGGAACATCAATTGTTCCTGACAGAACCCAACCAAATATAGTTTCTTGAGCTAGAGGCTCACCCGGAACTTTAATTACGCCATTGCGCGCTATTTCCCTGTAAACATCTGCTCCTAATATTAAATCAATTGTTCGCGTACCAGTAGGATCATTATCAGCTAATTGTAACTGACTTACGAGTGGCCATGTTTTTACATTCATATTCGTACGTGGGACATACGCAGTTAGTTTTCGAACAATTAAAACAGGTAAGTCTATTGCATTTTCGGAAAGGTAACGCGAAGCAATATTGATTTTACTTACAGCTCGAATAGGTTGTGGTTTTTGATCGCCAATACCAGAAACTGAAGCATGAATTTTGGAGCGAGACAATCGCATTAATTGGGCCGCATTTTCAGATATAAATGATTTTTCTGAACCTTGGTCGATCAATGCACGCATAGACATCATTCTGCCATTAGAGGTTACATCAACACACGCTGTAGCTAGTAAAGCAACCTTAGTATCTCGTGAATTTAAAGGTGTGGCAACATGAGACGAAAGTGTCGCATGTTCCGTGCAACTTTCGATCGAAGATTTTAAAAAACCACCATGCAGCAACGTATGATGTCTCTGCTTACATTGCGAGCAATTGTTCCTCTGAGCACAATTTCGAGGAATGTGACCTTTTAGCAAACAGTTAAAACATAAACTTAGCGCACGAGCCCTTTCAACGCGAGCAGAAGCTGACAAATTAATAAATTTATCGCACTGGAAAATAGAATGACTCAAACTGCATAAATAGCATATTTTAGTATTACTAGACGCGGCAACATGAGATGAAAATTGGGAACGTGTATTAGAATTGATTTTATTAACTTTAGAAGAAACCTTTGCAGTTACATTTTGCGACTTACTTCCGGGAAATAAGGCAGCGACATTTATCGAATGGATTCGAGCTGAAAGGAACTCTTCCAATTCATCAAATTTAGGAAAAGTTTCCCTTTTCCCAATTTTCACTTCCCATTGCAATCTCGTTTCCGGATCAAGTCGCATAACTGTTAGAACAACAAGTATAGAACTCCAAGAATTAACAGGTTCACCCAAATTTTTTAAAGATGCTATAATTTCGCGCGTTTGAGAAAGTAATAATTCTAATTTACGCGGGCACATAGTTTTGACAGAATCGAGTTGTAACAAACGCAAAATTTCAGTAAAGGTCAAAACTTGCACGTCTTGATAATAATCAGTTACGATTTTCCAAGCTTCACCGAAATTTACTTCATTCACTGGAATATTTTTTACCAAAGAAAGCGCAGAGCCCTTTAGGCTTCCCTTCAAGTAGTGGAATCGCTGAACATCTGAGAGCGACGGTTCATTGACGACTAATGATGTGAAGAGATCTTTGAAGTTGGACCAACTTGCAACATTTCCATCAAACTCTGGTATCTTAATACGCTCCAATGAAGATCGGTGCTGAATTGTAGGTCCTACAGGAGGCGTCTGAAGTGGAGTCGTCGTTGGTAACCGAACTGCTTCTGTAGCGTCCTTTTGAACTGCCAAAAGGTCAAAAGCATCAAAAACCTTTTCCCTCAGTTCCTCAAAACTTTGCTCCTCTATATATGCAGAGATGTCCTCTTGGTCCCCTTTTCGTAACAACCGATGATGCATATTTTCACAAACAGTCCACAAGTTATTTAATCGTTCTGTTCTGATGTTGATAGCCGAAAATCCAGGGGAAGTATCCTTATTTCTTGTTATGATATTTAACTGTGTCTCTACTGCAAGTATGTATTCATGTTGACTTAGCAACTCCGGATCGAGTGCAGCTCGTTTAGACATTGTAAACCAGCTTAATTAAGTATCCAAATTTAAGTATCTACAAGTTAGGTCTCAGACGAGACCGCTCACCGTCACAAAATGTGAAAAACAATCAAACAGTTATAATATAAACGGAAATATTGAGGTGCACAAGTATCGTTATAATATATAAACGGAAATATTGAGGTGCACAAGTATCGTTATTACAAATCACCAAAATAATGCATACGTAGAGACATCTGTATTTCCACAGTAAAGTCCTATTCAAATAATAACAATAGTCGAAGGGACTCGTAATCGAAATAATATTTTCGAGAGATGCGCGTGACGCCGAGTGTTAATTCGAAATAAAGAAGCGAGCTCTCCCACTCCGACTCGCGTGAGAGGGGAAACTGAATTTAGGGGGTATCCAAGCGTCCTGAGCGTCTTGCCCCTCTCCTCCTTTAGCGAATTTTATTAATTTTCACCTTTTATTTTTTAGGTAAAATGATTTGGATTTTTCTTGAAAAATCCAATAAAGCACTCGCGAGAAATGTTCAGAAGTGCCAGTATCCGCGCAAAATAATGTAACATCTGACTTGATTGAGCAGATTAGCGTGGATACGAATTCGACCCGCCATTAGCCACGTGCACACGCCATTCGGTTTAGAGCACTGAAAAAGGGTTTTTAGAGTTTTTTAGCAATTGAAGCACTTGCACACACTTATATCCGGCTCGAAGGACCATGAAAATGAACTAGGAGGCTGAATTAGAATTTTATTTGAGGAAATATGTAGATGGAAAAATAAGTGTGTGGCCGAGACAGCTTCACTCCAATTTCTAAATTTATTCTTCTCAACACAAGTTCTAATGCACAATAATCCATAAGAAAAGCACTAAACCGAATTTACCGTATAAACTAATTGTTTTATTATGCAAAACCAGTGTTAACTAAATAAGCACGCGGCGGCGTCGTTTACGTTGAGTGCGAATGCTTGCGATTTGTAAGTGACGAACGCTCTCCACGAAAAGCAAGACGCGACTGCCTCTTATGCTATATTGTTCGCAATTCACGAACATATTGATCATGTGATCAATCCGGCTCAGATTCACACACACATTAACAGCAACCAATGAAGTAAAATTATTGACACAAAAACAATTTCAAATATTATTTATATATCTTTTTAAATAAATAAATATGTTATTTTATCAAAGAATGTTTGGTTCAATTGGAGCTTCCTAGTGTATTGTGAAGCAAAACTGCTACCACTGAAAAAAATTCTGCCTGATATTTCTATTGCTTAATAATATTCAGAAACCGCTTAATATTCGAGAATCAAGCAACACTCCTTCCAATCTCAAATTTAATTTGGATCTTATCTTATCTTCCTATAATACACCATGAAGCTGATATCCTCTCTTCGACAAAATATCACGGGGAAAAATGGATTATATATAATTGTAATTGTATATAATTCTACATCGAGAACTCATGAGTAGTATGTTATTTATATATAGTATTGTAATAAATTTTACTATTATAATACGAAAATGAAATATTCGTTACTTCAGGTAGTAAAATTTCATAGTATCTTGTCCGAAAGTACCACGTAACAAGTAAATTTTCCTACATCCAGTAGTAACTTCTCCAAACATAATACGAATTTGTCCAACTTTTGAACGAATATTTCAATTTCGTATTAAATAGTAATATTTCCTACTGGTAAGTTCTCGATGAAGATAGAACAATATATAAAAGGTTTGACAGAAAAAATTTCAAAAACCTTAAAGAAACAATCTGTACGTGTAGTAAACAAGCCAATCAACATCAATATTGGCGGAATTAAACCATACAAAGACCGTTTAGATAAACTTCATAAGAGCGACATTGTTTATCAAATCCCTTGTGGTTACTGTGACTGTGTATACATTGGAGAAACGAGCAGGCTCCTAAAAACTAGAATTTATGAACACAAAAATAATATCAAGAGCAAAGAAAGCAACTATACAGCATTAACAAAACATAGGTTAGAAACGGGACATAATTTTAATTATTCAAAAGTAAAAATTTTAGCAACAGAGAAAAACACATATAAAAGGAAGGAAATCGAAAACTACTATATAAAAAAATGTAAGAATGCAGTTAACCAGAGATTTGAAAATTTATTTTTTCCAGAAGTATACAACGTTTTGCTTTCATAGTCGTAGATAAACATAAATAATTAGGAGCTATTCGAAATGCGAGACACTTGTTTCAAATTTAAAGAGAAGGCCTGTTTATATTTATGTCGTGGGTGTGAATACCAAAGTTGTGTATGTAAATAGAATATATTTAAATGCCACTTTATGCTACTTCGTTTAGTTCTGACATATCGAAACCTACAATCCGGTACACGTAAAAAAAGTGTGAGTGAAAATTACCCAAGATGCAACCTCGCATCTAAGCGACGAACAAAATCCAGTCGTTTACATCTCTTGGTAAGGTTCTCTACAAAGTGTTATAATACTTTTCAAACCTGTTTTTTAAAAGTTATTCATATCACGTTTGTAGGGTCAATTTACACAATTCCATCAACGGATTTTTTGATATATAACCAAATTTCAATTTCATTTATAAGTCTTGTAAGTAACTTGCGTTTTTGTAAATTATTTTGTATTTTATGAAAATTTTTTTAAAATTGTATTTATTTATGTATTTATAGAAATTATACTGAAGAAGGCTCACATCGAGAGCCGAAACGTTTAAATTGTTTTTTCATATTATTATTTTTGGACCGTCTCACCAAGAACCTCCTAGAACTCCTTAAGGGTTTCGCACTTTATTTAATAAGCGTTCAAGGAAAAAAATCAAACAGAATGATTTTTAAATCATTTCGCACTTAGAACAATATATAGTTATATAAAACAATAAATAATTAGGCTACATATTATGTATAAAACCACATAATTGTATATATAATCATATTTAATTGTATTTAATTGTATGTAGAATTATATATGAAAAACGATATTTTTCCGGGACATTAAAAACTTTTATATTGAACAAGAAAATATCTCATTAATAATATATATATATATATAAAGGGTGAGGGGCAAAAGTAAGAAAACCCCCGAGTAAATTTTCAGGAGGTCATTTTACGAAAAAATGTGAAAAGAATGGATTTTCGGAACTTATTATGCTGTAAAGTATGGTTTTTATAGATCCGGTTTTACGTGGAATAGTTTTCACATAGTTGTGGGCAAACAGGAAAAAATGTAGAAAGTTTAGTCGAAACAACAAAAACTTACGGGGCCTTAAATAAAAAAAGTACGAAAAATGGCGTTTTTGAGCGCTCGGTTCTCCATCGGTATATGTTGCAAAACGTTCGCCAACCGCTTTTTGAATTGTTTTCGAAGTAAACTTTTGTTTAAAACTATAGCGAGCAAAAAAATATTTTTCGGTACATCCTAATCTATAGGGGAAGTAGGGGCAAAGTGGAATTTTGGCGTTTCGCTGTATTAAAATATTTCCTATGTGTTCGTTTGCATTGTTTATTTACAAAAAAATTTATTGTAATACAAATTTTGAAACATATTTCGGTTTCCATTCAGTATTTACCAACCGTTCGAACATGACCTAGGAAGTCGAAGTCAATTTGTAAATTCAGACATATTTTCAATCGATTAGTAAGTATCAATAAATTAACCGTAATTAAAATCTGAATTGCATGACTTAATAGTCTTCTATTTTCGTTTTTTATTTGTTTCATTTGGGGTTGAGGATGATTTTTTACGACAAAAAAATTATATTTTGGGGCAAAGCGGGTGTGGCAAAGTGGAATGTATTTCGTTTTGATTTAGGTTCAAAAAGATAAGTAAGAAAGAACAATCTTTCCCTCTCTCTCTCTCTTTTTCTCCCTCTTCTCCCTCTCTCTCTCTCTCTTGAGTTGTGTCCACGGCTCGTAGTCAAAAAACAGGTTTTTCGTAAAATTGAAATTTGGAGTATTAAACAGATACTTTTTTTAAATGTGTTTCATAATAAGTTACTTGAGGATCTAAATAAGGGTTTCTAAACCACATCTAACCATTCTTAAGCCCCATCTTTTTTGTATACAAGTTTTTCCAAAACCACCCACTTTGCCCCTACTTCCCGTATATATTATATTATCCGAGGATATCCGTCTTGCCCGGATCTTTTATATAGCTAAAAACCGATTAGTATTAAAGCACTCCCATTCCAATCGGAAATATATATTTTATTTTCCTTATATATCCTGTACATATTTACAAATTCTTTAACTGGTTTCGGTGTCCTCGTCACTTATCCTGTTCCACGACATTGCTGAAAATAAACAAATTTATTTTAATAATATTTCTTTTTGAAAAACAAACACTTTTCTTTTAAATATTTTACTTGTCCTACATAAAAAATGAGCCTTACATTAAAGAGGTACTATTGGCTTAAATTTGACACTTCCCGTTCAAAAGTCATTATCTCAGATAACCCTTTTCACGAAACTGTTTGAAAACACTGCAAATACAAGTATCTCCTTTTGAGATGTTTTGTCCTCAGTTTTGAGTCGTTTAAAATGTTATTTGTCTTTTCTTATGAAACACATTCGTTACAATGTAGGAGCACAAGGGGGTACGAAACACTTAAGTCTTTTTCTAACTGGCTTGAAACTTAAAAGAAAACGTTATCGTTTCTCACATTAAAACTGCATGGCATTTAATAAACATCGTTCATGATCTATCGAAAGTATTTTTTATATATAGTTTAAAATAAGAAGCTTGTGGTGATTGTTTTGAGCATTGTTTATCAACCTTTTTTAAAAGACGCAAATAAGACGTTAATTAAATTGAGAATACTTTCTCGTTCGAGACAATCAATGAGAGTAACATGACAATCAACAGAAACTACAACAATTCTGCAGGTCATAACAGTTACACTCGATGCTGGTTTTGAGTAGAGTCTTTACCACGTTCAACAGGATAAAAAGTATTTTGAATTTTTCGAATTTTTCAAATTTTGAGAGAAGGAGGTTTTGATCACATGACACTGAAACTAGCCGCACATTCGTAGACGCAGATTCGAAAAAAAGAATGGTTCTCAATTAAAAAAAAAGGGATTTTTTTGAAAAGCAGCAACTTTGAGATGTCCTTTCACTCATAAGTAACAATAATTGAATAGTTGCAATGAAATAAACAAAAATTTTTACTACTATTCCGAATATGCGGCTACGAATATGCGGCTAGTTTCAGTTTCATTTTGATCACAATACCCACAGTGACATAGTGCTGCGATTGAGTGTATATATGCAGCTTCTGGGATTGGGTTCTCCCAGTATTACCAATGACGATCTTCGATAATTATATAATGAACACTTTTTCCACAAAAACCGACTTCTTTTGTCTGTGTTTGTTTATAACAATTTTACAATAAATGAAATTTAAATATTAGTGATATAATATTGCAGAAAAAATATCTTAGCTGCTCGAAAAACTAATCACTATTTTTAAATCCTTCAAAATTGAATTGTTATAAATAAAATGAGCGGGTAAAATAGGTCGACCCTCTTAGAGACTTTTCGTGTTTCAAATTGTTAAAACGTGAAACTTTATAAATAGAATTTCGATTTGACAGAATCGTTATTAAAAATTTCAAAAAATCCAAAAATCAAATTATTGTATTATTACAATAAATTAAAAATCCGTATTTTCGGTCGTTTTTTAATATTTTTAAAACAGTGGAGTTATAAGGTTCTTTTTTAGCAACCACAGATTTTAACATAAAAAATGATCTTTTTTCATGCATATTTACCAATAAAAAATTTTGTATACAATCGCCTATATATCTCACCTAGACAGTTGTCTAATACAAATTGTGAGATATCATGAATATCGGATCGTTCTTTATTGAATTTCATTCTGTATTCTATCAAAATTGAAGAAATTTTAGGGTCAGATAAGTAGAGTCCTCTTTTGAATACGTCCTCCAACCTATCTTTTCTGCTCGTTTGTCTGGCATGTTGAGTCATATTTTTCCGATGCAACTTATGCCACGCTTCTCCTGCGTCTTCAGAATAATATGCCATAGGCAAGGGAAAATATTTTGCTATTTGGCACCCATGAATAAGGAGTTTGTGGGTCGTTGGATTTATTCGCGCCCATGGATATATCTCATAATGCCTGTTGTACGTTTCCCGACAGAATGATTCTAATTTCTCTAACTCTAGATTTTGTTTTGATTTAAACGCAGCCAAAATGGTTGCCAAATTATTAATAAATACAAAATCAACTCCTGTACATGCTGATAAAAGACGCGGGTTTTGTAAACATCTTCTGGCCACGTTTCCATTGTTCGTTGTTCCGTGCCCTTGCAAGACCATATCCACTTTAACGCCAAACTTTACGAAAATATTTTTTTTAATTCTTTCTTTTTCTTCATTGAACATTTCTGGAAAATGTATATCATTTTTAACAATAATAACATTTTTCCGTCAGGTTAATATTTTTCAAAATAAATGCCAAAAAAAAAAATATTTCCATATTTCGGCTCTAATTCCATACGGAAAGGTACTATGTAATGTCCGGATTAACTATGTAAGTCAAGACTAATGAATAGTTCAATATTTGGTACTATTGGAATACATAGTAAATTTAAACATTACTATTGGACTCGAATATTAGATGAATAGTACAGTACCTTTCCGTAAGGGATACTTCCGAGCGCCGATTTTTATAATTATCATATTAGTAATCCAGCAGCAAAAATACGTGAAAATAGTAGGTCCTTAAAGCTACAAAGCCAGAGTCATCAAAACCAAACCAAACTAGGCGAAAAATTTGTTGCTAATTTGTTTCCCTAGTGCCGATTTTGTAGCTTAATTATTTTTAAAAATAAACGTAGAATTTGTCAGTTTAAGTTAAAGATAGCAAATCCTTAGTAAAAAACAATATATAGATGTATATGAAGCTAGCCGGACAGGGTCATAGAAATCGAAAATTAAGTAAACGAAAATTAGGTGCTTTTTAGGTGCTAATTAGGTGCTCTAACGAAACATTAGGTGCTGTTCCGGATTTTCCAGAATTCAAAAAACAAAGAAGTCAGCATGATGCAAGCTAGAAGACCATGTATTGAAAATCAGCAAAGGGAAGAATATCAAGCATTGGTATTAGAATGATAATTACGTGCTTTTTAGCTGCTCTTGAAATAATCTACTTCTGATTTAGGTGTTCTCACCCTTTCATCAAAAAACCACCCTTAAGACTGGAATAATAATTTATGCTAAAAGTAAACGAGTAAATGTGTATTATATGAGTATAAGAATTTAATATTATTTAGGTGTTTTCGAAGTATACCGTGTCCGATTTAGGCGTTCTAACCACTTTTCCAAAAACACTCTTAAGACTGGCATAATAATTTATGTCAAAAGTAAACGAGTAAATGAGTATTATATAAATATAAAAATGTAATATTATTTAGGTGCTTTCTAAATATACCATGCCTGATTTGCAAGTTGGTTTTGATGGTTTGGAAACCGGAAATAGAGGGGTAAAGTCGATAAAATACCAACCATTTTTTTACCAACATTTGCGCAAAATAATAAAAATAATGATTTGGCTTTGGTTTTGCAGGTATAAAGACCTGAAAATAGTATTGTACAATTCAATTTTTCTGAAAGTTTGCCTTTTAAAATTGTATTTAGCGACAAAATAGCATAATGACATACACTATAGATACGAATACTTCTTATTTACATACGTTTGTTATTTTGACGCATATCCCACATATTAAACTTCATTCGGTAAGCTATATGCAATATATGCTCGAGGGCTTTAATCGTGTAGTGTAGAAGTCCGAGTCCCAATTTTAATGCTGATTCAGTAGGGGTAAACAGCTCATTTAATTTTCCGAACGAATGTGACGATGCTTTACACATAGGACATCTTGATGTTGCGGAATTCCCAACTATTTTGTTTGCACATTTTCCGTCAAATAATGTTTTAAAAATCTGGAAACTGACGCATACTTTTTTCCCAGTTGATAAGGAAAACGTGTGATTTTCTAATTGACTAATTTCTTGGTCGAGTCTGTTATACTCTTGCTCTATTACACTGTCGGTCTCCTTTTCCACAGAAATTCTGAGGCAGCGACAGAATCGCGTACTTTGAGGAGTAGGATTTATCCAACTGCATTCGTTTTTCTCATCTCTTATATCAATAAGAACAAAGTTGGTTACGAATAGTGTATCTTGTGCGTTATTCGTATAATAGGAGCTATCTTCGTCATATCTCTGGTGCGGGTTTACATGTCCTGATGAACTGTCGAATCCTAGAGTAATTGAAAGTTGAAGATTAAGCAACGAATTTTCTGGCCAAGTCAATGCAACTGCTTCGCACAAACGTTCTGCAGTTGTATTGAGTAGAGCTTGCATAGGAACGTAAACTTGGTTCTCCGAAATAGAAATATTATAAGGAAGGCATCCCTTTTTGGCAGTTTGTATGAAAGAATAGTGCGGATATATCGCAGTACCTCTTCGTTTCGAATCTTGTGATAGTCCTTTATACTGGGCTGTCGAGTAATCAAACTCCAAAAAAAATGCCAGTGCTGTTTCACTTGAATGTCGCTTAGTGAGCTTATCATTTTCGCTTTGTATAACTTCGACTTGGACATCGTTTCCTTCGTATTCACAGTCGTTGTTATTTCCATGTTCGTCGTTTCTATTTTCCGCGATGCACTCTTCATTTCCTTCGTTTTCACAGTCGCTATTTTCATGTTCATCGTTTCTGTTTTCGGTGATGCTGTTTTCACATTCAGCGTTCCTTTTACGACATAATCTTAATGCAATTTTCAAAATGTCGATGTCGTAATTTATTAAATTTAGAACTTCATGAGCCCTTCTATACTTCGCATCCGTAGAACATTGTTGAATATCTAGACGCTTTCTACCTGCATTTATACTTATTTTACTCCTTTTAGGCGGTCTTCCGCGTGTGCGTCCACCTCTTCTTATCATTTCAAGATCCTGGCAATTCATTTAATTTTTTTAAAATATGTTCTTACTTCTATGGTAGACCGAGTACCCACATTTTTTACTTGAGTTTTGAGGTTGAAACAATAAGTTAAAACGATTGAAAAACAGGGCCAGTAATTTTTGTTTGTTTAAAAATGTCAAAAGTAAAAAGTTCCAGAGATATGCCATTTATCAAAATACGGGGTGTCCGAAAACTGACCTACTATTTTAGGTTTAGATTCAATGTGATATTTCCAGCAAATAAGTTCAATACAAAAAATGGATCTGAGGCATAGAATGTGAGCCATTGAAGTTTAGAAAAGAAAATCACTTTTTTTTTTAAATAATCTCGGTTTTTTTTCAGATATTTACAAGTTCTATAACTTGTCTTGAAGGGTCATTGACCTACGATGAATATTTCTCCTGTTATAGCCATAAAAAGGGGGGGGGAGGAAATGTCGATTTTGCGGTTTTTCGCGTCTAACTCGTTTCGCCACATAGCTACCGAAATATCACATAGCAAGAAGTTGTAGCCCTTAGAAAACTGAAAATTTTGACCCTTAATACGATGCGATGCGATAAAAACTCATCCCACCAAGAGTCTCGTAAATTCGCGGAAATGTCGGAAAAGCTCGTTTTGCTCATACCAGACTGGTTTTCGACATTTCCGGGACTTTAGATCGCATCGCATCGTATTAGGGGTCAAAATTTTCGTTTTTTCAAGGGCTGTAACTTCTTCCTGAGAGATATATCGGTAGCTATGTGGCAAAATGAGTTAGACGCGAACAACCTCAAAAATCGGCATTTCCACTCATTTTTTGGCTACAACAGGATTCATCGTAGGTTATTCAGCCCCCATAGACAAATTGTACAGCTTTAAAATATTTTTTAAATAAGCCACAGTTTGTTAAGATAACTTCAAAAGAAGCCGAGATATTGCGCAAAAGCGATTTTTTAAAAGTTCAATGGCTTGCCACTCAACTTCTATGCCTCATATCCAATTTTGGAATTAAACTGTTTTTTTTTATTTTTTTTTTTTATTATTGAATAACGGGCGGAATCTATTTACCTGCTTTGGTCGGTTTAATTATTTGCTAAGGATGGATTTTGCGATAAGGGTTGGTATACAGATTTAGCGGTTTGCATAATTCAAAAACACATAAAAAGCACATAATTATGCACCTTTTCCGGATTGTACCTGATTAGTCCTTCATCGATTTTGTGAGTATGCTCTGCTAGCTTCAGTCATGCCAGCAGTACATTATAAAATGTCTATTCTTAGAAAAACGTTAGGAGCACAAAATTTTTAAATGGAGCACATAATTGGCACATAAAAACGCATAATTATGGTACAATTTTTTTTCGTTTTGGGCGACCTTGCTCTGCCAGCTGCATAGACGTGAGAATCTACACCGAAAACAAGTGGGTCAGGTTTCAGACACCTTGTATATGTTTGAAACATCTCCGGATATTTCCAGCGGATATATCTGGCATATATATCGGATAAAGTACTTTTTGCGAATACTCCTGCAATCATTATTTTTTAATTCAAACGCATTTATATTATTAAGTATGACATCGAATTTTTGGATTCAGGGGGATTTAAATTATTTTTAGATTTATTTGGATTCAAAAGGGAAAAAGAGCGAATTCAAAGTTGACCAAATTAATACAAAATTATAAATTTTAATCCAATCTAGATTGCTGGGCCATATAGATTATATGCGCGGGATACATCTCAGGATATATATTTTTTTCTGTGATGGATCATACATATACGGGTAATTAAATTTAAAATGTTATTTTTGTGTTCTGACAAATAAAAACTTGAATTACTAATTTATATATCACAATTATATTAATCAACTAATTTTTGTGATCACCTATTTCGCGCTCAAATTCAAATATTCAGTCGACAGGAGTGCCACTGGTGTACCCAACATTAGTCTGTCATGTCTGAAAACCGTATCATAAAAGAAAAGAAAATTTATCATTTACTTCGTGCCTGAACATTTACTTCTATTATTTAAGTATTACCACGATTTAAACCGTTCATACTTTATTTTAGGCAAAATTAAGGGAAGCAAACAATGTTCGCTAATTGTTTCTTGACGTCTGACATATGTGGAAAAAATACCTTGCCAAACAAAACTTTACTGATAAATTGTGTTTTATTATATGTTATGATTTACAAAACGATGCTTTTTGGAAAATCTGACCGTTTTAATTCGTTTCTACTGAAAACTTACCAAAATAATGCGTTGCAGAAATATACGTTTTTTCCGACACACTGCCTGATAATTATAATTTATGTGCTCGACCGCCATTAATTTCCCGCATCATAATTATGTGCTAGTCAATAAAAAATAAATACAACCAACTTCAAATCCAACTTCAAATCCAACATTGTCAAAAACCAACATTCGTAGTTGACAAAAATAACATTTGAAGTTTAATCACCCATACGTGCATAGTCATAGTATTGAAAAATTGCATGGTCATCAATGCAGTTGATTTCATTGTTGCTTCCGGGCCGATATAAGCCTTTTGTCACCATATTCTAGACACTTCAAAGTATCTTTTAAGCCGATAAAAAAAATTATTTTTAAAAAATTGTACAGTGGGATAACCCCCTAAATCGCGAAAAATACATTTTTTATACACCCAACATCTAAAGATATAGTGTTTAATGTGTGTAATGGTTTTTCAATATATGTCTTATTATACCCACTTCTCCTACGAAGTACACTTGACGAAAGTATGACAACTCTCTATTATAAAAATGACTCACAAATTTCAAAAATTATTAACCGCAAAATATACAAATACCCAAATACATATATGAAAGTGCAAAATAAGAAAAACAAATGGTCGTGTAAGATTATTATAATTTTTTCAGTAAGATTAGGTTTTAGGTTGAACTTTACATAGATTACGGTGTATTTTGATCACCATGGATACCTCGCAGACACTTTCGTTCTCTTCTGTTGTTCTGTCTTCTTTTGTGCTTAATGTGGTAGAAATTTCGAAATTAAATTTCAGATTCGAAAAGAACTGTTTTTATGCTTTAACCCGTTTTGTCCCAAAACGACAAAATTTATCGCCGGTTTTCGTCCTCAATAAGTTTATGGATATCTTTGAGATATTCTTATGAAATGTAGGTTCCCTAAAGTCTGTAGGTATGCTCTTTTCGAATGTGAGGACCATTTTTAGATATCACTTTTGATTTTTTGAATATGTCTACTTAAACTAAAAGAAACGTGGTAAAAACTCGAAAACTTTTTCAGTAGACTCCAATTTTTATTGCGAAGGAGTTTCGGGATCGTATCAGGGCTCAGAAACTTGTGGCATAATGAGTTTTACAAAAAGTTGGTCAATATTACGATTTAATTTTCAAAGTGGTGTCCTAAAAATGGCGCTATTGATGGGGAATTTTTTTGTTTTTTGCATTTTATTACTATATTTCTTGTATCTTGCCGCTGAATCCAAATCTCTTATTAAATTTTGGAAATTAAAAATGGCGGACCCCAACACGGCTCATAGTTCTGATCTGTTTACAAAATTTAGCAACAATAGCAAACAATTAAAATTTTTTAATAGAGTATTATTTGTTAGTCCATTATTTTAAGAAGCCTATTTTAATTTTGAATGCCGACATTCATTCCATATATTATTATTTGTGTAAACAATTTTGAATAACAATAACATATCGTATTTAGTCACATTAGTTTATAATTTACAATTCTGAAAACCTATGAGTTTAAAAACCGCAAAAAGTATGACAAAATCATTTCACATAATTTACATTACCGTCCTTCATTTAACTAATTAGTTTAAATATTACAGTAGTTTGAGCAGTTTCTGATGACGAACTATTAGAGGAGGCAACCAATGAAAAAAAAGTACAGTGATTTATTGACAGTGGAATATTTTACCTAAGATGAACCATCATAGGTACCTCATTGTGAATCAAGCTTCCGATTGGTTTATAAAATTTAGCAACAATATCAAACAATTAAAATTTTTTAATAGAGTATTATTTGTTAGTCTTGACCATTATATTAAGAAGCCTATTTTAATTTTGAATGCCCACATTCATTCCGTATATTATTATTTGTTTAAACAATTTTGATAAACAATAACATACCTGTTTGTAGTCAAATATGTTTTTAATTTACAGTTCTGTGTCAATGTGAGTTTAAAAAGCGTAATTAATATGACACCATCATATAATTTACTTCACGGGTTTTTTTTTTAAAATTAGGTAAAATTTTATAATAATTCAAACATTTTCAGAATATTTTCAGATCACAAATTACTAGAGACGGCAATCAAAAGAGAAAAAATTATGGTATTTTTAGGAATATTTTTACCTAGAGTACGTCGTAAAACGCCATAAAATAAATTAATATTCATGCTAATTTCAACGGTCAATAACTTAATTTTTCGGGTTCAAATTATTTTTCGCTTATTCTATAAAGCGTTATCTTTAATTTGGTGAAAGAATTATTCCTCTAGCTCATTTGGATCAAAAGTTCTACGATTTCGAAAAAAATTTTACGCCGCTAAGAAAAATGGCATACCGTGCGGCGGCGGTAAAACGATGAAGAAATAATACCAGAAAAACGGCATTACAAAGTGGCGCCCAACGTGGGGCTAAGGCGCAATAAAGCGCGTATAAAAAAGGCAAACGGCCATATTGGAGTTCAAAACGGTTAAAAATTAAATTTAAAAGTATAACGAAAAGAATTACCGGGAACATGTGCGAATTTTGAGACGTTTTGCACGGGAGAAAATTTAGATAAGTAAATATTTGAATCATAAGGTGTTGTGAAGTCACTATTAATAATAATAATTATGATTAAAATTAGTGAAATTAGTAAGTAATATTCGAGAGGCAAGGAATTATAGAATATATTATTAAGACTAGTAATAAGAGTAGTTAGACAAATTTTGTAAGTTGTTGTTTTGAGAACCGGGATTAATGGAGAAATAATTTATCGTGTAGGAAGTTAAGAGAGTAAATTTCGAATAATAGTCGGAAATAAAATTCCGTTACAAGTTTTCTTTCGAGTGAATAGTGATCACTGGAGTGAACTTCAATATTTGGAGTGAAGTTCACTACGACTAAGTGAAATTTAAAATATTATAATAGAGTTTCGAGACTGTTCGAGTGAATCTCGACCATAAGAGTGAACTTCACGATTTATTAAGACAAATTAGCAGTTTTTAGGATTTTTGGAGTGAATCCCAAGTACTGAAGCGAAGTTCATTAGAATTAAGAAAAAAAATAAATAAGAGTTAGAGTTTAATTAGAATTAGGAATAGAAAATAGTAGTACGAGTAAATTTCCATATTAGGGTGACCTTCACTTTTTGGGAAGACTAGTGATTAGGCACTTCAGATTTTTGGCGAGTGAATCCTAATTATCAAGGTCGAGTGTCGGGCTTATTGAATAAAGTCAATAATTTTGTCTTGAGTTTCGAGAGTGAACTATACCTCCATTAAATATCAATACGAGATTAGAAGTAAAGTTCACGTTTAACAAGACATTTAAGTAGTCGAGAAATAATAAAATAAATTCGAGAATTCTTACGAGTGAATCTCGACAGTTAGAGTGACCTTCACAAGTCGGAGAAAATACGGGTCCCTTTTTGGAGATTCGGTTCGCGATTTTTCCCCTTAATATCCTTAGATTAAATATCCTTAGGTTAAGACAACTAGTAGAGCTAAGTTAGGTTAAGAATATTAGAATAAGAGTTAATATTAAGTATTTAAAGCTTGCAAGATTGCCGGGACTATCTGCGCGATCGAGGTGCGAGGGTCCCATATGTGAGAAAGTCCCACTGTGGAGTTATCGCGAAGATTTGAGCCGCGAATTACGGGTGAGGCGACGCTTTTGATAGCTAGTTCGTGGACCAGCCGTCGAGGTCATCCTACCGCTAAGGGAAATAGGGGTACGGCTGTAGGGAATTGGATGCATGTGAATTGTGAGTGTAGGAGAGTTACAATCAATAAGAGAGTGATTTAAGAGTGGAAAGTCAGTGCATCAAGTCGAGACGTGTGAGAGAGATTTTTAAGTACACCCGTACTATAGTAAAGCCGCGACATCCGTACTATAGTAAAGCCGCGACATCCGTAAAGATGATGGACGGAAGCGATCCAAACGTTTGGGACGTAAGACGGGAAGTAAATCAGATCGTCGAGGAAATATCCAACTTATCGTTATCCGAGGTTCAGGAAAACCTGATTAAAGAAGGGCTAAACCGATCGGGATTGGAGGAAATTGTCCGCGACCGTATGATTCGCTTTCGCGCGAGGGAAGGTTTTCCGACAGGTCCTTTCGCCTGGGACCAAGGTAAGGACGAGGTCAGTGTCATGACCGACATTAGTGAGTCCGATGATGTAAACGCACGGGTCTCGGGGGGACGAACTTTCGCCGCCACCTTTCAAGAGGACGAAGAGGAGCGCATGACGAGTGGAATCCCGGTTGTTACTACGACGGCTCAGACGATAGCCTGTGTGACCACGATGGCTACAGGTTATGGGAATGTGCAACCTCTGTGGACGACAGCACATTCAGTAATTACGTCACGCCCATTGGGACCAACCCTATATTTCGCTCCAATCTGGGCCCCGTCTACGACGGCTTATTTCTTGCCGTTCTCATCCCCTAACATAACGGCACAAGGTTCGATAGTGTCGTGGGGAGCGCCAACGGGTCTAAATATATAAATATGTCGACCGGTTGCGCAGACCGGCCAGGAAAAGACGCAAGTTCCAGGAGAGCCCAGGAGCCGTTTGTTGACCCCATGAGTCAAGACTGGTGCGTATCCGAAGACGCGCCCGCATCCAGAGGAAGGAGCGTGGGCACAGCCCGAAGAGGATAGCGAGGATGAGGTAATAGCACCTCGACCTAAAGGTCGGAAGGACAAGGTGCCTAGAAGAGAACTTTTCACCGACGAGACCGAGGAGGAAATAAGCGGACAATCACCGAGAATGTTCGCGTCCACTGACGACCGAAGACGATGCGGCGCGAAAGTTAGGCCGCCAGTTCAACGTCCGTTAGCTCCAACGAAGACGAGACGATTAGAGCCGACGGTCGAAGTGACCAAGCCTCGCCAAGGCAGCAACACCGTGAAGCAGCTGCGCTCATGGGGTGTTAAGTTCGACGGAAGTCAAGTCGAGGACTTCCTAACCCTGACCAGCGAGTGCATCGACTGTCTCGAACTAGAGGAAGCCGATGTACTCAAGGTTTTGCCAGGAGTGTTCGAGGGTAAAGCCCGTCAGTGGATACGAGAAGACGCCACTGCCCTCCGATCATGGAGAACCTTCAGCCAGAGGGTCAAACGCCGGTTTGCGGAGGAAATAGACGACGACGAAATCTTTGTGAAGATCTACGAGAGATTGCAGGACCGAGATGAGAAAATGTTGGACTTTGTCACCAAGATAAGGCGTCAATTTAAGAAAATGAGAAAGCCGCCTTCCGAGGAAGACCAAGTAAAGAGAGTGATCCGTAACTTAAGACCGGATTGCCGAAGACACGATGGGGTGAAACGCTGCCGAACGTACGGAGAATTAACAGCGGCTAGCGAGGACTACGAGAATACCGCTCGATGGGACAGCCGATACCGTAGTCAAGGAATGGCCAAGTTCAGAGACCAATGGCTTAAGTCCCGCACCGCCAAAGTAGCGGCAGGCGAAGTCGACAAAGCCTCCTTCAGCGAGACCACGAGTTCAGGAGAGAACAGAGAGTCCCGAAAAAAAGAAGAGAACGAAGAAGAGAAATAATAAGGCGGGGGACGAGGCAAAGATTGCTGCCGCGCTATATTCCAAAGACGCGAAGGATGAGGATCAATCCTCCTCATCTAGGGCCAGTCCGAAATCAAGCGGGCGCCGGATAGACAAACGGGTACGATATGAGCAGATGCGACGTCGGAACCCACCATCAACGACAGAAGATATCCATCGA
Source organism: Trichopria drosophilae (assembly GCA_030407085.1). Classification (NCBI taxonomy): domain Eukaryota; kingdom Metazoa; phylum Arthropoda; class Insecta; order Hymenoptera; family Diapriidae; genus Trichopria; species Trichopria drosophilae. Next base: position 54,814,624 of record CM059585.1, on the reverse strand, counting down.
CCCGTTGTACTGTCGCCGGCGTGGAGTCGTGCGGACCCTCTGACCTCAGAGCTAAGGAGGGGGAGCACCGTATCCTGCCGAGCCGACGAACGTGTTATACTTGCGGCGCGACGGGCCATTTCGCGCGAGAGTGCCCGGTTCCCTGGCAATGTTACGGGTGCGGCAAAATCGGTACCATCAGGAGAGAATGTGACCGTTGTCGGTAATATCGAGAGACAATGGCAGGGAAACGAGCTTCGCGGGTCAAACCCCAGGCCCTCCGTACATGGCCCGCAAGCCTCAGATTCCACCTGGAGGACGAGACGACAGGCGACACGCTACGACGAGCCGAGGAAGCTGTACTAAGGTTTACCTCCGCCAAGTGGCGCATTACAGACCCGAGTTCCAGAGGTAAGAAAGAAGACGAGGAAGCAACCGCCGCCGAAGGAGCTAAGCGGGATGGAAGGTTTCATTTCACCTTCGTCATTAGCGGAGTGCGAGTACGAGGGCTGTGTGACTCTGGAGCTACGAAGTCTTTTGTCGGACCCAAGATTGCGGAATTGTGCAAGGACCGTATTAGGTCATTCACCGGTACAATGAAGAGTGCAACCAGTCATGCCGCAAGCATCGTAGGTAGATTACCGTTGATGATAGAAGTCGGAGGTCGGACCGAGCAGATCTCCGTACGAGTTGCAGGGGTTCTCGCCTACGATGCGATCCTAGGGATCGACTTTTTAAAGACCTAACCCGAGATGGCGTTGTAAAGACGGGGACTGGAGGAGTTTCGAGAGGATAGAAGAAATCCTCATTCATGCGGAGTGTGCCGGCCTCGCAGAAGTTACCGAGGCTCAAGAGAAGCAGCTGTCGGATCTATTAGACCAGCTGATACCACCACCTCCTGCGACGTTGGGCACTACGCCGTTGGTCCATCACACGATCGACGTAGGGGACGCTCGGCCGGTTAAACACCGTTACGGACGAATCTCCCCAGCCATGCTAGAAGCAGCCCAGGCGGAGGTCGATTCCATGTTGGCCGAGGACATAATCGAGCCGTCGAGTAGCCCTTGGTCCAGCGCTCCAGTCATGATCCGGAAACCGAACGGTCGATACCGATTTTGCGTCGACTGTAGAGACCTTAACGCCGTGACCAAAAAGGACGCCTATCCACCGCCTAATTTAGATGGCATCCTGGACAAGATACGCCGAGCAAGGTTCATTAGCAAGTTGGACCTTAGCCAGGCCTATTTTCAGTTACCGTTAGACCCCTCGAGTAGAGAAGTTACGGCCTTTGCAGTGGCCGGAAGAGGACTCTTCCATTTCAAAAGAATGCCCTATGGGCTGACGAATGCACCAGCCACCTTTCAAAGACTGATGGACTCGTTATTCGGACCAGAATTTGAGCCCGTCGTGTTTGTTTATCTGGATGACATCATCATCGTGAACGAGGCCTACGAGGAACATGTCATCTGGGTACGGAAAGTCTTGGAGACGCTCGTTAAAGCCGGTCTACAGGTGAACCGCGATAATTGTGAGTTCTGTTGCTCAAGTGCAGTCTACCTGGGATATCAAGTGGACAAGGAAGGATTGCGTCCAGACCCTGAGAAAATAGAGCCGGTATTAGAGTACCCGGCTCGTCGAACCCTGAAACAGGTTAGACGTTTCTTAGGGATGGTCGGCTGGTACGCCAGATTCATTCCAAATTTGGCCGAGAAGAGACTGCCTCTGACCAAGCTCACGAGAAAAACGCAAGTTTGGGAGTGGGGCGAAGAACAGGAAGATGCATTCCAGGAGCTGAAGAAAGCGTTGACTGAGGCCCCGGTATTAGGGCGTCCAAATTTCAAGAAGCCCTTCGTGTTGCAGACGGATGCAAGTGATTACGCACTTGGCGCCGTCTTAAGCCAAGAGCAGGACGACGGAGAGCATCCGATCGTCTACCTGAGCCGCACCCTCACTGCCGCTGAGAAGAATTACGCCACGACGGAGAAGGAGTGTCTGGCAGTAGTTTGGGGTGTCAAGAAGCTCAGAGCTTATTTGGAAGGGTATGAGTTCAAGGTCATTACGGACATCAGCAGTCTGCAGTGGCTCCGAAATCTGAGAGACCCCAGTGGTCCGTTGGCCAGGTGGGCACTTGAACTCCAAGGTTCGAACTTCACGGTCCAGCATCGTAAGGGTGCGTTACATCACGTTCCGGACGCTCTATCAAGACGAGTAGAGGATGAGGTAGGAGCCATGAGGGTAGCAGCCGAATCGGATACCTGGTACGATCGAAGACGAGAATTAGTGTTAAAATTCCCGGAGAGGTTTTCGGACTGGAAAGTCGAGAACGAGCGATTGTACCATCATCGTGCTGACCCATTGTTAGACCCAGTGACCGGAGGAGAAGATCAGTGGAAACTGGTACTTCCGAAGAAGTTGCGCGAGGAAGCGTTAGAGAACGCACACCAAGAGGCCCGCGCCGGACACTATGGAGTGGACAAGACGTATAGTCGTCTGGTGCTGGAATATTACTGGCCGGGGTTGAGATACGACGTCCGCCAATTTGTTGATGAGTGCGAGGAATGTCAGCGCCAAAAGATCCCCCATGGAGGACCGCCTGGGTTAATGAGAGAACGGGTCGTGGAGAAGCCGTGGACAGTGGTATCCGCAGATATCATGGGACCCTTCCCACTAAGCCGTAGCCAGAACCGCTACGTGTTGGTGTTCACGGACCTATTTACTAGGTGGGTGGAACTCAAACGATTGAGGAAAGCCGACGGCAAGAATATAGCCAAGGCCTTCGAAGACCTCATATTACTCAGATGGGAGACGCCTGAATACTTCCTGAGCGACAATGGGCCAGAGTTCCGTAACTCCCATTTAGACCGCGTATTGGAGCGGCCGGCACCCAAGACCCTCGAAGAGCCTGCGAAGGCAGTTGGAGGGGGAAGCCATTATTCTACTGATGGACCCCGAAGACTGGCAAGATCGCCTGAAGAGACTCAGCGCCCTTCGAGATCTTATGCGTAGGACGGTAGATAAGGCGAGCGAGCGACAGCGTAGGTACTACAATCGAGGTAGGCGAGATATTCGGTTTTCGGTCGACGAGCTAGTTTTGCGACGAACCCATGCGTTGTCATCGGGAGCGGATCGTTTCGACGCGAAACTCGCGCCACGGTATGAAGGGCCATTCCGAATTGCGCGCGTTATCTCTCCCGTAGTTTACGAGCTCGAGTTGGACGGGAAGAGACCAGGACGGACGGTGGCTAAAGCCCACGTATCCGACCTGAAATGTTACCTCGCACCTCGCAAGCGGCCCGAGACCCAATAATGAATATTTTTGTTGTTTGTTGTGCAGATGTCCGATCACCAAGGACGAAGAGGAGGGCGTCGGGTGCGACGCACCTACGCGGGTGAGTGGGTTCCCCCGGTACACGGGCCATGGAGGGAACCCCCACCACGCCAAGACCTGCCCCTGTCGAAGAGGGAGCAGCCCTGTCGTCCTCGGATGAGGACCTCAGCCTTCGAGCTGTGATAGCGGCGGGCAACGCCTACGTCGAGACGGCGATGGCGCAGCTAGCGCTGGCGGAGAGCGACGGCATCGAGGAGGAGTGCGCGGTGTTGGAAGCGAGCTGGGAGAGCAGCAGGACATAGCTGCCGGGCCAACAGACGCCAGATGCGGGCCCCGAACCCTGACCGCTAAACCCAGCGACCAGGCGGGCGATTACGCCCGGATGCCCGATTTTCCGGAGGGCCGGCGGGCCGACATGCCGACGCTCACGTCGGGCGTCCTGTTTGCGGGGCTGCAGAATATCCGCAATGACCCGACTAAGGATCCCCCACGCGGCCAGTGTTTCAACTGCTGGCGTGGGTACCACGGATGCACCGCGTGTCCGCTACCCAAGCGGCATTCGTGGTGTCACAATTGCGGCCGAGCCGGAGCCTCCGTTAGCGGATGTCCCCGGTGCGTCGAGGTCTATCGCCGATGCGACGACCCGGCGAGAGGAACCCCGACGGGCCGAAGAGACCGCCCAGGAACCTGACCAAGGAGGTCGGGGAGAAGAAAGCCCCCGCGATGACGGCGCGTGCACCCAGGAGGAAGGCGGAGGACCGCTCCCTCCTGAACTGAGACCCTCTACGTCCACCGATCCTGTGGAGACGGCGCGGGTGTTGGCGGAGGCGTTAGGTCGGCTGAGTCCGCAGGCGGCCCTTTTTGTGGCTGCTCGCAGTCGCCACGGAGACGTCGTTGAGTGGGCCGGTAGACTGGCGGCTCTGCCACACCCGCTTCAGGATCTGGTGGTCGAGGAGGCAACCCGAGACCCGAGCCGGAAGTAAGAGATAAGAAGAAGAGGGTTCCGGGGGGGAAAGTAACGAGCCAATTATGAATAAAGGAAAAAAACAATTATGAATAAAGACAAATTTATGACAACGTAAGGACAAAGATGGGGAACAAAATTTTGGCAATGCTGGGAATAGTAGGGCAAGTCTAAATTTTCGAAAAGGGGTGGGCGACTGAATGAGTTTTCTGCACGAGTGGGACGAACATTTACTCGGCACTGGAAGGGGTAATAATACATGTAATGAGTGCGACAAGCGCAAACAATATTGATGACGAATTAGTATTTTATATTGGGCCATGAGTGAGACGAACGTCGACTCGATGAGCGCGACAGCAATAGTCTATTCCATGCATGAGTGTGACGATGGGTGGGGGGGGGGGGGGGTGGGGGGGGGGGGGGGTGGGGGGGGGGGGGGGTGGGGGGGGGGGGGGGTGGGGGGGGGGGGGGGTGGGGGGGGGGGGGGGTGGGGGGGGGGGGGGGTGGGGGGGGGGGGGGGTGGGGGGGGGGGGGGGTGGGGGGGGGGGGGGGTGGGGGGGGGGGGGGGTGGGGGGGGGGGGGGGTGGGGGGGGGGGGGGGTGGGGGGGGGGGGGGGTGGGGGGGGGGGGGGGTGGGGGGGGGGGGGGGTGGGGGGGGGGGGGGGTGGGGGGGGGGGGGGGTGGGGGGGGGGGGGGGTGGGGGGGGGGGGGGGTGGGGGGGGGGGGGGGTGGGGGGGGGGGGGGGTGGGGGGGGGGGGGGGTGGGGGGGGGGGGGGGTGGGGGGGGGGGGGGGTGGGGGGGGGGGGGGGTGGGGGGGGGGGGGGGTGGGGGGGGGGGGGGGTGGGGGGGGGGGGGGGTGGGGGGGGGGGGGGGTGGGGGGGGGGGGGGGAGCAGTGTTCTAAAATATTGTAAGCATATGCATTTCGCCGACGACGCATAAATATATTTACAATGCCCCGTTTCTGAACTTACTTGTAGTCTCGCGCTCATGGAACTTGACTCTCAATCCTTGTTTAACTGGGTGAAATGCAATGGTCTCTGCATTAATGTAAGCAAAACTAAGGCTATGATTCTTGGCAGTTCTTTCTTTATGAAGTCGTTCGATCATAGCATACTCAAGAATGCTGTTCTAATCAATAATGAACCATTTCCTTTCGTACATTAGTAGTAATGGTGGCACTATGGAGAGACGTAAACAAACATGACTAATCCCCTGCCCCCTCTTTTAAATTTTTACGGGGCAGGGGATGAGTCACGCTCGTTCACAGCTCTCTATATTCTCCCTCTCTCTCTCTCTCTCTCTCTCTCTCTCTCTCTCTCTCTCTCTCTCTCTCTCTCATCTCTCTCTCCGTCTCTCTCTCTCTCTCTCTCTTCTCTCTCTCTCTCTCTCTCTCTCCTCTCTCTCTCTCTCTCTCTCTCTCTCTCTCTCTCTCTCTCTCTCTCTCTCTCTCTCTCTCTCTCTCTCTCTCTCTCTCTCTCTCTCTCTCTCTCTCTCTCTCTCATACGTAGACGAAGGTAAGAATTCATTGACGTACACCGTTCGTACGTCACTATCGCCGGACAAGAGTTCGGGAAAAAGGTCGGCGGTGGTTAATTTCCCCAGCTTGCGCTTAGCGTCGATGATGGCATTTCGGATCTCACCGGATTTGCATTGTATCTTCAATGCAAAATACAGCCGAGAAGATGTTTGACTCGGCAAGCTAGAATTAGCTGCCCGTCTGGAACTCGATTCTAGCGATGCTAATAAAGTCGTTACAGGAGACCAGCCAATTTTAATTGGCGTAAGTCCCGGAAAAAATATGTCATGTTGCGAGAGGCCGCATTGAACGGGACTTACCATCGATAATTAAATCTGATGTCGGTCTCGCTAAGGCCGTGGCATGTTTTCAAATACGCCATGTCGGCTGATAAGGCTCTACATGTCCCGGTATTAATTTGGACCCGCTGCGCTTAGGTTGGCAAGGTCCTGCCTCATTGCCGCGGTATCATTTTCTAAGGGTGGTTAGTTCAGCTACTAACTCTTCTCTCGTCGAAGAGATAGCAGCCATAATTTTGGATTGAAATGCTGCTGTGCACGTCCACCGTCGTTCGACATTGCTTCTTCGTAGTTACACGCGGGCGAGGCGAAAGGAGACTGGTATAAGGCTCTGTGGTGGGACTTCCCGTCGACGCATGAGACAGTGCTGAAAACAATCGCGACGCTAGACGGGGCACCAGCAAGCGAGTGGGGAATAGACGGCACGGCGGAGATTACGCTGCACACGGCTGTAGCGCTCTGTGTGTATTGGACGCGACTCAAGTACGTGTGATAACGAAACGCTACACAACACAAACTGTCAGGATTACCGGCAATGTATAACGCTGCACACGACGGATGAAAAATAGAATGGAACAAGTGCTACAAACGACTTTAACTTTGACTACGACTTTGTGGCACTTTGCGCAAAATCGAGTCACCTTCAACCTTTTTTTTTCTCATATTGAAGCTTTCGGCATACCTTGCAAATGTCACCGATGAAACAGACCGCTTTGCGATGACGTTAGTATTGATTCGTGAAGATGCGACTTGCGTTGAATGTGAGTGGAGTGCATTGCGTGGTAGAACGAGCCTGCGCAAGGGAGCGTTCTTGAAAACCGCCGTTGACAGGTTGCCGGTGAAAATCCGCAAATTTGCGATTTCAGATTTCCAAAAGATGCACCATAGGCCAAAAAACAAGTGATTTGCAACGAAACTTCTTGGATTGCGTCGGCCTACGGACCGTGCACCCTACCTGTAGTTGAGCCTAGTACTCATGTATCGTATTCTGATCTTAGCGAACCTACATTAAGCCTTAACACGTTGTATGATTGTATTACGAATGTATTAAATATTCACGCGCCATTTACTACTAAAAGAATTGTTCATCGTTCTATGCCATGGCTTACTTCGGAACTGCGAGCCAGAATTAGAGAACGCGATAAATTGTTCACGCGAGCGAAACGATCGAGAAATCCGCTAATATTAGAACAGTATAGGCATATGCGTCGCGATCTCAAAAACGAACTTAAAACTGTAAAAAATCGCTACTTAGAAAACCTCGTGTGTCAGCAAACAAACCCGAACAAGCTTTGGTCCTGCCTTAGAAATTTAGGACTCGCCAACGTAAGATCGCAATCAGCCCTACATCATTTCACTCCATCCATACTCAATCATCACTTTGCGCAAGTTTCATCCGTTCATCCACCATGTGACTCTGTCTCGCTTAATAACATCTTACATCGGCCCTTACCTAGTACTCATCCTCCATTTACCTTTTCTTCCACAAATTGCCACGAAGTTCGTAACTATCTCAATGGCATCTTGCAGAAATCACGAGGGTTAAGTCCCGACCATCTTTGTCTAGCACATCTTGAACCACTCTTCCCAACAATATCTCCACACCTTACCCATATCATCAATACCTCCTTCTCAACCGGCATTTTCCCATCCGTTCGGACATCATCATTCATCATACCTTTGAAGAAAATCGCAAATTCCCACAACCCATCGGATACTCGTCCCATTGCGAATCCACCCCATCTTTCCAAAATCATCGACTCGCTAGCTACCCGTCAAATCATTACCTTCTTAGAGAACAATCAGCTGCTGCATCCCAAACAAAGCGGATTCCGTAGGTTCCACAGCACGCAAACAGCGTTGCTACACCTTTTGGATGACATTCGGTTGGGTATCGACAGAGGCTACATCACCATCCTAGTCCTGTTCGATTTCTCGAAGGCCTTTGACTCCCTTAGCCATACAGTCATCCTGGCTTGCCTTCGTGACTTGGGCTTTGAGGACTCTGCGCTCATGTGGATACATTCATTCCTCTCGGGACGATCTCAATCGATCATTGGATTGGATGGACAAACATCCCAACAGGAGCACACTACATCCGGAGTTCCTCAGGGCACTGCCCTCGGACCTATTCTTTTCATCACTGTCATAAACACACTGTTCTCCAGACTCCATTACTGTCAAGACACCACCATCATTTTTGCAGATGACACCCAGTTCTATTTATCCACCCCAATTAGTCAACTTAGACAAACAATCAGGTGCATCAATCGCGATATCGCCGAACTGGTAAAGTGGTCGCAGGATTATGGGCTTACACTTAACACCCGTAAAAAACAAGCCATTATCATCGGCTCGTCCCAAAATCTTGCTACCATTAAGAACATAACCGTTCCGCAAATAATAGTCGGTAATGACGTAATTCCCTACTCTAATGAGGTGAAGGACCTCGGTGTCATAATTGCTTCTGATCTATCATGGAATAGACACGTCAACACCATTTCATCAAAAATTCATAATGTCCTTTATCGGCTCAAATACCGCGGGTCATTTTTACCTCCATCTGTTAGATTATCACTCGTCAACGCATTGGTCATCCCTCATCTTGATTACGCCACCCTCATCATCGCTGATCTTTCAGGTTATCTTGATACCAAGCTGCAGCGCCTACAGAATATCGCTCTCAGGTTTGTCTATCGACTACGACGTGACGATAGACTGGAGCCCTTTAGGCGAAGGGCAAACTGGCTGTCAGTTCCATCTAGAAGACAGTACTTTCTTGGCAGCCTTGCATACCAAATCATCACCACTAACCAGCCATCATATTTGTCATCTAGATTAATTCCCATCGGTAGTACACTGCGCCGTTCATCTCGTATTCAATCTTCCCATTTCATGCTACCAACTCCTCGCTCAAACATTTTTGCACGCTCAATTCTATTCAAAAATGTCACCACTCTCATCACTCTCTCTCATCTAGCCATCATCTCTCATCACTCGCTCTTCTCTCCTCTCTCTCTCTCTCTCATCTCAAATATTGTCAGTCATCTCACCTCTCCTCTCCTCTCTCTCTCTCTCTCTCTCTCTCTCTCTCTCTCTCCTCTCCTCTCATCTCTCTCTCACTCTCATCTCTCTTCTCTCTCTCTCTCTCATCTCTCTCACATCTCTCTCTCATCCTCTCTCATCTCTCTCCTCTCTCTCTCTCTCTCTCTCTCTCTCACCTCTCTCTCTCTCTCTCTCTCTCTCTCTCTCTCTCTCTCACTCTCTCTCTCTCCTCTCTCTCATCTCTCTCTCTCATCTCTCTCTCTCCTCTCTCACAACTCTCTCTCTCTCACTCTCCCTCACTCTCTTCCTCGTCTCTCCTCCTCTCTCTCCTTCTCTCTCCTCTCTCACTATCTCTCCTCTCTCTCTCCTCACCCCTCTCTTCTCTCTCTCTCTCCCCTCCTCTCTCTCTCATCATCCCTTCCTCTCTCCTCTCTCCTCTCTCCTCTCTCCTCCTCCTCTCATCGTTCTCCTCTCTCTCTCCTCTCCTCTCTCTCTCTCTCTCTCTCTCTCTCCTCTCTCCTCTCTCCTCTCTCTCTCTCTCTCTCTCTCACACTCTCTCTCCTCTCTCTCTCTCCCTCTCATCTCCTCTCTCTCTCTCTCCTCTCTCTCCTCTCTCTCTCTCTCTCTCTCTCTCCTCATCTCTCCTCTCTCCTCCTCTCTCTCTCTCTCAATCTCTCTCTTCATCTCTCTCTCCCTCTCCTCCTCTCTCTCTCTCTCTCTCCTCTCTCTCTCTCTCGCTCTCTCTGTCTCTCTCTCATCTCTCTCTCTCTCATCTCTCTGCTCTCTCTCCCTCTCTCTCTCTTTACTCTACCTACATGTCTACCTACTTACCTACATTACAGTATCGTCTGTACATTTACTTAACACGTCATGCACCATGTGTGATGAGAATGTCTGCACCTGGGCTTTGCAGGTACACCGCACATTATCCTCGACGAACTTAATCACTTCTGCAGCAATATTACTAACATCACGTCCTATACTACACAAATACTCCATCTTTTTGTTAACGCATTTCGAATTGTTTACTAAACGGTCAAACGTGACTTGCTTCAAAACCACACATCTCCGAAAACGCTTCACTGCAACACCAGAAGCGGGGCGTTGATCATACTCGATTTCAATTGCCTTGCCGCCATGACTGAAAGCGAATCGCACTGTCCAACACTCACCATATATTTTTTGATCCAGTTTGGTGAAATTATCGTCGTGAAAGAATGATTCGATTTGTTCAAATGTTTGAACAAACTTATTCCAGGCACTTTGTGTGAACGCCACACCGATGAAACCACTTCCGATTATTCGAACTACTGGCTCGTAATTCGAATCGCACAAATCTGAATACTCCATTCCAACTAGGATTTTTTTCGTATAGGATTTATTTAGGGTATAAATTGTGCCCAAGATTTGATGGGGTCCTTTACCGGCAGCATCGCACGTTGTTATTGTAGCCATTTTTTACGTGTATACCGATGTATCTTGAGAATAAATCCACTACACACTATACCTCGGTGAACTCAGATGAAAGAATGATGAAATGAAGAGAGTCTTAAGCGGTTTGAAACTGCTACATCAGTGAAAAATGCAACGCAATTTTGAAACATGCGATATTTACAGTTGTATGTGTATTTTATTCGTCCCTATGTAAAATAATATTTCCAGCATCTTCAGCATTGTTTCAAAGCAATCACGTTTGAAAACCAGTCACGTGGCAATTATATCATTTTCATATATACATAACGTCTGTGCAAGATTGTTATGTCAATATTTTACAACTGTATGCACTTTTATGCTTAATGTAAAATAATATTCGATCATCCACAACATCTTCATTATCGTTTTTTTTTGGTATTATAATACGATGTTAATATTAAAAAATTTTTGAATAACAGTTTTATAGGCGTCGTATTCGATTTACGCCGTTACCAATTAAATAAATCGTTACCTCTGTTTTTATATTTGAGGATGCATCTTGCAATGGTGTCATTTTTAATCAAATTCGTAGAAAAATTATCGAGAAATGCGCTGAACCCTAAACCGGCACTCATGTAGCGCAGAAACATTACACAAAAATGGCCGCATACATACGACGATTCACTTTGTAGTTGTTGTGTATTCCATCGAAATTGTCGACTATTATTTTTCAACGCCTTTATATAATCAGGTATGAAAGGCGGTAACCCGTAACTGTCAAAATACAATGCATTGCCGTAGATATCAGCATACACAGCGACCCAATGAGTACCAGGTTTTCTGTGCCCATCTGTATTAAATACAAAGCACGTAGGTTTACCCCAAACATGAGGTATTTGGTCTGCAGGAAATACACCTATGGTATGGTGCTTAATTTTGGATATATATTTTTGAATTTCTGAACTATTCATTTTTCTAAGTATGTAGGTACTGCAAATGTATAAATTGACGTGTCAGTTTCATCGGTACCTTTGTTATTCTGATTTTCTGTGCACATTGGTGACACTGTACGCGACCAATCTTCCACAACTAACAAGTTTTCATTACTATTACTGTCGATATTCTTATATTCCACTATGTCCGCGGTATCACCAAGGTCATTTTTACTACTCTTCACGTAGTTATCCTTATATTTGCTTACAAACGGGTATTCCACTATGTCCGGTATGTCAGTGCAGTTATTTTTTCCGCTACTCACAAAATTCATAGAACGTACCCATAATCGAAAACGGTATACATTATTTAATGCACAAGTAAATCGCAAATAGTTGAATTTGCATCCATGTTGTTCACAGTAATTACTTGCCCACGGTAACTAGTTGAATGATGGACAGCTGTTATCTTCCTCCAAATTTATTATGTTGCGGGCGGTTACCCTGTTTAAGAGCATCCACTTTTCTTTCCCACGTACGTATATGTTTCGAGCATTTACAGTAAATTCCCGTAATTTTTTATACAGCGAATTTTCAGATACGTCACCATAAAACCAGTCAGGCCCATGATGATTATGAGTTAACCAATTATTTTGTTTTCTGGACTCTCGGCACAATACATCGACGGGGTACGGTGGTGTAACTAACCAGTGTCCGACGAAATCATTATCCACAGACAAAACAGCTACTTCTTTCGGTATTACTTTATTATTTATATCTATAAAGAATATATCAATCACTAGATCCATTGTAGCGTCTAACCCGCACCGTCGCTGAAAGACAACTGCCCTGCGGAGTTAACGATGAAATTTTTCAAGATTATACATGCAGACCGCCATCTGTAGGAGTGAAATCACGCCCCAAAGTCTACAATGACTTGTCGAGATGCATCATTTCTAATACGTTTTCATATTCGGCATAGATAATGCAATTGACTGTACTTGGTAATGCTGTTGCAAAACGTACGTCAATTCTGACACTACCATGTCTCACTAAATTCCAATGAAGTAGAATCACTAACCGAGAGATCAGGTGTCAAATCGAATACGAATAGGCAATAGCCACCTGCTTATCCGTCACGTGTGATGGAGTTTCCTTCATTAAGAAAAGGTATACCTGTACCTGAGAATATCGTGTGAAAGGCGTCTACATAAAGATTTGACGTACTAAAATCTGGCTGCAGCGGTCTCGAAGGTATTTGGGTACCATCAACATATAAACATAAAAAGTTGATATTAAAATGCTTAAAGTTGAATGGGTTTAGCGTGCGATCACCATTGAAAGCTTTGTTTTCTACAAAACCTACCACAATTCTTTTTGGTGACTGTCTCAATATAACGTTATCTAAGGTCTCCCCATGAATACCACTGTGCATAGTTAATGCCTTAACTTCAACTCTCGTTAATGGATATTTTGCCGTTGTTTTCGAGAGAGCTTTGGTATGCGCCAATGAAATACTGGGGTTAACTTTCACACGACGCATTAAAAGACTAGCTTCCTCTATACGGGCGTAATAATATCCCATTTGATCCATGATGCAAAAGATATCTTAGGATTTTATAAGACGTACACGTACCTCCACGCCATTCAGCAATAACTTTTCTAGATTAAACACATCACAATGTAAGTGTCCGAGTAAATCTACCGTTTTTCCTTTCATAATGTTGCGACGATTTACGAGACCTGTATTATTATTAAATGCGTCCATGTGACCCGGTGTGTCATCATACCATAAAACACTCGTCAAATGAGAATTTTTGGCGGCCGGTCCGTAATTCAACAGAATCTCAATATAAGATCTATAGGCGTATGTGTTGCTTGATGGGGAAACCGGCTTTTGATTGAAATAAACATCAACCTGGTTGAAAAGCGAGTGCATGAAATTATTCACAGGGCCTACGGCATCACGTACCGCTTGAGGTGTATCGTCGGTTATATCTTTATGAGCCGTTAACGTTACACGTAAACTCAACATCGTATGTGCTAGGTCAATATACTCTTCTCCATTTCCAGGTAAAACAAATTCAATCGGTGAATCATGATAAAGTGTCGACACCGGCTTATACTGTACCCAACGTGAGCCCTCAATAATCGTCTGAGTAGGTGGTAGTGTAAAGTCCAATTACGATTTCATACATTCGCACGAGTGTGTATGTAAAAGAGACATTTTATTTAAATATATCCGATACTGTGCGGGTTTTATTTGTGCTGCCTCCTAGCGCACGCTTCTTCCTTTTTAGATTCTGTTTAGACGTTGAATAATTGCGCTTATTCCTTCTTACCCGATGAGCTTTCGTGTTCGTCTTCTTCTTCTTTGGGGCTCGTGGACGAGATTGCCGATGCCGTAAATTATAACGATTGTCAAGTGTTGCACTGTTACCGGAGAAGCGATCAACAGTTGAGTAGCGCGGAAATTTATACCCTGTCCCCTCCATGAGCTGATCAAATTTTTCTTCTGCTTTCCTTTTCAAATTATCACCTAATTCTTTAACGCGCCGTCGTATCGTCTCTTTTAGCGGTGTATTGTTCGTCGCAATATCGGACACGATGTTTAGACCTGTTCGTAAAGCTTCTTGACCGACAGCTTTTGCACCGCGTGTAAAAAGGGGTAGTACTCGTCTGAATAAACCACCATGAAAGCTACCGATTCCGTATCCTCTCTGATATAATGCCCCTCTGTATAAATGGCCCACACCACCAACATGTATGCTACTTCCAATTTGACTATCAAAGTATGTAACGTAATGTGCCATTTTGTTTAATTTTAGTCAATACGCTTGAAATGCAGTGTTACCGTCAGTGTACCACAATCAAACGGTGCATATTGTCCATATTCATCCCTTATATCTATTTCAATACTTTGGAAAGTGCCATTGAGTAGTGGTATATACATAGCAGGTGAAAAACTGCATATCCTTATATCTCCGTAAGTATAATTGTCGTGTTTCAAAGGTACAGCGCGCAATAAGAGGGTCTGCACATCGCCTGTGACGCAAGGCTCGCAAATATTACTGTACACCATCAGTAACGAAGGTATGTTACTGAAAAGATTTATAGGCCGTATACCATTAATAGACGTATTGTTACTTACAATAATCGCATCGCTCTGTTTTTGAGATGTAGGTGCACAATCGTAACCAAGCATTTTCCTCAATTCACCTGGTAGATAAACTATGTGCTCTTCATCCTGGCACTCATCAGCGCAGATTCGTGAAACTGATGCGTAACCACCGCGCTATAATCTAAACATCAAATGTCCTTATATACAATGTAAACTGTTAATCTCTTCAATTAAATCATTGGTATTCTTATATATCCCAGGTGATATGTAAGATACCTGTACAGTGTTAATGCCCTTACTTTTACTTTGTCCGTCTGATAATCCTGCGCGAGTAGGGATCTTCTTAAATCGTGTAAAGCTTATACGTCTATCTTCTTCTGTGATAGGAACATGTTGAAAAGTTAGAGGTACTTGAATCTCTGTAAGTGCCACACCCCACTGTCCTTGTAAACGTACATATTGTGGTAATTGCGTAATAAAATTGGTTTTCAGGGTAAAGCTCCATACTACTATTACTTGGTAAAATAATATTAAATTCTTCCTTCATCATAAACTTTTAAATCGTCTGCACGAATCCAAGAATTAAACTTATCGGGATAGCCTGCCCAACGAACGAAATATTTTTTCTTTTTACCCGTACCTGTGATTTTTAAGATTTTTTCGACCACGAAAACTTCTGTATTCAAATTTTTCTGAACACGACTTAATTCTTCCTCGTAAAAGAACCCATCGATTTCTTCACCCTGGAGGTCTTCAAGAATATAAACAATCGGTTGTCGTGTATTTGATACACGTGTAATTTTAAATAATTCTATAGTCCACCCTCCCTCATAACCTTTTGCAAAGACATTCTTCGCACGACTGATACGTACTAAATCACCAATTCGATATTTAGGGCTTTTCGATGACTGTCCCAAAGTACTGTAGCGTCGAATAAGATTTGAACGAGCTTCTGCAGCATTGTACCAATTAACGGCAGCTGGCACCATATTAGTACCCGAATGTTTGGTCCTGTTATAAGATGTGACGATAGATTGTAATACATCCACGTAACGACGAGTATTTGTGTATGTGAAATAGCGCCATAATCTTTTTTTAATAGTTCATATAAAATGTTCAACAATACTGGCTTTAATGTCCGGATTGCGAACTGTTCTATAAATTATGCTCTTAGATTTTAGTAAGTGCTGCATGTCGTAACCAACAAATTCTTTTCATTTATCTCTCTGTACAGATACAGGTTGTCTACCCCCACTTCTCGATAAAACTCTTTCAAAAGCTCTGGCAACATTTTTCGATGTTTTGTCAATTATGGGCTCTACATAGGCGTATTTACTTAATACATCAATTGCTACCAGCAAATAAGTATTTTTATTGTTATAAGACTTTATAGAGCGCACATCTATTAAATCGATCTCCCAAACATCATCGATGTTCCGTACATTATAAGAACGGCGAGGAAATACGCGCCGCGTACGACGATGCTTATTGTAGACATCTTGACCTTCTAGCCAGTCAGATACTTGTTTGTAATGATAGTTTTTATTCGTCGCTTGAAGCAACTTTCGAACTGAACCTGTGTAAGCCGGTGGTTGTGTCGGGTCATAATAGATCGTTTGTAAAATGTTATTCATTTTCACCACTCTGCTTTTGAATTTTCTTATCTACGGTCGTTGTTTTACACTGTTTTTTTCCGTGACAAACGTTTTAGATTTATTTTAGATTTATTTATAGATGCTTTTATACGTGAAAATATCTTTTCTAATACAATCTTGCTAATCATACAACAGGCAGTCACGGCCGCTGCAGTTTTCTCATCTGTAGAAGCATTTTCTGCAAGTATGCGTGAAAACGCTACTTTTGCTAACTTTCCATCAATCTTGTGGCGGTTTACCGAATTATCGCTGTAAGCAATATCATGAACTCGACATGCATCATCCAACGGATTTTTACCTCGTTTTAACCTTTCACGAAGGTTGGTCACCAGGACCGCAAAATCTATACCCTGGTATGTAATTCGAACGGCAATGAATCGATAATGATATCTAGTATGTTCTTGGAATAGGTTAGCGGTACCTCTTTGAAGGTGTTTGCCTTTTTCCCTTTTTTAATCGGCCGCCCATTCGATACCATGGTTTTGGCAGTCGAGGTATTGCCTTCTTACGTCCTGAACTATCTTTTTTTTTGCTGGCGTCCTCGTCGTCGCTATTAGATAGTCTGCTCGATGCCACCGATGATGAAGACACTGTGTCGAACAATAATTTCTTCGGAGTATTTTGTCGGTGTCGTGGCACTCGTTTAACTGTACTACAAGATGCTTGTTCGGGCCCGGGATTTTCAATGTCGTATCAAACACGCTTGCTGCCAATAAATTCGCGTGGGACTGCTGCACTACGCAGGGCACTTGCAAACTGACGGTGACCGTGAGGGGGCGTCCGTTTTCTATCTCTCATAGCGTCATTCCACATGTCGATAATATTAGTACCATGGATAGTGGCCCCACCTATTACAATTTCGCCGCAATTATTCCATTGAACGTTTTCCGAGTTACGTAAATGCCGAATGAGTTTTCGCGCTTTTGATAGAAATTTTTGTGGTACAGTTTCTACAAGATATTCATCGTTTGTTGGTACACACATTGCCTCCTCATTTCTTGCCTCTACAGTTTCATCATAACCTGATGTATCTTTCTGTCTAGTACTTTCAATGCTATCATTTGTTTTCGGCGGTTTGTGCTCCGGTAATATTTTTTCACACTCAGAATCTTTAAAGTATAGTTAACGTTGCAGTACCTGGGGTGGGATCATGATCTCTTGCGAGTTGCGACTTGCGAGTGTCTCGATTGGCTCATCTGTCAAATGTCGTATTTTATGGTCGTTGAGACGCATTTCACTCACATGACAGACGACCATATAGGTTTGCAATGAAATAGGTTATAAACTAGCCTCCCCTTTAAATGTGATTCAACCGCTGAATGGAATGCGATGTAGGAAATTGTGAAAATAATCCAGCACGACGTGAGATAACGATAATTACTTATAACGTGTGCTTTACAAAGCTATGCCCCGTTCTTTGGCATTTTTTAAAGAATATCTTTGTATATATAGGTTTGTATGCATTCACACCTTAAATTATTATTTGCTGGAAAAAATGAAATACTTAAAATATATTAAAAGCTGATATATTTATAGAATTTAGAATAGAATTATACATAATAACGCGTAAAGAGCCCCGGCTGGATCCATTTTGGACACATGCCTTTTTAATTCACAAAAATCAATATTTTCTTGTGGAACTGGGTACCCTACGCTAAAGATCGCTCAATACGAATTTGAAGTTAAAATTTAAATACTCCAAACACATCGAAATCCAATATGACGGGTCAAAATTTAAAATCCGCTTTTTCAAAGATCCACTTGGACAAATCAACCTTGCAATTCGGTTTTAATATTTTTTGTGAATTCGTGAAGAATGCACGTTGTTAAGGGCATTCTAAACAGAAAATAACTTTTTTAACTTTATTTTGGCATCAAAAATTAGTTGAAAAGTTTTTATCCTCCTTCTATTCTTAATCGACTTTTCGGAAACATGTTTTGGGACTTCATATACGGCTTATTTTCTGTAATCTCGGAAATCCCGAATGTGTTTTGTCGGTTAACTTTACAGGCCCATAAAATTGGAACGACATCACGAACAAAGCAAAGTAGTGACATTTTACAAATATTGGGTTACAATTTTTGTTAAGCGTGATAAAAACTAAATTATGAACTGAATTTTCGAACAATTCTCCACAATAATTATTGTATGAATTCACTGCGTAAGCATTAGCAGAATGTCAAATATAGAACATATAATGTTAATGTTTTGTCGCAGATGCTGCCACTGCAAATTTTACAGTTGTAAGTAATCGAAGAAGAACGTCGTCATGAGCAGATATTGGTAGGTACACTGTTAAAAATATTAGGAAGTTTGATGTACATTTAAGGTACCATATATTAATTTTTCTATTGGGTACCTCTATAACCATTTTTTTGAACCGAAAAATTAAAATTTTGAAATTTTGTTAACAATTTTGTCAAAAATGACCGTATTTTGCGGTTTTTCAGGGCTCCAGTAATTAAAAAAAAACTTCTTTTACATGGGTTTTAAAGATACATAGTCTGGGAAAAAGTTCCAATAAAAACAAAATTTATTTTTAAAAACTTCGCGAAATTAAAAGAAAATAAAAGAAAAATACCCAAAAAATAGGGGTTTTGCGGTGATTGCGTGAATGTAGGATATTTAAAAAAATTTTTTTTTCACACTTCCCATAATAATCTGAACCACTCAAACTATCGAAAAAAACCACCACCATAAAAAAGTTCCAAGTTTCACGCGACCCTAATATACATACATGCTGAGACTATTTCTAAACGTTAAGTAGAATAGGCAATAGTACTTTGCGATTCATGACCGTATAGGTGAATCTCTACGTGGTACTACGTTTTTTACTTCAACTTCAATCAAGTATTTTGCATCGACATTGAGGTTGGAAAAAATTGAAAGGTACATATTTTAATGGGTTTGAGGTCCCTCTTCAAGATTTCGTGGTCAAAATTGGGTTTTAGCTTTCAGGAATTCCAATATGGCACCAAATTTGAAAAAAATCGCCAAAAAAATCTGAAAGAATTTATTTTATTAATTTTTTCCTAGCTATTAGAATGTTGGGATTCTATTGAAACTATGCACTATCGTGGACGGAATACTTGATTTTTATGAATAAAAGATCAAAATGAAACACAATCTCAAAATGGTGCCCTAATGATTTTTTTTTTTTTTAAATTTCTGAACACTCTAACTCAAAAACTATATAATAAAACTATATAATATAAGCGTTTCTAAAACAATGCTAAGAACGAAAAATTCTTAGAAATCATCGCGGAATATACTGCAATTTTTTTCAGATTTTTTAAATGATATTTTGAGAAATTTTTATTTACATTTTTTTAAAAATTTAAAAATATATACAAAAAATTCTGGAAAAAATTGATACATTCCTTGATAAATTCTAAGCATTTTTTGATCTTTGCAATTTTTTGTCAAAGTTCATAGTTTTCGAGAAAGAAAATCCTATGGTATATTATTTAAAATTCTTTCCAGCGATAACTATCAGCTTTTGGAAAAAATTGCAAAGAACAAAATACATTTAGAATTTACCATATAACCTACTACATTTTTGTAGAAATTTTCGTAACAATGTATACATTTTTTTAAAAATGTAAATAAAATATTTCTCAAAATATCATTTAAAAAATTTAAAAAAATTTCAGTACATTCCGCTATAATTTCTAAGAATTTTTCATTCTTAACATGTTTTTTTAAAAGCTTATAGTTTTTGAGTTAGAGCGCCTAAAAGTTAAAAAAATCCATTAGGGCGCCATTTTCAGATCGTTACAATAAAGCAGGGCATAAAAGTAAAATTTTTTCTTAAAATTCAAGTATTCCATCCACGATCGTGCATAGTTTCAATAGAATCCCAACATTCTAATGGCTAGAAAAAATTGATAAAAATAAATTCTTTCAGATTTTTGGCGATTTTGTTTCAAAATTGGCGCCATATTGGAATTCCTGAAGGCTGAAACTCTATTTTGACCTTGGAATCATGGAAGCTCGGAAGCTTGGACCTCGAAAACATTAGAATATGTACCTTTCAATTTTTTTCAACTTCAATTTTGATATAAAATTACTTGATTGAAGTTGACGTAAAAAAAATCCTTTCAGGCGTTAATGGGTTAAATTAAATTTAAATCATCGTGTGTAGGGGACACAAATACTTGGTGTATTGGTGATTCGGGTTATTCCCAACAACCTTGGCTAATGACTCCTATCACGAACCGCCTTACCGAATACGCCAGAAGGGAGGTATACAGCATCACTCGTGAAGGCCCGATCTTGTGTTGAAAGATGCATAGGGAACTTAAAAATGTGTTTTCGATACATTCTCCAAGAAAGAGTATTACGATACAACCCTGTATCAGCTGGGCGAATCATAATATTTTGTGCGACACTTCATAATATGCGTATTGCGGGAGGTATGAATATAGGAATTGAAAATAATAGAGATGATTTTCCAGTGGAGCAGGAAGACGATATTATTCCTGAAAATATTGATCTTGAAGGAGAAGTGAGAAGACGATTAATTGAAACACATTTTGCTTAATTACTATGTGTGTAGTGTTAGTAATTATTATTAAAAATTTCGAAATTTGAGTTGATTATATCTGAGGAGATCCTCTCTGGATCGTACAAGTTGCCACTCTGCACCGAGATCTTCACGGCGTTATAGACGGTGCGACTCAGATTTCGGGCAATGCGATTGCCCTTTTTATATGGTAGATGTCGATGAGATCATCGTCCTTTTTGATGGACACCTGCACTTGTTTGCCACGTGCCATCTTCCACGAATCGCTCACCCCTTTGACTTATCGGTAACCTCGACGATTCGGGGAACGTGTGCTATTGTGTGCGTGTGTGAGTCACAATCTTATGGATTGTGTTACTTCGAGCTTCGGCGTGGCACATTCTTTTCTTGACCGATTGGGCTTGCAGCTAGAGGAACCCGTGGTTCCCAGTGTAAGTTACAGCACGTGTGCAATATATGTGCGACGCCGAATCGGGCCAGCATCCGTAACAAGGGGTTAACTAACAATAAAATACAGGCAACATGAAAAATTACCGCTGATAATCTCCCTGCCGGCAGGGATATTTTCAAAAAAATACTCGATGAAGTTGTCGCAAGGCGCGCATACCGCACGCCGATAGGCCAAAATCGCGGTAAGAAAAATAATGACGTAAATATCATTCTCACTTTGAAATTTGGATGCGAAAAATAATCGGGACAATTTTTTTATTCTTCAAAATAATAATGCATATCAATGAAGTAGATGTACAATGTGAATTAAAAAATTTGTACAAGAGTGTAGATAAAGTATGCGAGAAACATAAATTTTGAATTTTATATTAATCAAGATACTTTTTTATAACAAATGAAAAATTCAACGATATTGGATAGATAAATTATTAAAAACGGTCGTTACTGTTTGAAATAGGCAAATTTGTTATCAAATTATTGATTTTGAAAAGTATGAAATTTTTTGTATCGAGTTTCTAGGTTTATTATCAACGTACTGTATTTTGAAAGGAGGTAAAAATTTGACGACAAAAATAAGAAAATAGTAGTTTTCGATACAAGGGTGTAAATGTTTTTCCTACGAATGTGCAAGTTGCGGTCCGAGCCGAAGGCGAGAATCGCATGCACATTCGTTGGAAAAACATTTTCCCCCGTGTGCCGAAATGTATTATTTGACATAGTGTGTGTAAAATGCGTCACAAAAAAGTCAAAAAAGCCTCAAGTAGCATTTTACGCACGCAATGTCAAAAATATATATTTTCTATGTAATTGAATGTTAAATTATCATCTCTACAATCTGAGAAGAAATATGGCCATTATGTTCGAGCGTATAAAAAAAATCATTTATGTGTGAATACTTTATAAGGTATAAGGCGATTTACGTGATTTTAAAATCCATCAGTTATTCTGAAACTGAATATTTTGTAGTGTCTAAATTTCAATATTTTCCCAATACTCCTAAAATGATAAAAAGGAAGAAATTGATGAGAATTACTGAAATGTGTAAAATGATTTAAGAAAAATCTCAGTTATTAATAGTTGTTAATAATTTTTTCTTAAGTGTGATAAGTAGTACGCTAATCAATTATGAATCAAAACAGCAAATGTCCTTTAGTTTTTTAATAATAAAACAATATGTAAACAACATGTTTATTCTGTAGCAAATTACACAATTTCCGATTACCTTTTTCCACTGCGTAACCGTTTTCGAATCGGGCTGCATTGCGTTGAGGATTGAGGTTAAATTTTGCCATTTTTCATTTAAATTTTCTCTGCCTCTTTCACCTACTAATGTATTTGTAATGATTTCGGGGTTGTTTTCAGCATAATCTAATATTATTGCCCAGTGTTCGCTGGTGACTCTCATTCTCTACAAATGATGTATTGAAGGGTTATGATTATGTTACACTAGTTTATAATATACTTTTTTTTTAACAAATTTAAATTTAATAAATGTTTTATTATATTAATGAAATGTAATACTCACTGTACTTATAATGTATAATGTCTTGCAGATTTAAAATATCATCAGCAAGTAACCTATAAATTTTCCAACCTATATGATGCTAGTTTATGACCTATTTCTTTGAAAATCTGTACGGTGGTCTGTCATGTGAGTGAAATGACTCTCAACGGCCATAAAATACGACATTTGACAGATGAGCAAATCGAGACACTCGCAAGTCGCAAATCGCAAGAGATCATGCTCCCACCCCTGATAATATCGTTGCCACTTGTCACGTTGATCAATTATTGGTGAGTTTAAAATTTCATTCATATCGACGTCGAGTCTACTGATTGTCGTACCCGGTGTTTGGACAGTCTTGTGTAGATTTATATTATTTGTTTGTAATGTGTTGGCGAGCTCCTGTGGTACAAAAACCATTTTTTGATCAAACCATCTTACGATCGTACCATCGCCAGACGATTCCCGCATTAAGTCATCGATAATTAAAAGTTTTGGGCGAGGATCGTCTGAGTAATGATTCCTCCGTGGTAACCCCTCTCGAAATTCAATTTTACCTCTTAATTCTTTGTATGTAGGTTGCAATTCGGAATAATAGAAAATTATACGGTCGAACCACGTTTCGCTCATCTCTTTGATATAGAACAGAAATTTTTTAACGAACACTGTTTTACCGCAACCCGTTGGGCCACATATCATTGATGTCCACGGATGTTTCCAGCGCGCGGCCATAATGATTACTAAAACGATAGAGGGAGTTGCATTCAAATATATAGTACACTATGTTATACTTACCATCCAATTATCAGTATTGGCCTAGTGTTGGCAGCCGACTTTCGGCTACCGATGCTGGCCCAACGTTGGCAACTTCACTGTGCCAGAATCGAGCCAGCATTGGTAGCCGATACTGGCTACAACAAATTGCCAAACTTCGGCTTAAAACTGGCCAATGCATCGGGCCAGGCTTGGAAAATTGATCTCATAGGTATTTCTCCCGATCGTCGTCCCAGCGTCGGCCCAATATTGGGCACGAGTATCGGACCAAGTCTGGCAAAGTGATAGTGCCAAATCTCGGCTCAGCGATGGAAACATTCGGGACCGAACATCGGTCCAAGCCTAGCAAATTTATTTCACACAGAATATTGCCGATCGAATATCGACCGTATCGAAAACGATGCAAGATAGAGCAAAAATTTACTAAACCGTTTTGGTAGAGGAGGAAATTTCCTACAAAAAAGTGCGGGAGAGCTCTAGTCTAAAAAGTATAGCTTAGGCGGGAGCAAGCCTCGAAGAAAGCATCGTAGTTTTGCTGTCTCATCCGTGAGCGTTTTTACAGTTTGAAACTGTGACTTTCTTAGATTGATATCGCGCGGGACAAGGTGCAGAAGCAGCCCCGAAATCTTAGTACCGTGGCGAAGGATTCCCTACAGTTACATACTTGCACAGTTCTCTCCGTGCACGAGCCCTCCGATCTCTGGAGACTCTGCTTATAGCCAGCGGTGACGTTCGAATCCTCAGGGAAACCCAGCAGTTACTCGTCAATAAGCAGGGATATATGCATATATCCAT
This sequence comes from Trichopria drosophilae, assembly GCA_030407085.1. NCBI lineage: Eukaryota > Metazoa > Arthropoda > Insecta > Hymenoptera > Diapriidae > Trichopria > Trichopria drosophilae. Next base: position 54,790,323 of record CM059585.1, on the reverse strand, counting down.
CGATGTATATACATCTTCAAGGTTTCTTCCAATAACAATAAATTCGTTTCAACGTTTGTTTTTCCTTTTTAATCGTGCTGCTGCTGCGACGTTGCAAAGACAATAATGCCTGTAAAATTTAGCTGCAACAGGCTCTGTGCCATCGCCGACAATCAACGCCGCGCCAATACTGGCTTTGATGCCGGGTCAGTGCTGACTGTCGATGCTGTGACCTTGCTGGCAGCCACTAATGGTCCAATACCGGTTGCCGAGTCTAGGCCGTAGTGTCGTAATAGGCACTGGGCCGTTGCCGACAGTCAATGCCGCGCCAATACTGACTGCCGATGCCGGGCCAGTGCTAGCTGTCGATGCCGTGACAGTGCTGGCAGCCATTACTGGACCAAGACCGGTTGCCGAGTCTAGGCCGTAGTGTCGCGCCAAAACTCATGCCAGTGTTGGCCCAATGTCGCAGCCGAGCCTCGGCACCGTCGTTGCCAGGACTGGACCAGGGCTGGGCCGTTACGAATTTCGCACATGGGTGACTGGTAACAGACCATGTACATTAATTTTCAGATTGTTGATTAGTTCCATTAATTTCGCAGGATCAGAAACTACCTCGGCTTTCGGCATATTTTCACGTTGACCGAATTTACCCCACAAAGAATTTAGACATAATTTTGCTACGGAGCGTAATCCTGCATTATATTATATAATAGTTTTCCATGCATTTTGACAGGTAACACAGGGTGGAATAAATTTTGGGCCGGTAATACATCGCACATAATCAAACCATTTATCCTTCGAACATCATTAGTATTACCGATAAATTTTTGGCATTCTTCCGTTCCTACGTGAACTTTTGGATGTCCTATAGGGTATTTACCAATTTTACATACATACAGGTATAAAGAACAGACATCGACATATTTTATTTTCACTCCGGCTTTACAATCGTAGATTTTCACGGTATTGCCAGTTCTGCCACCGTAAAAAGCATCCCGAGGATCTAATGGTTTTAATGCTATAAGATCGGTTGCTATAGATTTTATATTCTGTGCAGCAACACCATTAACTACATAATACGCAATGTATGCAATATCTGTTTACCCATATTTATTACACGAGTTGTCCCGTCATAAATTGGCGTATCGCCGCGACCGAACCCGTGCAATGAGTATACAACTATTACTACGCACCCTGATTTGCAAAATAAGATTGAAAAGTATCTATATCGGCAAGGCCATATCCAGTAACAGCCGGCATAGTAACTCCAGCTGCTCGAACAAGTTCATGAGCCTTCTCTGTTTGAAAAGATCTGCGACTATCGCGTATCATTTCTCAGTATTGGTGCAATGAGCCAGAACGTAACTGACCCGTCTGTGCATAAGCATATGCTGTTACGAGTGATCTTAATAAGCACAGATTATCGTCATTTCGAATAGTTAAAATTGCATCCTGTTACCGCTTTTACAATAGACACATTTATTTTCATACTATCATCAATACCAAAATCATTTGTTGTACTTTGTGCTGCACTATTAAGTAGAGACCATAAATCATTGTAATTAAAAGAGGTAACAAGACGAAGCGATAACCATAAAGGTCCTCCGCGAAATTTATTCGAATCTATTGTTATACCTATGAAATCATTAGGATCAGTTTGTGCGCAAATGTAATTGGCTAGTGCTCTCATACAACTCTCGAGCCATACGTATATATTAGTGTTCACCGGCGGTTCGCGAATACGACCATTTATGTCCCGTCCGGTCAAACGAAATCGATGATAATATCGCGATGATTCTGCTTCTATGCAAAAATAAGTCTGAATACCATCTTGATCTTGTGTCTCCTCACGGCCTCTCCCCGTCTGGAAGGAATTTTCTGTAAATATGTTTATAAATATCACATTATAGTGATAATCCACAAACGTAATGCAATTGATTATATACGTACCGGTTGATGCGTTATCGGTACTGACAGAGCTGGCATTACTGCTGTCTTGACACGGCCCTTCCCTTACTACTTCGATGGAAGGAGGTCTGTTTTCCAAGATTTCTACAGATGGTCCTCTGTTACTACCCACGTCACTATTAGTACGAACGGTATCGAAGGTACCATCGCTCCTGATGCTTTCGGTATCAGTATCAGTTTCTAATACCGGTAGATTGCAGGATTCAACGACTCTACTATTGTCACCATCATAGTCATCACGATAATCGTCCTCGTTGTTGATATGGTTATAACTACTTTCGTTATCATCGTCGTCATCAACATCATCTTCACAAGAATAGAAAAACAAAAATATATAATAAAACTACTATGACATCGTTAAATAATTTATATTACCTGTACTATACAAGTCTCCGTCAGTACTGAAATCGCTATCGCTCTCATCTAACAAGTCCTCAAACATGTTAGCACCAGATGTACTGTGACCCCCCAAAAAACCGAACCCCAAAATTTCGAAACCAAATAAATCCGAACCTACCCAGAAAATACCCAAACCGTCGTCGTCGTTCGCAACCGCCCGCAACCGCAACGCCAACCAATAAAACCTCAACCAACCACATCTCGGGGGTCACAAGACCTTACGACGCGCGCGATGTTATTAAGGGCGCCAGGCATGCCGAAGCATGCCGAATTTATAGGCGCGCCGCAAGGCGATGGTGTGCCCGCTATGCTCAGCCCCGAGATACCCTCGGCCCGGGAGAGGGCGGTATTTGTGCGCAGTCAAAACCGAAACCCAAAACTCGGCGTTATAAGATAGCGGTCACGACCAACGTAGACGGGGTTCAAAACGACGACTACGTAAATCGAGGCCCCAGACGTTGTCCCTCGGCAGGGGTACGGCCGGGACTTCCTAATCGCGGAGCCTTCCGACGGACTCAACCAGGACTTTTCGGAAGCGGCGCCTGGCGACGAACTCGACAAGGACTTTTCGCAAATACGGTGCCCGGGGACGACCTCCCCGGGACTTTCTAAGAGGCCTTGCTCGTCGACGAACTCAGCGAGGACTTCCAAGACGCACTGCCTCGTGACGGACTCGAGCGGGACTTTATACGCGGTGCCCCGCGAAAACCCTGCCAAGAGACGACTGGTCCACCGCCCCGCTAAACTCAGTATTCAAAACCCCACGATTCCACGGTAATAACGCGCAAAAAAAACAAACGGAACTGAACCACCCATAAACCCTACGGATATCTTGAATACTGCGGAGCGATATTAACCCTAGAAAACGCACCCTATTCTGACGAAGCATTAAGCAAAGGGCCGAGAGCCTTCGAATTAAAAGAATGCAAAAAAAAAAACACGGGACGCACCTCCACTGCGGGTGCCCGTAGCACACGCCAAATACTGGCCGAGAATACCTTTATGAAACAGAAATAAGATTCACGAGTTTTACGCGTTTGCACCAAGGAGACGCCCGTAACCACAGTTATCACATACGGGTAAATGTGCGACGTAACCGAAACTGGCAGACGAAAAAGAGACGATAAAACGACAAAATTTTGGGTTGCCCCTTAGGGGCCGAGAGCCTTCGAAATAAAAGATACAAAAACCGCGCCACACCTCCACAATGGGTGTTCTTAGCCGCCATGGCCGATAACCCAAACATAAGAAAAATAATATTCAATAGTTCGGTGCACCCTCACGGGTGTCGGTAACCCCGATTCCTACTTGATCCTATCATACCGGAACAACTGCGAAAGAGACGTAACGCGTCCTCTCGGTACCGACTAGTCGACCCGACGCTCCCCGTCTGTCCTTTTATGTACGTCTCGGGCTATCTCGATTAGATTTTCGAACGCGCTGCTTGGACATGCCTCCGCGGAAACCGCGCTCGCCCGCACATAAACACTTAGCCGTGGGTGATCATTTGTCTCACAAATTCAGCGTCACCTTCCGAATTGTTATTATTTAGCTTAATCCTTTTAATTAAGTAACATTATTCCCTCTGAGCGAATCAAATCCCGCAGGGGACTTGTGGAAGAGAGCGGAGCGGGTTATCTCCGTCCACAATTTTATTGTGGAAGAGTGAGGGGTCGAAGTGCCCGAGCTCGAAGAGGAGCAATGCTTTTGAAAGATCCGCTTCTCTTAACAAGTTTTGAGAATTGACGACCTCACGGACCCGATCGTTCGGCTGGTCTGTGCCGACGAATGCCTGATCGTGAAACGACTCGAGAGACCCACCGTACTGGGGAGCTAGGGTGCGGTGTCAAGCCCCTGCCGGTGGGTTCCACACGGGGGAGCGCTACGGCGTGCCGTGTCCGTGCAGGCAGTAACCGCAGAAAGGGTTGGCCTCTAGCGGGCCGTGGCGACGTTAGAAAGGTTATCTGAACCAACAGAAGCATCAAGGCAGGCAGCTTGTTGCTAATAAATGTGGTAGCTGACTTGTTGTATCACTTTTTTAAGTGTGCACAACCAGGGGTGCTGGCGCATCACTAAAATTTGGCCCCATCCCCCATGGGGAGGGGGGGGGGTGTTTTTAACCCGAACGGGAGGCAAGACACCTTAAATAACTGTACTAGGTGTGAGCGAATCAAAGGCGATTGCAACATTACTTTTGTTTATATTGTTTATTAACCTCCTTGAAGACGTTTCAAGGTCGTAAACCATTAAGTGCCTTTTTAATCAAGTAACATTATTCCCTCTGAGCGAATCAAATGCGATAGCAATGTTACTTTTGTTGAAATTAGTTATTAATCTCTTTGAAGAAGTTTCAAGGCCGCAAACCATTAAGTGTCCTTTTAATTAAGTAACATGAGTCCCTCTGAGCGAATCAAAGGCGGTAGCAATGTTACTTTTGTTTAAATTATTTATTATTCTCCTTGAAGAAGTTTCAAGGACGTGAACCGTTAAGTGTATATTCAATTAAGTAACATTATTCCCGCTGAGCGAATCAACGGCGATAGCAATGTTACTTTTGTTCAAATTATTTATTATTTTACTTGAAGAAGTTTCAAGGACGTGAACCATTAAGTTTATATTTAATTAAGTAACATTATTCCCTCTGAGCGAATCAAAGGCGATAGCAATGTTACTTTTGTTTAAATTATTTATTATTTTCCTTGAATAAGTTTCAAGGACGTGAACCGTTAAGTTTATATTTAATTAAGTAACATTATTCCCTCTGAGCGAATCAAAGGCGATAGCAATGTTACTTTTGTTTAAATTATTTATTATTTTCCTTGAATAAGTTTCAAGGACGTGAACCGTTAAGTTTATATTTAATTAAGTAACATTATTCCCTCTGAGCGAATCAAAGGCAATAGCAATGTTACTTTTATTTAAATTATTTATTAATCTCCTTGAAGAATTATCAAAGACGAGCGCAGTTAAATTCAATTTGATTAATTAACAATTTTAGTTTGTTGTAATAAATCACGGACGGTAGCAATGTTATCTTTAAAGTGATTAAGGCGTATTTTGTTCAACAAAGAACCTCTACCACGAGAAAAGTCCGAAAACACGAATCTTTTATTAATATTTATCGATTCATTTGATGACGATACCCGCACTTCGTCCACAGAAAGTTACACTCGCGAAAGAACAATGATGCTATTCAATTTACGAAGAATCTACGAATTACCGAAAAAAACTATTTATTACGTCGCGATCACGTTGTATTACGAACCCGGAACCATTTTAAGGAGCACTTCAGCCGACCACGCGAGCGAGAACTATCTACGAATTCCGGAAGGCTGTTAACGAAAAGAACGCGAAGCCCTCCGAAATTCGTCGTACCTGGACCTTCCGATGCCCACCTGCCAAAGCCCAGTGATCCTGCCGCTGCTGCAGACTGCACGAGAATGGCCCGGGGCTCGACGCCGCCGTGCCGGAACGCGATCCTCGCCGCCCGCCGGCGCCAGAGACGGAGCGCGCTGATTAGCTCCCGCGGTACCGCTGACTACCGCGGATTTCCCCGCGGTGTCTCTTCCCCTTTTCTCTCCATTCCCCTCACGCGTTCTGGAACCTTCTAGAGACTTCCAGAAGCGGTAAGCCGTAAACATCCATTGTCTCGATACCTCTATCAAAACAACAGCTGCCCTTGTTTATCCCGTAACCATCATAACAAAGCGGCGAGAACCTTTCTAATCGGGCTCTTTATGTTCAAATATTAACGAGAATTTCAACACAATAAACGATATAATATTATCCGCGATGTAAAATATAATCTGTTTACGAGATTACCAAAATACCGAGAACCTTCTAACGAAATTAATATTCTAAAATGATGTGAAAAATGCCCAAGTATGCGTACTAATTTTTATAATGACTCAAACCCGCTACTACACGATATCCAAAAATCTTAAACAATGCAAAAGGAAAGAATTTAAACGATACAATTTTCTTTTCAGTTTCGGATGAAAACCAAGACGAACCTATACGATGGATGATGTAATCTCCCCCCCCCCCCATTTTCCTAAAAATGTGTTTACCTACTTCAAATTACTTTTACTTAATTTAATTTACTTTTTGCGATCTCCGGAATCTCAACACGCACAACGCAATGTAAGCTTTCTAAAAAATTAGCGCCATCACAGCAGTCCCTTTATTTAAAGAATATCCTTATTCCCCGGATAAAGCCTCCCGGCAAGACAAAGTCTATAATTTCTACGGCACTCCGGCCGCCATTGCTTCAAAAATCACAAAACCAAAACTCAAAAAAAATCATACGAAACGTACCTGTAAAATCAGCGCTTCGAACAGCAGTCCCCCCCTTATAGTGATCGTTATCGTTCCCCAGATAAAGCCTCCCGGCAAGACAAAGTCTGTGTCGGTACGGAGCGGTGATCCCTTGCCACGGGTTGGTGTAGTCCCTTACAAAAATTAGCGCCACGAACTACAGTCCCCCCCTATTATGGAACTACACCAACCCGTGGTTTGGAGCCATATCCAAAAAACCAGCGCCACTACAGCAGTCTCCCCATTTACCCCTTGATATGAGCCCTGCGAGCAACAGTGCCAAGAAAAGTTTAGCGCCACGATCGACAGTCCCCCCAATATAGGCAGTGCAGCACCCCTTCGGATTGATTCTCGCGCAGATCTACAGCTGTAACGTGTTGCCACGTTACATACCCTCCCCCCTAGACCATGGCCGGCGAGAGGCCCCTTCTCGCTCCTTCCCACTTGTTTAGAATGCACCAACCAGATGAACATCAGTGAGATCGAAACAAGTTGAACATCACAAAATACATGCATTTAGAACCGATTTTATTCTATTAATAGGTTGAAGGTGAGTACTCACATCAGGGCACCTCATCTTACGTTGAGCCAGCTACTTCGCGAACCTCTTCAGAACAGTCGGGGAGGAGGGATAAGGATATATGTGTTTGCTCTCCCTTCTTCTGAATTGGTTTTATTCTATGTCTGCTATACAATATAGGAACGGGAACCCAACAAAATAATTTTCGCACGTTTCAGACGATAGCCAAGCGCCATTCTCTTAATCCATAGACAAATGTTCTACTGTGATTTAACAGTCCATTTTTTTTTTTCAAAATGGTGGAAGCCGGTAACAAAAAAAAAGGTCCTTTTAAGGCATCCCAGTAACGCATCGTCCGGAATAGCCACTATCTCGCGACCTTCGTTTAACCTAGTCAGAAACGCAATTCCATCTTCACCAGCACGACCCGAAAATCTCATTCCCCAACGTCGCATTACATTAAAAGCGGTTTGTACCATCGCGGCGCGATCCCGCCCTTCGTTACGCGCCTGAGCCTGAGCTCTGGATCCGCAGGCTCCATGGCTACGGACGCCTACCTCCGGACTCTGATCGTCATCGTGATACTCAACAGAGCTCCTAGGAGCGCTCGGGTTGCCGCCTCGAAATCGATACTGGTCACCCCGAGGTCGGTAACCATTTTCGCGATCACCGTGCAAAGGCTCGAAACTGTAACGTCGGTAACCGTCGATATTCTCTCGTTGATTATAACGTCCATCACGTACCCCGATAACATCCTCATTTTCAATAGAACGGATATTTCCCAATGGTTCGACCGGCATAAAATGTCGATGCCGTGCCTCCCTTCCTATCTCGAAATCCTGGCGCTCACCATAATGATCATTGCCATCATTACCGGTGGCCTCGCGCCCGAGATTACTAATATCGCGTCTACGTTCATTACCCTCCACCATGTTACCGACGGCACTTATGTCCTGATCAGGGTTACCGCGACAATATTGCGCGGGTATATTCGGATTCACCGGTCGAGGTACTTGAGTACTATTAGCGTTCGGATCTTTCAAACCGCAGGCCTCCGTCTCCATCACGGTATCCAGGTCGGGTAACGTGTGAGAGGGCACGGAGGGAAACGTGGGAAACTCTCTAGTTTCCAGGTGGATCGCGGTAATTACCCGGGCGCGCAGGTCAGTCAACGCACCATCCCCGGATAAGCAACGTTGGGAAAGCTCCGCCCGTAATTCCCTCTCGGATAGTCCCTCCGCCCATTCTTGCCTATTTAGACCGTCCATGGCTACGAGATCACTCCGAGACAAACCCGTCACTTCCGAGGACCCCACCTTAAGGATGCCTATAACCCTCCAAAAAGCTTACGCGAGTCCACCCACGGGTCCGTAAGGTTCTCAAGATACTCGATAACCAAATAAAAAAAATCACTCTGAGGCGGTATCCGAGCACAAAGCACTTGAATGATAAGGAAATGAAATATGGTTTTCCCTAAAACAAATAGTGATTGTAAGTCGTGGCATGTTACGACTTACAGAGTGGCTCGCTCATCGCGTCAAAGGTCGCCGGAGGACTCGCATCTTAATTATTGGTGTCTGTCCGTTTATCATTATTATTAAAATTTAACTTTTTTTTTTTTTTTTCACAAAGTACCAAACTAGACTTCGCCTCAGAGCTGTAGAAATTCCTAATTACTCATTCATTACACCTAATTCTCAATAACAGTACAACATAAGCAATATTAGCAACTCGCACAAATTATACTTTGAATAAAATTTAATTCAAATCGTGAAATATACTTAAAACTAGGATTCATCTGGCCGCCACATTCACGAAAGCGCGCGGTCAACTGAAGTGTCCTTCTCTTTAACGGAAACCGAGTAACTCTACGATACGGGCTACTACAATTCGCTCTAAACTAACACACTAAAATATCAAGAACTGGCAGTCATTATTCAACTAGCTATAAGCAACAATAAAACCAATATTAAACGAACCTAAAACTCCGAATGCCGACTAAAATTCATATAACAAACCCGAAATTTTTGTTACTGCGCGGCCCCACGTTGGGCGCCAATTTTTGACCCCCCAAAAAACCGAACCCCAAAATTTCGAAACCAAATAAATCCGAACCTACCCAGAAATTACCCAAACCGTCGTCGCCGTTCGCAACCGCCCGCAACCGCAACGCCAACCAATAAAACCTCAACCAACCACATCCCGGGGGTCACAAGACCTTACGACGCGCACGATGTTATTAAGGGCGCCAGGCATGCCGAAGCATGCCGAATTTATAGGCGCGCCGCAAGGCGATCGTGTGCCCGCTATGCTCAGCCCCGAGATCCCCTCGGCCCGGGAGAGGGCGATATTCGTGCGCAGTCAAAACCGAAACCCAAAATTCGGCGATATAAGATAGCGGTCACGACCAACGAGGACGGGGTTCAAAACGACGACTACGTAAATCGAGGCCCCAGACGTTGTCCCTCGGCAGGGGTACGGCCGGGACTTCCTAATCGCGGAGCCTTCCGACGGACTCAACCAGGACTTTTCGGAAGCGGCGCCTGGCGACGAACTCGACAAGGACTTTTCGCAAATACGGTGCCCGGGGACGACCTCCCCGGGACTTTCTAAGAGGCCTTGCTCGTCGACGAACTCAGCGAGGACTTCCAAGACGCACTGCCTCGTGACGGACTCGAGCGGGACTTTATACGCGGTGCCCCGCGAAAACCCTGCCAAGAGACGACTGGTCCACCGTCCCGCTAAACTCAATATTCAAAACCCCACGATTCCACGGTAATAACGCGCAAAAAAAACAAACGGAACTGAACCACCCATAAACCCTACGGATATCTTGAATACTGCGGAGCGATATTAACCCTAGAAAACGCACCCTATTCTGACGAAGCATTAAGCAAAATGTGGGTTGCCCCTTAAGGGCCGAGAGCCTTCGAATTAAAAGAATGCAAAAAAAAACACGGGACGCACCTCCACTGCGGGTGCCCGTAGCACACGCCAAATACTGGCCGAGAATACCTTTATGAAACAGAAATAAGATTCACGAGTTTTACGCGTTTGCACCAAGGAGACGCCCGTAACCACAGTTATCACATACGGGTAAATGTGCGACGTAACCGAAACTGGCAGACGAAAAAGAGACGATAAAACGACAAAATTTTGGGTTGCCCCTTAGGGGCCGAGAGCCTTCGAAATAAAAGATACAAAAACCGCGCCACACCTCCACAATGGGTGTTCTTAGCCGCCATGGCCGATAACCCAAACATAAGAAAAATAATATTCAATAGTTCGGTGCACCCTCACGGGTGTCGGTAACCCCGATTCCTACTTGATCCTATCATACCGGAACAACTGCGAAAGAGACGTAACGCGTCCTCTCGGTACCGACTAGTCGACCCGACGCTCCCCGTCTGTCCTTTTATGTACGTCTCGGGCTATCTCGATTAGATTTTCGAACGCGCTGCCTGGACATGCCTCCGCGGAAACTGCGCTCGCCCGCACATAAACACTTAGCCGTGGGTGATCCTTTGTCTCACAAATTCAGCGTCACCTTCCGAATTGTTATTATTTAGCTTAATCCTTTTAATTAAGTAACATTATTCCCTCTGAGCGAATTAAAGGCGATAGCAACATTACTTTTGTTTATATTGTTTATTAACCTCCGTGAAGACGTTTCAAGGTCGTAAACCATTAAGTGCCCTTTTTAATCAAGTAACATTATTCCCTCTGAGCGAATCAAAGGCGATAGCAATGTTACTTTTGTTTAAATTAGTTATTAATCTCTTTGAAGAAGTTTCAAGGCCGCAAACCATTAAGTGTCCTTTTAATTAAGTAACATGAGTCCCTCTGAGCGAATCAAAGGCGGTAGCAATGTTACTTTTGTTTAAATTATTTATTATTCTCCTTGAAGAAGTTTCAAGGACGTGAACCGTTAAGTGTATATTCAATTAAGTAACCTTATTCCCGCTGAGCGAATCAAAGGCGATAGCAATGTTACTTTTGTTTAAATTATTTATTATTTTCCTTGAATAAGTTTCAAGGACGTGAACCGTTAAGTTTGTGACCTACACGTTTTCTCCCGTGTGGTTGTTAATGATAATTCTCGGAAATCCTTCCATTCACGATCGAATCTCTGAACGGACGATTCCTCGGAATTCACGAATACTCCAGGCTCTGATCAATTGCAAATCGATACATACACACACACACACAGACGGCACAAGGAAAGGTCTTGTAAATAAAAATATAAGTCGTTTATTTACTATATGAAACAAATATTTATTTAATAACGACCTTGACCTTAACCTTATTTTAATTATAATTACTTAAATCTACGTGTACGAGAGTTTGAATACTCGGAATCTAGAAAAGAAAATGATTAGTAAATTAATTGACTGAATTTGCAAGTCCGGATTAGCAGCTTTCAACTAAGTGTGCACCAGAAAATTTGAGTACGACGGGATCGCCTCAGCGATCGCGCTACCGAGAATTATTTTTCCGATTAGTCCAGCCGTCGCCCTCAGCGGGGTCCGGAACAGTACACCCAACCGCAGAATATCTGTCGCCGTAATTTACGTCGACTTGAGAAAATGGCAACAGCGCTTGAGTGATTTACTGAATGCACTACAAACTACAGCCCTATCGATACGATGCGAGACACACACAGGAACGCACACAGTCAAACGTATTTTGTTTTTCTATCTCTCTCGCTCTGTCACTCTCTCTCTCCCTCCCTCGTGATTACGCTGACTTAACCAGTTTCACATGGGGAACTGGTCCGTTTCTTTCCAGGAGACGATCTTCGCCAACTCCGTTGTCGTGGATATGTTTATCAGGTTAGTTCTGTACTAAATATATTATCTTAGCATTTTTTATTTATTTCTTTATTGAGCATAAGCGGGCCAGACCGCCACTAATCTGAAAAAATTTAAATAAAATAATATACTTGAAGTAGTGGAAAAAGAAATATAATGCTTAAAAAATGCACGTAATGGATATAGGCATATATGTGTGCAAATATACATCCAAATTTGCTTGCTGTTTGCTTGGAATGTGGTTCTTTGTGGGTTATGTTTTCTTTTTAAGGATATACCTGCCAGACCAGCACATGGGATCCGAGAAGAGACGACAGCAATCTCCCATACGACTGTGTGGGACCGGATCGTCAACGCCTTCTGCTTGAGCGCTGAATTGCTGAAGCACTGATTTGAGCGTTTGATAGAGACTTGCCAGCCTGTTTTCTTCCTAGGGAATGATCCTTGCAACTCGACAACTTCATTATTATCGACGTTATTGCCAGGTTAGTTCTAAAGAAAATATATTAAAGTCTCCTGTCATTTTTTACTTACAACGCCCATGCGATTCGAGCCAAAAAGTGAACTTAGGTTCACATGCAGTTTCACGGTGTGGAATAGATGTTCAGAGTTACCATCGCCATTGCCGAAGGAACGCTGCAGTAAGACTTGATAACTCCGCTTCTTCTCAGGGGATGATTTCCGCAGTTCTACAACTCCGTTATCGTCTACGTGCGTGTCAGGTTCGTTTTAAGGTGTACACAAATATGAAAATATAATGTCATATTTTATTTATTAATTATGCGTAAAAGGGCTTGGCCGCCCGTAGATACGCATGTGTTTAATTGTGCAAATTTGATTTGGCATTTGCGGCAAAGAAAGAGATGCTTTGTAAGGTATGTCTTTTTTCAAGGACACACCTGCCAGATCGGCTCATAGGGAACACCAAGCGGCAAGAAGCTCTCATCTCCACGCCTGTGTCGGATGGCTTATCTGAGTCCCCAAAGCTGTCGTCAGATGCATTTGCCGAAACTGAATCAATAGAGGAAAGACGGCAGTGAGGAATCTTGACAGGAATCATCCGTACACCCAACCGCAGAATATCTGTCGCCGTAATTTACGCCTAGTTCGTAAGTCATGTGTTGAAATGTGCAAATTTGATTTGGCATTTGCGGCAAAGAAGGAGATGCTTTGTAAGGTATGTCTTTTTTCAGGGACATACCTGCCAGATCCGCTCATAGGGAACGCCAAGCAGCAAGAAGCTCTCGTTTTATACAAAATAGACGGGCATACATGCCCTACAGCAAGAGAAAAGATTAGAAGGCTAAAAAATCTTTTCGTAACACTAAAAAGCCTCCAAATTTTAATATCGTACCCTACTATTCTTTATATTCTTCAGACCTTATGTCAATGTTCCATGATTATGTGCCTCGAATAAAATCAGGATTATGCAACTAATATTTTTATGTCCTAGTTTGCAGAGCCCGTGTATACTTTTGGTGGACAATGATGATCCATGCTTCTTACACTCGCCATCGACAACTTCAAAATCTTTAGAGCACAACTGGAACAAAGGTGTGTGACCGAAAAAATCAGCTGCAGTTCAACTTTTCGCAACACATGTCGATCAAAAAGGCCCGGTTGACACAGGCAAGACTTACATGGCAACATCGATGCGAAAATTGCGAATGCAAAATGCGACATAATGCAAGAAATGTCACATAATCAAGATATCTTTTCTACAAAGAAGAAATTTGTTACAGATATGGAACAGCAGAGGCAACTGCAGATTCTTGCAAAACGGGTTCCCTTTTTCAATAATTCTCTTCTCGCAGCCCAATTCTCACTGGTCGCTTTCAGAAAGCCTCCAAATTTCAATATCGTGTCTGCCTTTTCAACAATTTTCTTCTCGCAGCCTAATTCTTTTCTCTCGCTCTTAGAAATCTTCATAACTTTGATGTCGTGTCTCATTTTTCATTAATTCTGTTCTCGCAGCCCAATTCTCACTGGTCGCTTTAGGAAAGCCTCCAAATTTCAATATCGTGATCCCCTCTTTATTAATTCTTTTGTCGCTGCCCAATTCTTTATCGTCGCTCTTAGAAAATTTGATAATTTTAATATCGTCGTTAATATTATATTTATTTGCTTTTCAAAGCCAATTCTTACCTTTTGCTCCCAGAAAGCTTCACAATTATAACACCGCTTGTATATTGAATATATATCTGTGCAAAAAAGGATTATTATTGCCGTTTAAATAAATAAATAAATAAAAAATAAACAATTGTAACACCGTTTGTTTATTGAAATAAATAAAAGGACAATAAATTCGTTTTAAAATTTTTATTTCTTACAATTTATTGATTGTTTTATTGTACATTATATAATTTTGTAAACAATAATTAATTTAATCGGATAAATGTTGTTTGTAGTCGAGAAATTTGTAATAGAATTTATAATCATTGGATGTTCTACATTCCAAAATTTCATGGAATGGACATTTTATATCCCCGGCTTTTTTTCGAAAGTTTGGGGTTTTTGCCATCATCATGTCCATTATCTGAAAAAAAGTAAATTAAAATTTTCTTAAAAACATTCATTTTTTAACGTTTGTAGAACTTGATGATGTTATACTTACATCCTTCCACTGATGAACGCATTTTTCCATGTGGACATTTTTTCCCATGTCGTTCAGGATACATTCTATGGAATGCCACTGGATGTGAGTATCCTGCATCTCCATTTCTGAGCATCCGTTGAGGTCCCACCTCTCACGGATGCACTCATTGGCGCTGGCTATCCTCCTTAGCCACTTGTGCTGCTTTGTCGTAATCCTATAAAGAAAAAAAGACATATATATTTAAAACTGTATTTGAATTACTCGTAATTAATTAATGTATTGTAATTAATACTTACGGATAATTTCTCTCCAATTTCAGGTTCTTTCTAATGAGTGAGTTAATCCTGAAGGTGTTTTGTTTAATACAAATGGCTTCAAGGCTACTGATGAAACAAATGAAAACTTAATTTCTATCAGGCTTCATCTGATATTGCTTAAAATAGAATTTATTTTAAATTAATTTATTACTACTTATTATTTATTATTAAATCGTCACGAATAGCAAACTTCATTACACGCTTTTGATTTTAGAAATTTCTTATGTGTTAAGCTGTTAAAATTTGCGAGAAAGTAACTCCGATTTTTGAATTTTCGCGCCTTAGTAAGGAGGCTCCCTCTTGTGGTTTAATAATAGCGAATTCTAGGCCTTGCCCCAGTGTTGCACTTCTGCACCGTGGATGAACTTTCGCGTAAAGAGATGAATGAATAGATAAATTATAATTTAATTTTATTCCATTAAATGTTGATAATCCATCAAAAATTTCAATTCCAGCAGGAATCTAGGAATTGCAACAATTATTGTTACCAACATTTCGATGCACGATTCCACCCCTGCACCGGTGCGACTTCGGTGTAAAGCCGAGAATTCGCTATGAGCGGTAGCCCTGTCAACGTTGCTTATTTCTGCACTTCTAAAGACAGCTAAATTGGGGATTAAGAAAAAAGATCTGACGATATCTAATATCAGAAAGAATTAAGTAAAAATATTTCTCGATACATTTCAACCTACAAATATTTTGGGTATGTATCTTCCACAGATTGGACAATGCAGTTTTTCGACGAAAAAATCGTGGTTCTTATCCGATACCAATATTTGTGTGTTCCGAATGAAGAGACTGAAACGCAACCGTATCATCCACCCCAGCCTGTGCCAAATCATCTATTTATAAATTATATTAAAAAGAAAAAAAATTTAGTGCTAATGTAAAAAAACAAATTTGGTTTCGTCAAGGGTTCATGGCACTGTGGAGATGCCAATTAGTGAATTTAATACTGAATTTAATACAACTAAAATATAATCAAATGTCATCACAATACGTGTAATATGTACAATACTTTTATTATTTACAAGTTATTTACAACATCTACAATATTTACATATCAATAGTTAATTGAATGTCCTTCTGCTTCTATGATCTCACGAAGTCTGCGGTTCATAGAAGCAGATAGGGTGGCACATAATTGTTGTCCAGCTGCTCCTCGGAGGCTCTCCCAGCCATCTCTTGCCCTGGCTTTAACTTCATCGACGCGATGAGGCAAATTCGGTCGCCATTCTCTGACCATGTGAGACCAAACATTTTCAATTATGTTAAGGTCGGGCGACTTCGCAGGCCAGTCCAACCTCACCAAATCAGGATGATCATGATACCACTCACGCACCACCCTGGCAGTGTGGATGCTACTGTTGTCTTCTGCGATTGTGATGGTTGGATAATCGGGTAGGGGATAACGTTGCCTAATCGCCGGGTACAATACGCCATCTAAAATGTTAGTGTATTGTTCCCCGGAGAAATGCCTACCGACCTCAACGAGATCGCCTACCCCATCACCTGAAATCCAACCCCAGAAGGCAACAGTTCTCCTTCCACTTGAGGTAGATGGTATCATATTTTCAGGCCTGTATCTGGTACCGGTCAGACGCCAGACATGATGTCGTCCGTCCTTATCAGAACTGAAGGTCTTTTCGTCCATGAAGACGACAGACCTCCATGTTTGATCTGACAATGGCAGATAACGGTGAGCGAATATTACCCTTTCGCGTCGGTGCCTATCTGTCAGGCTTGGCTTCGTAGCAGCAGGCCTGTAGGAGAAGCCAGCCTTTTTCACTGTCCTCCAGACGGTGTCGTCGGAAACTGGTAGGCCCAATTCTTCGGGCAATCTGCCCACTGGCCTGAAGGGGTCCCGCTGCACTGCTTCCACAATTGCTTCACAATTTTGCTCGGTGAGAATTGGCTTCCTGCCACTGTTCGTAGAACGGAGATCGACAAACTGATTATCTTGTTCCGTTCTAGCGAACCAGCGTTGAACCGTCCTCACCGAGCATCCAAGCTGCAGGGCAATCTCTCCGGTGTTCCGTCCAGCATCTTTTAATGCACTCAGCTTTGCAACATTTTCCTGTAAATTGCAGATATATATTACTAACGGAAAATTACATTAATCAATATTAATAATAGCGTTTATATAAAAAACGACGTATATATAAGGTCTCATGAAGAAATGAAATTTGGTCCCTTCGAAAGTCTATGTCGAGATAAAAATAATGGAAGTTTTACCCATAAAAAGAAATAAAAGTAAAGTAGAATCGTTTAAAATCCATCTGTAATTATGTAGAAAATGTGTTTTTATCTTCACTGTAATTTTTTAGAATTTTTAAATTACGGGGAGGCACCACCATCAAAATCAGCGGTATGAAATACACCCTTAAAAAATTTTAAAAAATTATTTTAGTAATTTTGGCGTGGGATTCAATGGTGCAAGAATGAAAAGTGTAAAAAATTTTTTTGACCAAAAAAAGAAATTTTGTTTCTTTTTTTTTTAAACATGGAATTTTTTAAAATTCATGCGTAATTATTTATAAAATGTGTTTTTATATTCACCCTAATTTTTGTGAATTTTTACATTAAGGGGGCTCCAGTCGGTCGATAAGGTAGTAATCTACGTTAAGAAATGCAAGTTAAGAATAACTGAATCGGTTTTTAAAAATTCGGCCGCCACAAAGGTAATTGTAACCACTATATATGATCTCTTAAAAAATATCAAAGACATTTATAGTGAATTGACCGCGAATTTTCGTAAATAGATGATTTTTACTTATTTAAGAAAATTCTCGATCATTTCACGATAAATTTCTTTGATATTTTTTAGGAGATCGTATATAGTGGTTAGAATTGCCTTTATGGCGGCCGAATTTTAAAAAACCGATTCAGTTATTTTTAATTAACATTTTTTAACGTATTGATTGCTACTTTATCGACCGATCCGACTGGAGGCCCCTTAATTTCGAAAAATGTACAAGCATTTCTTCAAGAAAAAACTTTTTTTTCACGAGAAATTGTTGGGGTCGAAAAATTTATTTCTTGAGTAACTTTTAACGTGGAATTAAGTGTTGCTAGAATAAAAAATGTAAAAATATTTTTTGACCCTTAAAACAATTGTTTTATTCTATAAAAAATTATTTTTTCGAATAATATGGATTTTTTTAAAAATTCATACGTCATTATTTTTAAAATTTCTTTTTATGTTCACCCTAATTTTTTTGAAATTTTTAAATTAATTTAAAAAAATGTAGCACATTATTTAAAAAATACAACTTTTTTTTTATCTACAATTTATAGGTAAAAATAATTTCTTACACTTTTCATTCTAGCACCACTATATTCCCAGTCAAAAATGACTTAATAAATGATGTTTTCAGATTTTGTTTAAGGTGTTCATAAAGTTGGTTTGAGGGTGGTGCCTCCCCTTAACCCTTTGTGTCACGATTTTCATTATATGTATATCCGATTTATTTGAAGTTTGGTATACAAAGTTTTTTAAGAAAGCTGATTACGCATTCATGGTTAGGTTTTCGAAATCCAAAATGGCGGCTTAGAATTGGCGAATGAACGACATCTCTAGAGTTACAGATTTTGAAAATGGAAAAAATTCTATCGTATTCTAACCAAAATTGCCAACAGAAAGTGTCTCTTGTGATTAACAGCTAGATCGCATTGTTTCCAAAAGAAAAGTTCTCGAAATTTTCGTAATGCAGTGGCACAACATAAATTATGGTAAGTTAGGTAAGTTTTTTCTCGGAATCAGTTCAATTTAGATAAAAATTGCAAGAGATATTTTTTCTTAGTAATTCTGCTTAGAAAACGGTGATATTTTTTTCATTTCTGAAATTTGAAAATTTAGAGTAGGCGTCTGCCATTTTGAAGCCGCCATTTTGAATTTTGAGAATCTGACTGTAGATTCGTCATCAGAGACTCAAATACTAAAGGATGATAAAAATTACAAAAATCGATGAATATTTAACATTATGAGTCCGCCATCTTGAATTTCGAAATTCTAGGCTTGGATTCGTAATCAGCGACCGAAAAAAAATAAGAATTGATATTTTCCTCTTCATGGTTACGGGAGATAGTTTTTCACAAACGATTTCTTTTTAAAAAATTTGTTATACCAATGCCTGAGCTATGTAGAAAATTAAATGCGAAGTAAAAATAATGAAAAAATAATCCGTGGGGTGAGAAAATCCAACGGACAAAAGGTGTTCCCTGTGGGGAACACTATGACACAAAGGGTTAATTGAGAAAAATGTAGTAGCAATTTTATCGGAAAGGCGAATTTTTAGGTTAAAGCAAATGTGTGGGTAAAAAATTTGTTTACACTTTTTATTTTAGCACAACTGTATTCGTTATCAAAAAAAAGTAATATTCTACATTCATTATTTATTTCTTCAATTATCTTCGAACAAACGAGGCACTTAGAATAATTATGATCGAACTTCTGTTGCAGGTAAGTTCGTTTGATCATACAAATATGTTGCGCTTTTTTTCGCAATAACTTTAATCAAATTTAAAATTCGCACCTTCTCTTTCTGCGTGCACTTGATTGGTTGTGAGGAACGAATGACATTGCATGGCGATCATCACGATTTTCAAAAACACACACACTAGGCAAGAATGGATAATAATAATCCTAATAAAATAATTGCTAACCCTGGGGAAAATTTTCGTTAGATCATATGAGATTTTTATTATCGCTTTAATATCTCAGATGATTGAAGAAAATTTTAATTACATTTATCATGATATTCTCAGAATTAACAATAATATGAAAAATCAAACAGAAATAGTGCAGTATCTGATGAAAAAACAAAAATCTCATATGATTTATCATATGATTTTAAAGTAATTTTTAGTACAGAACTACATACCTTTGTTGGAGTAAACGCCATATTTACGACGATGCAGAAAAAATTATTGGCGTTTATTAGCACGGTTAAAAATGTAGATATACCAATTGCTCTGAAGTTTGTAGTTAAAACAAAATAATATCTGCATCAGGTAACAGTCACTTATCAAAAATGTTCTCTCTCCAGACCTTTTCAGACAAATGACTCTAACATGCGACATTGTTCAATTTCTTTCAAAATTACAAATGCATACCAGAACATATTTGGAAAAACATAATGAAATATTTTAATGAAATTATGTAATTTAATTTTACAATAAATTTACCTTCAATTATAGCGACAGGAAAATAAAAGAAAAATAAGCCTGGATATTTATATATTTATTTCCAGATTTATTTAATTACTTGAACGCACCATTCCGTCCCTTAACAAATAAAACACATACAAGATGTACTTTAAAATTTCTAATAAATCAACAATAATTTATAACATTATCTTAAATGTAGTCTAGTAATGTTGTTATGACTAACATCGAAAGGAAAGAATTGGACAGTGAGAAGAGAACTAATGAAGAGGCGAACCCGA
Source organism: Trichopria drosophilae (assembly GCA_030407085.1). Classification (NCBI taxonomy): domain Eukaryota; kingdom Metazoa; phylum Arthropoda; class Insecta; order Hymenoptera; family Diapriidae; genus Trichopria; species Trichopria drosophilae. The sequence goes on along the minus strand of CM059585.1, from coordinate 54,769,966 downwards.
TATGAAAGTTTGGGAGCTCTCTTAGAGCAACAGGAAAGAATTGGGCTGCCAGAAGAGAATTGTTGAAAAGGCATATACGACATTGAAATTTGGAGGCTTTTTGAAAGCGACCAGAAAGAATTGCACTGCGAGACCAGAATTAACAATTAGTGAGACAGGACATTAGAGTATTGAGGATTTCTAAGAGCGAGAGAAAAGAATTGGGCTGCGAGAGGAGAAGTAATGAAAAGGCGAACCCAATCTGAAAGTTTCTGAGCTTTCTGAGGGCGATAGAAAAGCATTAGGCTGCGAGAAGAAATTTGTTGAAAAAGGGAACCCGTTTTGCAAGAATCTGCAGTTGCCTCTGCTGTTCCATATCTGTAAAAAATTTCTTCTTTATAGAAAAGATTTTTTGATTATGTGACATTTCTTGCATTTTGCATTCGCAATTTTCGCATCGATGTTGCCATGTAAGTCTTGCCTGTGTCAACCGGTCTTTTTTGATCGACATGTGTTGCGAAAAATTGAACTGCAGCTGATTTTTTCGGTCACACACCTTTGTTCCAGTTGTGCTCTAAAGATTTTGAAGTTGTCGATGGCGAGTGTAAGAAGCATGGATCATCATTGTCCACCAAAAGTATACACGGGCTCTGCAAACTAGGACATAAAAATATTAGTTGCATAATCCTGATTTTATTCGAGGCACATAATCATGGAACATTGACATAAGGTCTGAAGAATATAAAGAATAGTAGGGTACGATATTAAAATTTGGAGGCTTTTTAGTGTTACGAAAAGATTTTTTAGCCTTCTAATCTTTTCTCTTGCTGTAGGGCATGTATGCCCGTCTATTTTGTATAAAACGAGAGCTTCTTGCTGCTTGGCGTTCCCTATGAGCGGATCTGGCAGGTATGTCCCTGAAAAAAGACATACCTTACAAAGCATCTCCTTCTTTGCCGCAAATGCCAAATCAAATTTGCACATTTCAACACATGACTTACGAACTAGGCGTAAATTACGGCGACAGATATTCTGCGGTTGGGTGTACGGATGATTCCTGTCAAGATTCCTCACTGCCGTCTTTCCTCTATTGATTCAGTTTCGGCAAATGCATCTGACGACAGCTTTGGGGACTCAGATAAGCCATCCGACACAGGCGTGGAGATGAGAGCTTCTTGCCGCTTGGTGTTCCCTATGAGCCGATCTGGCAGGTGTGTCCTTGAAAAAAGACATACCTTACAAAGCATCTCTTTCTTTGCCGCAAATGCCAAATCAAATTTGCACATTTAAACACATGCGTATCTACGGGCGGCCAAGCCCTTTTACGCATAATTAATAAATAAAATATGACATTATATTTTCATATTTGTGTACACCTTAAAACGAACCTGACACGCACGTAGACGATAACGGAGTTGTAGAACTGCGGAAATCATCCCCTGAGAAGAAGCGGAGTTATCAAGTCTTACTGCAGCGTTCCTTCGGCAATGGCGATGGTAACTCTGAACATCTATTCCACACCGTGAAACTGCATGTGAACCTAAGTTCACTTTTTGGCTCGAATCGCATGGGCGTTGTAAGTAAAAAATGACAGGAGACTTTAATATATTTTCTTTAGAACTAACCTGGCAATAACGTCGATAATAATGAAGTTGTCGAGTTGCAAGGATCATTCCCTAGGAAGAAAACAGGCTGGCAAGTCTCTATCAAACGCTCAAATCAGTGCTTCAGCAATTCAGCGCTCAAGCAGAAGGCGTTGACGATCCGGTCCCACACAGTCGTATGGGAGATTGCTGTCGTCTCTTCTCGGATCCCATGTGCTGGTCTGGCAGGTATATCCTTAAAAAGAAAACATAACCCACAAAGAACCACATTCCAAGCAAACAGCAAGCAAATTTGGATGTATATTTGCACACATATATGCCTATATCCATTACGTGCATTTTTTAAGCATTATATTTCTTTTTCCACTACTTCAAGTATATTATTTTATTTAAATTTTTTCAGATTAGTGGCGGTCTGGCCCGCTTATGCTCAATAAAGAAATAAATAAAAAATGCCAAGATAATATATTTAGTACAGAACTAACCTGATAAACATATCCACGACAACGGAGTTGGCGAAGATCGTCTCCTGGAAAGAAACGGACCAGTTCCCCATGTGAAACTGGTTAAGTCAGCGTAATCACGAGGGAGGGAGAGAGAGAGTGACAGAGCGAGAGAGATAGAAAAACAAAATACGTTTGACTGTGTGCGTTCCTGTGTGTGTCTCGCATCGTATCGATAGGGCTGTAGTTTGTAGTGCATTCAGTAAATCACTCAAGCGCTGTTGCCATTTTCTCAAGTCGACGTAAATTACGGCGACAGATATTCTGCGGTTGGGTGTACTAATTTCTTCAAAAATAAAATAAAAATAATTAATTTATTTATTCGATTTGCACGCCGAGATCGCCCAAGTTCCTCTCAGCGAGGAGACCTAGTGCGAGGACCTAGGAAAGCCGTGCCGGGATCCCTCAGCGGGAGTCCTGGGCGAGACTTAGATAAGGAGATCGCCAAAGTCCCATCAGCGAGGAGACCTAGTGCGAGGAGTGAAGGAAGTCGTACCAGAATCCCTCAGCGGGAGTCCTGGGCGAGACTAAGATCGGGAAGAGGCTTCAGGCCAGACACCTCTCAGCGAGGAGCTGGACGAGAAGTGCTCGTCTTGAGAGCTTTCTCGAACAGGTCGACTCCTATCCCCTCTCTCGAGACTGAGCGTCATGTCCTCTCCCTGGAATCGGGCATGCGCACCACAATACATGACGAGCAAGACCACCGCTCGGTCCCACCCGAAAGCCTCAGAGACGCACCTTAAAATAAAAGTGCCCCGGCCCTTAAATTTAGGACAAAACCACAAAAGAAGCTACGGCCCTGCGTTGTGGAGGTTACAAGTTTATATTTAATTAAGTAACATTATTCCCTCTGAGCGAATCAAAGGCGATAGCAATGTTATTTTTATTTAAATTATTTATTAATCTCCTTGAAGAATTATCAAAGACGAGAGCAGTTAAATTCAATTTGATTAATTACAATTTTAGTTTGCTGTAATAAGTCACGGACGGTAGCAATGTTATCTTTAAAGTGATTAAGGCGTATTTTGTTCGACAAAGAACATCTACCACGAGAAAAGTCCGAAAACACGAATCTTTTATTAATATTTATCGATTCATTTGATGACGATACCCGCACTTCGTCCACAGAAAGTTACACTCGCGAAAGAAGAACGATGCTATTCAATTTACGAAGAATCTACGAATTACCGAAAAAAACTATTTATTACGTCGCGATCACGTTGTATTACGAACCCGGAACCATTTTAAGGAGCACTTCAGCCGACCACGCGAGCGAGAACTATCTACGAATTCCGGAAGGCTGTTATCGAAAAGAACGCGAAGCCCTCCTAAATTCGTCGTACCTGGACCTTCCGATGCCCACCTGCCAAAGCCCAGTGATCCTGCCGCTGCTGCAGACTGCACGAGAATGGCCCGGGGCTCGACGCCGCCGTGCCGGAACGCGATCCTCGCCGCCCGCCGGCGCCAGAGACGGAGCGCGCTGATTAGCTCCCGCGGTACCGCGTGACTACCGCGGCTTTCCCCGCGGTGTCTCTTCCCCTTTTCTTTCGATTCCCCTCATGCGTTCTGGAACCTTCTAGAGACTTCCAGAAGCGGTAAGCCGTAAACATCCATTGTCTCGATACCTCTATCAAAACAACAGATGCCCTTGTTTATCCCGTAACCATCATAACAAAGCGACGAGAACCTTTCTAATCGGGCTCTTTATATTCAAATATTAACGAGAATTTCAACACAATAAACGATATAATATTATCCGCGATGTAAAATATAATCTGTTTACGAGATTACCAAAATACCGAGAACCTTCTAACGAGATTAATATTCTAAAATGATGTGAAAAATGCCCAAGTATGCGTACTAATTTTTATAATGACTCAAACCCGCTACTACACGATATCCAAAAATCTTAAACAATGCAAAAGGAAAGAATTTAAACGATACAATTTTCTTTTCAGTTTCGGATGAAAACCAAGACGAACCTATACGATGGATGATGTAATCTCCCCCCCCCCCCCATTTTCCTAAAAAGGTGTTTACCTACTTTAACTTACTTTTACTTAATTTAACTTACTTTTACTTACTTTAACCTAATTTAACTTACTTTAATTTACCATAACTTAATTTAATTTAATTTAACTTACTCTAATTTATCCTAACTTCATGTAACTTAATTCAACTTACTCTAATTTATCCTAACTTAATGTAACTTATTTTAACGTACTCTAAATTACCCTAACTTAATTTAGCTTAATTTTACTTAATTTAATTTACTTTTTGCGATCTCCGGAATCTCAACACTCACAACGCAATGTAGGCTATCTAAAAAATTAGCGCCATCACAGCAGTCCCCCCTTTATTTAAAGAATATCCTTATTCCCCGGTTAAAGCCTCCCGGCAACACAAAGTCTATAATTTCTACGGCACTCCGGCCGCCATTGCTTCAAAAATCACAAAACCAAAACTCAAAAAAAATCATACGAAACGTCCCTGTAAAATCAGCGCTTCGAACAGCAGTCCCCCCCTTATAGTGGTCGTTATCGTTCCCCAGATAAAGCCTCCCGGCAAGACAAAGTCTGTGTCGGTACGGGGCGGTGACCCCTTGCCACGGGTCGGTGTAGTCCCTTACAAAAATTAGCGCCACGAACGACAGTCCCCCCCTATTATGGAACTACACCAACCCGTGGTTTGGAGCCATATCCAAAAAACCAGCGCCACTACAGCAGTCCCCCCATTTACCCCTTGATATGACCCCTGCGAGCAACAGTGCCAAGAAAAGATTAGCGCCACGATCGACAGTCCCCCCAATATAGGCACTGCAGCACCCCTTCGGATTGATTCTCGCGCAGATCTACAGCTGTAACGTGTTGCCACGTTACAGTACTTGTAATATTTATTCCGGAAGTACTTGGTTTGTCGACGTGGTCTACCGTACTATATACACATGCCATGATAGCAGCGTCCCCTTCGATGTCCGACATCATTTCTTGATAGACTTAAAATCGGTAAGAAAAGTAGATATTATTAGAAAGCACTATTATTAACAAAAAAGTAATGGAGCCATGAATAAAATAGAAATGAGAAAAAAGTGGCTGAGAATATTGAAGAACACTACGAGATATGTGCGACGGTTTAAGTTTCCCATAGTACGAAATGTATAGCACATTAGCAGTATTGATTTAAATTTTGTCACTTACCTAGTAGAGTTTGGTAACGCCGCATTATCCCTCTTAAACAATAGATTTTGTCTAATCCTCGCCTTTTTAAACACTTTCCTATGTGTTCTGCAACTAAACTATTTTTAAAAGCTCCTATTTTTTCTAAACGAGACAACACTCGCGGACCACAAATGGACCACAAAAATGCAGTAAGAAATGTAAGAAATTTAAAAATTTGTTGCGTACTATATGTGCGCAACTGTCTCAAGAGCGATTCGCTACATTTTGTTCTGACACACGCGTTGTATTTTGCGATAATTTTCGCAATATTTATTATCGAGATTAAAATTTCGCGTTTGGCATTATGGATGCCAATGTCAAATGAAGACTGAGAGAATTTATCTCTTTCACATTACAATTATATGTTGCTAGGCTTAAATTTCATGTTAGTTTCACATTTGTGCAAGTATAAGCAGCGTCGTGAAATTTATATAACACAGCATTTTCATCAAGATTTAAACACAGTCTAGAAACTGTAACTTCTATACTTCAAATTATTTTATACATATAAGAATTTAAAATTCATAAATATTACGACCGCATTGACAAATAATTATAATTAAAATAATATTCGCATACATTTACAGTCGTATCATCGCATATTAATAGGCCATTTCTATTGTTTTAAAATGATGAATATAATTTATAAAATTCAAATATCTGAAAGAATTCGATTTAAATTGTGACAAAGTCACGATATTAATTAACAATATGAAATTGCTACAATATTAATTATATTTGGGCGAAAACAATACGCGTCGTAAGAACTGCAAGTTCTCTCTCGGCAGTGGGAGCGAGAGGCATGCGAGTTGCGCCGGACCAGGTAGTGGTAAGAGAAGGACGCTCGATCTCTCCCGTCGATCGTTTGTTGTGTCGGCGACGGCGTCTCCCATCGTGCGACGGAGAGGCGACGATCGTCTAGCTGACCACGCGTGTGTGCATGTATACAGGCGCTACACACACTAGCGCGTTATATTACGCACCAATTAACCATTCAAATTTTAAAGGAAATTAGCGAGAGAGGTCGAAAATCGTCATTGGTCAGTACCGATTGCGATTTTCAAATTTAGTACGTTCGTGACCGCGACATAGTTGGCGAGGAATAGGGAGAAGTACAGTTTTTTTTGTGTGGTGTAGGGAGATAAGGGAGACGAAGTGCAAAGGGATAAGTGCGACGGATAGAGAGAGAGAGAGGAAGAGTGTGGGCGTAGTGGCTAGAGAGAGAGAGAGAGAGAGAGAGAGGAGAGAGAGAGAGAGAGAGAGAGAGAGAGGGAGAGAGAGAGAGAGAGAGAGAGAGAGAGAGAGAGAGAGAGAGAGAGAGAGAGAGAGAGAGAGAGAGAGAGAGAGAGAGAGAGAGAGAGAGAGAGAGAGAGAGAGAGAGAGAGAGAGAGAGAGAGAGAGAGAGAGAGAGAGAGAGAGAGAGAGAGAGAGAGAGAGAGAGAGAGAGAGAGAGAGAGAGAGAGAGAGAGAGAGAGACAGAAAGAGACAGAGAGCAGTAGCCGTGGGTGAAAGGATTTGCGAAAGAGAGAGAGAGTGATGGAAACTGAGGTAAGTCGGCATAGCCGAAAAATACATTATTTCGGTAATTAAATCTTCGAATAATATGATCGGATCGGAAGCGGCGAAAATTAATGAAAAATCAAAAAAACATTTTTTTTTAATTAATGAGTAGACGGAAAGTGGGGAGAGAGACACGGGAGACATTTTTTTTTTTTGTTTGTGAAATAATTGAAATAATTAATTATTAAAACAGAAGTAGCGAGAGACTAAAGTAGAGTCGAAAGATCGTTTTTTTTTAAATTAATTAGTAGACCGGATGTGGCGGGTTGACGTGGGTTGCGAGGAAAATAGCGAGGAGGAGGGAGAGGTGACAAGGAAGGGAAGAACGGAAATTTCCACTTCCGGCAACGTGGGCCGAGGAAGAGAATAATCATAACAGTCCAGCGGAAACCGCATTTTTGGGTCGCGTCCAAGGATTTAAAATTGTGTGCAATTATAATAATTTCATGTATATGTATATTTTTTAAATAAATAAAGATAAATGCAACGTTACAAAATGGCGACCGTGACAGGACGCGGCTAGTGACTGGTCGTGGTTTGAAATTTAATTTATCAATTATTTTTTATAATTAATTAATTATTACCTTTATAATTATTTAATTTTTTTAATTATTTAAAATTTTTTTATATTAATTTATATAATTAATTATTATTCTTTAATTATTTTTTTGATTATTATTAATTTTTATAAATAATTCATTATTATTATTTATAATTATTTAATTTTTTTAGTTATTAATTAATTAGTACTTTTTATTTTTTTTGTTTAAAAAGTGTGTAGCGAGAAGTGAATAGAACGAGTGGGTGACAATAATTCCTTTTAATAATAGATATATAAAAAAAAAAAAATTTGTGTTATATTGATAAATGTATTTATTATAAGTTTATGTCAATGTAAAATGTATTTCATAACATTTCATGTATGTTAATAAATTTTACTTCACAGCTAGCGAGTAAGAGGGGGAAAATAAAGTGGGAGAAAATAAACGTAAATTCGAAATTTCGAAGGGAAAAGGGGTATGGTCAGTAGAATCGCGTGTGGTTGATAGAGGGCAGAGTAATTGGAATTGTGTCGTGGAAAAGGAAGAAGTGGGAGTAAACAAAATGGCGACTGAGGTGAGTGAGCACTCAGTGCGAATGAGGGCGCTGGGGCGGGAGTCGAGGGATGTAAGCTTAATTAAACATACTATAAATAAATTAAATCTTTCGGGGGTGTAGGAACAGTTAGAGAGGCATCGCCTTAGCAGAAAAGGACCCGAGAAAATTTTGCGAGATCGGTTGTTGCGAGTGGAGCAACGAATTTTTGATGACTCCCTGGATGTCCCATGGTACCCCGATTGGGATGAGAGGGGGGATGAGATACCGGCTACAGCGATTTCACATCTGATGGACGAATCAGAGAAAGAATCGTTACAACGGTGTCAACGGAAACCCCGGGGTAGGCCCAAAAAGGTTGAAGAGATGTTGGAGAGGGAAGAAGAAGACCGGGAGAGTCTGGGTGAAGCAACGGGTGGTACCGAATTCAGTTATAAGACGTTGATGGGGGATGGCTTGGGGTCCAATGAGCCCAACGTAGCGGTTAGTTCGGTGGCCGTCACTATCCCTACTACCACAGTAGCGATGACTACGGTGGTTACTACCACCAGCCATACTTCGGGTGGGATCACAGGTGGCGCGCGGTCCCGAATGAGTAGCGAGGTGCAGTCTAGCGCGTTTTGGTGGGGACGGAATTGTCCAGAACAAGGGCTCCCAGGAGGTCCGCCACTTCAATACAGAAATTCAAATATTTCTGTTCCACCAAGAAAATCGGCGTATTTCGCGAATTCGAAATTAGGGATAGAGTCGAAATGTATCCAAGGGGCAGAGATCGGAGAATAGATGCTCCACGTGATTGCGAGAGAGGGAGAGGGGGTGATGGACCGGTTCCACAGTTCCGAGAAGTAGTACCGGAGCGAGAAAATAATACAAATAGGTATTATGGTAAAGAGGACAACCATGACTATTATCGGGATCATGAGGAAGTATCAGACCGACGGAGTGTAGCGAGTAGTGGGGGGTCAACGCGAAGCAGTGTTCGAAGGAGGAGGCTGTTGATGGACTACGAATATTCAAGCGATAGTGAGGATGAAGCTAGGGAACGGGTAGTCCGTCATCAACGTAGGGACAGAGAGGTGGGCCGTGAGTTGCGATGTACCAAAACTTTACGAGAGTGGGGATTGAAGTTCGCTGGAGAAGAAAAGATCTTTCTCGGTTAGAGGATTGTAGGGAACAATCCGGATTTGACGACCGAGATCTTTTCCGAGCGATTCCGGCTATTTTGTATCGTGGGGCGAGTAGGTGGTATCGGAAGGCTCATTTAGATTTCCGAACGTGGCGAGATTTCGCGAAGGCGTTTGGGAAGTTTTTCATTGGCGAAATAAATGAGGAGGATTTAGAAGACGAGTTGAAAAATCGGACTCAAGGAAAAAGGGAGTCGATTGGTCAATTCGTCTCCTGTTTCCGACACATCGTGAGCTACTTCAGAAGGCCCCCGTCAATAGACAAACAATTGCGGATCGTTTTCCGGAATCTCACGCCTGAATATCGGGCCTATTTAGCCGAGAAAGAGATTATCGATTTTCGTCCACTTTGCGAGTCTCTGCTCTGGATGAGGAAGATTGTCGGGAGGTGAAGAAGATTGCGAGTGTGGTAGCTTCGAAACCGCGGTCTATTCAAGGGATGCTGGCTCCGACGAACCAGCCGAAAACGGGGAAAAAGGAAAGTTCCTCAAAACTCAGACCCCCGTCCCCGGACACTGTTGACGTGCAGGTGGCCGAGGAAGTGGGTACGGGTCGAGGTCAGAGAACTTCGGGGCAATGGAAGAATGTCCCTCGGTTCCAGTCGGCCACTACAGGTCTAAATAATGCAAGAGCGGTATCGAGGCCCGTAGGACCGTTGGTTCGATACTCTCAAAGAGTTGAACCCCCGAGTTATGGGCCAACACCTAATTGGAGGTCCTGGTCTAACGGTCCGGTGGCAGGACAGCCGTTAAAGGATTCACGGGAATTTCCGAACGGGCTAGGAAATTCTGCAATGGTGGGGGCTTGTTTCCATTGCCAGATGGCGAGACATAGAGCTGCGGCATGTCCTAGACGGCCATGTTTCACATGCCAGCAACCTGAGCATCGAGCCACTCAGTGCCCGAATCGAAAATGCTCCGGGTGCCAGCAGACTGGACACATAATATTAAATTGTCCTAACCGCGGGACTGGATTCCCTACTCCGTGGAGGGGGCCGTCAGGTCCTCCCCCTACGGTGGAGCGGTGTCAGGTATGCGGGGCGGAAGGGAATCCGTTCCAAACCTGCCCGACATGCGCTCCGCTGCGACAACAGTGGGGAAACGCGAGGGCCGGAGGGTGCAGGAACCCTGCGTCCTCCCCGGCCGATCAACAGGGGTAGTTGTTGGTGCCAGAAGAAGTTGAAGAGGGGATAGCGAGTGAAGCAAGTGATAAGGTGAGAATAGCGAGTTCAAATGGTGTGAGACCCTCCCCGGAAGAACAAAACCAACAACATGAATGTAGAATACAGCAAACGGTAAAGTCATTGATGGGGAGAGGGACTAATAGGTTGGAGAGTAGAGAGTTAGTTAGATGGGGTGTAGTGGAGGAAATAGCTGCTGTAGAAAGTCGTTTTGTCGAGATCGAAATAGGCGGGTGCCCATTTGTTGCGATGCATGATAGCGGGGCAATGGTCTCCATTGTAGGTCCCCGAGTAGTGGAGAAATTCAGAGATCGACTTAAACCGACGAAATCGACAATGCGAAGTGTGTCAGGGGAAGTAAGTCCGTTTCTTGGAGTGTTAGTCGTGCAGATGGAGATTGACGGTAATACCCAACAAGTCGAGTTTAGAGCTACGGAAAGGGTCACCTCAGATATCATATTGGGGATGGATTTCGTGAGCGTGTTTGATTTAGATGTGCGACAGGGGCGAAGGCAGTGGCGAGTGTTTGAGGGTCCCTGACATACCTTTATCGAACGACCCACCGGGCAACCCACAATTCATGCGGAGTACGCCGGAATTAGCGAGTTGGATGAGTATCAAGAGAAGAGGGTAGTCGAGATAGTTGCGAGTATTTTGAAAGGGAGTGAGAAAACCGCCGGGCTAACTCCTCTAACAGAGCATCATATTAAAGTGGAGGAAGCGACACCGATTAAGCATCGACCACGTCGTATGTCCCCCATAATGTTGCAAAAAGCACAACAGGAGGTGAGAGAGTTAGCGGAGAAAGGGGTTATCGAAAGATCCTCGAGTGATTGGAGTAGCGCGCCGGTGATAGTGAAGAAAAGCGATGGGTCGATCCGTATGTGCATCGATTATCGGGATTTGAATGCAGTCACCAGAAAATATGCATATCCGATTTCGAACATGGATTCGATTTTGAAAAAACTGCGACGGGCTCCATATTTTTCAAAGATCGACCTAAAGCAGGCATACTACCAAATTCGTATGGATCCGGATAGATGACGATTTGGGAGGAAGGGGAGAGAGATTAGCGAGACAGTGGGGAGAGCGATAGCAAGAAGGAGGATGTGGCGAGCGACGAGAAAGAAGAGAGAAAATAGCAGAGGACTGGGAGTTGAGTCGTTAAAAATGAATAATAAACGAAATATCCAAGGGATATTCCGTTTTAGGGGAGGGGATTGTGACAAAGTCACGATATTAATTAACAATATGAAATTGCTACAATATTAATTATATTTGGGCGAAAACAATACGCGTCGTAAGAACTGCAAGTTCCCTCTCGGCAGTGGGAGCGAGAGGCATGCGAGTTGCGCCGGCCCAGGTAGTGGTAAGAGAAGGACGCTCGATCTCTCCCGTCGATCGCCGGTTTGTTGTGTCGGCGACGGCGTCTCCCATCGTGCGACGGAGAGGCGACGATCGTCTAGCTGACCACGCGTGTGTACATGTATACAGGCGCTACACACACTTGCGCGTTATATTACACACCAATTAACCATTCAAATTTTAAAGGAAAGTGGTGTAGGGAGATAAGGGAGACGAAGTGCAAAAGGATAAGTGCGACAGAGAGAGAGAGAGAGAGAGAGAGAGAGAGAGAGAGGTATTACCTCTTAGGCCAACCAATATAGAACATACATACAGATAACTAATACTAAAACTAAGCTCAATATAACAAGGCATACTAACAGATGCATATAAAAGCGCAATACTAATTCTATACTAATACTAGTTCTATCACAAAGTAGATATAAAATAGATGTATAATAATAATAGTCGAGCGATTACAACGTAGGGTAGGGTGCACGCATACCAGAAGTAAAAGTGGACTAAAATACTAGTGTTAAACACTAAAAATACTAATACTAATACCAATAATGCTAATACTAAAATATAAAATACAAAATAATTACACTGAAGTCCGACTTAATAGGAATTTTTTTAGTTTTACTTTAAACGAATACACATTTTCACTTGCGCGAATTTCGACTGGAAGTTCATTCCATAACCGGGTAGATGTGACAATAAAAGAGTTGGAATAGGATTCTAGCCGATGTGTCGGTACTCGAAGTTCTTGCATAGAGCCTGGTCGAAGAGCCCTGGATGTAGATTCTTCACGCCACTGATAACGTTCATAAAGATAATGGGGTACGTGGGTCTTAATAATCTTATAGGTGACGATTCCAATATAGTATAACCTACGCGATTTGGTGTTGAGCCAGCCAAGCTTATTACGATAAGGGGTAATGTGCTCATCGCGCCGTAGATCGAAGATGAAACGAATGCCCGCATTAAACATTCGTTCCACCCTTATTTTTTGAGTTTCATTGATGTCGTTGTAAACTGCGCAGCAGTAATCGAAGTAGGGTAAAATCAACGAGGAAACAAGGGTTTGCCTAACATCAGTTGGTAGTTGAGCACGGTTATTACGTAGTTGACGTAGAGTGGAGAAGACTTTATTGGACATTTGTATAAGATGGTACTTCCACGAGAGCGTTCCATCAAACACGAGACCCAAGTTCCTCACCGATTTAACCCACGGTATGACCGAATTATTAATAACAATCGGTGTGATCGAATCAGTATTAAAGGTGTTCAGATAAAAAGCACTGCCGACCAGTAATGCCTTAGTTTTTTCAAAGTTAAGGACGAGGTCATTGCTATTCGCCCATTGACAGAAGCGAGTGATATCGGATGTTACCTTTGCAATGGCGATGTCAAGTTCTGAAACACGACATTTAAGAAAAATTTGAGTGTCGTCAGCGAAAATCATATGATCACTATGATGGAGAACCCCAGGTAGATCGTTAATAAATACTGAAAACAACAAAGGTCCTAACACAGAACCTTGGGGCACTCCAGCACCCACTGGAAGCCACGACGATCTAGTGCCATCCACCCCTGTGACAGCCTGAGATCGACACGAGAGGTAAGACGCAAACCACCGAATAGCGGTATCCGATAAATTAGCCATTTTTAGTTTCTGCAGCAAAAGCCTGTGACTAATAGTATCGAACGCACGGCTAAAGTCAAAGAGGATAACAATAGTTATCATGCGATTGTCTATTGCTTGCCTGCAATATTCAGATACATATAATAGTGCTGTTTGCGTACTGTAGTCTTTACGGAAACCCGATTGGTGAGAATCAAACCAATTACTGTTATTCAGGAACCCAAGTAGCTGATTGAAAACAATACGTTCTAGTATTTTAGAGAGTGCAGGAACAATAGCGATAAGTCGGTAATGAGCAGGAGAAACAGGGTTAGTAATTTTGCTAATGGGTATCATCAATGATTTTTTCCAGTCAGCAGGAAAGATGGATAAATTAAGCGATTCATTAAAGAGATGAACTATGTGAGGGGCAATGACAGGGAATGATTTGATGTAAAAACTAATAGGTATCGAATCAGAGCCACTGCCTCCGACTTTGCTTCCGCCAAACGAGCAGCTACGTCCTCGATGGTGACATTAGCGAAGAAAAATCTACTATCGTTAAAATCTCCGTGATAAAAGTCTTCATCGAAATTTAGGTCGAAAAGATCAGTGTAAGAAGAAACAGAAGCTGTGTGAAAGGAATTGAGTTCATCCAAAGTGCAACACAATGGTTTAACAGCTTTATTGGAAGCCACCAGATCAAGGTTGCGCAACTCCCTCCACATGGTCTTAGCATCCCGAATATTAGTAAGTTTGTTTCGATAGTAGTTTGCCCTCGCTAATACCCATGCCTGCTTATTAGCCTTATTAGCAGAAATGAGTCTAATTCTTAAGGATGGGTCCCTAGTCCTGCGATAAGCACATAAAAGGCTATTTCTCTCGTATATAAGTCTAAGTAGCTGAGGTGAAATCCAAGGGGAAGGCTTGTGAGTTGGTGTAAAGGTGTGCCTAGGGGCGTGCTTATCAAAAGTTTGCAATAGACGATGACTAAGCGTATTGGTGAGTAAGTTCACGTTATTCAGTGGAGAAACAGAATTAAAAATATTCCAATCATAGCTACTCAGGTCCCTATGCAAACTCGATACATCGAACGAGCGATAGTCTCTACATGTGATTTGTATCGGCTTTGCTTTCGGTGTTCCAATCTGTAACGATCACGAGAGAATGAGGCAAGGAGATAAATAATGCACCATCAAAACAATGGTTCAAATTTGTCTAGAATTCCACGATTTATTGATAATTAAAAATTATGCGTCGAGAAGTCGTTTGATAATAAAAATTACAGAGACATAATCGTGTCTTACGATGCGAAATATTCGGATCGCGGAAAGCAGGACGAATCGCCAAATCGAAAGTTAAAAATTTTAATGCGATCAACTAAAATACACTTTGTAAGCAAAGTGCATATAATTCGACGCTATTCCTCAAAATCCTTTACTCAAATTTGTTTTCGTACGAAAACAAAAGAATACTGGTTACGAACACTACTGATAACCGATATGACCCTCGTCCTGTTGCCCGACGCCGAACCGATCGGATTTTTTACCAAACAATTAATACAAAATTAAAAGATAATTCCCCGCGCCGACATGAAATCTCGAGATTATTCTACGCAATGTTGCGCCAATACATTATCACAATCGAAACGATTTAAGTCTAATCAAAAAACTGGTCCAAACGAAATTATTAGTTAGCCGTCGGTAATCGAAACCGGAATAACAAATTATTTAATAATACGCGCGCGCGAGAGAGAGAGAAAATAAATGTTCGAAATGAGAGTGATGCACTTAGCTGAATCCGCCGATGTTGTTTATACCATGGAATCCCAATGACCTTAACTGCTCGATGCGATGGTTTGTTTTTCTTTTTAGGACGTCCTGGAGGCTCGGATATTAACGACGAGAAGTTACAAACTTCCGTCAGCTGTGACCAGGTTGACGATGTTGGCAATAGGGTTCCTTTTTCTGGACGGTGAAATCACAACCGATCCCGTTCACGCGCTGCACAAATGCCCACGTGATATCGCGCACTGCCGAATGGTCCCAAGTTCCAAAGAAAACAAAATCAACGTGGCTGTGGTTCGGAACTTCAATCTGACCGAATTCGCCTTTGATTTTTTATAGGTAACGATAATTACGTACGATGGGCGATTGAATTAAAAAACGTGAACCACGCGCGATTTTACAAATTTGGCTTCTTCTTCGAGAACGACACCCTTTCGGGATGAAGGCCCCAAGCCGTCTCCCCTCGCCCAGCTACTCGCGGCGTCATTATGAGTGTGCCGCCATCTGTCGTCGCACCGATGAACCTCTTCGTAAATAATAACTAAAAGTATTCTTTCTTCTTATTTCCTCTTTATTCCTTTCTCTCTTTCTTCTCTCTCTCTCTCTCTCTCTCTCTCTCTCTATCTATCTATCTATATATATCATATCTTACAACATCCCCGCATATAATATAACGAACGAACGATACATAGTGAGGAATATTATATGTCAGACCTCAACAAAAAAAAAACGCTCAATTAACAGTAAAATGTACATATCTATTACAATACGCAGTCAGTCTTCAAAATAAATATTATATTCGCTGATCTACTGTCTCTAACTAAATTTTGTAATCCGCTCGATGATATTTCCGCATATCTATTCTATTGTAAATGCCTTTAATTTTCATATTCTTCGACGGGTCAGCTAATTCACACGCGTTCGTAAAAATTCGTGTGATCACAAATGGGCCGTAATACAAATGGAAGAATTTATGAACTTGTTCTTTTATCGCATTTGATGGATACGGTATTTTTAACATTACCCAATCGTTAACTTTTAGTTGAATCTGGGATACTGCTCTTTGTTGTTTTCTCCGAATTTCACTCTTCCGTCTTATATTGCCTAATGCATGTTTTATAATTATATTGTGATCTTCCTTACATTCTTTGGGAAATTTAATTATTTCCCTAACTTGATGTTGCGGATTTTCCCCATGATGTAACTCCCAAGGCGTATGTTCCGTAGTATGGTTCGCGGTTAAGTTAATGAAATCGGTTATTTTATGGATAAATTCAGGCCACTTCTTATGTTGATCTGCGCAATAAGTTCTGAAAAACCTGCCCAGTTCGCGCATTGTGCGTTCCGCTGGATTAGATTGCGGGTGTCGCACTGACGAGTGATACACTTTAATCCATGTTCCTCCAATTCGCTTTTCCACCGTGGCGATGAAAACTGCGACCCATTATCGGATAGTATACATTTTGGCTTCCCGACACGTGAGAAATAATCTTCCGTGATCTTTTTTAGACACATTCGAGTTGTCGTTTTTTTCATCGGGTAGAGCGTCACGAATTTGGAAAAAACATCTAGAGCCACAAATATGAACTGGACACCTCCTCTACCCATTGGTAGAGGTCCGTAAAAATCAACAGCAACCATTTGGTTGGGTTTTTCAGGAATTATTGATTTATATTCGCCTGTCATTGAATAATTTAAGGGTTTGACCCTCTGACATAAATCGCAATATTTACAGATTTCTTTAGCATGTTTTTTACTGTTTTTCCAATAATAATTATGCTTTATCTCCGCGTTGATCTTATATACACCTGCATATCCTAGTGATTCATGAATTTGTTTAACTAGATCTTTTTGCATGCTTTTTGGTATCATTAATCGCCAACTATCTAATTTTTTATTTTTATGGAACATTATATCATTGTAGATTTTATATAAGTTGTTATTTACCCCATTATGCATGTTATTTTTTATATTTTGTATTATATCATCTTCTTGTTGTAAATTTTTTATATTTTTAAACTTTGTTATTGTATCTTTATGCAATTTAATTAGATTTATTTCAACAGTTTCGGGATTTTGATAATCTATTCGACTTAGACAATCTGCAATGTTATTTTGTTCTCCTGGAAGGTATTCGAATTTAAAATTAAATTGTTGCAGGAACAATGACCATCTCAGTAATCTACTGTTATGGTATGGAGTTCGTAACAAAAAAGTTAGAGCCTCATGGTCTGTCATTATCTCGAATTGTGTGCCCGTTAGATAAGTCCTAAGTTTGCTTACGCTATATACAACCGCCAACAATTCGAGCTCAGTTACCATGTAGTTTGCTTCGTACTTTGTTAGGCACCTACCAACAGTATGAATTATTTTTTTTTTATTATTTTCGTCCAATTGATATAATACGCCTCCGAGACCGTTTTTGCTACCATCTGTTTCCAATTTCAGTTCTTTGTTTGGGTCATAATGAGAAAGCATTATCGTTTCGGAAAACCTCTTTTTTAGTTCCAAAAAAGCTGTACTGTGCTCCGGCAACCACTTAAATTTATTTTTACAAGTTAACAATTTTCTAAAAGGCTCGACAAGATGGGAATAATTAACTTGAAATTGTCTGTAATAGTTACACATGCCCATAAATCTTTGTAATTCCTTTAAACTCTGTGGTTCCCGGATCCCAAGTATTACTTTAACTTTTTCTTTATCAGGTGTTATACCCTGCGATGATAAAACAAATCCCAGAAATGGTATTTTTTCTTTAAAAAAAAATGTTTTCCTTAAACTAAGCGTAAACCCATTTTCTATTAATATGTCAAATAACTTTCCTAAATTTATTAAATGTTCTGCAAAGGATCGCGATGCAATTATAATGTCATCTACGTATGAAGTTACATCTTGTAGATCTCTATTCTTAAATGCTTTTCTTAGTGCTCTCATAAATGCACATCCCGCTGTTTTTATACCGAAAGGTAACCTTCGAAATTGGTATAGTTTACCCTCGTGTATAAAAGCTGTGTATTTACGCGATTGTTCATCCAATAATATTTGATGATATCCCTGCACTAGATCCGTTGTCGTAAATACATTTGTTCCGTGGAATTTTTGAACAATTTCAGAAATATGTTCTGGCGCTTCATTGTCGCCTATTATATACTGATTTAAAACCCTTGCATCTAAACAGATACGAATACCTCCTTGTTTTTTTTTTACGATTTGCAATGGGTTTACGTATGGGCTCTGAGATTCCTCAATTATTCCATCCTCAAGCAACTGATGTATTTGCTTTTGAACGTCAGTCTTATATGCAGTTGGGATTGGGTATGACCTTCTAATAAATGGCTTTTTACTATTTAATTCAAAATTATATACAAAATTTTTTGCACAACCAGGTTTTTTACTAAAAACTTTTCTTTTTGATTTTATTAATTCTAAAAGCTGTTGTTTTTTGTCACTATTTAACGTATTACAGTTTTCTACAACCTCTCTAGCTTCCTTGCAAAATTCATCGTCATTTTCAACAGAATTTTTACAATCCCCGACCTCAACAAAATTCGCAAGAATTTTGTTGGTTGCACCTATATTTGGATTGGTGTCGATGATATTGCAAGAAACTGTAAAGGTGTTTTCTTTTTTATTATTTGTTATTTGTTTCTGTTGTATTTCTTGAAATTTTATTTTAGTTTCTAAAGATGATTCATTTTTTATAATTATTATCATTTCTGTATAGTTTAGAATTAACCTTATGTTTCTTCATCCACGGTGTACCTATTATTATGTCATTTATTAAAAACGGGACCACTAAGAATATTTCTGAAAATTCCATATTATCAATTGAAAATTTGATTAATGCTTGAGTTTTTATTTTTAATCGTTTTTCGACCGCAAACACCCATAATACGTGTATTTGACACTGGTAAAGTTTTTATACCATTTCGTTTTTTATCAAATTAAAGCATTCTTCGTTAATACATGTGACATCGCTACCTGAATCAAAAATCGCATTATACTCGGATTTTCCAAATTTTAACTTTATAATAGCTTTCGCATAGTCATTTTTTATGTACAGATTTTCATCATCCACATTCGTCCCATCAATATCGAAAATGAGATCCTCACTAAAACTATTTTCTAAGACTGTATTTGGATCTCTGTTAATACAGCCATCTCTTCGTTTAAATTATCTGAATTATCATTGTGTGTGTTTTCGCCATTACTGGGACGCTGCGACATATGTTCAACATTATACTCGTTCTCGGTATCGATATCACTAGTGTTTATTACTGCAAACCGAATATCGCTTGTTTTCGGGGTTCTTATTTATTTGATTATTTACAGGTCTTACTGCATTACTTCTCCAATTGGAATTTGAATTATATTTATGTGCATGATTTTCGGGTCTATTGTTTGAATAATTACTTCTATTATATTGTTGTTGAAACTGTGTGTTTACTTTACGATCGGACGAATTGTTTTTGTTATCCCTGAATTCCCTATTTGTATCATACGAGTTTCTTGAAAATTGATTTGATCTATTTTGACTATTGTTATATCTATCATTATCTGAAAATCGTAATCTATTTTTATATTCATAATCTAAATTTTTCATAATTACCATAACTGTAACCGTTATATTTATTACATGTTTCTATTTTATCAATTTTTGTTAATGCATTTGTTAAATCTTTGTTTGAAAATAAATTAACTGAAATTAACATCGACTGTATATAAGGTGGTAATTGTTTAATTATCATATGATTCACCTGATAGGGATTATTAAGTAATCGTAAAAACTCAGCATCAGCAATTTGGTTATAATAAAATTCCAATAAAGAACCGCTTTTTTTTATTATATTTTCTTTCTCTCCATGTGTCAAGTAATTCTGTTTGTCTTTCGATTGAGTGAAATTCGGCTAAAAACTTTGAACGGAAATCTTCGTAATTTTTAAATGCTTTAAAATTAGCGCGAAACCATGCTCTGGCACATCCCTCTAGCGCGATTTCTATTACAAAACATCGATCATTTTCTTCTATATTTTTAACTGAACAGTATCTATCCATATCATTCATAAACTCAAGAGGATTTTCATTGTGTAATCCTCTGAATTTGGGAACATCAATCTGCAGTTTCTGAATGGTATGGCTTCTCGAGAGGACGGCTCTCTCGTTTTTTAATTTTTCGAGTTCTACTTCTAACTTATTCATATGTTCTTCCATATCGTGCAATGTTTGCTGATCATCGTCATTATTTTGGTGCATGTCTGCCTCACTCAAAGATCGTCTGAAATGCACATTTCGATTTCTCCACTGTGCTGCCATTTCAAAAATAGTATAAATCAAAAATTCAAATTGCTTCCAGCAAAACTGCAAATTAGTTCAAACCGGATTTATTTTGAATTCCAATATTTACGTTTCCACTTCGAATTAAACGTAAACAACCTATTTGTTTATCTCTTTGACCTTGTTTACTTCTTTATATAAACGTATCAAATTCGAATTTAAATTGTAATTTTAAATTTAATATCGGAATTAAAATTTTTGAAATTTTTTTGGAAACAATTTGATTTTTCCCTGATGTATTTTTTAGGTTCGGGCGCCAATTGTAACGATCACGAGAGAATGAGGCAAGGAGATAAATAATGCACCATCAAAACAATGGTTCAAATTTGTCTAGAATTCCACGATTTATTGATAATTAAAAATTATGCGTCGAGAAGTCGTTTGATAATAAAAATTACAGAGACATAATCGTGTCTTACGATGCGAAATATTCGGATCGCGGAAAGCAGGACGAATCGCCAAATCGAAAGTTAAAAATTTTAATGCGATCAACTAAAATACACTTTGTAAGCAAAGTGCATATAATTCGACGCTATTCCTCAAAATCCTTTACTCAAATTTGTTTTCGTACGAAAACAAAAGAATACTGGTTACGAACACTACTGATAACCGATATGACCCTCGTCCTGTTGCCCGACGCCGAACCGATCGGATTTTTTACCAAACAATTAATACAAAATTAAAAGATAATTCCCCGCGCCGACATGAAATCTCGAGATTATTCTACGCAATGTTGCGCCAATACATTATCACAATCGAAACGATTTAAGTCTAATCAAAAAACTGGTCCAAACGAAATTATTAGTTAGCCGTCGGTAATCGAAACCGGAATAACAAATTATTTAATAATACGCGCGCGCGAGAGAGAGAGAAAATAAATGTTCGAAATGAGAGTGATGCACTTAGCTGAATCCGCCGATGTTGTTTATACCATGGAATCCCAATGACCTTAACTGCTCGATGCGATGGTTTGTTTTTCTTTTTAGGACGTCCTGGAGGCTCGGATATTAACGACGAGAAGTTACAAACTTCCGTCAGCTGTGACCAGGTTGACGATGTTGGCAATAGGGTTCCTTTTTCTGGACGGTGAAATCACAACCGATCCCGTTCACGCGCTGCACAAATGCCCACGTGATATCGCGCACTGCCGAATGGTCCCAAGTTCCAAAGAAAACAAAATCAACGTGGCTGTGGTTCGGAACTTCAATCTGACCGAATTCGCCTTTGATTTTTTATAGGTAACGATAATTACGTACGATGGGCGATTGAATTAAAAAACGTGAACCACGCGCGATTTTACAAATTTGGCTTCTTCTTCGAGAACGACACCCTTTCGGGATGAAGGCCCCAAGCCGTCTCCCCTCGCCCAGCTACTCGCGGCGTCATTATGAGTGTGCCGCCATCTGTCGTCGCCCCGATGAACCTCTTCGTAAATAATAACTAAAAGTATTCTTTCTTCTTATTTCCTCTTTATTCCTTTCTCTCTTTCTTCTCTCTCTCTCTCTCTCTCTCTCTCTCTCTATCTATCTATCTATATATATCATATCTTACAAATCTTACATTCGATATCTATCAGATCATGGCCACAGATAAAAGGTAGATTGGCTTGGCTATGTCCTAGGACATTTGTAAGGCTATCGACAAGGCAGTGGTCAATCCATGTATCAGTTCGGTTCGTATGATTAGTAGGCTGATACGGCACGATTTGAAGAGCATTGGCTACGGCAAACTGCTGCAAATATGTAGATTCAAAATTAGCCCGATTTAAGTCAACATTGAAATCACCCATAATAATGATTCGATCATAATTACAGCTATGTTTTTGCAGTACAGATTCAAATAGTTCGAGAAGAGCTTTCTTCGGTGGTCGATAGATAACCGCAAGTAGCACTCTGAGGTTCGTAGTGGCGCTTTGACCGACTTCAACAAGCATAAACTCGAGGGGGTTAATGGAAGAGCATTCAGATTTTTCTAAGATTTTATAATTTAGAGCGGTATGAATATACATAGCGACACCTCCACCGAGCTTATACTTGCGGTCATTGCGAATCAAGTGATAGTTAGGCAAAGAAAAATAGGAGTCAACAGTTTTAGTATTAAACCAGGTTTCAGAAAGAATAATAATATGATAAAAATTTTCGGTGAAATAAGATTTAAAAAACAAAATTTATTAGCAGAGCCGAGAGATTGAACATTAATATGACATACTTTTAGATTAATATAGTTAGCGTTTACTGGAATTATTGAATTAATTAAAGCCTGGTTGCTTCCGGAAGTCGATGCAGCCGTCTCACTATTTTCTCGAACACTAAGAGTGCCACATGCCAAACGTCAATCGCTAATTCTTCGAAGATCTTCCTCGCAAGTAATATCGATCGCGTTAGCGCCGCTAGTTGGTCGAAAGCGTACAATGCCGTGATAGGTGTAAACATACTTATGCGGATGGTCCTTCACTAACGCACGTGCTTTCCTGAGTAAGTTAAGCGTCGCAGATGGTAAGTGCTCATTGATAAAAACGCGGTTTTTCGCATAAGAGTTATCAATGTCGGTGGTAAATAGCATCTTCTTAGCTCTCATGCTTTTGATGAAGGCAAATCGTAGGTCGGGATTGGAGAGTTTTACCAGTATTGCTGGGTGCCTATGGGATGTTGACGAAGATGCAAGCATGGAAGCAGATGAGTCGGTGCCATTTGTGCGTTGTAGATGATAAGCAGAAAGAATGTCTTCTATATGAAGCGTCACATTCAATACATCGGCAATTTTTAGTGAAATTTGTCGCAAATCTTCCATGCCTTTCGGAGGAATCCCTGTGATTATTAAATCGCAGTTCCGAATGTCATAGCCCATTGTCGCTCGATCTGCCTTTAAGGACTGTACATCAGTTTGGAGCGATTTTACACTAACTTCTAAGTGTTCTACTCGCTCCTCCAGCTTCAATATTCGATCCATCTTTCCATTAATTTCTTCAAAGCGCGCATTCTGTTGCGCGTTACATTGTTCTTGTCTATCAAGATATAGTTGTAGCGCAGGAGGTATCGCACACGTATCGGACGTATCCGATTCTACAGAAGTAGCGCTATTGGAACGGAGAAGACGAGGCGGAGCGAGCAGAGTTGTATTCAGCTTCCTTTTTTTGCTCTTAGCGGCAGGTATATTAAGGCAACAAACAAATGCACCCGATGCAGTCGTGGCCGCATTTTCAGGTTTGCAATTTTCATGAAATGCAAGTGCGCAAACAACACATTTTATTTTGTCGTCGCCAACGAGTTCGGCATTGCATTTATTGCAATTCTCCATTTGAGAAGCGTGCAGGAGATAATAAGAGCCCGAAATATAGCCGTACGTGCGTTAGAGAGAGAAGGCTATACAAGCGTGTGGTAAACCCGCTTGGAAGGGGCGCGTGAACCGTACGCGTCTCGTGCACCGCGCAGCACGTGAAGAGGAGGGGCCGCCGATAAGCCGTCAGCTGAATGTAGTTAGAAAATTCAGGAAATAAGGCATGATGATCACATATACGAGCGTAGTGATTGAAAACTAATCTTAGTCACGAGGTCTCACGGGACAATGACATGCAGTGATGATTACAAGGCAAATTGTCAGGCCAGGAATAAAAAAAGAAAACCATTTGAATAATGAATATTAATTTAACCATATTATAGAGTTATTCACAGGTCTCGCATCTTCACATTTCACCAACTGCCAGTGGGAAATGGAAAGCGAAAGTCAAAGGTTGACATGCACTCGGTGATCGGTTTGTCATACGACAAAGTGTCGAAGTCACTGACAGCTAGTGGGGCAGCGCCTATTTTGCGTAGTGTGACGTAGGCGATGGACGGTTTTCGGGGCGGTGGAAGTTTTCTGTTGTTTGTTTGGTGTATTGTTTTCAGGATGCGCAGATGTCTCGGTGGGAAAAAGCCAGCAAACGGTTAATTCCAAAATGACTTTTTTAACTTTTCTCGCCTGAAGTAGACTCGGAGATATAAATATGCCCAATTAGTGATCGTGATCCGAGTCTGCTCAGGAACGTCTGTAACAAAATTTTAACTCCCACAAAACGGTGGTTTAGGAGTGCAATTTAGAGAAAATTTAGCGGAGCTCAAACAAAACGTGGAACTGCGTGTACTCACCGCTCTAGAGAGAGAGAGAGCAGAGAGAGAGAGAGAGGAGAGAGGAGTGATAGTTAGATGGTGTGTGGAGAGAGAGAGAGAGAGTGAGATGTGGAGATTGAGAGAGAGAGAGAGAGAGTAGAGAGAGAGTGGATGAGAAGAGAGGTGAGAGAGGAGGAGATGTGGAGAGATGAGAGAGATGAGATGAGAAGAGAGAGAGGAGAGATGAGAGAGGATGATGAGAGGGAGAGAGAGAAGGAGAGAGGTAGGAGATGAGATGATGAGAGAGAGGAGAGAAGTAGAGGAGATGATGATGATGAGAGGTTGAGAATGAAGAGAGAGAGAGGAGAGAGAGAAGTGGGTGGGGGGGGGGGGGGGTGGGGGGGGGGGGGGGTGGGGGGGGGGGGGGGTGGGGGGGGGGGGGGGTGGGGGGGGGGGGGGGTGGGGGGGGGGGGGGGTGGGGGGGGGGGGGGGTGGGGGGGGGGGGGGGTGGGGGGGGGGGGGGGTGGGGGGGGGGGGGGGTGGGGGGGGGGGGGGGTGGGGGGGGGGGGGGGTGGGGGGGGGGGGGGGTGGGGGGGGGGGGGGGTGGGGGGGGGGGGGGGTGGGGGGGGGGGGGGGTGGGGGGGGGGGGGGGTGGGGGGGGGGGGGGGTGGGGGGGGGGGGGGGTGGGGGGGGGGGGGGGTGGGGGGGGGGGGGGGTGGGGGGGGGGGGGGGTGGGGGGGGGGGGGGGTGGGGGGGGGGGGGGGTGGGGGGGGGGGGGGGTGGGGGGGGGGGGGGGTGGGGGGGGGGGGGGGTGGGGGGGGGGGGGGGTGGGGGGGGGGGGGGGTGGGGGGGGGGGGGGGTGGGGGGGGGGGGGGGTGTCATGTGTTTAAATAGTGTATTTATTATATAATATCCTTGTTCGTGAAATTCAATAAATGTCCATTGCAGGTACCACAGTCTAAAATATTTCGAGGCAAAATAAGTAATATGTTTTTCTCGTTTTCTTTAATCTAGATTTAAAAAATAACTATACAATATAGTTAGTTTTACCATATTATATAGTTAGCGTAACATTCATATTAAGTTCACGAAACACAGACTTCTGTTACCTTCACTCTATATTATTGTATGAATAACAAAAAAATTCGTCAGTAGGTGTTATCATAAAATTTAGTTGTGACTGTATTTCACTCAAATTTAAAGTAAAATTATGGTAATGGGGACTATAATTTTCTCTCAGTGTACAAATTAGCTTCTTTTTTTGCTTCAATTTTAACTTCTACCTTTCCTAAGACGTCAAGAACTGTGAGAGATAGCTGGGAATTAAAAGAAAAATTTCATAATTTTAAACTAGAAACAAATTTTATTTTAATTTCATTAGATGTTATATCACTTTTTACTAACATTTCAACAGATCTAGCTATTGTATTAAACTATTTGTGTTAAAGAAACATTGGCATAAAATTAAAAATTTCACAAAAATTCCTGAGAGACAATTTTTCGTAACTCTCAAACTTATACTTAATTCCACTTCCTTTAACTTTGATAATGTTACATATAAACAGGTTTATGGAGTTCCAATGGGGTCCCCTTTATCTCCTATTATTTCTAATATAGTGTTAGATTTTATAGAAAATATTTTGATTAATAAACTACCCTTTAGGATTCCTTTTTATTTTAGATACGTAGATGATATTTTGACGGCTATTCCTTCAAATTTTTCAAATAAAATTTTAGATATTTTTAACAGTATGGATAAAATTGGGGAAAATTAAACAGGATTAAATTTACTATTGAAATTGAAAAACATAAAACCATTAATTTTTTAGATATGAAGATCATTAGAGGTAAAGATAATTTTATTATTACAGATTGGTATCATAAAGAAACTTTTTCGGGAAGATATTTAAATTTTTTATCAAACCACCCATTATCTTATAAAATTGGAATAGTTTATGGATTAATAGATAGAGCAGTCAAATTATCACATATAAGATTCAGACAGAAAAATTTAGAAATAGTTAAAAATATTTTAAGAAATAACAATTATCCGGAAGATTTAATCCTTGATTGTTTTAGGAAAAGAATACATAAAATTTATAATTCACTAAAGAATAATAAAGATAATATTGAATATATTAAGACAACTAGTATTCCATATGTTAAGGGAGTTTCGGAACAAATAAAAAACACCATGAAAGACAAACAAATCCGAATAGTTTTTAAACCATGTAATACAAATATAGCAGGTATAAAACCTGGAAAAGACAATCTAGATACTCTACAAAAAAGTGGAGTTGTTTATTTAATTAAATGTAATCAATGTAACTCTGTTTATATAGGTGAAACAGGACGATTAATAAAAGACAGAATTAACAAACATAAAAGAAATATTTATTTAGACGAGAATAAACATACTGGACTTACTAAACATAGACTAGATACAGGACATAATTTTGACTACACAAATGTCAAAATTTTAGCCACCGAAAAGAATACATGGAAAAGGAGACATTTAGAGAATTTCTTCATTAAAAAATATAACAACACAGTTAACATTAGATTTGAGAAGTCTAATCTTCCTGATATTTATTTTCCTTTATTAAATGTTTGAATTTTTTCGTTATTTTGAAAGTTGAAAGTTCCTTCAAAGTATTGTAAAGGTTTAACATTGGCAAATATTTACATTTTCGTCAGTTTAGCATATAACATCGTGCGACTCGTATGTATTTCGTGCTGTGTTCTTACTTACCCCTATGGAAATAAAAATGGTATGTTTTCGTTACATTTAAGCATGATTCCGTACGATTACGTACGATTTGGTACGTTTAGGTACGTTTTGGTTACGATTCGAACATTTTTACAGCATTATACAGAAACGTACGCAAACGTACGCGAAGGTACGTTAACGTACGCAAAATTATGCAAAGATGCAGTATCGTCCAGAATCCTACAAAAATGTATACATACGAAAAAAAATGCATCAAAGAATATTCCTAAACGTACGTAAACGTACGCGAACGTATGGCAAATGTGCATCATCGTGAATTATGCTAGAGGAGCACATGTAAGCTCCGAAAATAATTCATAGAATCCAATTAGTTTTAAAACATCATCAAATCCATTTATTATATTTCGTTAAGCTTGTTCGAAGATATTAATATTATTAATTATTAATTCCAATTGGACTCTAAAATGAGGCGTCATCGTGCGGCGAGTCACCGTACTACATAGTTAATATCTTCGAACAAGCTACTCATATAATTATGGTCGAACTTCACTTACAGGTAAGTTCGTTTAACCATCAACAATACATAGCGAAATCTACCCCCTGCACCGTTTCTACACCACTGCACCGGTGTAACGGTGCGAATGTTCCACCCAAAAAGCGCTGGCTTCAAAACGCATATAGTCTCTACATTAAAATCCCCGTTAAATTTTTTCTGCCTATCTATATGAGACACCTGTGACCTTGACAATTTCGCTAGATATATAAAATGTTCTTATATAAAAATGATATCTTCAAAAATATCGGTGTTAATTAAATGAAAATAACTAAACAAACGAAACCTAACCTCCGTCTCTAGCCGAGAGACTTGCACCCGGATGGTGTTTATTTACACGCTTTTGATGCAAAAGTGCAACACTGGTGCAAGGGGTAGATTTCGCTAACAGTAGTGTCCGTTGTGTTGACGTGTCGCTGCCCACAAGCCGCTGGACGGCTCAGGTACATACTGCCTTACAATAAACTACGGGCTCCAGGCATTGGATTCAACGTTACGCGCAAAATCGTCAGTTACGTATATGTTGTTAAGTAAAGTAGAGTATAGTAACAAAAATAAGGTATTTATATTTTATAAAAAATTGGATGTTCGTAATACTTATATTTTCAAAAATGCGGATGTATCTGTTAAACATTTAAAATATTGTAAAATAGTGGAAACAAATGATTTCAATGTCATCAGTTGTACATTTACAGACCATGTATTTTAAGGAATGTAAGAAATCATCTATTCATAGGTTCTTTGAGCAAAGCAACTACTGCAAAATGTATCAACTAATTTAAAATTTTGTTATTATTCCAATAAAGATATTTTGTATGACATAAGTGATATAAATAAAAAAAAAGCGTTCCTTTCAGTTACCTACGGTTCCCTTCTGTATATTGTTCATTTTATTCTTCATTACGTGCATCATTTACAATGTATATTTAAAAAAATAGATGTGGGGCATTCCACGCCAACTTGACCGCAATCCGTGAACAATTGCCGACTTTGATGAAAATAGTTTATATGATTTCTCCATCGAAGAAAAGCTTACACAAATTTTTCGTGATTTTTTTTTTAATAACCTTGCAATTGTAAAAAATGCCCGAAAAATATGAAAAAATGTATAAATATCCCTACAAAACGCGACAAATTTTTGGAATATTTGTCCAATGTAGAAGAATTGGTTTGGGTCATTTTTCTCCAAAATTACGTGAAAAATTTTGGACAAAAAATCGAAAAAAAATAACGGAAGAAAAACGGGCACCTATCTGGGATATTCAATATTCGTGCAGTCGGGCACGTTCCTGTAAATAGTTGCAAAATCTCGTACGTTTCTATACATGGCTGCATATATCCGTACAATTGCGTACGTTTGCGTACGTCTGCGTACGTTTCAGTACATATTCATATGATTCCGGACGTTTTTGTAAGAAAATATTTTATTACGAATGGTTGTTTGACATCTATAGTGTACAATGCTGTACATCTCCGCATGCTTCAGTATGTTCTAGCAATTTTCTGTACGTTTGCGTACGTTCGTGTACGTTCGCGTACGTTTGCGTACGTTTCTGTACAATGGTGTACAAAATTTTGGAATCGTAACCAAATCGTACGCAAACGTAGGTAAACGTACCACACCGTACATAATTCTATACAGACGTACCGAAATGTGTCAAAATCGTACGGTGAATTGCGTTAGATTACCGTTGATTTTTTCCATACGGGTAGTTACTTTTGAAACTGTTGAAATGTGTGAATTTATGTCTATACTAGAAACACACACGCGGGTGTGCATGCGCAGGCGCGGAGTCAATAGGTATTGGTGTATCGGTGTGTCAGGATGCGATGTGGCAAGATAGCTCTCGGAAAAACAAAAGTGTGGAAAGAGAACGCGTTCGATGAGAAGCACATGTAAATGGCTCATCGTGATTAATAAACTGTGTGAAGATAAATTTAATTATAGTTAAATACACAGTAGTATTATTGGTACAATTAATAGTGTTTTTATTATTTACGAGTGTGATACCATCCTCAAATCTTAAAAGAAACTAATTCCATCCATTTTTTTTATAGGTGTACATCTTCCTTTATTTCTTTTTTTTAATCCTTGGAGTGGTGATCTCATCTTGGATTTTAATAAAGATCTACGTTTTTTTTTTTTTTTTTTTTTTTTTTTTTTAAAGTAAGAATTCAGCATAAAAGAATATAACATACGATTTGTCAATGTTTCTCCTCGGTAGTTATGTAATCGATCATATCATTTTTCAATTTTTCATGTCTCTTAAAATTGTTATTCATTTGATCATCATCTTTTTTATTGTTATTCATTTTTTCATTCTTTTTTATTGCTATTCATTTTTTATTGTATTTCATTTTTTTCATTTTTAATTTTTGTATTATTATTATATAACAGAATAAATTTCTGAAGAGGGTCAAAAATTCTTGACCGAAACGTAATTTTCTTCGTTTTAATTTTTATATTTAATATTCACTATCCGATACACCGAGAAAAGAAACTCAACAAACATACCTATTTCAAATATATTACGGATTAAGAAGAAACAAATTTTCGAAGATTTGTCTTCATTTTGAATACTATAACGTATTGTATTTTTCATATATTTTCCTAAAATCACACCATAATAAAAAATTTTTTATTAAATTCATCATTAGTAATTATTTGAGCAGATTTTGGCAGAAAAACCTGCAAAAGTCATTTATACGAATGAAATTCTATTCATAGATAAGGGATATGTAAATAACAATGTATTCAATCTATATCTACTAGCTGTATGTCCTCGCTCGCTAACGCTCGCTCGGAGTGTGACCTGTTCGGTGTTTTTCTATTATAATGGATGTGAATATTTTCAAATTGATAAATATAATTCAAGAATTTTTACATTATGAATTCTTATGGACAATAATCTACGAAGCACGTGACCATCGAGTGTTCCAGATTATAGCGTTTGGCGTTTCTTATAGTCAACGAATATAGACGTTACACTATATTCGTTGTTAGAGTGTTGATTTTCGAAGTTTAATATGTGCTCCTTATTTACGTGAAATGAACACATGCATCTGTCCGAGCACCTCAAAATTAACATTGTTTTTGTTACAGTAAAATTCTTTTTTTACAAAAAAAAATATACAAGGGTGTAAAATTGTTTTCTACGAATGTGCGTGTTGTGGCCCGAGCCGAAGGCGAGCTATCCGATTATAAACATGGAAGTAAAATATGATAATTCAAAATATCGCATATGTTTCAAAAATAAATTTGTCGATTTCCCATATCACTGCATAGGTATCGACATGCCACATTGTTTTTTTATGGGATAATATCACCAGGAGCATACATCCCAGATTTGGAGGAAGTATTGAATTTTTCGTTGAAATGAATTGCATGGTGGCGATACTAATTCCAATTATATATTGCAGATTTCTATTAAAATGATATTTTTAAAAAAATATAGTTTTGGTGGCGATTTGTCAGCCAATTCATATGACGATGGCGGTGATTCAGCCAATGATAACCAATTAATGGCATGTTATTAGTAATTTTGTTGCTATTATTTTATTCCATTGAAGTAAAAATGTATTTGTGGTATAATAAATGACATGATGTTGGCGACTCAGCAGCCAGTTAATGCCTATTTTTATAGTTGAAATAATTTAACTGGATTGCTATTGGTCACTTTTTTATCTATTGCGAATAAATGGAACTCAACAAATTACACATGGTAACGATCAAAGCATTAAATAAAATGTCGTTGAAAAATTTTTTTTTTTTAAATTAATGGAGCTCGTGAAAAATCGCTAAATAGTGTCATTGTTTACAAAAAATTAAAAAATTTAAATTTTTCAGTTTAAACAAAATTTTTTAGATTCTTTGGGTCATTCTCTGCAAGAATTGTCTCTTTTGAATTTTTCCTGAAATGCGTATTTTCGGAGATAAAAATTGCCAAACTATTAAAAATGACATTTTTTTGGAATTTTTTACGAAAAATTCACAAGAGACATTTCTTATACAGAATGACCCAAAGAATCTAAAAAAAATTTTGTTTCGACCGAAAAATTTAAATTTTTTAATTTTTTGCTATTTTACATGCTTTCCTTTTTTACATTTTTTTTTTCGTAATTTCATTATATCATAATATTTGGACGTATTTGAGCCTAATATAAAAATATTTCATGAGAATACGTGATCTTTATACAATTGTACAATATAGGGATTTTTTTCATAAATTGCAAAAAATTCTGTAAAATTCGTTTTTCATTCATTACCAGACGTGCATTAGTTCCATATATATCATTTTTCGAAAATTAAAACTTCCTTTTCATCTATATAGAAAATTTGTACGCATATAGTACTTCCCGTTTCTAAGGCACACAAAGACACGGTTAAATTGTGTGCGGACGTATTCGTGCGTGCGTGTGCGTGTGCGTGTGCGTGTGCGTGTGCGCGGGCGTGCGTGTTCGCGTGCGTGCACGTGCATGTGTATCTCTGGGTATTAATTAATAATTGAGTGATAATATTTGTAATGTATGCAATATTTGTTGACATGTTTTCGCATTAAATTACAACATCTGTTTACAATTCGCATTTATGAATTCAGTGAATATTGTATTTCGTAGTTATCGGTTATTACTGGTTAAATTAACAACAAAATTAATATGGGGTAACAACAGGCAAAAGAGGTAATTTTTGCAGTTATTTTTAAGGGGAGGGACCGGTAAAATTTTGGCACCTAGGACTTTAATATGTATGACATTATTATTTATGGGGTTTAACGAATTTTTTTTAGGCAAAAATGCGACGAATTTGAAAATCCATGCGAGAGTTTGTTCAAAATAATAAAAAATACAGCCATAATTTTTTTCGTGAATAGTATATTACGATACAAGTGCGCGAAGTCGATGATTTTGACTCCGTGAGAGAAATTTTTCGCGCACTGATTTGAGTGTGCGAAGTACTTTGCGCGGGGGAAACGGGGCAAAGTGATGAATATCAAATATTTCCAATTGGTTGTAAAATATTATATGTGACTTCTCTATAATTCAGTTCAATATAATGCCATCTCGGTTAAAATTCAATATAATGTTATCTCAAAAGCAACCCAGGACGAGCTGAAATATCGAGTTTACACTGCAAAATGTGGTCCAAGTTCGTGTTTTAGAATAAGACACTTACGTGTTTCATGTCTGTTAAAACATCAATCGTGTTTCACTATAAAATGGATGATTTTTGTTGTGTCTCAATGCAAGACGTTTGTGTTTCAGTGCAAGACATTTGTGTCTCAGTGCAAGACATTTGTGTCTCAGTGCAAGACATTTGTGTCTCAGTGCAAGACATTTGTGTCTCAGTTTAAGACGTTTAATGTCTTACATTGAGACACATAACGTGTTTCAAAAGTGAGGACACAAAACACCTTAAATGTCTAAAAAATGGGGACAAAATATCTCAAAATGAGACACTTGTTTTTGAAGTGTAGTACTTCTTCGACTAATTTTTTATTGTCAATTCTTCAGCTACATGTACATGTTCTTATTCTAGTGGTATATTGAATTCATCCTGAAATAGCCTTTTATAGAATAACTTTCTGAGATTGTATTATATGGATAGGAGCCGTCGATATAATAATTTTGACAAATATTTGAAAAATAAAATTAATTAACCCAAAATCAATGAATTGTTTGAAAATTTAGGACATTAGTCGAAAAGTAATATGCAAATTACAAAATCAAAAACTTAATTTAAAAATCAATAAATCTTCTACTCTGAAATGAATTTATTAGAAAGTAAAAACCAATTTTTTTTTTCGAGGGTAAGGGAAAATTTAAAAAAAAACACCGATCAGAATCCGCAATGACAGGTAGTGTGGGATTGGCGATGATGTACCGACCCACTAAAAACCACCTCCACATTACTTCGAAGTGGGCCATTGTTGTATGGTCTAAAATAAGTATAGATATTCGACTTTTATATTCGTTACAGTTCGTTACACAGCTATTAATTCTTCTGTTTTGTAGCATCGTATTCTCGGATGGAGTCAACGCTGTGTATGATATTCTGTTCTGTATAATATCATCTATAACGTTGTTGAGATGCATAAACCACATTTTTCTTTCCATACTCGGTTTTTCAACAATCAAATATGGCTTGCTCAGCCTTTGATCACATCCATATTTATAGAAGTACTTTTGTAAGTACTATTGTCCTGTCGGACATTGTGCCCGAGTCGAAGCCGAGGGTGGCAAGCGCATTCACATAATATTTTTACGCTAACATTATAAAAAAATTCACAAAAAATAATAGTTATATCGATACTGGTCAGCAATATGATCTTTTTGCAAATGTGAGAAAGTCGCAGAAGAAGTATTTTGCTCATCAGTATCTAATGATATGTTTTCTAACATATCTCCCTGTCGTGAAGAAAAATCGTATACTTCCCTCGGGAAGTAAAAAAGAATGCCTGAGACTACATGTTTTTCACCCTCGGCTTCACCTCGGATAAAAATTACACGCAGTCTGAGACATTCTTTATTTTACCTCCATCGTTGAGTAATATACTATTAAAAAATGGAGTGCGCAAAATTGCATCTTGCTCACTGGGTTTTTATGCAAAAAATTGAATGCTTTCACATTCCCACGAGGAGTGTCAAAAAAATACATAAGAAAGAACTTGACACTTACATTTACTTTAATCATAAAATGTCATTTTGGTTCTTTGAATTATCCGATTATAAACATGGAAGTAAAATGTGATAATTCAAAATATCAAATGTTTCAAATTTTTTAAAGATGTAATTCATAGAGCTGATTTTCAGAATTGTCCCTCCCATTAAGGATGTACAGGGATTACAAGGAGCTATTAACCCATGTGCGAATTAACGTTGGCACCCGTAGTCAAACAGTTGGTTGAAGGTTGGCCGAGCTACCTTTTCCCATAGTCGACTCCCAGAGTATCACCAACTTGCAGCCGCAGTCAGCACAACATTGGAGCGCATATACCCCGACGATCGGGCAAACTCATAAAAGTCGTTCGCAACACAGTAAAGCCGATTATTGGTCCCACTTTGGTCCATATTCGACTTGTTGGTTGGTTAATATATACAAATAGATTTAAATTATACAATTCAGAATTATTAACCCCACTTTTCCCCTCAACTGGCCCTACCGTTGGGCCTTTATGGTAATTTATTTTTATGCGAGTACCACCGACTGTTGGCCCAGTTCTGTCCCCAGACTTACCCGACCGTCAGTTTCATTTTATAAAATTTCCCAAAGTTGGTCCAACCGTGGCAACCAATGGCAATTAGTGCCAACCATAGAAAATAAAGTATGTCAAATGAAATTTGTGGTTATCATTTCGTTGGTTAGGCCAATTACGGTTATCAAGGTCGGACCAATTATGCCGTAGGCGGCCCAACTCCGCGCCAACCGAAAATTTTTTTAAATTACATTACTTTAAATTGTGCCACTAATATTTTTGAAAATTAATTATGTTTTTAATCAAAATGCCGGCAGTTTGGGAGATTTGCCGATATGACATTCATTGCTTATATATTATTTTTATCTTTTTTTAAGCCAGTAAACATGCTTTAATATACAGCCTATTATACGGGGTCATCGATATCGGACCCCCCTAATATCTTCAGTTAGAATGCACTTAGGAGAAAATGTCCAATAGCAAAGTTGTATGGTTTCAAGCGGGGAGTAAGATGATGACCTTGACTTTGACCTTGACCATGTCCTTCAAGGTCATTTCAAGGTCAATCTTATTTTTTTAAATAGAACCCCCTACATTTTATTGCATATTCTTATAGCTTATCTCGAGAGCTTTCCAAAACACTATAATAAAATATTTTTTTATTAAGTACTTTTTGAGTTATAAAGGTTTGAAGTTAACAATTTGTTAAGTGGTGTGCGAGTCCGACCAGTTAAGGCAAGAGTGGTGTGAGAGTCCGACCAGTTAAGGCAAGAGTGGTGTGTTATTCCGCGCACAAAAGTATTAAGGTTATGATTACTGAAAACTAAATAATATTTTACAAGATATTCTACATTTTGTGTCAAAAAATTGTTAACTTCAAACCTTTATAACTCAAAAAGTACTTAATAAAAAAATATTTTATTATAGTGTTTTGGAAAGCTCTCGAGATAAGCTATAAGAATATGCAATAAAATGTAGGGGGTTCTATTTAAAAAAATAAGATTGACCTTGAAATGACCTTGAAGGACATGGTCAAGGTCAAAGTCAAGGTCATCATCTTACTCCCCGCTTGAAACCATACAACTTTGCTATTGGGCATTTTCTCCTAAGTGCATTCTAACTGAAGATATTAGGGGGGTCCGATACTTTTCGATGACCCTGTATCGTAAACCGAGTAACAAATGACAAAAAAGTAAAAATACTATATTTTCAAACTACTTTTACGTGGATTTTAAAGTCACAAGTAGGTAAAAATGGTTTCAATGTTAAAAATTAAAAACTACGGGGCGCATTACCTGGGCTACATGTTCGATGACCCCGGACACGGAATATAAAAATACCGTACTTTGTACTCCCAGCGTAACTTCGTACTTCTTACCCGATCTATATGGATGACTGCCTAGCTAGCCAGAATGCTAGTTGGAGACTGAATGAAATCAAATGTGAAAACACTTTATATAGGAACCGTAAACGATATAGAAGGAAAAGCAAGAAGAATGAAAGGGAAGGGGAAGCCTTTAGAAAAAAGAAAACAGCATGGTTTCATTTTCCTTTTCCCAGATAGCTGGTTCAGGGTAGGATATACTCCTACCAGCCTTTTCCGAGGTAGCTGCTCCGTGCCAAAATCGGCGGAAGGAAAGGGACGTTTGACTATCGGATTTCATATGGAAGGGAGAGATTCGTAGAAAAAAATAGATTAATATTATAATATCACTAATTATCTTACAGTCTACTCCACCAACATTCTACTCAAGATACACCTACTTCAACCAATAACGAAACTTCAACCACTATGACTGAGCCTGCCATTGGGTGGGAAGGGAATTTATTACAATACAGTTCTGAAAAACAGGAATCATGACCTGAAATTTCAGAAGGAAGTCAATTAATATAATAGAAGATAGCATGTATAGGCTATTAATCGGTAGTGACACGAACCGACTGGTGATGGCGCTACGATCGAAACAAATTCAGTAGCGTCTCTTCATTTTCACGTAGAGTGCCATCAATCTATTTATTTTTCATCATGTAGGGTATGTTGTCACATCCGCACGAGTGGCACCGGGCAGGAGGGGCACGAGCCCGCCCCCGCCCGTCCGCCGAGTCGAGCCGATTCGGATGGATTCGTGATCATTCGGCACTTCCTACACATACCCTAGCGACATCAAGCGGAACTTTTAGAATTAAAAAATTCTTCATTAAGGAGCACACAAAATTTTGTAGCGAAGCATAGGCAGTGTCACGCCCGTGACGTATATCTATCTACATAATCATGGTGGTAGCAGAGATGAGGTGCACGGAGAACATTTTCTGACAATTCCCGCACGAACTTGCTTGTCCGGTCGGCGTTTGGCGCTGCTGTTTCGTTCCCCCTACCACAAAGGGGTGATAGCGGTCGGTCGAAAAACTGTCGGTCGAAATTCGAACTGCCGAGCGTCGTATGGTCGAACGTCGAAAGGTCGACAATTCGCTGCGTCGACTCGTCGTTCTGCCGTAATTCATTGCGTCGAACCGTCGTTTTGTCGAAAAATGTTTTCCCCCGTGCACAGATATCGCCCGGTAAAGAAGAACACCCATCAGTGTTGTGTATAGCATCGGAATTTTTAAAAGGATCACGCTCACCATCGCATGATGTACACCCAGCGAATTTAATTCGCACGGGGAAACCCGCAGTCGTCCTTGTTTTTAACTATATATCTTAATGTGAGAAACATAGAAATCCGAGGTAATTCCCCGTGCGAATTAAATTCGCTGGGTGTACATATTAATATTTATTTATACATATTATGATATGACTTAACAGGGTAATGACATTAACCCATTAAGGCCTAAACGGACACATTTTGAGCATCAGTTTTAAACGTCGCTAATTTGCATATAAAAGCATTTGGAAAAATTTTACTCCCACTATTTCTGATGCAAAATTGTATGCTCTTGCAGAATCTTTCAATAAAATTTCGATAAAATGAAAAGCAAAAAAGTTATACACGTTTTTTTTTGTAAAAAAAAACGTGGTTTTTAAACATTTATTTTTCATTCTAACATCACTTTCACCTCGAAATTGCATTGGGAAACATGTCTAAGGTGAAAATATCGCGTCCATGGACCCTTAGGATTGAAACGTACCGTGTTCTGATTTGAATTTCAAGATGGCTACTTCCAAAATGACTTCAAAAATCTTTTTACAACTTAACAAATTTTTTTCTTGAAAACTATAGACTTTAGAGAAAATTTGCTAAGAACAAAAATGTCTTAAAATTGGTTAAAGAACATTCTCCAATTTTATCACAATATATTGATACACTTTTTGGTTTTTAAAAATTCAAAAAATCAAAATTGATAAAAAAGGCATTTAAAAAATCTGAACAAATTTGAGAAGCTTCTTTACCCAATTCTAAGAGATTTTCACCCTTAGCACATTTCCTTTAAAGTCCATATTCTTCAAGGAAATAAACTTATTAGTCTTAAAATCTAGAAATGTTTAATAATTTATTTTTTTTAGTTTAATAATTATGGTCCATGGTTTTGTAAAAACCATGTTTTTTTACAAAAAAACGTGTATAACTTTTTTGCTTTTTATTTTATCGAAATTTTATGGAAAGATTCTGAAAGAGCATACATTTTTACGTCAGAAGTACGGGGAGTAACATTTTTCCAAATGCTTTTATATGCAAATTATCGACGTTTAAACTGATGCTCAATAATGGGTTAATAGGAATTAAATCCCATGCATATAGACAGAAGGTATTATTAATTGTAATTTAATTTTCTGTTTGACAGTTTATTTGTTATGTTTTTTTTTAATTTAAAAAATATTATACATAACTAAAATGACTGAGGGTGATTTTTTAGTTCCCTTTTCAAGTTCCCCAATCGAGCGTACGCAAGATCTTTTACGATAACAGCCTCTAGGCTCTGGAATTCACACGGGTGTCCTCGACCAAAAAGAAGTTTTATGAAAATGCCCGGTGAAAAGGTTTGCGGCATCTTATTTTAGATGTTTTCGTAGAAAAACACTAGTAAACATTTTTTCAATTTTTTGTATTTCATCCATTCAAATTCTATAGTAACTAAAACATTTAGGAGCATGAATTAATGTTAGAATTTGTTCAAATCAGACATGCACATTTTGTAGAGAAAGGTATATTTCACAAAATGTCAATAAAGCATTTCCAGCGAGTATCACTCTCAGCCTAACCCAGAACCACGACGGGGACGTGATGATACAGCGGGTCCATTTCTTTGTTTTACATTTTTATAAATTGCACAAAAAAATTTCTGTTCTTGGACGCGACCCAAAAATGCGGTTTCCGCTGAACTGGTCGGACTGTTATCCTCTTAGGCCCACGTTGCCAACCACCTAGACCAACTTCCTCTCTACTTTCCTCGCGACCCACGTCAACCGCTCGCCTTCACTTCCGGTTTCTTAATTTTCCCCAAACCAAAATTTATGATTTTATCCGTTGTTATCTATTTCCGGTCTCAATATTTCAATAGATAAATAAATTTATTTGATTTTTCTATCACTCACTCGCTACTTCGGGTCTGACTCGGTAATTTTATAATCAAAAAAAAAAAAAGAAAGGAAAATCCGATCCTTCGATTTTAATTCGCCACCCTCGATCCACTCACGAATTCAAAGAAAAAGAAGATCTTACGACTTCGACTCGCTAGTCGCCACTTCCGGTCTATTCAGTAATTAAAAAAAACGGTTTTTCGATATTTCGTTACTTTTCGCCACTTCCGGTACAATACTCAGTCACCTCAATCATCCAACAGACACCCAAAAAAAAAAACAATCACATGTGTATCCTGTCTCTATCTCGCCGCTTCCGGTCCGAATCGTTAAGTTTTTGGTATTAATTAATTATTCGTTTAATCCTTCGGCTATGCCGCCTTACCTTTTCTTTTCTTCTCCTCTTCCTGTCTCTCTCTGTTTCTCGCCCTATCTTCCTCTCTCTCTCTCTCTCTCTCTCTCTCTCTCTCTCTCTCTCTTTCTCGCTACCTTCTTATCTTTCTAACTCTCTCTCACCACTTGCTTCTCGCACCCTCACCTCACTCCACACCACAACCACACAACCAAAAAAATTAACCGTCAACTCTCTCACCGACGCGACGATTTTCTTTAATCCTTCGAGTCTCGCTATCACGACCGTACTGCTAATTTCCTTTAAATTTTGAATACTTAAATGGGTGCGTAATATAACGCGCTAGTGTGTGTAGCGCCTGTACACATGCACACATGCGTGGTCAGCTAGACGATCGTCGCCTCTCAGTCGCACGATGGGAGACGCCGTCGCCTAGACAACAAACCGGCGATCGACGGGAGAGATCGAGCGTCCTTCTCTTACCACTACCCGGGCCGGCGCAACTC
This sequence comes from Trichopria drosophilae, assembly GCA_030407085.1. Lineage (NCBI taxonomy): Eukaryota > Metazoa > Arthropoda > Insecta > Hymenoptera > Diapriidae > Trichopria > Trichopria drosophilae. The sequence continues at coordinate 54,729,615 of CM059585.1, read as the reverse complement.
GCATGCCTCTCGCTCCCACTGCCGAGAGAGAACTTGCAGTTCTAATGGCGCGTATTATTATCGCCTAAATATAATTAATATTCTAGCAATTTAATATCGTTAGATAATATTCCAGCAATTTAATATCGTTAATTAATATCGTGACTTTGTCACAATCCCCTCCCCTAAACCGGAATATCCCTTGGATATTTCGTTTATTATTCATGTTAACGACCCACCTCCCAGTCCTCTGCTATTTCTCTCTTCTTTCTCGTCGCTCGCCACATCCTCCTTCTCGCTACTCCTCTCGCTAATCTCTCTCCCCACTGTCTCGCTAATCTCCCCCCCCCCCCCCCCTTTCCTCCCAATTTGACATTTATCCGGACCCCTCGCCTAGTTCGGTGAGTGGTCGGGAGGGGGTACCCCCGAACACAGACCGAACAATTAATGATTGGGTGTCTGCGGACAAATACCGAATCCGGTCCAACAACTCGAGGGTCTCCCGTACCCGGCTGTTGTCACGTGGAGGTTGGGGGACTTCTCTCGACGACTATCATTCCGAGTACCATCATCGAGCCCGCGTGGCCCAGCCTGTCGACTTTGTCGACTTCCGCGGCGTTCCCGATCCCGAAGTCCCGATGGATCCCTCGGTACCTCGGCTTCCACTGGTGTCGTCCTCGCTCTTAATTCCCTAAGGAACGCAAGGTGCATGGCGGCGCAGCGGGGGCAAGCACGAAGATCTTCGCCCCGTCGACCACAGTTATGGCAATATCTTGCCTTCTGGGGTCGGGGACAATCCCGCCGAACATGCCCCCACCCCTGCCAACAGTTGAAGCAGACGTACTTAGGGAGATCCACCCGCTCGTAAAAGCGAATGGGACAAAGGCCCCCGAAGATGGCCCCCTCTAGTTTCGGCACGGTTTCCCTTCTGGGAGACACCCTGGCCGATGATGGCACTCGGAGTTCTGCACTAGGTGGGACCGTTGGCGGGACCACCGAAGTAGGAGGCAGCACTACCACGGACCTAATCCGAGGTCCGGTGGGGGTTTGCCCCTGGGGAGTGTCCGGGAGGGATAAAGGGAGAGCGGGACCCGCCACATAATCGTCTACCGTCCAATGTCGACGGGGGATATACCGCGACCTACGGCGCGGCCGACGACGAGGCGGCAAGTCCGGATGCATCTCCTCCCTCCGCAACTCCTCCAGTGGCAAATCCGCCGGGCCTATTCCCCTGGTGATGGGTCTCCCGCGGCCACATCACCGGGTCATGCTTCAATTTCCTCCGCTCATCTGTGCTGCGCTAATTCTGCCTCCAACTCCGGCGGGATCTCCGGTTCGGTGTACACCGCCTCCGCCACCTTTCCCTCGGGCTCACTTCGCGTCTCTATCTGCTCTAGTATCGTCGCCAATTCTCGTACCGCAGCCGCGCTCTGTTGGACTGCCTCTGCAGGATTTTCCAGAGCTACTCTCTCCATCTCTCTCACCCATTCTTCCTCCGACTCATCTGCCCACGAATTATTTAGAATCGTCAGATCCATCTACAACAATATATATATATATATATATATATCAATTGGTCATTTTGAGGACATCCTGTAGATTTTATAGATTGAATCTATATCCACATAATTCAATATAGTTAGCTTCCCCCATAATATAGATAGATGTTTGTATGCGCTTATAAGGCAATGGTGGTGTTTAATGTCATATCTATATGCGTTATTCTTAATTAACTATGAAAACAACATTTTGGGGACGCTAATGCATATATTGATCATTTTGGGGACGCTAATGCATATATTGATCATTTTGGGAACATAGTAAATTGATGAATATATAGAAGGATAATTTTGAGGACGGTTGCAATAATAACCTATCAGTTCAAAAAATGGTCAAATTGATGACACCAGTGCAATTATTCTTCATATTGTAAACATCTTTTACAATAACTTTAATAAATAAACAAATTCTATGAATCCCTTAAGTGTCCAAATCTGTCGTAATATTTTACAATTTTCCCTATTTCCCCAAATCGCCTTTGTATTACTAGGGCATTTAATGTAATGTAAACGCACCCTAATTTTCATGGAATATTTTAGGCAAAATGTTTTGGTAACACTGAAATTATACCGTCTTCCTCCTCATATCTCATTTACTCGAAAGGGCGATATTCGCGGAAATATTTGCAAAATTGCCCAATGTGCAAATTTTTGAAAAATTTCTTTGAATATTCATTCAGATCTCGTCGAGATAAGTATTTTTTATCTCTTGACATTTTCTTGTATCTCGTCTCGGTCTTTCTATATTTAACGTAAAAGTGTTGGTAATCGAGAAAACGCGGGGAAAAATTAACAAGAAATTGGCGAGTAACTGGGAAACGGTTGATTATATCAAAAAAATGCAACATATACGTAAAGGGCTGACATTTTCTATAGCACTTCCTTTTAAGCTGTCATGTGTGTTTCATAAATACATTCCTAATGTAAAATAAGGATTATATACGAATACAAATTTAGACCATTACTTAAAAAATGAATATAGAAAGTGTATCATTTAAAAACAATTCTAGTCTGTACGTAACACCTCGCTAATAAAATTTGAAATTTTAGGTTCAACATAAATTTTCAGCACTGTAAAAAATCAGTAATGAAAGAACCAAACATATAACGGTAATTTTACAAACTCATTATAAATTACAGATTTTTTACATTGTACCGTACTCATTTCACGAATATATATAATATTACAATTACTGGTTAAATCGGAATTATTAATATTGAACAGTAAATATATGAACACTTACTTTACTATAGAAACTCGTACGTCACTTTATTCGGTTGTCACGTCAGCTGTCGCGCCTCAGTTATAGAAACACAACACTAAATCGTTCCAAACAACAGCGAAAATGGGATGGCCACAGGAACGAATTTCGAACGACAGAGTGGGGATTGTTTACTATCGGGCTACCTATACGATTCCGGCATGAGATTGAAACAAGTATAGACCTGCCTTCGTTCTTTTTTCGTGCGGACATTCCCGATACGAAAACCTGCGCAACTTACGGCGATTCCGGTAGGGCGCGTGCTACACATAGACAGAGGGTATTATTAATTGTAATTTAATTTTCTGTTTGACAGTTTATTTGTTATGTTTTTTTTTAATTTAAAAAATATTATACATAACTAAAATGACTGAGGGTGATTTTTTAGTTCCCTTTTCAAGTTCCCCAATCGAGCGTACGCAAGATCTTTTACGATAACAGCCTCTAGGCTCTGGAATTCACACGGGTGTCCTCGACCAAAAAGAAGTTTTATGAAAATGCCCGGTGAAAAGGTTTGCGGCATCTTATTTTAGATGTTTTCGTAGAAAAACACTAGTAAACATTTTTTCAATTTTTTGTATTTCATCCATTCAAATTCTATAGTAACTAAAACATTTAGGAGCATGAATTAATGTTAGAATTTGTTCAAATCAGACATGCACATTTTGTAGAGAAAGGTATATTTCACAAAATGTCAATAAAGCATTTCCAGCGAGTATCACTCTCAGCCTAACCCAGAACCACGACGGGGACGTGATGATACAGCGGGTCCATTTCTTTGTTTTACATTTTTATAAATTGCACAAAAAAATTTCTGTTCTTGGACGCGACCCAAAAATGCGGTTTCCGCTGAACTGGTCCGACTGTTATCCTCTTAGGCCCACGTTGCCAACCACCTAGACCAACTTCCTCTCTACTTTCCTCGCGACCCACGTCAACCGCTCGCCTTCACTTCCGGTTTCTTAATTTTCCCCAAACCAAAATTTATGATTTTATCCGTTGTAATAAATTGTAATTAATAAAAAATAATAATAATAAATAATAAATCGTTCCAAACAACAGCGAAAATGGGATGGCCACAGGAACGAATTTCGAACGACAGAGTGGGGATTGTTTACTATCGGGCTACCTATACGATTCCGGCATGAGATTGAAACAAGTATAGACCTGCCTTCGTTCTTTTTTCGTGCGGACATTCCCGATACGAAAACCTGCGCAACTTACGGCGATTCCGGTAGGGCGCGTGCTACGCATAACGTGTTACCGACTTCGGACGTTTTATGCCCGATAGAGCCCATACGAAAATAGCGCCACTGGGCTTTCAGTGCGGTTGATTATATCAAAAAATTGCAAAGAATATAAACGTAATCATATTCAATTCCAAGAATGATGCGTATATTGTTATGGTCGAAAGGGCGATATTCGCGGAAATATTTGCAAAATTGCCCAATGTGCAAATTTTTGAAAAATTTCTTTGAATATTCATTCGGATCTCGTCGAGATAAGTATTTTTTATCTCTTGACATTTTCTTGTATCTTGTCTCGGTCTTCCTATATTTAACGTAAAAGTGTTGGTAATCGAGAAAACGCGGGGAAAAATTAACAAGAAATTGGCGAGTAACTGGTAAACGGTTGATTATATCAAAAAATTGCAAAGAATATAAACGTTTTCATATTGAATTCCAAGAATGATGCGTATATTTTTATGGTCGAAAGGGCAATATTCGCGGAAATATTTGCAAAATTGACCTATGTGCATATTTTTGCAAATTTATTTCTATATTCGTTCAGATTTCGTCGAGATAAGCATTTTTTATCTCCTGACATTTTCGCGTATCTCGTCACGGTCTTCCTATATTTAACGTAAAAGTGTTGGTAATCGAGAAAACGCGGGAAAAAATTAACAAGAAATTGGCGAGTAACTGGTAAACGGTTGATTATATCAAAAAATTGCAAAGAATATAAACGTAATCATATTCAATTCCAAGAATGATGCGTATATTGTTATGGTCGAAAGGGCGATATTCGCGGAAATATTTGCAAAATTGCCCAATGTGCAAATTTTTGAAAAATTTCTCTGAATATTCATTCAGATCTCGTCGAGATAAGTATTTTTTATCTCTTGACATTTTCTTGTATCTCGTCTCGGTCTTTCTATATTTAACGTAAAAGTGTTGGTAATCGAGAAAACGCGGGAAAAAATTAACAAGAAATTGGCGAGTAACTGGTAAACGGTTGATTATATCAAAAAATTGCAAAGAATATAAACGTAATCATATTCAATTCCAAGAATGATGCGTATATTGTTATGGTCGAAAGGGCGATATTCGCGGAAATATTTGCAAAATTGCCCAATGTGCAAATTTTTGAAAAATTTCTTCGAATATTCATTCAGATCTCGTCGAGATAAGTATTTTTTATCTCTTGACATTTTCTTGTATCTCGTCTCGGTCTTTCTATATTTAACTTAAAAGTGTTGGTAATCGAGAAAACGCGGGGAAAAATTAACAAGAAATTGGCGAGTAACTGGTAAACGGTTGATTATATCAAAAAATTGCAAAGAATATAAACGTAATCATATTCAATTCCAAGAATGATGCGTATATTGTTATGGTCGAAAGGGCGATATTCGCGGAAATATTTGCAAAATTGCCCAATGTGCAAATTTTTGAAAAATTTCTTTGAATATTCATTGAGATATCGTCGAGATAAGTATTTTTTATCTCTTGACATTTTCTTGTATCTCGTCTCGGTCTTCCTATATTTAACGTAAAAGTGTTGGTAATCGAGAAAACGCGGGAAAAAATTAACAAGAAATTGGCGAGTAACTGGTAAACGCACTGAAAGCCCAGTGGCGCTATTTTCGTATGCGCTGTACCGGGCATAAAACGTACGAAGTCGGTACCACGTTATGCGTAGCACGCGCCCTACCGGAATCGCCGTAAGTTGCGCAGGTTTTCGTATCGGGAATGTCCGCACGAAAAAGAACGAAGGCAGGTCTATACTTGTTCCAATCTCATGCCGGAATCGTATAGGTAGCCCGATAGTAAACAATCCCTATTCTGTCGTTCGAAATTCGTTCCAGCGGCCATCCCATTTTCGCTGTTGTTTGGAACGATTTAGTGTTACCAGTGTTACTTTCTGTTTCTATAACTGAGACGCGACAGCTGACGTGACAACCGAATAAAGAGACGTACGAGTTTCTATAGTAAAGTAAGTGTTCATTTATTTACTGTTCAATATTAATAATTCCGATTTAACCAATAATTGTAATATTATGTACATTCGTGAAATGAGTACGGTACAATGTAAAAAATCTGTAATTTATAATGAGTTTGTAAAATTACCGTTATATGTTTGGTTCTTTCATTTACTGATTTTTTACAGTGTAGAAAATTCGTGTTGAACCTAAAATTTCAAATTTTAATAGCGAGGTGTTACGTACAGTAAAAGAATAAAAGTTAAATCCACTTTTTCAAAATTCATTAATTTTTTCCCCAAAATCTATTAGATTTACAGAAAAATTCATTGATAGCTTTTTTATTTGTTTTTTTTTTCGTATAGAACCAGCCTGCATTTTTTATATTGCCCTATGTCCCTTAATAAAAAAAATCGAAATTAGACAAAAATCATTGACTACTTGAAATTTCAGAAAAACTAATGCCATTTCGAATCTATTGTACGTAAAGGGCTGACATTTTCTATAGCACTTCCTTTTAAGCTGTCATGTGTGTTTCATAAATACATTCCTAATGTAAAATAAGGATTATATACGAATACAAATTTAGACCATTACTTAAAAAATGAATATAGAAAGTGTATCATTTAAAAACAATTCTAGTCTGTACGTAACCCCTCGCTAATAAAATTTGAAATTTTAGGTTCAACACGAATTTTCAGCACTGTAAAAAATCAGTAATGAAAGAACCAAACATATAACGGTAATTTTACAAACTCATTATAAATTACAGATTTTTTACATTGTACCGTACTCATTTCACGAATATATATAATATTACAATTATTGGTTAAATCGGAATTATTAATATTGAACAGTAAATATATGAACACTTACTTTACTATAGAAACTCGTACGTCACTTTATTCGGTTGTCACTTCAGCTGTCGCGTCTCAGTTATAGAAACACAACACTAAATCGTTCCAAACAACAGCGAAAATGGGATGGCCACAGGAACGAATTTCGAACGACAGAGTGGGGATTATTTACTATCGGGCTACCTATACGATTCCGGCATGAGATTGAAACAAGTATAGACCTGCCTTCGTTCTTTTTTCGTGCGGACATTCCCGATACGAAAACCTGCGCAACTTACGGCGATTCCGGTAGGGCGCGTGCTACGCATAACGTGTTACCGACTTCGGACGTTTTATGCCCGATAGAGCCCATACGAAAATAGCGCCACTGGGCTTTCAGTGCGGTTGATTATATCAAAAAATTGCAAAGAATATAAACGTAATCATATTCAATTCCAAGAATGATGCGTATATTGTTATGGTCGAAAGGGCGATATTCGCGGAAATATTTGCAAAATTGCCCAATGTGCAAATTTTTGAAAAATTTCTTTGAATATTCATTCGGATCTCGTCGAGATAAGTATTTTTTATCTCTTGACAATTTCTTGTATCTCGTCTCGGTCTTCCTATATTTAACGTAAAAGTGTTGGTAATCGAGAAAACGCGGGGAAAAATTAACAAGAAATTGGCGAGTAACTGGTAAACGGTTGATTATATCAAAAAATTGCAAAGAATATAAACGTTTTCATATTGAATTCCAAGAATGATGCGTATATTTTTATGGTCGAAAGGGCAATATTCGCGGAAATATTTGCAAAATTGACCTATGTGCAAATTTTTGCAAATTTATTTCTATATTCGTTCAGATTTCGTCGAGATAAGCATTTTTTATCTCCTGACATTTTCGCGTATCTCGTCACGGTCTTCCTATATTTAACGTAAAAGTGTTGGTAATCGAGAAAACGCGGGAAAAAATTAACAAGAAATTGGCGAGTAACTGGTAAACGGTTGATTATATCAAAAAATTGCAAATAATATAAACGTAATCATATTCAATTCCAAGAATGATGCGTATATTGTTATGGTCGAAAGGGCGATATTCGCGGAAATATTTGCAAAATTGCCCAATGTGCAAATTTTTGAAAAATTTCTTTGAATATTCATTCAGATCTCGTCGAGATAAGTATTTTTTATCTCTTGACATTTTCTTGTATCTCGTCTCGGTCTTCCTATATTTAACGTAAAAGTGTTGGTAATCGAGAAAACGCGGGGAAAAATTAACAAGAAATTGGCGAGTAACTGGTAAACGGTTGATTATATCAAAAAATTGCAAAGAATATAAACGTAATCATATTCAATTCCAAGAATGATGCGTATATTGTTATGGTCGAAAGGGCGATATTCGCGGAAATATTTGCAAAATTGCCCAATGTGCAAATTTTTGAAAAATTTCTTTGAATATTCATTGAGATCTCGTCGAGATAAGTATTTTTTATCTCTTGACATTTTCTTGTATCTCGTCTCGGTCTTCCTATATTTAACGTAAAAGTGTTGGTAATCGAGAAAACGCGGGAAAAAATTAACAAGAAATTGGCGAGTAACTGGTAAACGCACTGAAAGCCCAGTGGCGCTATTTTCGTATGCGCTGTACCGGGCATAAAACGTACGAAGTCGGTACCACGTTATGCGTAGCACGCGCCCTACCGGAATCGCCGTAAGTTGCGCAGGTTTTCGTATCGGGAATGTCCGCACGAAAAAGAACGAAGGCAGGTCTATACTTGTTCCAATCTCATGCCGGAATCGTATAGGTAGCCCGATAGTAAACAATCCCTACTCTGTCGTTCGAAATTCGTTCCAGCGGCCATCCCATTTTCGCTGTTGTTTGGAACGATTTAGTGTTACCAGTGTTACTTTCTGTTTCTATAACTGAGACGCGACAGCTGACGTGACAACCGAATAAAGTGACGTACGAGTTTCTATAGTAAAGTAAGTGTTCATTTATTTACTGTTCAATATTAATAATTCCGATTTAACCAATAATTGTAATATTATGTATATTCGTGAAATGAGTACGGTACAATGTAAAAAATCTGTAATTTATAATGAGTTTGTAAAATTACCGTTATATGTTTGGTTCTTTCATTACTGATTTTTTACAGTGTAGAAAATTCGTGTTGAACCTAAAATTTCAAATTTTAATAGCGAGGTGTTACCTACAGTAAAACAATAAAAGTTAAATCCACTTTTTCAAAATTCATTAATTTTTTCCCCAAAATCTATTAGATTTACAGAAAAATTCATTGATAGCTTTTTTATTTGTTTTTTTTTTCGTATAGAACCAGCCTGCATTTTTTATATTGCCCTATGTCCCTTAATAAAAAAAATCGAAATTAGACAAAAATCATTGACTACTTGAAATTTCAGAAAAACTAATGCCATTTCGAATCTATTGTACGTAAAGGGCTGACATTTTCTATAGCACTTCCTTTTAAGCTGTCATGTGTGTTTCATAAATACATTCCTAATGTAAAATAAGGATTATATACGAATACAAATTTAGACCATTACTTAAAAAATGAATATAGAAAGTGTATCATTTAAAAACAATTCTAGTCTGTACGTAACACCTCGCTAATAAAATTTGAAATTTTAGGTTCAACACGAATTTTCAGCACTGTAAAAAATCAGTAATAAAAGAACCAAACATATAACGGTAATTTTACAAACTCATTATAAATTACAGATTTTTTACATTGTACCGTACTCATTTCACGAATATATATAATATTACAATTATTGGTTAAATCGGAATTATTAATATTGAACAGTAAATATATGAACACTTACTTTACTATAGAAACTCGTACGTCACTTTATTCGGTTGTCACTTCAGCTGTCGCGTCTCAGTTATAGAAACACAACACTAAATCGTTCCAAACAACAGCGAAAATGGGATGGCCACAGGAACGAATTTCGAACGACAGAGTGGGGATTGTTTACTATCGGGCTACCTATACGATTCCGGCATGAGATTGAAACAAGTATAGACCTGCCTTCGTTCTTTTTTCGTGCGGACATTCCCGATACGAAAACCTGCGCAACTTACGGCGATTCCGGTAGGGCGCGTGCTACGCATAACGTGTTACCGACTTCGGACGTTTTATGCCCGATAGAGCCCATACGAAAATAGCGCCACTGGGCTTTCAGTGCGGTTGATTATATCAAAAAATTGCAAAGAATATAAACGTAATCATATTCAATTCCAAGAATGATGCGTATATTGTTATGGTCGAAAGGGCGATATTCGCGGAAATATTTGCAAAATTGCCCAATGTGCAAATTTTTGAAAAATTTCTTTGAATATTCATTCGGATCTCGTCGAGATAAGTATTTTTTATCTCTTGACAATTTCTTGTATCTCGTCTCGGTCTTCCTATATTTAACGTAAAAGTGTTGGTAATCGAGAAAACGCGGGGAAAAATTAACAAGAAATTGGCGAGTAACTGGTAAACGGTTGATTATATCAAAAAATTGCAAAGAATATAAACGTTTTCATATTGAATTCCAAGAATGATGCGTATATTTTTATGGTCGAAAGGGCAATATTCGCGGAAATATTTGCAAAATTGACCTATGTGCAAATTTTTGCAAATTTATTTCTATATTCGTTCAGATTTCGTCGAGATAAGCATTTTTTATCTCCTGACATTTTCGCGTATCTCGTCACGGTCTTCCTATATTTAACGTAAAAGTGTTGGTAATCGAGAAAACGCGGGAAAAAATTAACAAGAAATTGGCGAGTAACTGGTAAACGGTTGATTATATCAAAAAATTGCAAAGAATATAAACGTAATCATATTCAATTCCAAGAATGATGCGTATATTGTTATGGTCGAAAGGGCGATATTCGCGGAAATATTTGCAAAATGGCCCAATGTGCAAATTTTTGAAAAATTTCTTTGAATATTCATTCGGATCTCGTCGAGATAAGTATTTTTTTATCTCTTGACATTTTCTTGAATCTCGTCTCGGTCTTCCTATATTTAACGTAAAAGTGTTGGTAATCGAGAAAACGCGGGGAAAAATTAAGAAGAAATTGGCGAGTAACTGGTAATCGGTTGATTATATCAAAAAATTGCAAAGAATATAAACGTTTTCATATTGAATTCCAAGAATGATGCGTATATTTTTATGGTCGAAAGGGCAATATTCGCGGAAATATTTGCAAAATTGACCTATGTGCAAATTTTTGCAAATTTATTTCTATATTCGTTCAGATTTCGTCGAGATAAGCATTTTTTATCTCATGACATTTTCGCGTATCTCGTCACGGTCTTCCTATATTTAACGTAAAAGTGTCGGTAATCGAGAAAACGCGGGAAAAAATTAACAAGAAATTGGCGAGTAACTGGTAAACGGTTGATTATATCAAAAAATTGCAAAGAATATAAACGTAATCATATTCAATTCCAAGAATGATGCGTATATTGTTATGGTCGAAAGGGCGATATTCGCGGAAATATTTGCAAAATTGACCAATGTGCAAATTTTTGAAAAATTGCTTTGAATATTCATTGAGATCTCGTCGAGATAAGCATTTTTTATCTCCTGAGATTTTCGCGTATCTCGTCACGGTCTTTCTATATTTAACGTAAAAATGTTGGTAATCGGGAAAATGCGGGAAAAAATTAACAAGAAATTGTCGAGTAACTGGTAAACAGTTGATTATATCAAAAAATTGCAAAGAATATAAACGTAATCATATTCAATTCCAAGAATGATGCGTATATTGTTATGGTCGAAAGGGCGATATTCGCGGAAATATTTGCAAAATTGCCCAATGTGCAAATTTTTGAAAAATTTCTTTCAATATTCATTCGGATCTCGTCGAGATAAGTATTTTTTATCTCTTGACAATTTCTTGTATCTCGTCTCGGTCTTCCTATATTTAACGTAAAAGTGTTGGTAATCGAGAAAACGCGGGGAAAAATTAACAAGAAATTGGCGAGTAACTGGTAAACGGTTGATTATATCAAAAAATTGCAAAGAATATAAACGTTTTCATATTGAATTCCAAGAATGATGCGTATATTTTTATGGTCGAAAGGGCAATATTCGCGGAAATATTTGCAAAATTGACCTATGTGCAAATTTTTGCAAATTTATTTCTATATTCGTTCAGATTTCGTCGAGATAAGCATTTTTTATCTCCTGACATTTTCGCGTATCTCGTCACGGTCTTCCTATATTTAACGTAAAAGTGTTGGTAATCGAGAAAACGCGGGAAAAAATTAACAAGAAATTGGCGAGTAACTGGTAAACGGTTGATTATATCAAAAAATTGCAAAGAATATAAACGTAATCATATTCAATTCCAAGAATGATGCGTATATTGTTATGGTCGAAAGGGCGATATTCGCGGAAATATTTGCAAAATGGCCCAATGTGCAAATTTTTGAAAAATTTCTTTGAATATTCATTCGGATCTCGTCGAGATAAGTATTTTTTTATCTCTTGACATTTTCTTGAATCTCGTCTCGGTCTTCCTATATTTAACGTAAAAGTGTTGGTAATCGAGAAAACGCGGGGAAAAATTAACAAGAAATTGGCGAGTAACTGGTAATCGGTTGATTATATCAAAAAATTGCAAAGAATATAAACGTTTTCATATTGAATTCCAAGAATGATGCGTATATTTTTATGGTCGAAAGGGCAATATTCGTGGAAATATTTGCAAAATTGACCTATGTGCAAATTTTTGCAAATTTATTTCTATATTCATTCAGATTTCGTCGAGATAAGCATTTTTTATCTCCTGACATTTTCGCGCATCTCGTCACGGTCTTCCTATATTTAACGTAAAAGTGTCGGTAATCGAGAAAACGCGGGAAAAAATTAACAAGAAATTGGCGAGTAACTGGTAAACGGTTGATTATATCAAAAAATTGCAAAGAATATAAACGTAATCATATTCAATTCCAAGAATGATGCGTATATTGTTATGGCCGAAAGGGCGATATTCGCGGAAATATTTGCAAAATTGCCCAATGTGCAAATTTTTGAAAAATTTCTTTGAATATTCATTGAGATCTCGTCGAGATAAGTATTTTTTATCTCTTGACATTTTCTTGTATCTCGTCTCGGTCTTCCTATATTTAACGTAAAAGTGTTGGTAATCGAGAAAACGCGGGAAAAAATTAACAAGAAATTGGCGAGTAACTGGTAAACGGTTGATTATATCAAAAAATTGCAAAGAATATAAACGTTTTCATATTGAATTCCAAGAATGATGCGTATATTTTTATGGTCGAAAGGGCAATATTCGCGGAAATATTTGCAAAATTGACCTATGTGCAAATTTTTGCAAATTTATTTCTATATTCGTTCAGATTTCGTCGAGATAAGCATTTTTTATCTCATGACATTTTCGCGTATCTCGTCACGGTCTTCCTATATTTAACGTAAAAGTGTCGGTAATCGAGAAAACGCGGGAAAAAATTAACAAGAAATTGGCGAGTAACTGGTAAACGGTTGATTATATCAAAAAATTGCAAAGAATATAAACGTAATCATATTCAATTCCAAGAATGATGCGTATATTGTTATGGTCGAAAGGGCGATATTCGCGGAAATATTTGCAAAATTGACCAATGTGCAAATTTTTGAAAAATTTCTTTGAATATTCATTCGGATCTCGTCGAGATAAGTATTTTTTATCTCTTGACATTTTCTTGTATCTCGTCACGGTCTTCCTATTGAATTATAAAATAACCATATTCGAAAATCCTGAAATTGGCAAATCTTCAGATGAGCTGCATGTTCGAACGGATGTAATCGATCTTGATCGACTTTACCTCCACAATCTGCTTACCATAATCGAATGGGCGTAATTTTTTAAAGTTATCTAATTGACCATTTGATAATTTTCAATGGTCCTCAAAATAACCATTTAGTGATTACTGGAAGTTCTCAAAATGACCGATCCCTGCATTGGTTAATTTGAGGACTATATGTCCCTAAAATGACCATTTCATGCCTTAAACTTTTGAGGACGGTCCTCAAAATGACCAAATGTCCTCAAATTGACCAGTTCTTGCATCAAAATGTCTCCGAAATGACCAATTGATATATATATATATATATATATATATATATATATATATATATATATATATATATATATATATTTTTTTTTTTTTTTTTTACTGCGCATTCATTCATTATTTCTATACAATGGACGACACAGACGATACAGGTTCTGGACAGCACGGGAATCACATTCATTCTTGCCCCCCTTCATTTCTTTTCAGACTTCTTCTTACTTCGCGGAGGGATATACCGCTTTAAATCCGAAACGTGAACCTTGTTGTTAATGCGACTATATCTCATCTCCAGACGGTACACAGTAGGGGATAGGACCGCGGCTATACGAAACGGTCCCTCATATTTGGGGGCCAGCTTAGCCGAGAACCTTTGGGCTGCATTCGAAAGGAAATGGGTGCGTCGCATAACTTGATCGCCTACTTGGAATGTCGCTACCCTTTTACCCCGATTATACGCTCTTTCCTGTCTTGCTCGCTCGCTATCTATGTTTCTGCTCACCAAGTCTCGCAACTCATCCAGTCTCTTCACCCTATCTATCCAAACCTCGGGGTCTAACTGCAATTTCAGCGTGACCCCTTCTAATGCTCGGCGCAAACTTTTCACTGGACGTGGGTGTCGTTCAAAATTTAAGAACGCTGGAGACACCTTGGTAGTGGATTGAGTAGCCGTGTTTACGGCATGCCTAAACTTGTGGAGGTGCTTATCCCAATCCCTATGATCCTGCTTCACGTAAGTCGCTATCATGGTTTTAAGAACCCTGTTACTCCTTTCCACTGGATTTGTTTGAGGATGATACGGTGGCGTGGTGACATGCCGTATCCCGAACTCATCTAGGACGGCCCGGACGGTTTTATTGTCGAATTCCTTGCCATTATCGGTGAGAAGGAATTCTGTAGTCTCCCACCGAAACACAATTAACTCCTCTAGTGCTCTCGCTACCGCCTTTCCATCGACTGTACGCAGTGGTTTTAATTCGACCCAGCGGGTAAATAAATCTTGCAATACCAACCGATCTTTGTTCTGCGATTTGCTCGGTGGAAATTCCATCATGTCAGCGGCAACCACCGACCACGGTCGCTCCACGATTCGTTTACCCATCAATCCCTGTGGGCTCGACTGGGACACCTTATACCGTTCCGTACCGCACTCCTCACATTGTTTGACGTAATTATACACGTCATACCAAACGCCCTTCCAGTAATATTCCCGGATCACTCTATCGTACGTTTTCTCCATTCCAAGATGACAGGCGGAAACCTCCCTGTGGGCTTCGTCCATCACCCTAGTCCGGTATTCTTTAGGCACAACCAACTTCCATCCTTCCTCTTCCCACTCTATCGGATCCAATAACTCGCAACATCGCCAACGGTATAATAAATGTCCTTCAACTCGCCAACCCTGGTACTTGGCCGGGTGCGCTACAACTTCATCTCGCAATGTTATATACGACTCATCCTCTATACTCTCAAAGGCTGCGATATTCTCGTCATCCTGTTCCTGCATACGCGATAACGCATCCGGAACACAGTGCCGCGCCCCCTTGCGGTGCTTTATCTTACAGTTCCATTGCTGTAATTCCAGCGCCCAACGGGCTAGGCGGCCTGTGGGTTCTGGACGAGTTTGTAACCAGGTCAGAGCTTTATGGTCCGTAATTACCGTGAATTCATACCCTTCTACATACGGACGCAACTTCCTAATTGCCCATAATACCGCTAGACATTCACTTTCCGACGTGGAGTAATTCCTTGCTGCAGGGCTTAAGACCTTACTCGCAAATAATATCGGATGTTCCCCGTCCTCATGCTCTTGGGTCAGTAATACTGCCCCCAGTGCTACCCCGCTAGCGTCGCATTGAATCGTAAAAGGCTTACTGAAATCCGGGCGAGCTAACACAGGGGCTGATATCAACTGTTTCTTTAAAACCTGAAACGCTTCCTCTTGTTCATCTCCCCAACTCCATGGCTGTCCCTTTCGCAACAATTTTACGAGAGGTACTTTGGTCTCAGCGTCTTTCTCTAAGAACCGAGAGTACCATCCTACCATTCCCAAAAACCTGCGTAATTGTTTCACCGTTGGGCAGCGGGATACTCTATAATAGGTTTTAACTTCTCAACATCTGGTCGCAACCCCTCACTGTCTAACACAAAACCCAAATAGGTAACTCGCGAACACCCGAACTCACACTTCTCCTCGTTAATTTGTAGACCCGCCTGGACTACCTTCCGCAACACCAGTTCCAACCACCGCAAATGTTCCTCAAAATCCTCTGTCGCAATGATGATATCATCCAGATATCCGAAAATGTGTGGTTCGAATTCTGGTCCGAACAGGGCGTCAACCAGGCGTTGAAACGTCATCGGAGCATTCGTCAATCCAAACGGCATCCGGACGAATTGCCACAGGCCCGACCCTGGAACCGCAAAAGCTGTATACTTTCGGCTTTCCGGATCCACAGGAATTTGGTAGTATGCTTGCTTTAGGTTGATCTTTGACAAATATCGAGCCCGTCGCAATTTGTTGGTTACGCGTAATGTTAAATAAATACAAATACATATTCCGGTTTAAACTAGGGACTCTGAACAATAGAGGAAGTCGTGTACTTTGGAAGTGTGGTTTTGGAAGCCGGAATTATTCTTTTTATTTATTGCTTATTAAACTTAATGCATTTATTATTTCCTACAATTTATTATTATTTTAGTTATTTTTTAATTGTTAATAAATGTATTAAATGTATGAAAAGTAAATTAACCTTTAGCCTGCCGGGGTTTTACTGTTTCAAAACATCCTTTAAAAGTGTCAAAACTTGTATCTAGTATCATGCATTGATGTACAAAGGTCATATCATGGGTCGCGTCTATATATAGACTTTCCGCCAGTCAACGGTTAAAAAAAATAAATAACTGTTTTCTTGTGTAAAAATGCTACGAAACAGCTTGAATCTTGTTACTCGGGGGTTTTTGTGGTAAATATGTAAAAACATGTAATATCATATACATTATATACATCTACTAGTCATACAAGTATCATACGGAATCTGTAAAGTTTTATTACATGAAAGAAAATAGTTTCATAGGTAGTTTTATGAACATACAATCATGAATGTTTTGAGTTGAAATTTAATGGAAATGACATAAAAATCTCATTAGAACCAGGTCAATTTTCATACAAATCGCAAATATTATAGAATAGTGTTTCCGTAACATAGTGCGAGTACTATATGACATTTATATGAAATTTACAATGTACTTGTTTCAAATTCTCATGTGATTCTCATGAGAATCCTAACTAAAATTTTTCGCAGGGTAATTACGAATCTGGTATTGATAAATTTCAGAAATCAAAATTTCGGATCCAAAATGACAGACGAATTTTTAAAAATTAATTGAATTTGCTTGAGAATTGTTACTCGGGATTTTTTTAGCCACTGATGATGAATCTGTCATTAGTTTCATATTGCAAAAATGTAGTATTTACTGTAAGTAGATAGAATGATGTAATGGTAGTCATCTAGATGGCAGAATTACAACATCGATTTGCTAGATAATCGCAGATCTGGCCATAACACCAATATATCATTTCATCCTTTTACAATAAATACTAAAGGTTAGTAATATTATTTTTTTTCACTTTTCAAATACTGATGACAGATTCGATATCAGCGGCTCCAAAAATCACCGAGTAACGAGTGTCATGCGAATTTATTGAATAACTTATTAGCGTCTATATTTACATTTTCCGGCAGTCTGAAGGTTAATGTAGAAAATAATTAAACATTTTTTAACATATCAATTCTGGGAAATATGTTGTTTACTTCTCTCGATTCACCCACCCTGTGTTGTCTTTTTGACAAAGAGGTTCTAGAGCTGCTTCGCGTGAGGCTAGATTCGCTAGTCGATCTTCGAATAGGTCGGACCTCCTGTAATATTTTCTGTACTATATTTACTGTAGTGTTCTTAAATCTTAATAAATAAAAGTGATCTCAAGAAAATTGTTTCGAGGTAATTAAGTTATTGTATGATACGCATTTTTTTGCATAATTGTTTCAATGTAACATTAAGTGAATTAAGAATATTAAGGAATGAAAGCAGATTTGTCCATACATAGTATACATTTCGTATTATATTCTATAATCTGGATATAGGTTACCTGTCAATTTATTAGCAGTACTTTGTGACAACGGTCCAAATTTATAGATCTAGTAGAATGTGATATGTGATGTGTACAATTTTAGTTTTCTGAAGACGCCGATAATACCAATGTTTTAAGTGAAATAAAAGATAAATATGTTTAAAAAAAACAGACATCAAAAGCATTTTTTAATTTATTTTAATCAAATTTTTCCTGTGAACTGTCGTTTAACGTGGATCAGGATAACACATTTGTAATCCAATTTGAATAATTACTTTCCAGTACACCGGAATTAGATGATGCGGGCAAGTTTTGTTTCGTCATTTATATTAATAGAATTTTATTGAAATTATTTACATAACACCCAGAATTCACTTTGCGCATGTTGTAATTTCTATCCCGTACAAAAATTTGAAATGTACCTTGCCGACTTTTTTCAAAAGTGCTCTTTTGAATGGCTTGGTTAAAATTGCCAAAAAAATACAGCCGCATTAGCGTTTGCAAATATATTTACGAACACATATTTTTATTCAATTTAAATTTTCTACTTGAGAACGGTATTTTACTTACGGGATAAGTAATAATAAGCGCACAAAATGTTTGTACTTAAAAGATATATGGGAAATCCACAAAATTGCTCAATTTAAAGACAAAAATATAAAAATGTATAAATTACTAGCACTTTCAATTTGTTGGTAGGTATGTTAGACATACAAACACGTCAAAAATCAAAATTCTTTTGCGTGAATTATTTTTCATTACTGCTAAATGATTAACAATTAAAACGGTACTTTCAAAATTATCATTGTCAGCAATTCATTTTTAAAGCTGAAAAAAGCTGCACTAACAAATTATATATTTTTGTTGATTTTTATGACGTAGGAAAATTTACAATCATTTTCTAAACAAAATTGTTTAAATTGTCTTTTTTGGAATTAATATTTTATTTTAAATTTATTGTACGAGAAACAAAATACAAACAAAATATTATAGATACACAGTTCTAAATGTTTCTTTTGTATGAACATCTCATAACATTTTAGTCTTTGAAACGTCTTTTCTAATTCACTTTTAAAACTGTAACCACTTTTGATCAAAATTGACAGTTCGGATATAAACGAACATACTGAATGTACAACAAATAAAACCTGTCATGATATCGATTATTTTAACGATAAAAGGTTAGAAAGATTTTTATATTTAACTTTTTTGTAAATGTTTCAATTTGAGTACACAACTAGAGTTCTGAAATATTATTATTAAGATAATTTTTTAATCTGCGTTTCTGCTATTAAAAAATGTCAAAATTTAAATCCATTCATGCTTATCGATACACACATAATTTTTGTTGTTTTTTTGGTAATTTTTAAAGCACTGTTCAGTAAGATCTATAGACCAACTCCATCTCATCATGCAGGCAGTCGGATAGCATATCGCCAATCACAGTGCAGTTGAAATATGTTATTCTGTATGGAACAGAAGCAAATGTTTGTGTTTTTTTTTGTTTTATAAATAATCGCAATTTGAATGATTTATCGTTTTTTTTTTCATTTTAATCGCCGAATGGATTTTTTTGAAAAATTAAATAATTTTTTAATAACAAACGCTGCCATTTTCTCATTATGAGATCTACATAGATCAAATTAACATATATTGTATAAGGAGTTTCACTCTTTAAAACCCATTCAATATTTTTGAAAAATGTCAAAAATTCGAGAAAATAGAGCGTTTTTTTCTAAAAAATAAAAACATGATTTTTTTCGCTGAAAAATTTTTCTGAGCTTCTTAAAACTGTGTCGAATATCCTCTAATTTTTCCTACAAGAGTATTTTTGTCGTTAAAGTGTAAGAAAATATTTTGTCAATTGATTTCGGTAATTATGACCTATGTAGAACAAGCCGTGTTTTCTGTACCTACAATATTTTTATACCTGCAATATACGCAGACACTGTACAAACTATGTGAAAGTCCGTTTGTTTTGCAATGTGTTTCAAAAGTAAACATTTTCTGTTCTTTTTTTGTTTAGATAAATCTATAATGAGTACTGTCTGACAGTAAAAGAACTGTTTTGGTATGTTTATGTAATTGATATTTTATTATAGGCGTGCTACAATTTACGAATATAACATAATGTATTATATATGTGTTAATTTGATCTATGTAGATCTCATAATGAGAAAATGGCAGCGTTTTTTATTAAAAAATTATTTAATTTTTCAAAAAAATCCATTAAGCGATTAAAATAAAAAAAAAGGATAAATCATTTAAATTACGATTATTCGTAAAACAAAAAAACACGTATTAGGTTATTTTCCATACAGAATAACATATTTCAACTGCACTGTGATTGGCGACAGGCCACCCGACTGCTTGCATGATCTGAGATGGATTCGGTCTACATTTCTTCATTTTATCATATAGGAATATAGGACATATAGGAATGAATCACCGATAAAAACGCAAATTGAAAAGCTCGTTACAACTTTATGTTATTGAAAAATGCAAATTTACTTTTAATTCTGTAGCAGCCATTCTCTTCCACGTACGAGATTGGAAAATGGCTCGAAACGATTATTTCACAGTAGATATTGTAATAGTATTTTTCGATAGAAGTACGTATGCGTAAAGAACTTTACACATACACACATGTGCCGAAATATTATTTACGTACGGCTCTTCCATGCGTAAAGCATAATCGTGTGCGTAAAGTTTACTTTACGCACCGAAAAGACGTACATAAATAATATTTGAGTAATTTCAGAGGGCGATATGTAAAAAATCACTAATGTCAAGAAACTGAATTGTCAACTCGTATATTTCTGTATGTGACTACACTCTGTTTTCAATAGTTTAAAGTGGTAGTGGCTACTATATACATAAACTTAGCCAATCATATCTCAGTACATTGTTTCTTTTAATGCATTCACTTTTTTAATTGTAAACACTTCATAAGATACATAAAGCATTACTGAAATAAATACGAACATGCGAACATCAGGAAATCTGAAAGCTGACGACTCAGACCCCAGTATAGAGGACTTATTGAAGCACATAATAATGAAACGATGTAACGTGGTTCGGTTTTTAACAAATTAAATCCGGCTTTTGCCCCACCAATGAACAATATATATTTTCCCCTCTCGGCCTACTCTTTTCAATTAAAAATCGCTCATCTTTACATCGTGATTGAGATATGTTTTCTCCTCGAGAATGCATGCGAGTCATTCAGTAAATACTATTATATTTTTTGTAAACCATGAATAACGTCGAAGATCCACCAACTTAAAAAAAAACAAAAAGTCGTGAATGGATACACTGTAACGTTGCATTTTCTTTATTTATTTAAAAAAAATACATATACATGAAATTATTATAATTGCACACAATTTTAAATCCTTGGACGCGACCCAAAAATGCGGTTTCCGCTGAACTGGTATGATCGTTATTCTCCTACTTCCTCGTTATCTTCCTCGCGACCCAAGTCAGCCACTCACGCTCACTTCCGGTTTCTCATTTCTCTTAATCCACTCACGAATTAAAAAAAAAACGATCTTTTAACTTTAACTCGCCACTCGACACTTCCGGTCTATTTAAAAAATGGTTTTTCGATTTTTTTTTTTTTTTTAATTTTCGCCACTTCCGATCCGATCATACGTCATCCCAGTCATCCACAGACAACCAAAAAAAAATCTCACACGTATCTCCTCTCTCTATCTCGCCACTTCCGGTCCGAATCATTAAATCTTTAATATTGCATAATTATTCGCTTACTCTTTCGGCTATGCCGCCTTACCTTTTCTTTTCTTCTATTTTTCCTGTCTCTATATTTTCCTTTCTTATCCTATCTTCTTCGCTCTCTTTCTCGCTACTTTTTTTAATCTGTCTACCTCTCTCGCACCCTCACCTCACTCCACACCACAACCACACAATCAAATTTCAACCGTCAACTATTTCCACCGACGCGACTAATCTCTGTATTCCTCCGAATCTCGCTATCACGACCGTACTCAATTTTGAAAATCGCAATCGGTACTGACCGATGACGATTTTCCATCTCTCTCGCTAATTTCCTTTACATTTTGTATACTTAAATGGTTAATTGGTGCGTAATATAACGCGCTAGTGTGTGTAGCGCCTGTATACATGCACACACGCGTGGTCAGCTAGACGATCGTCGCCTCTCCGTCGCACGATGGGAGACGCCGTCGCCGACACAACAAACCGGCGATCGACGGGAGAGATCGAGCGTCCTTCTCTTACCACTACCTGGGCCGGCGCAACTCGCATGCCTCTCGCTCCCACTGCCGAGAGAGAACTTGCAGTTCTTACGACGCGTATTGTTTTCGCCCAAATATAATTAATATTCCAGCAATTTCATATTGTTAATTAATATCGTGACTTTGTCACAACACTTACAACCCTGACGGGGTAAATAAAAATACGAATAAAACGTAAGCATACTCTAATCCACAATACCAAATTATTTTTTATCTATTATTGTATGTGCATTTTAACCCTTGCTTTTAAATGTACAATAATGTATTGTGCAAAAGTTTGGATGATGAACTTGAGCTCCTCAAATAAATGGGACTACGTTCAACCAATTGGTTACAAAAGGGGATGGTAAACAGTTAACAACAAAAAATGGAATAATATATACTCAATTCGTATTATGTTTCAAATTTATTATAAAACAATGAGATTTGTATGCTTGCAGATAAAAAAAAACGTTTCATTAGTTTGACAAAATTAATATAATAATTAAAAAAAAAATCAAAATAGATCCATAAGCGGGCTTATGGAGGACAAGGAATGTAAAGAGAGACGTCAGAATTACAATTGGAAATTCGATTTATTGGCTCGTTTTTAATGGATCCGTTTGTTTTTGTTTTCCGAGCACCAATAATAATTGCACATATTCCTAATTTGTATTGCAGTCATATAATTGAAATAATTTGTACGTTTTCTTTATTATCAAGCAGTACGATGATTGTGCAATAAATTTAATTTCCAGGTATATGCGTTGCCAAGATCGTACCAACTGCAAAGGGAGTGGATACTTTTTGGGGCTGATTACCAATGAAAATTTCTATTTGGTTCATGGACATTCGCACGCACCACGGGCAAGCAAAATGCTTGAAATTAATTTTAAGAATGCTCTCTTGAGTGATCTTATAAGAAATTTGCATGAGGGTAATAAATTAATTTACGACAGGGTCCGCAGAGAGTGAGTTAGATACTAATTATTTAAAGAAAACACTGCTAAAAGAGATATTCAACGTAACGGTAAAGCTGGGTAAAAATGGTTCATAGCTATACACGAGCTATATTACGTAAGAATTTTATGCAATTTATATATTTGGATACATTTTTCATGCAATTCAGACAATTGCATATATACAATATATACAGGGTCATCGAAAAGTATCGGGCTCCCCTAATATCTTCAGTTAGAATGCGCTTAGGAGAAAATGTCCAATAGCAAAGTTATATGGTTTCAAGCGGGGAGTAAGATGATGACCTTGACTTTGACCTTGACCATGTCCTTCAAGGTCATTTCGAGGTCAATCTTATTTTTTTAAATAGAACCCCTACATTTTATTGCATATTCTTATAGCTTATTTCGAGAGCTTTTCAAAACACTATAATAAAATATTTTTTTATTAAGTACTTTTTGAGTTATAAAGGTTTGAAGTTAACAATTTGTTAAGTGGTGTGCGAGTCCGACCAGTTAAGGCAAGAGTGGTGTGTGAGTACGGCCAGTTAAGGCAAATTTAATTCCAATTGGTTAGCTTGGGCAAAATATTTAATTGTACCAAACAATTCACAACAAATGTTCAAATTGTTGCCCTTTAACAGCCTGGCAATGTGCCAATCTGTTATAAACAGCCGAAACCGCATTTCGGTACGTTTCTGGCGGTATTAGTTCTATCTCTCGAGTTATTCTCCCTCTTAAATCATCTAAATCTTGAGGCTTGGTGGCATAAACTTTACTTTTCAAGTAACCCCACAAAAAAAAGTCAAGTGGGGTCAAGTCCGGAGACCGAGGTGGCCACTCAATATGATCCCTTCGCCCTATCCACCTGTCCTGAAAGACCTCATTCAAATATTGACGGACAATGACACCATAATGAGGTGGAGCTCCATCCTGTTGGAAATAAATTTCATCCATATTTCCACCAGCTATGTCTCGAATAGCTGGAACAATTTGTTCGCGAAGCATGACTAGGTATACTTGTGCTGTCAAATTGCCTTCAATGAAGAAAGGGCCAACTGGTCTACCATTAAGAATACCAGCCCATACGTTAACTTTTTGTGGATATTGAGTATGATTGTCTCTTTTCCAGTGAGGATTAACGTCACTCCAGTATCTACAATTGTGTCTATTTACATTTCCAGTCAGTTCAAATGTTGCCTCATCAGAGAAAACAATATTATCAAGTAATAGAGGATCGTCGACAATCATCTCCATCATAAGATCACAAAATTCGATGCGTCTATCAAAATCGTCTTCGGACAACTCTTGGACCAAATGGAGTTTGTATGGATGCCATTTATTCAATTTTAGAATTTTACTGACAGATGCATGACCGATTTCGTGTTCTTGTGCAACGCGATTGATGGAAATATGGGGATCTTCAACGAAAGACTGTAAAACATCTAATGCCTTATTATTTGTTGCTGTTTTAGGTCTACCAGATTTTGGGCGGCTTTTAACGCTACCAATGGCCTCGAAACGTTGAATAGTACGGATTACAGTACTTTTGGAGATCCTATTATTTTCATTCCGAAAATTTTCATTAAATAATCGCGTTACTGTTTTATACCCTCTTTGTTGATCTCCCCATCCTCGCATCATTAACAGTGTTATTCGATCTTTTTCAGAAAGCTCCGCCATTCTTAATTAGAGCGAAGAAGAATTAATCAGGTAAGTGATAGGAAATTGATCTAGATAATTAAGTAGAGAAAAATACTAATTATTAAGTGTTGGTCCAACTATCGATTTGTTTATTTTAACCAGCACTAGCAAAAAGCTCGTTGAGCAACTGAAAATCTAATAGATCAATTAATAATATTTACGAAAAATTTCTGGGCTATTGGAAACAAAATGAAGATGTTTGGGATAATCAATTGAAGCGCAATGGTTTCTTTTGTTACAGAAAAAAATTTTTGAGGCTGTTCGTTTTCGTCCACGAGGTGACTGCTGCTCGCTAAGAAGAAGACAGCACTGCATCAAAGTTTCAAATCAGTGATCCGTATTGTTTGCTCAAGAGCTCGTACATTGGTGCCTGCGAGAGTGAGAGAATAAAGATTGGCCAACGCTTTCGGTCAGATTCCCGCTAACGCCTTCGGAAATCACGCATTCGAGCAGCTTCTCGCGATTATGTTCGGGCAGTTTTTCGCCAGAGCCTATTAGCATAATTGCTTGAAGCCGTACAATACTTTGCTATTGGACATTTTTCCAAAATGCATTCTTACTGAAAATATTAGGGGGATCCGATTAATGTATTTTCTTTAAACCAATTAATTGGTCTCATTATTCCGCGTACAAAAGTATTAAGGTTATGATTACTGAAAACTAAATAATATTTTACAAGATATTCTACATTTTGTGTCAAAAAATTGTTAACTTCAAACCTTTATAACTCAAAAAGTACTTAATAAAAAAATATTTTATTGTAGTGTTTTGGAAAGCTCTCGAGATAAGCTATAAGAATATGCAATAAAATGTAGGGGGTTCTATTTAAAAAAATAAGATTTTTTTCATCTTACTCCCCGCTTGAAACCATACAACTTTGCTATTGGACATTTTCTCCTAAGTGCATTCTAACTGAAGATATTAGGGGGGTCCGATACTTTTCGATGACCCTGTATATATATGAAATGAATGCATTTGAATCTTTTCTGAATGCATTTTCGATTACTGGGTAGATGTGGAATCTAAGATCTTTTATATATATATATATATATATATATATATATATATATATATATATATATATATATATATATATATATATATATAAAATCTTGTTTTGACCAATGTTTTATCAAGTATACAAGATCTTAGATTCCACATCTACCCAGTAATCGAAAATGCATTCAGAAAAGATTCAAATGCATTCATTTCATACGTTTGAATCCATTTTCTGTCCCTGACGAACCCATATGAATAGAAAAATAAATTTCCATAAAATTTTTAATACTTATGAATTCATTTATATCCAAAAATAATATGTACAAAAAAGAACTTGAATTCATTTGAATGCATATACAGGGTGGCCGATTTATCTGAAGACATCGAAATATCTCGAGAACTATGCACAGAATCAAAAAAGTTGTCGGATGAAAGTTGTTCGACACGAAGGGGGGCATCCAGTGATAATTAAATTTACCCCCTCCCCCATCCCCTGGAGGTGGAGTGGGGGCAAAAACAATAAAACTTAAATAGGAACCCCCATTTTTTATTGCAGATTTGGATTCTCCGGAAAAAAGTACATGAATTTGACCTAGGAGCTATTGCATTTTGGTTCACAGGTGGCGCTGTAATCGATAAAAATCCAAATTTATCTGAAGACATTGAAATACCTCGAGAACTATGCACAGAATCAAAAAAGTTGTCGGATGAAAGTTGTTCGACACGAAGGGGGGCATCCAGTGATAATGAAATTTACCCCCTCCCCCATCCCCTGGGGTGGAGTGGGGGCAAAAACAATAAAACTTAAATAGGAACCCCCAGTTTTTATTGCAGATTTGGATTCTCCGGAAAAAAGTACACCAACTTGACCTAGGAGCTATTGCATTTTGGTTCACAGGTGGCGCTGTAATCGATAAAAATCCAAATTTATCTGAAGACATTGAAATACCTCGAGAACTATGCACAGAATAAAAAAAGTTGTCGGATGAAAGTTGTTCGACACGAAGGGGGGCATCCAGGGGGCAAATAGGGACAATTTGATCCCTTTATGAAAATTTAATATTAAAAATTCTAACATTAGAATTTAGTAATATCAATTGCGAAAATTGTTATTCTGAATATGAAATTTTAATAATGTCCATTCGAAAAATTAAGATTATGAATAATTGATATTCTTCATATTAAAAATCAAAACTGATTACATAAAAATTGTGCATACAATATGGAAGCAATTTTATAAATAAGTTTTCTACCTTCAATAAAATTACATTTTAGGTTTTAAATTTATTATTTAATAAACAAAAAGAGGACATCACGCAATCCATTAAAAAACGCGTCATGTCCCTTCACTCAGCTCATTCATTCTCTCTCTGTATGTTTTTTCCGAAATGAGAATAAATAAGCTGAGCATTGACGGTCAAACCAGCTTCTATTAAACAAAACGAAACTCTTACTTCATTTGGGGATTTCGTCGCCATCTACCGGACCCCGAGAGAACTCACGTGGTTTCATACATGTACATCGTTTGCATTTCGGCCATCACCGGCGCCGGTTCTGTTACATAACGCTAGAGGGCGACATAACTCGAAAATAAAGTAGCATATCATTTTATACATAAGTTGAGTCACACGTAACCAGTTCACCTACATTTTTCTCTACTTTCCTGAAGGGAAGTAAATGGATATCGCGACTTTCTAATCCCCATATTAAAATTTAGTATTCACGGTCTCTCAGTGTAAGACTGTTTTTGAAGTCCATTGTATTGGTAGTAATTCGGTCGGAGGTCACTTTGCTTCTAGAATAACAACTTTCCGTTTACGTGACTATTTTTTGTCTACCCTTCATTGCTTAAATCGAATTGCAAGTTAAAAATGAATCCTGCTACAGTTCCCGAAAAAATCGAAATGATTCTTATTTATGGTGAATGTAAGAGGAATATTGACGATGCTGTTGCGTTGTATGCTGAGCGTTTTCCAGATAATGCTCGCTCGCGTTCTTTTTTTTACAAAGTTGTGAATGCTTTTCACTCTGATGGCAGCGTACAAATGAAAAAAAGGAAGCGAAGATTAACAGTTACAGGAGAAGCTAACGAAGTAGCTGTACTAGCAGCTATTCACCAAAATCCACATGTAAGCACACGACAATTACATCGCGATTTCGGCATTTCCAGAGACAGTATTCAAAGAATATTGCATCGTCATAAGTTTCACCCATATCACATTTCACTGCACCAGGAACTAGATGGCGATGATTTTCATAACCGCGTGGTGTTTTGTGAATGGGCATTTCAAAAAATGCAAACGAACCACAATTTCTTTGCTAATGTATTATTTTCAGATGAATCTACATTCACGAACCATGGTGGCGTCAATAGGCGTAATATGCATTATTGGAGCGTAGAAAATCCCCATTGGTTACAAGTTAATCATCAACGTCCTTGGTCGGTGAACGTTTGGTGTGGAGGTTTATTTCATTGAAGGTAATTTGAATGGAACAAAATATCGAGATTTCCTAGAACAAGAAGTACCATTACTACTTGAGGATGTTGCTATGGACGTCCGACGGACAATGTGGTTTCAGCATGATGGTTGCCCAGCACATTTTTCAAGAGTAGCAAGGGAAATACTAGACCGTGATTACAATGGTAGGTGGATTGGTAGAGGTGGCCCCATTAATTGGCCTGCGAGGTCACCTGATCTAACATCTCCGGATTTCTTCCTATGGGGTTACCTAACAGGTAAGGTTTATGAACAAGTACCAACGACTCGTGAAAACATGGTGGAACGCATAAGAACTGCTTGCGCAGAAATTTCTGCAGATATGATTCTATCATGTATAAAGTCATTTGAAGAAAGAATAAATAAATGCATTGAAGTGGAAGGTCAACATTTCGAACACTTACTCAAGTAAGTGAACAGTGAGACAGTGAGAGGCAAGGGGACTCACGTAAAACAAGCACCCCAAAGGGAACAGAAAAATACTACGTCCACGTCGTTGTTCCTGGGTAACGCTAAATGTATTTTTTCCCGGCTTTGTTAGAATGACCATATTCCATATCCGCTACGCGGGCGAAAATTGTCAATATTGGAGAATCCAAATCTGCAATAAAAACTGGGGGTTCCTATTTAAGTTTTATTGTTTTTGCCCCCACTCCACCCCCAGGGGATGGGGGAGGGGGTAAATTTCATTATTACTGGATGCCCCCCTTTGTGTCGAACAACATTCATCCGACAACTTTTTTGATTCTGTGCATAGTTCTCGAGGTATTTCAATGTCTTCAGATAAATTTGGATTTTTATCGATTACAGCGCCACCTGTGAACCAAAATGCAATAGCTCCTAGGTCAAATTCGTGTACTTTTTTCCGGAGAATCCAAATCTGCAATAAAAAATGGGGGTTCCTATTTAAGTTTTATTGTTTTTGCCCCCACTCCACCCCCAGGGGATGGGGGTGGGGGTAAATTTAATTATCACTGGATGCCCCCCTTCGTGTCGAACAACTTTCATCCGACAACTTTTTTGATTCTGTGCATAGTTCTCGAGATATTTCGATGTCTTCAGATAAATCGGCCACCCTGTATAATATGTCGTAATGAACATAATAATTATGAATCCATGCGAATGCAAATGGATTCAAACGTATGAAATGAATGCATTTGAATCTTTTCTGAATGCATTTTCGATTACTGGGTAGATGTGGAATCTAAGATCTTGTATACTTGATAAAACATTGGTCAAAACAAGATTTTATATCTAAAATCTTGTAGAAGTTGTTAATATTTAATCGAAGGAAGGTTTGGATGTAAAACTCTATTGATTGTAAAAGGCATGTTGAAAGAAGGTATTAGATCTTAAAACTTTTATTGGTGGTAGAAGTCTTGTCGAAAGAAGGTTTTAGAACCAAAATATGTCATCGATGTTAAAATTTTGTTGTAAACAAAGTTTTAGACCTTAAATCTTGTATCGCTGGTACAATTCTCTACGAAAGAAGGTTTCGGATCTGAAATTGCCTGTCTTGAATCTAAGATCTTGCATATATGGTAAAACATTTGTCGAAGGAAGACTTTAGATAAAAAATATACAAGTTGTCAAAATCTATTACAAAAAATTATTTGCAAAATTTCATTAGAAAATATTTTGAAAAAATTTTGCAGAAAAACTTTATCCCAATTATCAAAGTCAAATAGCGAATTTAAAAATGAAAGAATGAATTAATCACTACACATTGTAATGCATTTCTGATTACAGAAATTCTTTGGTAACAAAAAATTAAAAACAGTAATTTTCATGGACAAGTGCAATTAATTTAAGACATATAACCATACATCAATACAACGATGCATCAACAAACTTGTACATATATTTACCACTTACTTCTGTTTGTTTACTCATATCTGTCTTTTACAATTTTACTAAAACACAATTTTTTCGGAATATCCAATTTAATATTTTGAATTTTTAAATCGTCTGGCGGCGACTTGTTACGACTTAAAGGTCGGTATACGTGTACATACATGGATTGGTTCGGTTCGATACACTTATATAAGTATTTTTTCATATGTCTTTTGGAACACGCTACTTCCGGTACATGAGCCGCTCAGCTAAGCTTCGGCTTGAGCCGCGACTATTACTTCGGACATTACAGACGAAATACTACAAGGACTTGATTTTATTTAAGTGTACCTCGATGACATTTTAATAGCCTCAGTAACAGAGGAACAACACTGCGAGCATTTACGCATCGTATTCCGGCGTTTAAACGAATACGGCGTAGCAGTGAATCCAGCAAAATTCATCCTTGGTGCAACTAAAATATCATTTCTCGACTTCGTTATAACGGAGGAAGGAATTCAACCCCTTTCCGATAAAGTGCTAGCGATCGAAAAATACCCGCGTCCAGAAACGGTCAAACAGTTAAGACGTTTCCTAGGTATGGTAAATTTTTACCGGCGTTGCATACCGCGTGCAGCACATATTCAGGGTCGGCTGAATGATGCATTAAAAGGACACAAAATTAAGGGCAACAAGCCAATTACATGGTCCGACGTACGCGAAAAAGCGTTAAAGATACAAAGAACGCCTTAATACAAGCAACTATGCTCGCACATCAGATTATGCATTGGATGCATCACTAGAGCAGTTTAAAAACAACAGTTGGCAACATTTAGCGTTCTTTTCACGGAAATTAAATGCAACCCAACAAAAATACAGTATTCATGATCGCGAGCTGTTAGGAGCCTATGAAGCGATAAAGTATTTTCGTTATATGGTCGAAGCTCGGGATTTTGTACTATATACCGATCAACATCCGTTGACTTATGCATTTCAAAAGGATCCTGGAAAATGCACTCCGCGACAATATCGACAGCTGGAATATATTTCTCAGTTCACAACAAACATTCAGCACGTCTCCGGAAAAGACAACGTAGTAGCGGATGCACTTTCAAGAATTGAAGAAATATCGGCTACAGTTAACATAGAAGAAATAGCAGCTGAACAAGAAGCAGACGTCGAATTGCATAACTTGTTAAAGAAACCGGACAATATTTCACTGCAGTTACACCCGATAAAAATTCTTGGGTCAGTAGAAAACGTAGTTTGCGACACTTCTACGGCAAACAAACGACCTTTTGTTCCGCTAATATTAAGTCGAAAAATTGTTGACATTTTACATAATTTATCTCATCTTGGATTGCGAGTAACATTAAGACTCGTCTCGCAAAGATATGTTTGGCCAGACATGAACAAACAAATCCCGGAATGGACGCGGGCATGTATTCCGTGTCAAAAGTCAAAAGTGCATAGACATACGTGGGCGGAACCAGGCAGTTTTAAAAACCCATCTAATAGATTCGAGCACATACATATAGATCTTGTCGGACCTTTACCGACATCGAAGTGCTTTAGGTATTGTCTCACCTGTATAGATCGATTTACACGATGGGTGGAAGCAATTCCGATCGTCGACATAACTGCAGACACAGTAGCCGTTGCACTCGTCTCAGAATGGATCTCACGTTATGGTGTACCTTTGTACATAACTTCTAACAGAGGTAAACAGTTCGATTCGAACTTATTCCTAGAGAATTAAATAAATTATTCGGTTCAAGACATTTACAAAAAACGGCATATCATCCCGAGTCCAATGGGGTGATCGAAAGATTTCATAGACAACTAAAAGCCGCAATTAAATAAGAAGTCATGATCAGTCCTGCAACATTTACCGCAAAACTGCGCGAGCACATGCAAGGGCTTAACCTACTTCTGGATCTGCGCATGGTAAAAAATGTATTTTTGTACATAAAGAACTAGAGACTTCTACACACGTATTCTTAAGACGAGATGCAATCGGAAAACCACTACAGCAGCCTTACGATGGACCGTTCAAGGTTATACGCAGGAATTAACGTACTTATGTGTTGTTGATAAAAAACAAGCAAGTTACAGTTTCTATTAAAAGAGTTAACCGGCTTTCATATTACAACCTCCAGAAACAGAAACTGAGGTACCACGTATAATAAATACACCGCCACCCGCATGTATTGCGTGGTCAGTAAGAAAAGTGCAGTTTCCTGACCGTTTTAGCGATCCCTGTCGTTCACTGGGAAGGGGTGATGTGGCGGATACTGCCCCTTTAAAAAATACGCTCGGAAGCCGAGAACTAATATTATATATATATATAATATATCGGCAAATATAAGTAATAAAAGTGGCAGGAATTTGTCACTCGCAATCATTTTCAAACCGGAATTATTATAATCCAATAATATCAGGGAAACATAGTGAATTAAAGTGCCAGAAATATAAATATTTAAATGTCCTTCCGAGTATTTCCCGGAAATAAGGAGAATCCGATTATTTGAATGTTTCAAATTAATTTTTTCGTTACGAGAGCATTTAAGAAATTAATTTAATATTTTTTAGCGAGATCGGCGAGATAAGGACTGAGTTCAATTGAGTACAACCAGCATACCATAATTATGTTATGGGACTTCGTAAAATTTATTCGAGAGCAATATAAACCCAAAACTATTTGATAAACTACGAATACTCGTTTCATAAGATATTAAATTAAAATTTAGTTTTTTGGCCTGCAACAGAGGCACGAGAAAAATGCATCTTTGGTACGAGGAATTTTTATAGCATCTGTAGGAGATATCATAAATAACTCAGATATTAGGAGATCTCAGCTGTAATATAATAAAACATTTTTTTATCGTTAAAAATTAATTGTCATAATTCTATAAAGTTTTATCCTTCTAATACGAAGAGATAAGAATGCATTTTTAAGCTGAAAAAGTCGAATTTTGTTTTTTTTTTTTAGTAAATTAAGGTATGAGGCGTGTTAACCCCTCTTTCGAACTTTTGACCAATCAAATAGGCCCAAAATACAGTATAATATGGATAGTACAGGGTATAAATAAGCGACCTTTCCAATGGCACAGACTCTGATGTTCTTTTCTATTGCTATCCAAGTTAACAATTTATTCGTCGGCATTTTCCTGGCAACGAATAAGTCAAATGAACTAGGCCATGTAATAGAGGACAATATTGTTTTGGCTTGGGAAATCTCACAAGGATTCGATAGTTTTTGCAGCAGCCTCAAATAAGTCTCTTCTCGCCCGCAGCATCATCTAGAGCTGAAATTGAAGTATCTTCGAGGATCCAACTGGGGACTGACTTATTCATTTCTTTTCAGTCCTATCAGGGGCTTTTTTTATTCACAGCTTCCGACGCGTCTTCTCAAGCCAAGTTGAGTGCAGCCTCTTCATCTCAATTGATTTCTACAGCACAGTTTACATACCGCCTGTTAGGCGCTGATACAGGTTTACAGAAATCAAAGGAGGTCAGCTAATATCGGTAATTGCCATCCGTGTGGTAGGCAACCGGTAACTATTTCTTAAGTTTTGCGTCCTGTTGCCGCCTGTTGGCTGGCTCGCTGCTTCAACATTTTTATAGCTTAAGCCGCCTGCTGGGCAAGGCTTGATTAGCGGTAGTGTATCACGAATATGTTAATTTTTGTTAAATATATTTTGTTGCTGAATTATCATTCGTCTCAAAATTGTTTGCTTTTAGAAGATCATCGCAACAGGGTAGCGGCATTGCAAGGAGCCGTCTTAATTTAATTTCGAATTCCGAATTGTAATCTTTTATATTACAATTGTTCGAATTTCCGCTTTGGATATTTCTTCGGCTTTACTCGTTTTCCGGTTCTCCACAAGAATGCAGCTATGAAGATTCGTTATCGTTAAGAACGCTAATCACTTTAACGATATATTTATATTTCGTAAAACAACGAACATATCTAAACTCCCGAGTAACAAATTTTGAGTCAATTGGACGAAAAGAAAAATTCGTGGCTCAAAGAGTTAATAATTGAGGAATGGATTAAATTCTGGAATTTAGAATTTCAAAATAAAGGCCTTTATTTCTTAAAAGCTAACCCCTCTACTTTACCAATCACTCCATGGTACTTTAATACCACTCAACTTACTCAATCTAAAATTAAGATTATTAACCGACCAAAGTCGGGTCATTGGAATTTGTCTTTCCTACCTTTCTACTGATAACTGTATATGCAGCTCTGGAGATGGGAATGCCAATCACATTATATTTTTATGTCCCCAATTTGATATTTTGAGGTATGCTTTGATAGACTCTCTTCAATTCTTATAATTTTTTCCCCCTTACAATCTACAGAACATCCTAGCTTCTCGAATAATTTAAATGTATTTGACTGTTTAGCCAACTATGTCAACCTAATTATGGAATCGTTGGAAGGCTTTTTCCTTTCTTCCTCTTAATTATATCCCTGGCGAAAAAATCAGATTGAAAAGGAATGAATTTCATTCCGTCTTAGTCCATTTCATGCCGTAATCTGTCCCCTATCCAATCCTGGCCATTCCTGTCGAATGTGTTTCGGAATGACTCAGGATTCGTTAGGATTGAACACACGGAATCAAACGGATTGCAAATGGAGTGAGAATAACCGAAGACAAGTTCTGATTGAAATGGAGGAATGAAACGGATTGCAAATATGAGGAATGGAACGGTTTACATTTGTGTCTCGAAATGACTGAGGATGAAAACGGATAGAATTTTCCGGTATGGCATGGCTTGGAACGGAATGACAAAGTGACCCGGATTACATTCGGATTAAACAGGGAACAGATTCCGGATAGTCTCGGATAGCACCGGTTTCGGTCGGATTAAATTCCTATCCGGAACTTTCGCCAGGGATTATTTTAAAAACTTCAAAATAGTAAACTTGTTATTAAAAGGAATGAAAGAAAATCAACCTTTGAATTTTAGCCTTACTCAAGGATTAAAAAAGATACACCAAAATTTAAAAAAAATATAATAATAATAAAAGAAGACAAATTCACACTCTCCGAACATCTCTATAGTAACCCTGGCGAAAGTTCCGGATAGGAATTTAATCCGACCGAAACTGGTGCTATCCGAGACTATCCGGAATCTGTCCCCTGTTTAATCCGAATTTAATCCGGGTCACTTTGTCATTCCGTTCCAATCCATGCCATACCGGAAAATTCTATCCGTTTTCATCCTCAGTCATTCCGAGACACAAATGTAAACCATTCCATTCCTCGATTTCGATCCGAACGAATCCTGAGTCATTCCGAATCATATTTGCAATCCGTTTTATTCCTCCATTTCAATCCGAACGAGTCTTCGGTTATTCTCACTCGATTTGCAATCCGTTTCATTCCGTGAGTTCAATCCTAATGAATCCTGAATCATTCCGAAATATCATTTTCAGTTTCGACAGGAATGGCCAGGATTAGATAGGGGGCAGATTACGGCATGAAACGGACGAAGACGGAATGAAAGTCATTCCTTTTCAATCTGATTTTTTCGCCAGGGAACTATTCATACCTGGCGCTACCTTCAGACAACCCCAACGTATTAAGCAACTAGATCATCAGGCTAAAGAACTACATATATAATTCGGGCCGTGGTTGGTCTGTCCATCCTACCTTAACCCATTTCGTCCCAAAGTGTCCGTTTTGTCCGTCAATGTTCAACGACGTATTACTATATATTTTCAGCCCCTAAAAGAATCGCCAAAGCTATAATCCACTATTTTCGAGGTCGCTCTATCGATTTATGCCATTTAGAAAACGGAAAGACAATGTCCTAACCCTCATTTTCTTCAATTAAAAAAAATAAAGGGTAATTTTAAGGCTATTTTTTTAAAAAAAGTGCAATTTTCAATGCGAAATACACCATAAAATTCAGTGAAATGACCAAAAACAGGGCGGTCGAGGCCCATAATAAAGAGTTATGATATATACTTATTTTATTTGTTACATCTAAGGGTTGCAAAACCACCCTTAACCCGTAATAGTCAAACGGAAACAAAAATGATGAATTGTCGGAAAATCGTAGACTTTTTGAAAAATTTTTATTCAACAAAAAGTTCTTAGAATCGATCAAAGAATGTGCTGAATTTTTTTCAGAATTTTTTGAATATTTTTTGAATTTTTCAAAATCCAAAAATTGGAAAAAATTCAAAAATTGTTCAAAAAATTCAGCGTGTTCTTTGATCGATTCTGAGAACTTTTTGTTCAGCGACGTTTATTATATCGGTAACAGTAACGTTTATAGTACTGGCTAAAGACGTTGTATACAAAGCAGCGGCAAAAATGGAACTTCTCGAATGGTCGAAATTTAGGAATGTTTTATTCGAAAATGAGACTCTTTTGGAATAAACGTCGCTGAACAAAAAGTTCTCAGAATCAATCATAGAACACGCTGAATTTTTTTCAGAATTTTTTGAACAATTTTTGAATTTTTTCCAATTTTTGGATTTTGAAAAATTCAAAAAATATTCAAAAAATTCTGAAAATAATTCAGCACATTCTTTGATCGATTCTGGGAACTTTTTGTTCAACAAAAATTTTTCAAAAAGTCTCCGATTTTCCGACAATTTATCATTTTTGATTCCGTTTGACTATTACAGGTTAAGGGTGGTTTTGCAACCCTTGGATGTAACAAATAAAATAAGTGTATGTCATAACTCTTTATTATGGACCTCGACCGTCCTTTTTTTTTGTCATTTCACTGAATTTTATGGTGTATTTCGCATTGAAAATTGCACTTTTTAAAAAAAAATAGCCTTAAAATTACCCTTTATTTTTTTTAATTGAAGAAAATGAGGGTTAGGACAGAGAGCTATTCATACCTGTGTTTCCGTTTTCTAAATGGCATATATCGATAGAGCGACCTCGAAAATAGTGGATTATGGCTTTGGCGATTCTTTTAGGGGCTGAAAATATATAGTAATACGTCGTTGAACATTGACGGACAAAACGGACACTTTGGGACAAAATGGGTTAATGTGCCACAAGAGGAAAGAAAGAAAGAATTCCGCCTCGCATTTTCGCCACCAACTTGTCGCTTCAATTTTCCGGTTTTTGACGAGGAAAAAAATGCAAAACATGCCGCAGCACTATTGCAATGTGGGGAAATCGAAATGAATGCAATATTATTCCTCTGTAATTAAATAAATCTAAATTTTGATGACCTGTCAAACATGGTCCATTCTAAGGAGTTTTGTTTACGCTTTGCATACTTTTCAGCTTAGATTGTTACTTCCTGTATGGAAAAAATCAACGGTAATCTAACGCAATTTACCGTACGATTTTGACACATTTCGGTACGTCTGTATAGAATTATGTACGGTGAGGTACGTTTACGTACGTTCGCGTACGATTTGGTTACGATTCGAACATTTTGTACACCATTGTACAGAAACGTACGCAAACGTACGCGAACGTACACAAACGTACGCAAACGTACACAAAATTGCTAGAACATACTGAAGCATGCGGAGATGTACAGCATTGTACACTATAGATGTCAAACAACCATTCGTAATAAAATATTTTCTTTCAAAAACGTCCGGAATCATATGAATATGTACTGAAACGTACGCAGACGTACGCAAACGTACGCAATTGTACGGATATATGCAGCCATTTATAGAAATGTACGAGATTTTGGAACTATTTACAGGAACGTGCCCGACTGCACGAATATTGAATATCCCAGATAGGTGCCCGTTTTTCTTAAGTTATTTTTTTTTTTATTTTTTGTCCAAAATTTTTCACGTAATTTTGGAGAAAAATGACCCAAACCAATTCTTCTACATTGGACAAATATTCCAAAAATTTGTCGCGTTTTGTAGGGATATTTATACATTTTTTCATATTTTTCGGGCATTTTTTACAATTACAAGTGTCCGTGAATGTCGTTTCCATTGTGTCGTCCATCAGAGGCATTTTGTTGCTGTTGGTTTGACCTGCGAAGTCAAGAGAGACGAGCCACCGCGCGCCAAACTAGTTCCAGTAAAATGAGACCGCGCGGCGAAATCACCGTCGTAAGGCAGCCCCGAGTTGGGCACGAGCGGCCGAGAATGCCGTCAGCGAGAAACACCAGCTGAGACGCGACGAAAGGAGAGAGCGCGAGAGTGTGCGACTCTAACCAAGAGAAGGGTCGACCGAGACGCCTAGAGGGGAGACCACTCGAGAGAGTATGGTTCTACCACGAGAAGCGCCGACTGAGACGCCAAGCTCACCGGAACTGGTCCAAAATGGCGGTACCGTGTTCCGACCACGTTTCTTGAAATAGCGTGGTTTTTCGGGCACTGCACTGCACTATCGTTTCACTATTTCGCGATGCTTTTTTAAATGTTTTTCAGGTTTTTCTTTAACACCAAAGCACCATCGAGTAGGCACGCCTGAGATCCTGGCAGGATCGCCAATAATGTTCCGTATAGTAGGGGGAGAAAAAGGGTCCAGGATTCAATACGCGCCTCTGTTTGGTGTTCCAACTTTAATAATTTTTTATTGAAAGTTCGAGTACACAAAGAACAGTTCCGATCGCGGAAAATTTAGACTCGAATTATTAGCCACACACGAGCTTTATTAAATGCGTTGCGTAATACGATTTGTGTAACGAAGCGTTCGATGCAGTACATTTGCTCGCCCGATTGCGACTGACTCGCGACGCTAGCGAATCTAATTAAACTTAAATGAGTTGACAAAAATGGCGCCACCGAGTGACCGGCGCGATTCGACGTTGAGTGCCGATATTATACAGCAAGGTTATTAAAAAAAAAATCACGAAAAATTTGTGTAAGCTTTTCTTCGATGGAGAAATCATATAAACTATTTGCATCAAAGTCGGCAATTGTTCACGGATTGCGGTCAAGTTGGTTTGGAATGCCCCACATATATTTTTTTAAATATACATTGTAAATGATGCACGTAATGAAGAATAAAATGAACAATATACAGAAGGGAACCGTAGGTAACTGAAAGGAATGCTTTTTTTATTTATATCACTTATGTCATACAAAATATCTTTATTGGAATAATAACAAAATTTTTAATTAGTTGATACATTTTGCAGTAGTTGCTTTGCTCAAAGAACCTATGAATAGATGATTTCTTACATTCATTAAAATACATGGTCTGTAAATGTCATTACAACTGATGACATTGAAATCATTTGTTTCCACTATTTTACAATATTTTAAATGTTTAACAGATACATCCGCATTTTTGAAAATATAAGTATTACGAACAACCAATTTTTTATAAAATATAAATACCTTATTTCTGTTACTATACTCTACTTTATAAATTTTTTGTATTATACCAAAATCTCCATGTCTCGTCGGAAATACCGAATCATTCGTTTTTTTACATCGATTATATGTGCAAGATGTATAACGACATCCATTGTAAATAATTTTGGAATACATTAAACATTTATTTAACAACATATACGTAACTGACGATTTTGCGCGTAACGTTGAATCCAATGCCTGGAGCCCGTAGTTTATTGTAAGGCAGTGTGTACCTGAGCCGTCCAGCGACTTGTGGGCAGCGACACGTCAACACAACGGACACTACTGTTAGCGAAATCTACCCCTTGCACCAGTGTTGCACTTTTGCATCAAAAGCGTGTAAATAAACACCGTCCGGGTGCTGTAAAAATGTTCGAAACGTAACCAAAACGTACCTAAACGTACCAAATCGTACGTAATCGTACGGAATCATGCTTAAATGTAACGAAAACGTACCATTTTCATTTCCATAGGGGTTTCCCACGTACGGGCTTCCCTTAGCTTCTTTAGCAAAAAAAAAAAAATAATTGAAATTAGTGCACGCGTTTTTGCGTAAGTTGGTGGCCAATTGCTTCCGTTTTTCGGGTTCCAAACCGGCCATTAGGTGGCGGCACATTCGAGGTACGGAGTACTCTTGACCGGGACGCTTTTTGATGCAGAGAGCACATAGTATTCCGTGGCAGCCCCGTTATTTAATTTAGGCCGTCTGACCATTTGTTGTGAATCATGAATACTATCTTCTCACGAGCGATTATTCTTCCAAAAGTAATTTTTAAAACAAATGTGCTAATGGAATGTGATGTAAGTTTCGTTACAAACCATTGTTTATAATTTTTATTAATTAGATTAATATTTTTAAAATGTTGATGTTAAGCTTTGTTCATATACAACTTTTTTTAGTAAATACCAAACAATCTTAGAGTTATATTAATTGACAAAATATTAAAGTGTACAACTCGAAGTAATTTAAATTGACAATACATAAATTTCCATGAAAAATTTAAAGAAAACTTTCAACAAGTATCTCTGCAAATCGGACATCTTATATGGATGACATAGGACATATGATGATGTATCATTTATGGACCTTTTTTATTATGCAACAAACGCTATGTCTGGGATATCAACCCTTCGGCAATAAGTGGGACAATTAATTATTATAACATATCTAATGTGGCAATATAAAATTAGTTTAAATAACAGATAATTACTAGTACTTTGTCATGACCTTGTTTGCATTATTTATATCACAATATTGGTAGCATGCCTTTACTTCACGGACAAATGATCACCCGAGAAAATATCACGGACATTTAATCACACGTCAAATTATCACATTGACAAAATATCACACATATAAATATTTTCGTGGTTAAAAAAATCATATTTGTATTACTTGCTCATATTTAAATGACCTTAATTCATATTTTTATGGACAATATTGCAAAATATCATACGTATTATGATGTCTAAAAAGATCATATTAAAAATATTGTTTCATCGTGTTAATAAAATATTTTGTTTATGATTTACTCATATGTTTAAAGATTTATTTTCCCGAACAAAATTTCTCTGCCAGCCACATTTAGGTTAGGTTAGGGTAGTTTTAGGGCACGCAAATGCTTTTACTACACGAATAACCATAGTGATATTATTGTTTATAGTTATTTGTCCACGTGATATTTTGTCGTGTGATCAATTTTCATGTTCTATTTTATCATGTGATTAGCTGCCATGTGAAAAAAGACGTGGAGCCCTCATTTTATTATATCATTATAACATAATATAAAAATCCATTATGAATAATGTTATATTAAATTAAATCTAAAACAACTGTTCTGTAACAGAATTTTTTTAAAAGAGATCATAATTAAAATTGTGGGTATCCAGTTAAAATCTACAAATTTACATATTTTTTGCTATTTCAATATATTGACCCTACTCTACACAGAGAAAAATCTGTTTTTGCAACACACTTTGTATAAAGCTTTCGTTTACACCTCTCCTATCCCATAAAAGGATAGAATCATAAGCCGCTAGAGGGATTTTGTGGTTCTTAGTTACTACTCATTTATCGGAGTGAAAGAACACAGTAAAACAAAATCATGATACAAAACATAGAAATTGTTCTCCATATGTAATCATTAATTTGGATTTATGAAGAATATTGTACACTTTTTTTATCATGTTTCAGCAATTATACTGGTTTCAATATAATTCACCTATGAATTATTGCATTACATTGTTTCACCACAAAATGCTCCACACACCTTCAAGAAACATTTCCCGGTTTTCCACATGACTTATTAAAAAAATTTCTATTGTGATTTAATAATTTTTCCCAAGTATAAACAAGTGGTCTCTGATTAAGAACAAACTGAATAAATAAGAATAACTAAATTTAAATTAGAAAATAATAACTTTGTAAAAGTAAACGAATTGAGGATAAACCACTTCTCGGCCTACTGGCTAAGATCTAAGTGCTACATATATATCTATAATAATTGTATTCAACATATGATAGCAGTTCAATCATTACAACATTTTAATTTATATTTTAATAAAAATTTTAATTTTGTGATATTTATAGGTGTGATATTTTTTACATACATAAAAATTGTTTAAAATTTGTAGAAATACACCTTGTCTCAAAATCATTTTTATATAACAAGATTTTATAGTGTTACGTCCAGCGTTGAACACAATGGAGTACAAATAATAAAAGAAAGAAGGTTTAAAAATTATTATTCGTCCCCCTTACCCTGGGACGACCGGGATGGTGGAGAAATGGTGAAATAAATATACAATTATTATTATCATTATTATAATTTATATTTTAGGTAGACATTAAAAAATAGTGGAAGATAGTATAATTTTTGGGAGGATACTAGG
Organism: Trichopria drosophilae; assembly: GCA_030407085.1. Lineage (NCBI taxonomy): Eukaryota > Metazoa > Arthropoda > Insecta > Hymenoptera > Diapriidae > Trichopria > Trichopria drosophilae. The sequence continues at coordinate 54,687,082 of CM059585.1, read as the reverse complement.
GAAAAATTGATTTGGGTTTCAATTAATTAACAAAAAACACGTGGTTAGATTGATACTTTAAAGTTGGTACCTTAACGAGGAAGCATCCAACTTAAAAGTATTTGTTTTTAATTCCAAAAAAAGAAATAAGAAAAGAAGATCCCTTTTGTTTCAATACCTCGAGGTTGGTACCTTGACGACGAAGCGTCCATCCTCAAGCTTTTGAAATAGAATTGGTTTAAATATCAAATGAATTTAGGAACAAGTCTTTAACTCGATACCTCGAGGTTGGTTCCTTGACGACGAAGCGTCCAACCTCAAGCCTTTGAATTAAGATGAATTATTTTATGGAATAAGGAAAAGAGGAGAAAAAAGGAATTATCCTGGAAGTCGAAAATTGTGTAAAAAATTGTATAAGTATATAAATATGATTAAAATAAAACAAAGCCTTAAAATTTGCTTTCACGTCGCAAATAATCCCAGAAATTATTTGGGTCCAGTCTAGCTTCGACTCCTCAAATGTGCTTCTCAACTGTCGACTCCCCGACTGTTTTTGAAAATAGGTTTTCCTAAATCGTCACCTTGGTTAGAGATCTAGGACTTCTCCCTCTCTATGCTCATGATATGAGAGTCCAAAATTGTCTATGTCAAGATTGGACGATAGAGAAAAAGGGCAGGGCTTATGCCCGGAAAAGTGGGGAAAAGAGGATATGATGTATACTATCTTCCCTTACAATATAATATTATAAACTTATATCTAAACGCAATAATAATAATTAGCAGTTAATATACAATAATAGTATTACGTGGATTACATATTCGCAATTGATGATATATGCATCGCGCAATACTCAGAATACTTATTGCTTATAATCATAACTGTTATTTAATTAATACCGTTAAAAAAGTGTTAAATTGAATAAGATATATTTCTAAACTTATTGACATAAATCTAATTGTCCGCTGACAATGAATTTTATTAGTAACGCTTCTATAATTAATGGTTAATTGATTATAATAGTTGCAATGGTAATTGTTAGTATTACTAAAAGAAAGACAGCGAGGACGTGACGTCATTCGGGACAAAACTTATTTAGTATTTTTAGTTTTCCACATGTGTTCGACAACAGGAAGACTTGATATAAGATATTTTTAAGTTTACTATGGGATAACGCTCTTGGCCAGAAAATAGGTTAGTCGCATTCAGGTTGCGTATCAAAGAACCTATTTAGAAAAGATCATAAATTTACACGACTTCGAGAAATTCGTGTCTTTGTCTAAGTCGCCGACTAGTCGAGCTACTCTATGATGTCGCCCGACATGTGTTTTCCGGCTATGTGCTGAAAAAGCTTATCTTCTGATTGTCAAACGTTGGAAAATAATATCTTTCCCTTTTTTCATTTTACGAACAACATCTGTGTAAAGCAGAGCAAGATAAAACTCTGGGAAAAATAATTTTGTTAGAACTAAAAACGTCCCACGTTAAACCTCCCCCCTTTAAAATTGATTTCGGGGTGAAAAGATTCTCAAGAAATCAATTCAAATATACAAAAGTTTAAGATATACTTAACAATTACCATTGTTGAAACTTGAATGCTTAAACGTATATTTTATATATAATCAAAATATTTCACAATTAAAATTTTCTTAGGTCTATTCGGAAAGTATTTGTCTTTGTTCGGTCATTTTTTGTAAACACTCATTCATAAGAAACAAATTTAAAATTGCACTTAAATTAGCGAACATTACACTTATTAGTTCTTATTATTATAAAAGTTCATAACTGTCATAAATTCTTCTTGTTGACTGTATTTTTCTTGAACATCATTGTTGTAGACTTTCGTGAATAAGAGCTTTCATTGTATGACCACCATATGTTTCTTCTTGCGATTGCGTTAATTACAAGAATGAATAGTTTAGTTCTTTATTTGGCTTTAAAAACTAAACTCCACTGTAGCACAGTTGCCTTAATGTAATTTAATCTGATGTAATGAATATGGAGAGATCAGATTTTGAAAACAATTCAAATACTGACTGAATGTCTTCGGTGTCCGATTGTTGAAAACATTTTAACAAATTTCACTAAAGAAATGAAATTCTAAGTTGATTTAGGAAAATTGAAGAATATATTTTCCTTTGGAGACGTCATCTCTAACTGTTGTTTTGTTACACCGATCGTAAATAAACATGATTATCGGTAACGTTATTTTTGAAGTTGATATTGATGTTCGATTCGATTTTGCGGTAAATATCCTGTCAAAGATGGATTACCTTTATGACTAATGATCAATATAATTGCTCAGAACTGAAATTTGACTTCAATCTTGATTCTTCACTCTTGATATGGATGTGGATCGAGATTGGACGTTGAAATCCAGCTTCGTATTCGATTCCATGATCGGAATCGATATAATTATTTCTATTCTATCCAGTACAGATGTGAAGTCTCCGTAATGCATTCGGCAATTCATCACTAGCTTTTATTCTTGGTGTGATAATATGGTTATTTAAAAAGATATTGTTCGATATTTTTGTTTAATTAGAGCAGATGATCTCTCTTTTCTGGCAACAGACCTTAGTTAGTCCGCGATGTAGAGAGACGATGTAAATGTCTATTATGATTGCAGATCATTTTGTAGAGTAAGCCTTGGGCCTACACGCAGCGGTAGAATGATTAAGGTATTGAACCTAAATTACATTTCATTTGTTCTTGATATAGAATACGTATTGTATTTTCCAAATTTCTGGGATGATAGCTTTTTGAACTCACTGGTACCCGTTCGCATTGGTCATTTTAATATTTGCTTCAAATATATCTTATTTTGGTGAACACAATTATTAGCTCATTCATCACTATTCACATTTTATTGATGATGGGTCGATGTGGCCATCTTCTTCTTAGTACAACACATTTCACATTTTTAACAATTATTTTATATGCATAGACAAGTCAAGTTATAAACAACGCTATTACAATAATTGCTCGAGGATAATCAAATAAGGAACTTTAGGATAATCAGTTATTAATGTACTATATCTTACAATCAAGAATTATAAAAAAAATCTCTAAAATATCAATGGTTCGTTGCTCGACATTTTGCAGATAAATTGTTTACTCTCCTTTCCTTTTATAATTGGCCAACCTATATTAACAAAGACAACAATTACATTAGAGAAATCATTAATTATGACGGAGTCCTAAATCTGACTCCTTAATGGTAGTAGGGATAAACGATCCATCGAGACGATCTTTTCCTTCCTCCCAATTCGTATTTTAACATTTTTATCATTAAATACTTCTAAGATACGGTAAGGTCCTTCTTGTAAATCGCCTAGTTTACCAGACTTTAGACCTTTTCTTAAAAATACGCAATTCCCTGCGATAAAATCGACAGGGTGAAGTCTTTGATCGTAATCGATCTTGGACTTTTCCTTCGCGGCTTGTAGATTATCGCGTGCGTCATGGTGTAGGGCATCTAATCGAACTAACAATTTTTTCAAGTAATGATCATAAGTTTCAATCCGTTCATGTCGAGGAAGTGATCGACTTGAAGGAATTATAGGGTTTTTTCCGTAAACTAACTCGAAGGGCGTTCTCTTTGTACCTTCGTGAACATTGGAATTATAAGAGAACATTGCAAATTCTACCCAATTATCCCATTCGCTATCCTTATTTGCAAAATGACGCAAGTACTCTACGAGAGTTGTATGGGATCTTTCTAACGAACCATTAGTTTGGGGGTGAAACGCAGTGGTTTTTAATTGACGAATACGAAGTCGTTTAGCTAATAATTTGATTAATTTGGACAAGAAATTCGAACCTTGGTCGGTTAGAACTATTTTGGGGGGTCCAAATACGCATATTAAACGTTTCAAAAATGCGTCTGCGACGGTAGAAGCTGTTGCATCAGGTAATGGGACTCCGAAGAAATATTTTGTCAGTAGACGTTGCATCGTGAGAATCCGTCGATTTCCGCCTTCTGTCGGCGGTAGAGGTCCAACCAGATATATATCCATATATCCAGAGCTACCTTTTCAAAAGCTGTGCCTGGAGTATCCGTAATAGCCATTGGCATTCGTGTTTTGACGCGAATAATTTTTTTCAATTTGCACTGTAGGCATTGTTCAATGTAAGCTTGAACGTCTTCTTTCATGTTTTCCCATTGATAATTAAATCTTAATAAACTATACGTTTTATTCACGCCCTTGTGTACGCCTACTATCGAATTATGTGCTCCCTTAATGAGATCAAAACGCTCAGACATAGGTGGTTGTTTCACGAATCCTAAACATATATATATATATCTTAGTATCGATGGAGCGCAATCGATTTGTCAATATATCTTGCATCTTATTCCAAAGGGTAGGATCTGAGAAATCGATACTCGGAATACTTAAACTTTGAATTTCATATAGGTGTAACAATTCTTTTAGTTGTTTACTGCATGAATTTAATATTGCAAAGACTTTATTTATATTGGTTCCGGTCGAGATTGGCGGTAAATAAATCTCGAAATAGCGCTTACTTCCAATTTTCAATGATTTAACTGTACCAACGGTATTGGGACCACAATCAGTTAAATTCCGTTTCTTTCCATATTATTCTGTATCAGTTCCAATAGGTTTTCCATTTTCATCGAAGAAAATTACGCAATTATCCTTTCACATTATTAAATTACCTCGTTTTCTCGTTTAGTGCTCTGAAGTCCAGAACCAATCTCCAGCGTTTATTTCCTTGACTGTCTTCTTTCTTAGGGACAATCCAAATAGGCGTGTTATACGATGATTGTGAGGGTTGAATAATATTGTTAGTTAGTAATTCTTCTACTTGTCGATTTATTTCTCCTTGCAAATTTCTTGGGAAACGATACTGGCGTTTATAAATGGGTTCTTCGTCGGTAGTACGGAATTCATGTTGTGTGATGTGTGTGGATTGCAGTTGTTCTCCCGGGATATAGAATCTGTCTGCACTTTCTTTTAATAACAGATCTACTTCTTCTCGTTCTTCAACATTCAAATGATCTAAGCGCAATAATTCCTTGATTTTTTTATATCTTGAATCTTCTTGAATGCTGTATATCTTAGAGAGGTGTATTTTCAATCTGGATAATTTTCTGCGTCAAGTGATACGTTTCTGTTCATCCAATTCTGTTTGTGTTGGTTGAGTTTCCTGAACTTGTAATTCTACTTCGGTAGGTGAATATGGATATGGTTTATCTGTTGTGTTAACTATCGGTACATAAGCTTTGCCATCGCGGTTTTCTGTTAACCCATTTCCCATGAATATTCCTTCGGGTAATTTTAAAAGTGGCATATATCCACATGTGATTTTAGTATTTTTGACGTGAAAATATACAATTTATCGGGAACGCGGAGATATAACAAAAACTGGAGGGTGTGAATAGAATGGACACTTATTTTCGCCAACATCTAAAAGTTGTTCTTCCCAATTAATCTTTGCCTTATACTTTGATAAGAATGAAGTTCCTAATAGGCCATTTTGATATATGGGAAAATCATCAGGTACTACATGAAAGTCGACGCAATTACCTACAATATTCATAGTGACTCTCCCCATGGTAGGTACCAATTGTTGGAGATATTCCTAATAGTTGTAAAATATGAGTTTTGTCGATTGTTTCTTTATCTATAAATCTTTGTTTAATTATACAAGGTCCAGCTCCGGAATCTATAAGAATCAATGTAGGATCAGGACAATTTAATTGAACGGAAGGCGATTCGCGTTCTATGGTCAATTTGACTGATCGTATGGTTCCTCTTCTATGGCTTATTGCACCGCTCGTATTGGAGCACGATTTAATGGTTGAAATTAAACTACCTCCCGATGTGGGAGGCTCCGGAAGTTTCCCGATTTTTGCTGAATATTATTGGAAGCTTGACGATTTCGTGCGAAACAGAATTCAACTGTATGACCTGCCTTTTTACAGAAACTGCAAATTTCTCTTATCGATTCTTGTTGTTTTGGAATTTGGAAGCATCGGGCTGCAGTATACCCGGTTCGATTGCAATATTGACAGAGTGGGACCAGTTGTTCTTTTATTCGCGGGCAATCTCTAGCGGTATGATCTCGCTGTGCACAATATTGACAGGGCATACTATTTCGACAATCTTGCAGAGTGTGTCCTGTTTTACCCCATCCTTGACAATTCGGTTGGACCCAAACGGGAGCTCTGTACTGACAATCTCGTGCCACGTGTGCCGTTCTACGACAAAGATCGCATATTTGGGTTCCCGGTCTGTTGCGACATTCCCTGGTTGTATGCCCAAATTTGTTTCAATATTGACACCTGTGTCCTTTAGGGCGACAATCTCGTGCGATGTGCCCGGTTCGATCGCATAATTGGCATCTTGAACGATTTTCCGTGTTTTCTCGTTTTTCACATGTTTTTGCCGTGTGTTGGGTACTATCACATAATTGGCATCGTTTGGGTTCTTTAGCTAATAAAGGATACTCTAACGTTGCGTGCACGGTGCTTTTGCAAATATCGCAATTAGTAAGTTGAGAATTCTGTTGTATGCTTAATCGTTTACGATTCTCCAACCGAATTTCGATTTTAATTGCTTCCGGTCCGGCAAAATTTAAATCTACTCGTTCCGTCATTCGATTATTAATTTCGGGGTGTAATCCTAATACAAAAGCCTTATAACAGGCAACTTCAAGTTCTTTAATTTTCTCGTCTGACAAATCCGTGTTTGAACCTTGTTTATACGCTTCCATTAGACGGTATCCGATTGCTCGGACACGGTTAAAGTAACTTGCGGCACCTTCAGAACCCCCTTGACATAATAGGGCTAATTCACCATACACTTATAGCGTAGAAGTGTGGGAACTATGAATCCCGTTTAAAACAATTAACATCTCGGATATAGTACCGGGGTCCTTGCCAATTGCATAGTACGGTATTGCACCTTTTAATCTGGCAAGAGTCAGTTCAGTAAGTGCGCGTTCTGCTGCGTCGGGAATCATTTTTAAGGCGTTATTGCAAGCTGTCGCGAATTCCGTATATGTATATCCGTCCCTAGACCCGGAAAATATGGGTATTGTATCAGCTGCATCGCGGACACTTAAATATTGATTACTTGCCATCTCGGAGGCGATCAATTCGTATTTAATAGTAGATGCCGAAAAAAGGGAAAACGAAGACTGGTTTAAATTTTCTAGGTCTTCACTGGAATTATTCGGTTGATTTCCGAAAGGAGCTGGTTCTATAACAGATTCAAGAACCGAATCCATGTTAGGCTCGAAAAACGCAGGTTTCGTAGTGGAATATAATAAAGTTTTAGTTGCTGGAAATGGGTCTATAGAGTTTAGGTTCCGCTGATTCACAATAGGTAAATCCTCTACTAACGCGTTTTCTCTCTCTTCTTCGCTAAGAGTTTTGTATTTATTGCAAGTGAGTTTACCGTCTTCACTCATTTATTACGATTAAAAGAAGAATGGCTATACTCGTAGCGGGCATACCGATTTCTCGAAAAAGCGTAATTAGGCGGTTTCGCGTTTATTATTTTAAACGCGGCAAAAAGAAGAAATCCTTTTTTTAAACTTCAACATTTTTTTATTATTTTTCGCTCGTTTTGCACGGCGACTTCGCAGTTTCTTTTCGCAGACTTTTCTTTCAAAAACAGATGAAAACACCGCCTTCTAGGATAGAGCGCACGAAACACCTGTACAACATTATGAGTGCGTATGGGTCGGCCCCACCTTGTATCTCTAAGAAAATTTGTTATTTTCAAAGTGCGCGAGCTTTTAATGCATATACGTCCGATGTGCTCTTGGAACGATAAATTATAATTAAACCAGATTCCAAGAAACCGAATATGGGTAGTTTTATGTACTGTAATCTCGAGGCCTAGGTTAAAAAGATTGTCGTAGATAATTCGTATATATATATATCCAGTATGTTCGCAACGTAAATCATGTATAGTGATGGGCTCAGCACTCCCCCCTTGAGGGACCCCTTTGTGAATCTTTCGCTTGGAGTCGGCTAAGTTATTCGCATTTAACAAACACGGTCGGACATCTAATCAATGCAAGTCTTTTGAGTAGTATATCGATGATGTCGAAAGCACCAGTGATATCATGAAATGCCGAATGAAGATCCCTTTTTTTGTCGGAGGTTACTTAAGTTGTCAATGGTGCTTTGACCTTTTCTGAAGCCCGACTGGCTTTTTGGGAGTTTGTTTTTTAGCAAGGTTTCGAAAAGCTTGCATACTCAACGGATTTCCCATAACCTTTGTCGCTAAAATGAATGAATGTTTTGTTTCCAGTTGTGAGGGTAGTCGCCTGTTGAGTACATGTCATTAAATATGTCCAATAAGATAATGTGTCATAATCAATTTCATCAGTTCCGCAGGCTGATTTGAAGTTTTTGCTCTCGAGTGCTATAGTAAATCGTTTAAAGTTAAATTGGTTCAAGTTAAATTGTCGTTCTAGGAATTCATTCCCTCTGCACTCCGGTATTCATTGGGAATCCGTAATGCACCAAGGCGGATTGATCTTATCGAGGTCAACGTTCTGTTTGTTCTGCATTTGACGGTTTTCTGAAGTGTGAGAAGGCTTACCATATACCCATTTATATTTTTTTTATAGGTTCAGATAGTTGTGATGAAAGACCGTTCGTTTGAGACCGGGGCTATTTTATTGCCTAGTTCCAGACACGGCTTGATGTAATGATCGTTACCGTGAATAATAACCAATTATAAAACCACAACAAATAGTGATAAGGGAAAAGGTGGATAATTTTAAACAACTTTCTGTGAGTGGGCGATCATTGCCCAGATATTTCTCAGAAAGGTTTGTAAATGTGAACAGATCTGGTGCTTAATTATAATTAAATGCAATGTAGCCTCATGAAATGTAACTATAGATTTTAAAAAAACTTAGTTCGTATTTTGGTGACGAGAAATCTTTATGTTCTTCCGATCACATTGGATTATAAACAAAGTTACAAACGGAAGCCCTTTAAATGTTCTATTCCGAAACGAATTAGTGTTCTAAATTTTGATGAAACAAAAATGAACAATTGTGCGATAGATCTGGAAATTGAAAGTTTTAATCATCTCGTCACCGCGTCAAACGACACAAGAGTAAACTTTTATTTTCCCGCTTTCTCGTCTTCACATCGAGCACGCGAGAAGGCCTCGCGTGAAGATGGAAGAGAGAAAGAAATTGCGCCGTAACCAGGCAAGAGTGTATCCTTTTCCGTGTTCTCGTCTTCGCATCGAGCACGCGAGAAGGCCTCGCGTGAAGATGGAAGAGAGAAAGAAATTGCGCCGTAACCAGGCAAGAGTGTATCCTTTTCCGTGTTCTCGTCTTCACATCGAGCACGCGAGAAAGCCTCGCGTGAAGATAGAAGAGAGAAAAAAATTGCGCCGTAACCAGGCAAGAGTGTATCGTTTTCCGCTTTCTCGTCTTCGCATCGAGCACGCTAGAAAGCCTCGCGTGAAGAAGGAAGCGAGAAAGAAATTGCGCTGTAACCAAGGCAAGAGTGTATTGTTTTCCGCTTTCTCGTCTTCGCATCATGCACGCGAGACGGACACGCGTGAAGAAGGAAGAGAGAAAGAAATTGCGCCGTAACCAGGCAAGAGTGTATCCTTTTCCGTGTTCTCGTCTTCACATCGAGCACGCGAGAAAGCCTCGCGTGAAGATGGAAGAGAGAAAAAAATTGCGCCGTAACCAGGCAAGAGTGTATCGTTTTCCGCTTTCTCGTCTTCGCATCGAGCACGCTAGAAAGCCTCGCGTGAAGAAGGAAGCGAGAAAGAAATTGCGGTGTAACCAAGGCAAGAGTGTATTGTTTTCCGCTTTCTCGTCTTCGAATCATGCACGCGAGACGGACTCGCGTGAAGAAGGAAGAGAGAAAGAAATTGCGCCGTAACCAGGCAAGAGTGTATCCTTTTCCGTGTTCTCGTCTTCGCATCGAGCACGCGAGAAAGCCTCGCGCGAAGAAGGAAGCGAGAAAGAAATTGCGCCGTAACCAAGGCAAGAGTGTACCGTTTTCTGCTTTCTCGTCTTCGCATCGAGCACGCGAGAAGGACTCGCGTGAAGAAGGAAGAGAGAAAGAAATTGCGCCGTAACCAGGCAAGAGTTATCGTTTTTCGCTTTCTCGTCTTCGCATCGAGCACGCGAGAAGGCCTCGTGTGAAGAAGGAAGCGAGAAAGAAATTGCGCTGTAACCAAGGCAAGAGTGTATTGTTTTCCGCTTTCTCGTCTTCGCATCATGCACGCGAGACGGACTCGCGTGAAGAAGGAAGAGAGAAAGAAATTGCGCCGTAACCAGGCAAGAGTGTATTGTTTTCCGCTTTCTCGTCTTCGCATCGAGCACGCGAGGAAGCGAGAAAGAAATTGCGCTGTAACCAAGGCAAGAGTGTATTGTTTTCCGCTTTCTCGTCTTCGCATCGAGCACGCGAGAAGGACTCGCGTGAAGAATGAAGAGAGAAAGAAATTGCGCCGTAACTAGGCAAGAGTGTATCCTTTTCCGTGTTCTCGTCTTCGCATCGAGCACGCGAGAAGGCCTCGCGTGAAGAAGGAAGCGAGAAAGAAATTGCGCCGTAACCAGGCAAGAGTGTATCGTTTTTCGCTTTCTCGTCTTCGCATCGAGCACGCGAGAAGGACTCGCGTGAAGAAGGAAGAGAGAAAGAAATTGCGCCGTAACCAGGCAAGAGTGTATCGTTTTTCGCTTTCTCGTCTTCGCATCGAGCACGCGAGAAGGGCTTGTGTGAAGAAGGAAGCGAGAAAGAAATTTGGCTGTAACCAAGGCAAGAGTGTATTGTTTTCCGCTTTCTCGTCTTCGCATCATGCACGCGAGAAGGACTCGCGTGAAGAAGGAAGAGAGAAAGAAATTGCGCCGTAACCAGGCAAGAGTGTATTGTTTTCCGCTTTCTCGTCTTCGCATCGAGCACGCGAGGAAGCGAGAAAGAAATTGCGCTGTAACCAAGGCAAGAGTGTGTTGTTTTCCGCTTTCTCGTCTTCGCATCGAGCACGCGAGAAGGACTCGCGTGAAGAAGGAAGAGAGAAAGAAATTGCGACGTAACTAGGCAAGAGTGTATCCTTTTCCGTGTTCTCGTCTTCGCATCGAGCACGCGAGAAGGCCTCGCGTGAAGAAGGAAGCGAGAAAGAAATTGCGCCGTAACCAGGCAAGAGTGTATCCTTTTCCGTGTTCTCGTCTTCGCATCGAGAACGCGAGAAGGACTCGCGTGAAGATGGAAGAGAGAAAGAAATTGCGCCGTAACCAGGCAAGAGTGTATCCTTTTCCGTGTTCTCGTCTTCGCATCGAGCACGCGAGAAGGCCTCGCGCGAAGAAGGAAGCGGGAAAGAAATTGCACCGTAACCAAGGCAAGAGTGTATCGTTTTTCGCTTTCTCGTCTTCGCATCGAGCACGCGAGAAAGCCTCGCGTGAAGAAGGAAGTGAGAAAGAAATTGCGCCGTAACCAGGCAAGAATAAATAAACGACTTTCTCCTTCTCGCGCCATCATTTACCGCATTCTCCCTCCGTATCCGGCTCGAAGGACCAATGTTTTAGTGTGAAATCGTAACCCCATTTGTATGCATGGTAAATATTAATTGCCAAAGAAAAGAACCCGTTAGGTATGGCGATACCTGTGTTGATAAAAAGACACAAGACGTGAAGCTGAAAAGGTGAATGATGGGAAGATGGAAAAGCAAGTCACTACGGGGAGACTTTTATTAAAGAGACCTTTGTTGTGAAATGAGTACACTTTGGATATAAATCAATTATTTATTTACCTATTGAATTTGCTTTACAAAGAACCAATGTTAATAATTTGGTTTATGTTTATTTTGTTGTACGATACGGCAGGAAGAAAGAGGACGTGACGCGGAGAAAGGCGAAAATAACAAATAAACACATTGCACAAAGTACCTTTTGCCATGATGAACTCTTCTGTCTCCTCTGAAGCCCCGCAGGCAGAGAGGCAGGAAAAAGATTAGACGTTTCCAAATGCAGTTGTGCGAACCCTCCATTGAAGTGTAGTACGCCAAGAAGTCAAAAGGAAAAAAGGAAAAAACTCCCGATCTTCACACCGTCACAGCCGGCAGGCAACTCAACTTACCGCCGTCCTCCCGCCACGAATCCGAGGTCCTTCCCTGGGCGCGCCGATCCCCTCTTCTCCAGTTCCAACCGACAACGAGCCTCTCGCGCCGGAAATGGCGGCTTTCCCCGAACAGCGGTAAAAACAAGAAAACAAGAAACTCTTTTTTTTTTAACAGTTTTAAAACAAGCGTTTATTATCTTTCGCTCGTTTTGCACGGCGATTTCGCTCAACAAACGATCGAAGCCCAAAAATTGATTCGATTTTTTGATATACAGGTTGATTCTCCATTGAATGACTTTCGGTTAACAGTAAATTTCGATGTTCGCTGATAATGCAATCGTTGCGACAATCAAGCCACTCCTATTCCTATTGGCTGACTTTAATGCTAAATAATTTGAAAACTATACATCCCACAAATTTTTTCAAGGGAAAAATGTTCTTAGAATTTATAACAGAATCTACTGTTAACCGGAAGTCATTCAATGGAGAATCACCCTGTATTTACCTAAATAAGGGACCTTCTCTTGCATATAACAATATTTTTTCCATACAAGTTGGTAAACATTTTTTCTGCGAATGTGGGGGCTGGGCATTCACATTCCGCATTTACATTCGCTGCAGAAACATTTACCTACATATGCCGAAATATATTTTTTGTTGCATGTGTGCGGAAAGTGAAAGTGAAAATCGTATCGGTCGCTAATTTATCGTGTTTGAAATTCGTATAACTTTTTATTTTACTAGCCGAACGGGTCTGGACCGCGTTTAAATCCTTTATTTACATCCCAAAAACATGTCGGAAGTGAGCAACAAATGTCGGCTATTTGTTACCGACCTCAAATTAAGTCTTTTTTCGTTCCCATTTAGGTCGCTAATTTATCGTGTTCGAAAATCTTATAACTTTTTATTTTACTAGCCGAACGGGTCTGTACCTAGTTTAACCCTTTGCGGCACAGTGGTTCCAATTGGAACCACCTTTTTGTACACAATTTTTTACGAATTTGAAGTAGTTTTTATTCCATTTATCCGCTTTTTTTGTTACATGCTCATGGGATGTTAAAATATTAAAATTTATTCACAGATTATGTAAAATCATTGTCATTTTGTTAATAATTAATAAACAAAGTATAAAAATTGCCATTTTTATATAAAAAATTCATTATTGACGAACCTTTTAGAGAAAATCTTACGAAGCTGCGTACTCAGGGGTTTTTGGGGTCGCTGATTACGAATATGACCTCAGATTTTGAAAATTCAAAATGGCGGATCCAATATGGCCGACCGAAATGCAAAAAATTACTTGATCGAGATGAAACTGAGTACTCGGGGGTTTTTGGGGTCGCTGATTACGAATATCGCCTCAGATTTTGAAAATTCAAAATGGCGGATCCAATATGGCCGACCTAAATGTAAAAAATTACTTGATCGAGATGAAACTGAGTGAGTACTCGAGGGTTATTGGGGTCACTGATCACAAATCTGAACTCAGATTTTGGAAATACACAATGGAGGATTCAAAATGGCCGACCCAATTGTGAAAATTTATTCTAAAAGATGTATGTAGGAGGTTTTCAAGACTTTGGTCTTGGATTACCAGGCTAGCAAATTTCAATACGCAGAAATAAAATAGACAACCGCTCTCTGCCGAACCCGGAGATACGAACGAGGACGTGGCGGTTATCATCTCCATGTTTTTTTTTTATTTTTTTCAATTTTTAAATTTTTTTTATTTTTTTCAATTTTTAAATTTTTTAAAATTTTTTCAATTTTTCAATTTTTTAAAATTTTTTCAATTTTTCAATTTTTTTTTAAATTCTTATTTTATTTCCTTTCGTCGTCTTTTATGAATGATAAGGCAAGAATCAATTTCTGTCAGATTGTAAACATAAAGGTACGTTACATGTGTTACACATCCATCGAGTTCGCCCAGAACTTTCTTTCGTACTGCATAGCGCACATCTTCTTGGATTTGTGATGTGTATAGGCATATGAGCAGACTGACTGCGTCTCTTTTCAACAGGCACTTGTGGTTTATGAGAATTTTCAAGTGAAGATTGACGCTTTCTTCCTTTTTTAGTTGGAATCTTATGAGCTACTAATTGATCTACTAAACGTAATCGAAAACGTTTCAATGTCATAGAATTATAAGCGTTTACTTTTGTGAATATGATGAATGAATTTGTAACAGTTACATCAATGGAGTGCCAAAACAGTCTATGCCACCACTTTTTGGAATTTCGATCAATTTTGTATGTAGATAACAAACGATCAGCATTATCGACAAAGCCCATGTATTTGTTGTAATCCCTACACATAACTGGACAATCCACTTGTGCTCGCGAGCCATTGTTCTGATTCCGATTTACAGTCGTCACTTCTGATGGATCATGGTGATTTGATAGGAAGAATACACCTTTTTTATCCATCCATTTGATCCATGGCAGATCACTGTTAGACGTTCGAAAGTCATATTGTCCAAGTTTCATATTTTTGTCCAGCATTACAGATTTTGGCAGTCCAATACGATTAGAACTTATAGTTCCACACGCATATATGTTTTCTTGTTTTAGTGAGATCAGTAGATCTACTCCAGTAAAAAAATTATCAAAGTATACGTGATGATTCTTGTTTACAAGCTCACGAGTCAAATCCTTGACAACACGAGCTCCTAAATGCTTTTCTGCGCTGTCGGTTTTGCCAGTATAAACTTGAAACTCACAAACATAGCTAGTTTCATCTGCGAGAACCCAAACTTTATAGCCACGTTTTATAGGTTTAGCTGGCTGGTACTGCTTTAGGCTACTTCGACCTTTGAATTTTATCATCGATTCATCGACTGACTGATATTTGCTTGGTTTCCAATTGGTTTTGAAAGTTTTTTGGAAAGTACTTAGTAGTGGTCTCAACTTATATAATTTATCATAATTCGGAACACTCTTTTTAGGTTCTGTGCTATTGTCAGAGATATGTAAATTACCTAAAATGAATCCAAAGCGAACAACAGTCATCAAACAACTTATATATGGAACATTCAATTGTGGGTTACTCGACCAATAATCACGGTATGAAGATAGTCGTTTTACTCCCATCATAATATTGATTCCTAAAAAAAGCTGTAATTCGTCTTTTGTTATCAATTGCGCGTTCTTATTTTTCTGTTGTATATAAATGTTCATTTGATGAACAATTACATCTAACAAATCGTCAGGAAAAAGGCAATTAAAAATTTCTAATGGAGAGTTTACATCCTCAGAGACATTTGGTCCAAAATCAGCAGTAAAGGGACTGTCTGTTCTTTGTTTTCCATTTTTATTCCATATTTGATCACCTGAACGTTCTCCTTCATCTACATCTGAAGCGTCATCACTTTCATTCTCATCTGAACACTCATCTGAATCGAGATCGAACTCATCATTTTCCACATCTGAATCGACAAGTCCATCAACAGACTCTGTATCGCTTAGAATTTCTGCAATTTCCATTTTTATTAGATAATTGACAAATGAAAGCGTGCTCTTCTAGATGATGAACAGTATAAAATAAGGTTACTATTCCGTTAGCCTGTCACTCAAACGTGATCTCAGATCCTAACATGGAAAAGTTGCTACGAATTCGGAAACTGCCCAAAAATGTTACGGCCACGTTAGCCCAGACTGCTCTACTTATAGTTTCCTGTGACACACTTTGCTTTCGAGAAACTAAATCTGGAGTGCGAGTAATGTCAGTCAGTACAGGTAATCGTACACTCAGGGGTTTTCGGGGTCGCTGATTACGAATTTGAAGTCAGATTTTGAAAATTCAAAATGGCGGATCCAAGATGGCCGACTAAAATTCTGCCATTGTGAATTTTCAAAATCTGAGTTCAGATCCGTAATCAGCGACCCTAATAACCCCCGAGTACCCAGTTTCATCTCGAACAGGTAATTTTTTACATTTTTGTCGGCCATATAGAATCCGCCATTTTGAATTTTCAAAATCTGAGTTCAGATTCGTAATCAGCGACCCTAATAACCCCCGAGTACCCAGTTTCATCTCGAACAGGTAATTTTTTACATATTTGTCGGCCATATTGAATCCGCCATTTTGAATTTTCAAAATCTGAGATCAGATTCGTAATCAGCGACCCCAAAAACCCCCGAGTACCCAGTTTCATTAAAAATGGGTTACAAGAAAAATGTATGCCGCAAAGGGTTAAATCCTTTATTTACATACCAAAAACATGTCGGAAGTGAGCAACAAATGTCGGCTATTTGTTACCGACCTCAAATTAAGTCTTTTTCCGTTCCCATTTAGGTCGCTAATTTATCGTGTTAGAAAATCGTATAACTTTTTATTTTACTAGCCGAACGGGTCTGGACCTCGTTTAAATCCTTTATTTACATCCCAAAAACATGTCGGAAGTGAGCAACAAATGTCGGCTATTTGTTACCGACCCCAATTAAGTCATTTTTCGTTCCCATTTAGGTCGCTAATTTATCGTATTCGAAAATCGTATAACTTTTTATTTTACTAGCCGAACGGGTCTGGACCTCGTTTAAATCCTTTATTTACATCCCAAAAACATGTCGGAAGTGAGCATCAAATGTCGGCTATTTGTTACCGACCTCAAATTAAGTCATTTTTCGTTCCCATTTAGGTCGCTAATTTATCGTGTTCGAAAATCGTATAACTTTTCATTTTACTAGCCGAACGGGTCTGGACCTCGTTAAAATCCTTCATTTACATCCCAAAAACATGCCGGAAGTGAGCAACAAATGTTGACTATGCGTTACCGACCTTAAATTAAGTCATTTTTAGTTCCCATTTAGGTCGCTAATTTATCGTGTTCGAAAATCGTATAACTTTTTATTTCACTAGCCGAACGGGTCAGGACCTCGTTTAAATCCTTTATTTACATCCCAAAAACATGTCGGAAGTGAGTCCCATTTAGGTCGCTCAGTTTTGATCGAACTGTCGTCGGGAACGGACGTACATATCGTGTTCTCTCGTCGATGCGGCAATTATTACGCTACAAATACAGTTCGATAATACGGAATAACGCGATGTATATGCGAAGTCCACGCTTTGAAAAAGTGCGCACTACGTGGAAGTGAAAACCGAGATCTAAGGTTACTACACGGAGAGAAATGTGAAAGGATGAAACTGTAGGTATTCCTTCGCCACTGTACTAAGATTTGGTGCTGGTTCCGCACCATATGTCGCGTGATATCAATATAAGAAACCCGCAGTCTCAGACTGTGAAAACGCTTAGGATGAGACTGCAAAACTGCGATGCTTTCTTCGAGGCTTTCTCCCGCCTATGTTTTACTTCTTAGACTAGGGCTTTTTGTAGGAAATTTCCTCATCTACAAAAAAGGTTTAGTAAATTTTTGCTCTATCTTGCACCGTTTTCGATACGGAAGCAATAGAATGAAAAACAACGTATTCAGCGTCCAACGCCATGTTTATCTTTTGTTTTAAAAACTAGATGTTCTTCTTTCTATCGCTTCCTATTAGCCAAATATATCGCTTTCTATTAGCCAAATATAAGAATGCAGCTCCGGAAAAGAAAATAAATCCCCACCTATTTTTGTAAATGGAGTAGAAAATATATTACCGCTCAAAAATCTACTAGAAGAAATTGCAAAAGATAGTTATACTTTTAAATTTATGGCTAATAATCAAGTAAGGATTCAACCGATGAGTAGTGAGAAATACTTACCTATAATGAACGCTCTAAAAAATAAACAAACACAATGTTACACGTACCAAAGTAAACAAGACAGACGATTCAAAGTGATACTCAAAGGTATACATGCAACTGCTGATATGAACGAAGTAAAAACAGAGTTAAACGAAGAGGGTCACGTAGTACAAGTTATTTCAAATTTGTTGTACCCGAAAACAAAAAATCCAATGCCTATGTTTTACATAGAAATGGAATCGCAGTACAATAATAAAGATATTTATAAGCTAAAAACACTGATAAGTACTATATTCTGTGTTTGTTTACAGTGCCCTCCCTCCCTTTCGGGTTTAGGGCACTCCCTAGTGGGCAGCCCAATCCAGGGACTGGGCTGGGAAATTGTGAGGGCTTACCAAACCCCGTCATTCCCGCGAAGCAAGCTTACGCGACAATGACTATCAGTATTTCCCGGAGCTGCACGTGCACCGGTCCCCACTGGTCAGGGGCGAGTTATCTTTCCTAGCGAAACCACTGCCCCCGCGAGTCCAACTCCAATTGCTCGGGCGAGGCCTCGTCGTGAAAACGACGCGACCCCGGGGCCCCCGAGTTCCCGCGGTACCTTTACCACGGGTAGGGGTCCAGCTTTTTTGGCGCGTGCCCGCCAAAGGGTGCTAGACGACCCAGTGCTAAGTACTATAGTAAGATTTGAGCAACCTTATAAAAAGCGTAAAGTTCCGCAATGTACAAAATGTCAAAATTATGGGCATACAAAAAATTATTGTTGCCAAACACCGAGATGTGTTAAATGTGCTGGTATGCACGAAACACAAAACTGCACGTGGAAAGAAAGAAGAATTGAAGTAACATGTTGCAATTGCAATGAAAAGCATCCAGCAAACTATAAAGGATGCATCGTACGTAAGTAGCTAATTAAGAAACTCTATTCATCTCTACGAGAAAAAAGAGTAAGCCTAATTGATAACGAACAACAAACGGACAACCAGACTAGGACAAACAACATACGCTCAAATAACCAAAAATAATCTTCAACAAACTAACACACATGTTAGTAAACAAACTATAGGGGAAGAACTAGAACCCACAAACAAATTATAAAATATGATATTTAAACTAATGGAAAGAATTGACACTATGCTCAACCTAATTACCATGTTGATAACTAAATTAAATTAAAATGGACTCAATGATTAAGATTGGCATATGGAACGCTAATGGCCTTGTACAAAAAAGCCAGGAACTTAGGTTATTCACAAAATTGCATAATATAGATATTATGCTTATCTCCGAAACACACTACACACTAAAAAGTTATCTCAAAATACCCAAATATGATATATATGATACACAACATCCGGATGGAACTGCACATGGAGGAACGGCTATAATTATCAAAAATTCTATTAAACATTTTGAAAATGAAAAATATTCTAAAGAATATCTACAAGCTACCAGTGTCACAGTTAATTACTGGCACGGACCAATTACAATTGCAGCTATATACTGCCCGCCAAAACATAAAATTCAAAGGAAGAGTATTCAGAATTTTTTAGGACGTTAGGAAACTGTTTTATTGTAGGCGGAGATTATCATGCCAAACATCCCTGGTGGGGATCGAAATCACATATTCCTACTCTAAAAGGAAGGCAACTGTATTTAACCATGGTCGAAAACAATCTCTACTCGTTATCTACTGGAGAGCCTACTTTCTGGCCTACTGATCGCAGGAAATCACCGGATGTGATTGATTTTTGTGTAATAAAAGGTATACCAAAACAATATTTAAAAATAAATTCCTGCTTCGATCTTACGTCGGACCATTCTCCACTAATTGCATTACTGAGTTCTAAAGTAATAAAAAACAGTATAGCACCAATGTTACATAATTCCAAGACTAATTGGGTACTTTTTAGACAAATATTAACAAAAGATCTAAACTGCAGTGTTAGATTAAAAACGAGAGAAGAATTGGAATGTGCAATATACGAATTTACAAGAAAAGTACAAGAAGCCGCTTGGCAATCTACACCTGAGCATTCTCACAAGTCAACTCAAATGGGTTGTTTAAATATTTTAAGGTTTAAAATAATGGAAAAGCGTAAAAAAAGAAAAAAATGGCAAATAACTCGCTCTCCAAAAGACAAAGCTGAACTAAATACCGCAATTAGAGAACAAAAGGAACTAATCAACAAAGAGAAAAATCAAGCGATTGAAGAATATTTAACAGGGCTATCGTCAAATGAAAACACGGACTATTCAATTTGGAAAGCAACAATAAATATAAATCAACCTATACAAACAAATTCTTCATTATTAATGGAAAATGGACAGTGGGCGCGAAGCAACAAAATAAAAGCAGAGGTTTTTGCACGACTTGTTCGTAAGTAAGCCGTTAAATGTAGAAGAACCTATACGAAAATTTACTATAAAGGAAGTGAAGAAAATAATAAAAAATAATCTGAGACCAAGGAAATCACCAGGATACTACCTAGTTACAGGTAAAGTCATTAAAGAATTACCAGAAAAAGCAGTACGATTTTTAACAATTTTGTATAATGCAGTCATCAGACTTAATTACTTCCCGGAACAATAGAAAGTTTCGCAAATAATTCTCATTCCTAAGCCAGGTAATGAAAGGACATTGGTCACGTCATACAGGCCAATCAGCCTTTTACTAATAATGTCAAAAATATTTGAAAAATTGCTTATGGATAGAATTATTATGGAAATAACAAAAAGAAAAATAATTCCCTCTCATCAGTTTGGCTTTGGTACAGGACATGCAACAATTGAGCAAGTACATAGACTTGTAAGAAAAATAAACAATGATTTGGAAGAAAAAAGATACTGCTCGGCAGTCTTTATAGATATAAAGCAAGCTTTTGATAAGGTTTGGCATAAGGGTTTATTATACAAAATAAAAAAATTTCTTCCTCACAAATTTTTTCTTTTGTTAAAATCTTATATTAGTGAACGCTACTTTCAAGTTAAACATAAAGATGAATATACAGATTTGCTTCAAATTGAAGCTGGAGTACCTCAAGGTAGCGTGTTAGGCCCACTTCTGTACACAATATACACTTCAGATTTGCCAAATACAAACAATGTGCATACAGCAACTTTTGCCGATGACACAGCCATTATGGCGTCACATAATAATCCAAAAACAGCAACGTCAAACCTTCAAACAAACTTGAACGAGATCCAAAGATGGCTTGATACATGGCGAATTCAAGTAAACGAACAAAAATCGGTCCACGTAACATTTACCTTACGTAAGGAATCTTGTCCTTCCGTCAAATTAAACGGTAAAGAAATACCGCAAGCAGATTCTGTGAAATACTTGGGAATTCATTTAGAACGTAGACTAACATGGAGAACGCATATTTGGAAAAAAACCGAACAACTTAGACTTAAACTACAGGGAATATACTGGTTACTAGGTCGTAATTCTAAACTCTCGATACAAAATAAATTGCTGATAAACAAAATAATCCTGAAACCTGTGTGGACATACGGCATACAGCTCTGGGGATCTGTATCAAAATCAAATATCGAAATACTAGAAAGATTTCAGTCGAAAGTACTAAGGTCAATTGTACAAGCTCCATGGTTTATTACTAACGAAATAATAAGATCTGATTTGCAAATCCAAACCGTGAAGGAAGAAATAGTCAACTTTGGCAAAAAATATATTGCAAGGCTAAAAAATCACCAAAATAAGCTGGCAACAAATCTATTAAATGAAGAAATACACAAGAGACGACTCAAAAGAAATAAACCCTTGGATCACAGAAGATTTGAAGTGCTAACTTGAAATAAATTTTAATCTATATAATATTAGTGTAGTTATAATATTTTGTAAACTACTTTTGTGCAGGCGCTAATCATTGGATAAGCACCTTGTAACGCCTTTCTTGTGCGCGAGTTGCTTCGAACGGAATCTTTCCCGTTTGACGTCCTGAGGACGCAACCCGCGGCGAAATCGTCCACCGGCTAGCTTGGTGCGGCGAACTCCCTGAAGGGGACAAGGTCGTATACAAAAACGAAAAGTGCAAGGTTGAGTATAAACAGTGCCAAAAGGGCCTTTATTGAATTCCTGATGGGAGACCTTTACAAATGTCGCGATTAACGCCGCTGTGTCGCGGGACACCCTGGACCGTCGCGTTCGCGTTCCACTCGCGGAGATAGGCTCCCGAATGAGCACAAGAGAGTGAAGGAGAGAGAAGGACCCGAGAGAATGAATCCCGCCAAGTAATTCGGCCGAGCCGGTACTTACAAAATGGAGGCTTCTGTGTGTCCTGCGGTCGCCGGGGCGTCTTTTCTCCTCCAGGGAGAACATTCGGACAGAGCTCTCAGGGGTCGGAGCTATCACCCTCGTGCCTTGGTGCACCCGTCACTCCCACAACACTTGAACGCGGAATTAACCTCGACGGCGCGGCGTCGCAAGACCCACGTCGTACCCTGGTCGCACGGAATTATTTTTCTTTTGCAAAAACCCGAGTTCTCGTCAGCGCGTCACGACGGTATCGCGGTTCAGCGAGGTCTCTCTTCTCTCGCGCCGGTCGTCGCCGGCGCGCGGCCCACGTGATCGGTCCCACGTGTTACGCGCTTTCTCTCTCTCTCCGTTCTCTCTCTCTCTCTCTCTCTCTCTCTCTCTCTCTCTCTCTCTTCGGTGCTTTTCGCCGCTCGTCGTTGCCCGGTGTTCCGCTCGGCCTCCTGTAACCAACCAGAACCATTAATACGAGTCGGTGCCGGCCGGAGCGGTTCATCGTAACGAGTCGTTGCGTCCGCCACGGGGACCTCGTTACAACCTAACGTATTATTTGTAATGCTCGACATATAATTTACTTATTGCCTACTGGCAGATTGTAAATAAATAGGAAGAAAGAAAAAAAAAATTTAGGTCGCTAATTTTCTTCTTCGAAAATCGTATAACTTTTTATTTTACTAGTCGAACGGGTCGGGACCTCGTTTAAATCCTTTATTAACATCCCAAAAACATGTCGGAAGTGACCAACAAATCACGGCTATTTGTTACCGACCTCAAATTAAGTCATTTTTCGTTCCCATTTAGGTCGGTAATTTATCGGGTTCGAAAATCGTATAACTTTTTATTTCACTAGCCGAACGGGTCTGGACCTCGTTTAAATCCTTTATTTACATCCCAAAAAACTTGTCGGAAGTGAGCAACAAATGTCGGCTATGCGTTACCGATCTCAAATTAAGTCATTTTTCGTTCCCATTTAGGTCGCTACTTTACTGGATTTCAAAAGCGTGTAACTTTTTATTTTTTTAGCTACTTGTCTTTTTTTTGAATTTTGCGGAACCCGTAGGACAGATCTCTATGTTTCTTGGGTATTTTTTGAGCAACAAATGAGCAACAATTAGCTGCATGTTCGGTTTTTCGATAATGTTTGTTTTTTCCACTTTTTGAGCTATGTTCGGTTGGCTTGTATGCAAGCCAGCCGAACCTGCTAGTTTTTTAAAAAAATAGGAGCAAATTCAAGAATAGAGCAACTTTTGAGCAACAATTGAGCAACAAATGTTGGTCCTAGTTTGGATCAGTTCGGCCCAAAGTGCTCGGCCAGCTTATAGGACCTATCTAAACGATATCAAAATTTATTTCACTTTTATTTTCACTGTTTTTTATTTATTTTTGGTTATTTGCGACTTTTCGTTTCTTTTCTTTGTTAAAACACGAGTAATTTTTATTGAGTAATGTGACTGAAAATAAAATAGTTTACATTTATTAAGAATATATTTTACTTTGTTCCTCAGGTTCTTATATTTTACTATTTTTTTGGTTTTTGGTTATAACTACACTATCACATTATGGGATTTTCAAAACACTTTTTGTTCATTTTATATTCGTTTTGCTGAAAGAAATATTTCATTAGTACAATAAATATATTATTTGACAATCTCTCTATGCCGGTCCTACCGACTGCGCCAAAAATTATGTCCTCTGTTACGTCCAGCGTTGAACACAACGGAGTACAATAATAAAAGAAAGAAGATTTAAAAATTATTATTCGTCCCTCTTGCCTTGGGACGACCGGGATAGTGGAGAAATGGTGAAATAAATATACAATTATTATTATCATTATTATAATTTATATTTTAGGTACACATTAAAAAATAGTGGAAGGTAGTATAATTTTTGGGAGGATACTAGGGAAAAATTGATTTGGGTTTCAATTAATTAACAAAAAGAACCTGGTTAGATTGATACCTTAAAGTTGGTACCTTAACGAGGAAGCATCCAACTTCAAGTATTTGTTTCTAATCCCAAAAAAAGAAATAAGAAAAGAAGATCCCTTTTGTTTCAATATCTCGAGGTTGGTACCTTGACGACGAAGCGACCAACCTCAAGCCTTTGAATTAAGATTAATTATTTTAAGGAATAAGGAAAAGAGGTGAAAAAAGGAATTATCCTGGAAGTCGAAAATTGTGTAAAAATTGTATAAGTTTATAAATATGATTAAAAAAAATCAAAGCCTTACAATTTGCTTACACGTCGCAAATAATCCCATAAATTATTTGGGTCCAGCCTAGCTTCGACTCCTCAAATGTGCTTCTCAACTTTCGACTCCCTGACTGTTTTTGAAAATAGGTTTTCCTAAATCGTCACCTCGGTTAGAGATCTAGGACTTCTCCCTCCTCTCTATGCTCATGATATGAGAGTCCAAAATTGTCTATGTCAAGATTGGACGATAGAGAAAAAGGGGCAGGGCTTATGCCCGGAAAAGTGGGGGAAAAGAGGATATGATGTATACTATCTTCCCTTACAATATAATATTATAAACTTATATCTAAACGCAATAATAATTAGCAGTTAATATACAATAATAGTATTACGTGGATTACATATTCGCAATTGATGATATATGCATCGCGCAATACTCAGAATACTTACTGCTTATAATCATAACTGTTATTTAATTAATACCGTTAAAAAAGTATTAAATTGAATAAGATATATTTCTAAACTTATTGACATAAATCTAATTGTCCGCTGACAATGAATTTTATTAGTAACGCTTCTATAATTAATGGTTAATTGATTATAATAGTTGCAATGGTAATTGTTGGTATTTCTAAAAGAAAGACAGCGAGGACGTGACGTCATTCGGGACAAAAATTATTTAGTATTTTTAGTTTTCCGCATGTGTTCGACAACAGGAAGTGTTCTATTGATATAAGATATTTTTAAGTTTACTATGGGATAACGCTCTTGGCCAGAAAATAGGTTAGTCGCGTTGAGATTGCGTATCAAAGAACCTATTTAGAAAAGATCATAAATTTACACGACTTCGAGAAATTCGTGTCTTTGTATAAGTCGCCGACTAGTCGAGCTACTCTATGATGTCGCCCGACATGTGTTTTCCGGCTATGCGCTGAAAAAGCTTATCTTCTGGTTGTCGAACGTTGGAAAATAATATCTTTCCCTTTTTTAATTTTATGAACAACATCTGTGTAAAGCAGAGCAAGATAAAACTCTGGGAAAAATAATTTTGTTAGAACTAAAAACGTCCCACGTTACAATAGAAATTTTAAATTTAAATTAAACAACAAATTACTAGATGGCGCTTTGCATTGGTAGCACAAAAATTGATTGTTCTGTTATCTGAATTATGGTTTTATTAATTTAATAGTTTTTGCTGTTTAGTATTTGGTTCATATTATTTTCTGCTTTGTAAATTTTGTGTTATTATAAAAATCTGTACTATGTAATGAGGATTATTCACAATTGCTGGGATTACGTTTTCTACTCTCAAAACACGTATTGTGTTCGTCTTAAGAATGTCTGGGGAAGAAAGTTTCAAGTACCTAATGACTGTGGCTCGAGCAAAAATTGACCAAAGACACAATTGCGTAAAAAATGGTATATTCTAGTTAGAATAGAATAGAATATAAATTTATTTCTCTTATAAGGGGTACAACGACCGATAGAGAAGGGGGGTATATTCTAGTTATAGCATGCCGAAGCGGTCCCGCCTGTGACGTCAGAGGCGAGGCAAAAAAGCGACAAAACTTTGCGCCGTGAAATTGGTGATTTTCGAGGGATTTTCGCGATTTTTGTTTGCAGAAATCGGTTTCTCGTGTCGAGGAATAGCGATTAAAGTAGTATGGAAAAGATTGTTAGCTTATAAATAGGAAAAATAAAGCATCAAAGTTTCACAGCGGCCATCTCTTTGTTTAACTTCAGGCGATCGACATAAGACCTTCTCTTTCTAGATTGCTCCGCTCACTCACGCTTCGAGACTGTCTCACTTGCTCGGAATAGAAAGACACTCGCTCCCTCTCTCTCTCTGCTTCCGTACGAGAGTGCAGGCGACTGGCCGTGCGTTGTGGTTACGAAAAATTCATGCATTTTTGTGAATGTGGCCGGGGAACAAAGTTCCGAAAATCAAGACACCCCCGACAGGCCAAGATTTGCATATAACATGGCTCCAGCGTGATTTTCTTCCCTTTAACTTTGAAAATTTGGCAAAAAGAAAGCAAATTAAAATACGTTAGACTCACGCAATATCGAAATTTTAGCCTTTCGGGGTTTTGGTTTTCGGAACTTTGTTTCCCGGCGGCGAAAATTGAACGATTTTTAAAAAATATGGATGCTTTTTACAAAGTAACACATCGAGAACTGCTGATACTGGTGAGATACGGTAAGTCATACAATATAGTTTTGAAGGGCTACTTTTTGATTATCGGAGAATAAAAAGCGAGAAAACTTATAGTCAAGTCATCGCAGATCGAATAATTTTTGTGCACTATTTTTCAGTGCGCAAAGTAAAATAACTGGCAAAGTAAAGCGCACAACCGTCGAAAACTGTTCTTTTTTTCAATAAATTAAACTTAATGTTGTGGCCTATGCGAAAAAATTATATGTAGTTTGCGCAATATTTCTTTTATTCAATTTTCCCAACTTTTTTTTCCGACACCAGGCACTCGGTCTGTACAATTCAGAAAATTTTCGATAAATTTTTAAAAACATCGCATTTTACGACTGATGGCAAAGAGAAGATTTTTCGCAAAAATTGAGGATCAAGCTGTTTTTTCCATTATGGCGTATGTCAACCAATAATTTTTGTTTGTCCAACTTATTTTTTTCCGACTTTTTTCGAATTTACCGCACGAACCGAGTGTTGCCGAACGCGTAGCTGTGTTGCCAAATCATTGGCACTCCAAGTTCCGCGCCGCGCAGGAACCAGGAGGAAGAAACTATACAATACGTATCTTCATCATTTCACATAGTTTCTTCCTGCGGTTACTGTGCGGCGCGGAGTCCGGAGAGCCAACGACTTGGCAACAACGCTAAGCGTTCGTGTATATGTACGGAAGCAGCAACAGCAGCGGCAGCAGCATGGCAGACAAAGAAAATAATCGGTAAGAAATGCGAATTACACGATTGTAGATTCCTGAATGTTTTATAATCGTATATGTAACTGTTTATTGTTTATTTCAGCGACGAGGCTCTTCAATTGCCGGAGGCAACGCAGAAAAACGACGCGAAAATCGTCGATGCCGGCGCCGGAGCGATAAAGGCGGACGAGCGCATGGAGGAGCCACCCCAACAGCGACATGAAATAGAGGTATTTATTTCATTGCATAAATAGTCACATGGATACTACACGTAGGATCAGTATATTGTACTTTTTCCTTCTCCCAGTGTGTTGCTTACCATTCCAAATTCAACTACAAAGACGATAGTAAATATCTTGCAAAAAACTTTTGCCATTTATTTCTTCACACAAATAGCTTCAGAATGATTTTTCATTACGCAGAGTAATGCATGATGATAACATAGTGCATCTATATAGATAACGCAGAAAAATAATAAGATGAGGGTTATACGCTTGAAAATATGTATAAATAGTCTGCAACTATTTGTGCGAAGAAATAAATAGCATAAATTTATCGTGGATGAGTACTATCGTATTTTTGTAGTTTAATTTTTAACAGTAATCTACCCGCTGAGAGAACAAAATAGTAAAATGTACTAATCCTAGATAGGATAACTATTCCACTAGTCGAAATTACTGTTGCTTGAGGTATACGCGTAGACCAAGTAACTTTGACAGCTTCGTATAAACTGTAACATTTAACAACGTATCTACTTACAGGTAGTACACGTATAGGATCAGTATATTTTACTATTTTTCTTCTCCCAGTGTTTTGCGTACCATTCAAAATTAAACTACAAACACGATAGTAAATATCTAGCATAACTATTCCAATAGTCGAAATTACTATTGCTTATAGTATACGCGTGGACCAAGTAACTTTTACAGCTTCATATAAACTGTAACATTTCACAACGTACCTATTTACAGGTAGCAGAGATTATAGGGGAGATCGCTCAGTTGACTGAATTCAGCGTGCCGATTTTGATAACGTCGTAAAGTGGCGCCCCGAGAGAATCCCATCGGTAACTAAATGAGGAAAAAGAAGAGAAATATATTTTCACTGCGGAAATGCATAGGATAGAGTTTGATCGAAATTAAACATAACACTATCGGTACGATAGGAGCATCAGGGGACCGCGGGGCATAGCGGGGTTGGTTTCGAAACTTGACATCGGAGAGCCAAAAATCATTAATTAAAATTATTATTGCTAGGCAGTAATTATATATATACATATATATATTTTTCTGGCAACGAAAGAAGCAAATGAAATAACGCAAACTTTGTAATTCTAATAATTAAAATTAATTTAATTGTTGAACGATATTGTAGACATTTATCTGAAAGACATTTATCTTGGTGTGATAAAGTACCTGGGTCCGTTACGATTAGAATTAAGTCAGTAGACTGCATATGCGTAACTTTTTCAAAGATTAAAACAATTAAAACATCTTCAGTAGGTAGGGCATTTATGATATGTAAATTAAATAAAAAAAAAATTTCTCGACGGAGATTCGAACTTCAAAATTTTGACTTACAACTTACAAGTCCAGCGCTGTAACCACTCAACCACCGTACAACTGTTTTTTAAATAACGGATAAAAGCAAATAAAGTTTTCATATAACGGCATTTATTTTTTATAATTGCCGATAAAAAAGGAAATAAACGCAATATTATTAAAAGGAGTCTCACTCGTGCCGTCGTACGGAACGGACGTAATTAAAGCGCGCTCGTAAATGAACTGCTATATTGTTCATCGGTACGCGATTTAACCTTACAAGGTTGCATCCGCAGTCATAACTCGAGTGAAAGTGTACAGTTTACTGAAACTGATAAAGGTGAAAGTGAATAGAAATAAAAAAACAAATAAAACAAATAATAATCGCAACAGGCATAGCATACGGTATAAGGAATCCGCGGCTAGGGGGTCCGGCGGAAGAAGAACAGTAGCTATGCAAACCTCCGGCGAACCCTACCCGCTGACTCAGGAACGCGCAGAAGAGTGTTCGACGACAAAAGAGCAACGCGCTGCAAATTTGACAGCGACACATGAAGATATTGCATCTTTGGCACCTTTGCCACAAAGGAATTCGACAGAGAAACGGCAAACCGTAAAACCGAGAAATAAGCGAGAAAGATGTAGCCCAGATGGAAATAATATATAGCGTAAATCAAAACAAACACGTATTGCCGATTACTGGCTAAGTAAGCCTGTGGAATCAACAAACACATTTAATAATTTAAATGACCACGAAACAGACGAATCAGTGAGTACGGAAAGTGAAAAGCCGGCGACAGCTCCACCAATATTTATTTCTGGAGTTGACAATGTTACTCCATTAATACAACTTCTTAATGAGATCGCCAAAGACAACTATTATACAAAGATAATTAATGAGGAACAAGTGAAAGTCCAAGCAAAATCCATTGTAGCCTATGATTTAATAATTAAATCGCTGAAAGAAAAAAAGCACAAAATACCACACTTATAAAAAAAACAAGGCAGGCCCTTCAGAGTTGTCCTACGCAATATGCATTACTCAACTGAAATAGATGACATAAAAGAAGAAATCGAAAACCACAGACATAAAGTGATAAATATAGTAAATATGCGGAACAGAATTACGAAACAACCGCTATCTATGTTTTCTGTTTTTTTTATTATATATAGGATTTTAAATCCAACGCATTTTTTACCTGAAAACATCACCAAACATAACTGTGCTTCAAGTTTTTGTCGTCATTTTAGTTCAACCTGTCGTCTCTTCCCAGGATCCGTGGGCAAAAAGCGCAACCGAAAAAGCGGACACATTTGCTCAGCACCTAAAGGAAGTATTTACTCCACACGAGGTCGGGCAAGTAGGAGAAGAAGATATAATACGTGAAGTATTAAATGAAACCTACCAACTGGAACTTCCTTTAACAACATTTAAAGTCAACGAAGTAATCGATGTCATTCGGAAACAAATAAATCCAAAAAAAGCTCCAGGATATGACCTAATAAATGGACAGGTTCTCCAAAATCTTCCAAGGAAAGGTTGGATATTTTTGACATAGTTATTCAACGCAATTTTACGAATCGGTATATTTACAGCCCAATGGAAAGTGGCTCACATAATCCTAATTAAAATCAGGAAAAAATCTGGAAGATGCCAAATCATATCGGCCAATCAGCCTATTGCCAGTCCTCTCAAAGGTTTTTGAGAAACTATTGTTCTTCTAAATCTAAGTTTTAATATAGAATTAGTAAAGTAATTTATGGGCTTCCGTTTTTTTTTTATTTATTAATTAACGGGCAGAATCGCCCTTTTTACTCAATTGTGTTTGCCGTATTATTTATTATGATTTTGCGAGAGCTGCAGATCGACTTATAAAGATGGCGCCATACTTCACATTTGTGTATGAAATGTAGGACTGCAAAAACCTACACCAAGTACAGCGGCGGTCATGAGTCGATTTCCGCCAGATAAACAATACTTTCGAAACGTAAACAGAAACAACGTGGCTCGTCTTACCAACAGCGAGCTGCTGCTTGGAAACGAAATCGAAAAATTGTTCACCAGACGGGGATCGAACTCACGACCTACGACTTCGTAGTCCAGTGCGTTAACCGCCTGAGCCACGAAGCCGATCTTTTAGTGAGTAATTGAGATAGACGTGTGTTATTACGAACCGACAAATAGAACAATTTTCTGCTCTATTCCGACTGCGGGCTTTCTTTCCGTTTCAGAAATTGCAAAAGAAGTGGACGAGTCTGGGACTACGGGTGAGGCGGAGGTCACTGGAAATCAAAGGTAAAAATATTATAAGACCTAACCTACAAAATTCCACGTGAGTAAGACCAACGTCACGGTAAAAAATTCTATTTTTGACCACGAGAGGGAGACACCGGTCATCCGGATAAGTCAAATTCGATGTGACGAAAATTGAAAAGTCACCAGAAACATTACACTTGTTGACTGATAATAACTTCATTAAGCGGTAAGTTAATACAGCTGTATGGAAGGGGTGACTGGTGGGGACATCGGCAAGAATTCACCTGAAGCTCGGACGGTAGAAGAGGC
This sequence comes from Trichopria drosophilae, assembly GCA_030407085.1. Taxonomy (NCBI): domain Eukaryota; kingdom Metazoa; phylum Arthropoda; class Insecta; order Hymenoptera; family Diapriidae; genus Trichopria; species Trichopria drosophilae. Next base: position 54,655,876 of record CM059585.1, on the reverse strand, counting down.
GAAAAGAGATAGTGGAAAGGTGGTTAAGAAAGAGCGAGAGCGGGAAGAAGGCGTCGGCTAAGTCGACGGAATCCAAAGCGGAGGGGCAAGCGAAGCCAAGGAGTGGTGGAGAGGAAGGTGGAAAGGGAGAAAGTAGTAGCACGGTGATAGCGAAGAGTGGAGGAAGACCGAAAAACGCACAGAGGCTGAAGAAGGAAAGAGGAAGTAGCTGCAGTTCAGTTAGCAGTTTAACGTCGTGGATAGCCAAAAGAAACGTAGAGAGTGAATCAGAGAACAGTGAGAAGGAAGAAGAGGGAAACCGCGCAAAGCAGATCGTGAAGAAGAGAGCGAAGGAGATAAAGAGCGAGTCAAGTGGGGAAAAGAACAGGCAAAGATAAGGTGAAGCGGAGAAAATGAATAAAGACGAAATGAAAAAGTTGATGAAAGAAATGAAAGAGGAGATAATTAAGGAAATGAAGACGAACATGGCTCAAGAAATGCGAGCAAAGAAAGATGAGATAGTGAAGGAAATAATAGAAAATATAATCGAAGAACTGAGAGAGGAAAGAAAAAAGGAATGGGAAGATTTCAAAAAAGAAATGTTGAAAAGAGAAGCTGAAATGAACAAGGAGAGAGAGGATATGCGAGAAGAACTAAGGATGGTAAAGAAAAGATGTGAAGAAATGGAAAGAAGAGAGAAGAAAAAGAATATTGTAATAAAAGGGATGAATGTGAGAGAAAATGAAAAAGCGAGAGAGATAGCGAAGCGTGTTTTTAATGAGATAGGAATGAATGAGAAGAAGATAGAAATAGAGGAGTCGTATATAATAGGGAGAGAGTATGCTAAGATAGTTATAGCGAAAATGAGTAGAATGGAAGATAAATTAGAGATATTAAAGAAATGCAAAATGTTAAAAGATAGTGCGATGGAAAAAGTATACGTAGATGACGATTTAACAAGAGAAGAGAAAGAGATGCTGCGTGAGATAAGAGTGTGGATGAGGTGTGAAAGACAAAAAAGAAATAATGTAAAGATGGGCTTTGGGAAAGGGTATTTGAATGGAAAGAAATGTATGTGTGGGATGAGAAAATGAGAGGTATCAAAGAGAAGGGGTTCTGGAGAGAGAGACAAGTATGAGTGAGATAGAGGGTGACAGAAGGAAAAGACAGGAGAAGGGGAAAGGAAGATAGCAGAAGAAATAAAAAAGATAAAAAAGACAAGAAGAGTAAGAAAGAAGTAAATACAGAAAAAGAGATGCTAAGAGGGGTGATATGGAATGTAGCAGGATTAAAGAAAAAAGACGAGGATTTCTGGAATTTTCTGAAAAGTTCGAAATAATAGGGCTGACGGAAACATGGGTAGATGAGCGAGGGTGGGGGAACTTAAAGGAAAAGATGCCAGAGGGATGGAAATGGAAATGTCAGCCAGCGACTAGAGACAATAAAAAAGGGAGGGCGAAAGGAGGGATCATAACGGGAGTAAGAGAAAGAGGTAATATACGAAGAAAAAGAGGGTTGGCAAGAAAGGATGATTGAGATGGGAGGAGAGAGATGGAGAGTGGTTATTATATATAATAATGAAGGAAGAAAAGATATGTTAGATAATATTAAAGAAAAGATAAAAGAAAGGAAAGAGGATTCATCCATATTAGCAGGGGATTTTAACGCTAGAATAGGGAACAAGGGAGGGGGAAAGAGAAGAAGAAAGGGAAGGAAGAGAGTCCAGAGATAAAGTTATAAATAAACAAGGGGCAGATCTGATTGAGGTAATCGAGGAAAGATGATGGTTATTCTTAAATGGTGAGAAAGATGGAGACGAAGAGGGGGAATGGACGTATGAAAAGGCGGGGAGGAAGTCGATTATTGATTATGGAATAGTGAATTGGGAGGCATGGCAGAGAGTGAATAAATTCGAAGTGGGATGTAGGATGAAATCGGGTCATCAGCCAACAGTAATCGAAATTAATAACAAAAGCGTAAGGAAAGAGAAATTAAATGGTGAAGAAGCGATGGTTCAAGACTGGTCGGAAGAGGGTGTTAAAAAGTTCAAGGAGAAGATGGAGGAGATAATATGGTCGAGGAAAGGAGTAGAGGAGGAATGGGAGGAAATGGAAAGGGAAATAAAGGAAGCAGTGAAATTAAGGAAGAAAGGAAAAAGAAGACAAGTAGAATGGTGTCCATAGTGGGATAGAGAGTGTAAGGAGAAAAAAAGAGAGGTAAATAGGATGAGGAGAAGATATAGAAAAGATAAACAAAAAGGATATGAGGATTTTATAAGGTGCGGAAGAGAATATAGAAGCTTATGGACCAAGAAAGTGGATGAGTACAAAAAAAAGAGGAGAGGGTAATAGACAATATAAGGACAGAAGCAGAGGCGTGGGCTTTTATAAATAGCGGGAGGAAAAAAAGGGAGGGGGTATGTAAAGAAATAGAAATGGATGAGTGGGAAAAGTATTTCAAGGATATATTAGGAGGCACGGAGGAGAGGAAGAAAGCGGAGCAGAGAAAGAAAAAGGTAAATAGAAAGGAAGGAGAGGGAATAAGTCAAGAGGAAGTAAATACAGAAATAAAAAGATTGAAAAAGGGAAAGGCAGCGGGGTTGGATGGGATAAGAAACGAGGCGTTGAAAGAGGGGGGAGTAATGGTGGGATTGAAGATTGGGGGCTTAATACAATCAGTGTGGGAGGGGGAAGGATTTCCGAAAAAGTGGAGAGTGGGGGTAGTTGTCCCGATTTGGAAAAGAGGATACATGTAATTATAGGGGTGTGCCATTAACCAGTACAGGGTACAAAGTATATGCGAATATCCTGAATAGGAGATTAGTGAAAGAGCTGGATAATAACGGAGGATTGTGTAGGTCCCAGGCAGGATTCAGGAAAGGGAGGGGAACGGTAGAGAATAGAAAAATCCTGAAGCACATAGTCGGAAAAAGACTGAAGAGCAAGGAAAAAGTGAACGCTCTATTTTTAGATCTGAAGGCGGCCTTCGATAAAGTGGACAGGCAAGTATTGTGGGAAATGATGAGAAAAAGAGGGGTAAGCGAAGGCATGATAGATAGAGTAATGGAAATTTATGAGGAGACGAGATGTGTGGTTAAAATAGGAGAAAAAACATCAAACAAGTTCTGGGTGGAAAAAGGTATGAGACGAGGATGTCCGTTGAGTCCAACGCTTTTTAATATCTACCTTGCGGACATGGAAGAAGAGATGAGAAAGGGAATATGAGGGGTTAAAGTGCAAAGTGATAGAGTATGGACGATAGAATATGCGGATGATATTGTGGTGGTAGCAGAGGAGGAAGAAGGGCTACGAGATATGATTAGAAGGGTTAAAAGGTATCTGGAAGGAAAAAACTTGGAAATAAGCCCAAATAAATCAAAGGTCATGGTTTTTAAAAATCTGGGAGGAAGAGAAAAGGAAAGATTCTGGTGGTGGGGAAAGAGCAGGTTAGAAGAGGTGAAAACGTATAAGTATCTGGGATATTTAATGGTTAGTAATGGAGGAGAAAAGGAACATGTTAGAGAGGATACGGAAAGCTAGAGTGGCGATGGGATGGGTATGGAGCTATAAAGAGAGAAAATTTAAGGGAGATGTTAGATGGAGGCTGAAGCTTTTTGACAGTATTGTTAAGGGAATCTTGTATTACGGAGTAGAGATATGGGGGTATAAGGAATGGAAGGAAATAGAAGCGATACAAGAGAAGTACTTGAAATGGGTTTTAGAGTTGGAACGGACGACTCCAGGTTACATAGTGAGAGAGGAATTAAAAAGAAATAAACTGAGAGTTGAAACGGGGTGGCGAGTGGGAAAATGGGAGGAAAAGATACAGAAGGGAGAAGGAGGAGAGATTGGAAAACTATGTATGCTGGAGAGAAGAAAGGAGGAAGTGAAAAAGGAAATGAAAGAATGGTCAAGAGAAAGTATAGAGAGAAGAGACTATATTTGGAGAGTAGGAGAGAGTGAGCTAAGCATTCAGGCGTACGGCGAAAGCAAATGGGAAAGAGTAAGGGAAAGGGACATAGAGGCGGACGAGCAAGAAAGAGGAGAAATGGTAAGAAGAACAAGATCATGGAAGAATTATGAGAAGACAATAGGAATACCTGAGTATGTAAGAAGGAGTGTATAATAGGAAGGGGAAAAGATGGTAAGGATAGCAAGGTGGAGATGTGGAAATGAAGAGAGAGGGAATAAATATTGGATGAATGAAAAAGAAAGAAAATGTAGATTGTGTGGAAAGGAAAGAGAGGATGTACAACATCTGAAGAGAGAATGTGAGCTGGTAAAGGAGAAAGTCAGGGCAAATTTTGAGGTGTTGAATGAGGATGGACGGGGATATGAATGGATCGAAATGATAGAAAAATTAAGACAGGAGAGAGAAAATTGAATGAATGAATGAATTAATAAATAAATGAATGAATGAAGAAATGAATGAATGAATGAATGAATGAATGAATGAATGAAGGAATGAATTAATGCATACTGAAGGAAGGAATGAATGGATGCATACAGAATGAATGAAATTGGGTAAGCGTAAGCAAGTAAAGCAAGGAATGTCTGCAGAATGCAGAAAATTAAATGTAAAAGAGTGGAAGTCGAAAAAATTGTAAACACGTAAGTGAATGCAATAAAGATACATACATACATAGTAAAGTAATTTATAAGGATACATCACTGGATTATTCCTTCCAAGTTCATGTACGTCAGACAAAAATATTGCTAAATATCTTGTACAACAAGATAGATTGTAATAAATAAATCGGGATAAAGAAAAAATTAAAAGATTATTTAAAGAGAATATTAGAAAGGGATGTGAAACAGGTGTTGTAAAAAGTAATTAATTGTCCTTCCTTTCTGAAAAAGTTGATTTTTTTAACCTATCAATTAATTTCAGGCAGGACAACTAATTACTTTTCACAACACCCAATTTAAAAAAAAAGCAATTGTTTATAATTTTGTTGACACATCTATTTTATGTATTAACGAACTTTGGGCTCCCAAATTTTAATCCAATCGCTGTTAGTTTTTTGTGCCACTACAATTTCTTGGTGTTTTTGGGTGTGCTCTACACAATGCAATCAATTAAAAAAGCGACAAATGACTATTTTTTTTTTGGCTAATTTTCGTTTTTTACCTGTTTTTTTTTTTATAAAACAACCGATTCTAACCAGGAAAGTGGTTTCTTCATGCAATAAAAGGCTACAAACGAGTTAGTACTTGAAAAATATGAGAGTAGTTTGCTTTCAAAAAATGTTTCGTAACAATACGAGCCTTTCAAAGTCGATAAAATCGTTTTCGTGCTCTGCTCATATTATCAAAATGGTTTACATTATTTTATTCCCATGACACACGATTATTTGTTAAATCACATATTCAAGGATTTCCGAGAATTATGATTATAAATATTATGCTATATTAAAAACATTCGAAATGGCGCACCAATATTCTCTTCAAAATAACCTAACCTAATCTAACCTAACCAATATTCTCTTCAAAATAGGAATTTTTTTCGTTATGAAAAATGTTGACTTCTGCATCGAATCCGCCATTTTGAATTTTTAAAAGCTGAGGTCACATTCGTATTCAGAAACCCCGAAAACCCCCGAGTAAACATTTTTAGCTGAAAACGGTAAAAGATGTAAAAAAATTCTGCCATATTGAATGCGCCATTTTGAATTTTTTGTTTCTCTATTGTTTTAAAATCATTGAGTTCAGTACTTGCTTAATATATTATTGAAATTCATTCAATTTCATTGGCTTTCGCATTTTTTAATGATTTTGTATTAATAAAAGGTTGTTCATTACTTCGACCCAGACCATAGGTCTGGCGAAGTATTGAATTTGGTCAGTTCCCACCAAAAAATTACCCTATAGTTTTTTCATTAAATGTCGACGTTTCAGGCCCTAAGGAACCCAAAGCAACAATAAAAAAATTGGTGTCCGTTAGGTTGTACGTCCGTCCGTCCGTCCGTCCGTCCGTTCGTCCGTCCGTCCGTCCGTTCGTCCGTCCGTCCGTGGGCAAAATTTTGTATACGCGATATCTCGCGACTGGCAGGACGAATTTAAAAAGTATAAACGGATTTTGGTTTCTCTTGGCCAAACTTAGATCTGATTAGTTTTTGGAGACAATGCATACTAGATTATGGGGAGGTTTAACAAAAAAACGCTCAAAAAACATGTTTTTTCCATTTTTTAACAAAAAATACAAATCGTACAAAAAAATGTTTCAAACAAAAAATATAAAACATCGAATTCTCTACAAAAAAGGTTGTATTCATTTCTTTGTAAAATCAACGATAAATTGTACGTACACAATACAATGCATATGTATGTATATTATATACATTACATGAAAAACAGAGAAACAGAGGAAGCAGGGGAGTGAGGCGGGTATCCGGGGGGGGGGGGGGGCATAAAAAATATTCACTGTAATGTTGGTGTCGGGTAACCATGGGGAGGGGGGTTCGGGGCTTCGCCGGTAGCAACAACTTCAACTGATCGTAGTTCAGGATATTGTTATTAACGAACATACTGTTGACGTTATTGTAAATAATGGGCAACTAGGACGAAACGCAACTAGCTTGTCAATTTCGGAAGTTTTCCTGCAACCCGACCTGTCAAAAACTCGACTAAACCGCGTTTTCTTAAGCGTCAGTGCACTGAGAAAAGTGTATTTTATCAGTTACTATCCGTTGGCTTTTAAAAAGTGTATTATAGTCATTAAAAGAAATATTATAACTAGTAAAATCCTCCGTCGTTCAGCATTTGTTTTTGACAGGTTATACGAAACTGTAATAAACTCTCCTATTTTAAAAGAATGTTTTATTATGACTAAAAGAAGGCATTTTTAATATTTTAATTTGCTAGATAAATTTCCATAAACAAAAATTGCTTTTAGTTAAAGAGAAAAGGCTAAAATAAACTGACAACGGTTAGAATAATATAAAATCTTCGTCTTTTAACAGGTATTAGAAAGATGGCAATCCCTATGCGTAAAATACTATATTTTACGGGGCATAAGAATTCTAATACTGGGCAAAAAACACTTTTCTCAGTGTGTGAAGAAGACGTGCTCATTTATCAGAGCTTCGGCTGACCTGCGGTCGGGGTCGAAGTTTTGAAAATGCTCATTTTCAATTTTAATATAGGGTGAATATGCCAATGAATGGACGATTTTCTACATATTTCTATTTCTTATGAATATATGATGCACAACATGCTACAAAATACATATTTTTATGTTCTTTGAACATTCAAAACAATATTTACAGTACTATTGATCTTCCAGTGTTTATTATTTTGTAAAATCAAAGCAAAGTTTTAAAGCCATCCAAAACTGGTACTGAAAACGTTCCATTTGATTTAACCCGTCTATTCATTGGGGTTTAGCGGATTTTTTTACAAACGTATGATGACGAGGTTAATAATTAAATAAAATCAAAGGTTGAACTACACGGTCATAAAGAGCAGAGTCTAACGATTCTAATGGTGGTATCATGGTTAAATTTTCATAAAAGAATTCAAAAGTTACAATCGATCAAAGTGTGAAAAATGCTTAACCGTCCATTCATTGTCATATTCACCCTATTTAAGGAACAAGATATTGTTACAATATATGTATAGAAACTACTCGAACCTAACGATGCTAGAACTACCCTCTGCCGCCTTCTTTCCTGGCAGTGTTAAAATGGGAATATTCCCGGAAGCATCAGCCTTTCGTCAGGGAACTGCAATACGAATTTAGCAAAATTGTATGCACCCGGGTCAAAGGCATTTGGTTTTATATATTAATTTTTCTAATTATTTAACATTACATTATAGTTTATCTTGTCACATAGGAAGGAAATATATATATATATATATGTATATATATATAATAATATAAATAATAATACTTAAATCGTATTAATTTTATAGTACCATGGTGTTTTTCAAGGTATAAATCTGGCAGAATACCTGAGAAGTTGGAATAATTTATATTTATTAATTAAAATCTTTTAGAGTAGATTGCCCTATCTTAAGTGGGTATTTTATATTAACTACCATTAAGTAGTAATCAAAGCTAAAAATGTAAATTAAAAAGTTCTGACTAATATTTGTTTAATTCGGGCTTCATAAATGCAATTCTAACCATTGTTTACTATCTTCTAAAAAGAATAAAAAAAACAATTAAAGAGAATTGGCCGAGCAATTTCTGCAATACATGATTTTTCGATATTAGTAAAAATTCTCGGTCAATTCTTGGCAAATTTCTTTGATTTTTTTAAGAGAATTTTTTTATACATTTTTTATGCCAACACCACTGACCTTCGTGTCAAAAGTTACTCAAGAACGAATTTCTTTGACCTATTAAGATTCACTGAATTAATTTAAACATTCAAAAAAAGTTTGGTGAACAGAAAAACGTATTTCCGAAATAATTACTCAGGGATTTTAAAAAATTCCATTACTTTGCAAAGAAAAAATTGTTTTGTTCAAAAAATTTGTTTACAATTGAGGACCTGGATCTTAAAAGGGGTCGCGCTCTCAAACGGTCGGAAAAATATTGTCCACGCGTAACAATGAAATCTAAGGGAGACTTTATTCAATAAATATTGTTGACTTGAACTCGTCATATCTCCTCAAAAACTGCATGAAAAATTCTAAAATTTTCAGGGTACATGCACAAGATAGTGGCGAAACAGATAGGTGAAGTTAAGTTAACAAAATATCTACCGAATTGTTAATAATAATTAACAAAAGTAGAAGTAAATTTAATGAGCTCGAAAATTCGCCGTTTGCGAGCTATATCGAGAAAAAGTGTGTTACAAAATTTGCGTTAGAGAAAACTTCCAGTGGGAAAGTTGTTCGTCAATGTATGACGAAGATTTTTGCAAAGTTTCAAATTTTTTGGAACTAAGATGCGTTAATTATACGTTATTATCTAAAAAACGCGTGGGGCGCTGATGCCGGCGATTCTGCACGCTTCATTTCATACACCACATACAAGGAACATACGAGGAACAAAACATTCTGTATAAATTTATGATTAATATTACTTTATTTATAGACTTAATAATATTTTGTTGTATTTTTAATTTATGTACAGTACTTTTTCAACGCAGATTAGTTATTTCCTTTCAGACATCAAAGGTTTACAGGAATCGCTATGGCTGGGGGGTGGGGGGGGGGGGGGGTGGGGGGGGGGGGGGGTGGGGGGGGGGGGGGGTGGGGGGGGGGGGGGGTGGGGGGGGGGGGGGGTGGGGGGGGGGGGGGGTGGGGGGGGGGGGGGGTGGGGGGGGGGGGGGGTGGGGGGGGGGGGGGGTGGGGGGGGGGGGGGGTGGGGGGGGGGGGGGGTGGGGGGGGGGGGGGGTGGGGGGGGGGGGGGGTGGGGGGGGGGGGGGGTGGGGGGGGGGGGGGGTGGGGGGGGGGGGGGGTGGGGGGGGGGGGGGGTGGGGGGGGGGGGGGGTGGGGGGGGGGGGGGGTGGGGGGGGGGGGGGGTGGGGGGGGGGGGGGGTGGGGGGGGGGGGGGGTGGGGGGGGGGGGGGGTGGGGGGGGGGGGGGGTGGGGGGGGGGGGGGGTGGGGGGGGGGGGGGGTGGGGGGGGGGGGGGGTGGGGGGGGGGGGGGGTGGGGGGGGGGGGGGGTGGGGGGGGGGGGGGGTGGGGGGGGGGGGGGAAGTGCTAAAGTGAAGAGCCTCGGGAAATTCGAAAACAGACACCTGTGACAATTACGCTGTGTTTACATCGTAGTGCGTGTCGGGAAAAGGTGAGTCTATAAAGGACCGGGACAGCGGATGTCCATCCTCTTTTCCCTTGGTGTTTAGGAACTGTCTCCAGGTCGCCGTTCTCACCAACTTATCTGCAGTAGTGGGTACTCCAAAGCGTGCCGAAGGTACCAGTCGGTAATCCTCTAGGACCATTCTCATGTTGGGAATATTGCTAAAAAATGTAGTCGTGGTCAGCGTCTGACTCCTTTTCTTTGTTTTTGAATTGGTCATACACCAATCAACTCTGGAGAGTATTAATTGAGCGAGTCTATTCTAAAATAATGTTAATGCGTGCGAAATGCTACTGTAATATGTGATGCAACGTATATACAGGGTGGCCGCCAATGCCACCACTACGAAATGTTCGTTTTTCTTTGACTTTATAGGAATATGATGTACATAATTACATATTGTATGTAATTATAGACTTTATGGGAATATATTTATATGTTAACAAATATTATTATAACAATATTGTTAAGTCAAAATGTGTGAAAATAATAATTCTATCATTATAAATAAATAGTGTGTATTTATTTATCATCTATACACAAAACACGATATTTCTATTTATTAGAAAATTTAATATTGCACATACTCGACAGAGTTTTTGAGAAAATTAAACGTAAATCTTGTATTCATTTTTTAATTCAGTTGACGAAGATTAGAAAATTTGTCAAACTTCTTGTTTCAATTTTATAAAACAAAAGAAAAAAGTGTGATTTTTATGCAGGTCAATATTATACAAAAATAATAAAAATTTGCAAATAAACGCATCATAAATTCTGCAACGCTGAGTTTATTTATTAGAAAAACACGTATACGGTCATAAACAATGAAAATTCAACGATAATAAATTCGACGGTAAACGATAAATGTAATTAACTTTATTTTAAATATTCAGCATAGTGTATCTCATAATATATCTCTACATTGTACCACACCTACATTGTAATGTGTTGAATTTCAAAACAAGTGCACGTGCTCTCTCGCCAGCCGGTCATATCGTAGTAAGATACATCGGTGATCCCTCAGTCAATCTCGATTCGTGGTAACGAATGGTCATCCTGTGTTATATATTCGGGTACGTGTTTGTATTTTGTTGTTGTGTGTACCCTAGATACATGGCGTAAGAGAAAGGTAGCCGGATACAAGTGTTGGGGTAGGTAGATATATGTATATACAGAGTGGCCGATTTATCTGAAGACATAGAAATATCTCGAGAACTATGCACAGAATCAAAAAAGGTGTGGGATGAAAATTGTTCGACACGAAGGGGGGCATTCAGTAATAATGAAATTGACCCCCTCTCCCACCTCCTGTGGGTGGGGTGGGGGAAAACAATAAAACTGAAATAGGAACCTCCATTTTTTATTGCAGATTTTGATTCTCCGGAAAAAAGTACACCAACTTGACCTAGGATTTGATTGTGTGTCAAAAAAAGTATTATTATGCTTTAAGGGAGGTAAGAGCGTGATCCCCGAGTGGAAGGTTTGCTGCGCGAGCGAAGCAAGGGCAGTCCTCTCACGAGGTGCGCGGGCATTCCTCTGGTGAAGCATACGCTAGTTTTTTCCTGGCCGCATCCATTATTCCCGCGGGCAGCACTTTTCGTCCCACGGGAGTAATGAGAACGAAGGGCGCATGCGCACGGGCACTCAGATGGAATTGACAACTTTCGCCCCGCGTAGCGGATATGGAATACGGTCATTCTAACAAAGCCGGGAAAAAATACATTTAGCGTTACCCAGGACCAACGACGTGGACGTAGTATTTTTCTGTTCCCTTTGGGGTGCTTGTTTTACGTGAGTCCCCTTGCCTCTCACTGTTCACTTAGTTGAGTAAGTGTTTGAAATGTTGACCTTCCACTTCAATGCATTTATTTATTCTTTCTTCAAATGACTTTATACAGGATAGTATCATATCTGCAGAAATTTCTGGCAAGCAGTTCTAATCCGCTATGTTTTCACGAGTCGTTGGTACTTGTTCATAAACCTTACCTTTGAGGTAACCCCATAGAAAGAAATCCGATGTACATGATGTTAAATCAGGTGACCTCGCCGGCCAATTAATGGGGCCACTTCTACCAATCCACCGACCATTGGAATAACGGTCTAGTACTTCCCTTGCTACTCTTGAAAAATGTGCTGGGCAACCATTTTACTTTCTTTGATCTGGAACGAATTCTGGTGACATTCTCAATTTGTAACGATATTTTACACATTTTCATTGTTATCATCGAACCAAAACGCAAAACCTCGTCGATCAAATTGGTGCACTTTTTTCCGAGGAATCTAAATCTACAATAAAAAATGGGAGTCCCTATTTAAGTTTTAGTGTCCCCCATCCCCCTCCCACTGGAGAGAGAGAGAGAGAGAGAGAGAGAGAGAGAGAGAGAGAGAGAGAGAGAGAGAGAGAGAGAGAGAGAGAGAGGGGGCGAGTGAGAGATAGAAAGAGGGGGGGGGGGGATTCACATGATTAGGTTACTGTCGGAACTATGGGACCTCGCAAACGAGATTCATCAGGGCGCCAAGAGGTATGTGGACTCGATGACTCAGGTTTGTTATGATGGCCCATAGTGCCTCCATTACTGCTACTATGTTTTTTGACACTGTGGCAACCAAAAAAATATGAATCTCTGCTCTATGAGAAGTAGTAACAATTCTACAACCGGATTCGTATGTTAGAGAACATTTGTCAGAGTACAGTAAGCTAATCAAACTGCTTCTCACGATTCCAGTAACGTCATGCACCGCAGAGAGGTCATTTTCGGCCCTAAAGAGGTTAAAAATATTTCCGTTCTGCGATGCAGCGAATTCTTCTGAATTCGACAGCTATACTCCATGTACATTCAGATATTGAGGCACTTATGGGTTAATTCATAATTCGAAATAAAATTCGTAGTTCTACGTTTGCGTTAAATAAATAATCACGTTAAGAATGCGATATAGAAAATGTAAATAGTGCCTGTTTATTATTAAGAAATGAAATTATTATAAATAATATCGAAATTTGTAATGACATGAATAATTATTCATCAAGTCAATCGAGGACAGACGTCAAGATGAAATCTACTTCTCTTAAATTGGAGTTGCTTGGTGAAAGAGATGATGGCTCAGGAACTCCAATGAAATGAATGTTTAATCGTTTACCAAAGCTCTCGTGAGCTTCCTTGATTATAAACATCCAATCTTTTGTGGATAAAGATTTATTGGCGAATATCTTATCGTCTTGAAGTTCTTTTACTGGTTTTTTAATATGAGCCCGTTCCATATTAGGTGATGCTAATCTATTTAACGCAAATGGTAAGGAGGAGGAAACCATTGACGCACTCAGGGCAAAAGAGTTTTAATGTTTTCCTACTTTTCAATTCCAGACACAGCTGTTCCGTAGGTGAAATCCCACATTTGTAGTAACATATGTCAGACGTCATGTCACAATTTACAAATTTGGTATAGCTAAGTTTTTCATTGCAGATGAAAAAAGATACATTAAGGTGGCTTAAGCGACCCGGTCCTGACGTTCTGAGGGTGCTTAAGGGCCCCGTTCGATTTAATAATTTTTAGTCGTTTTTTTTCTACCAGTGAATTTATATCATTTATTTTCGTCGATTTATACAAATATTTTTCAGTATTAGTTATGAACGTAACATATTATATTTTTTAAATAAAAATGAATTCATTATTAAATGATTGATATACATGTGATTTTGAGAACGGGGTGGTTAAGTGGTTAGCCTGCTCGCCTGGTAGTCTGAACGTTCTCAAGGTCTCGAGTTGGAATCCCCGTCGAGGAATATTCTTCTGTTTGTTTTTCAGTTGTTTGGAAAATTCACGAAGTGAATATTGCTCGTCAATGGTACGAATTCGGGGCCGCTGTCGATCTCCGTCGGCAGTTTGCCGGTACTGTCAGCGGCTTTTCCGCGGTCGGTGCGTCGCGTGGGCATTACCTCGGAAAAAGATGGGGTAAGACTCGCGTCGCACTTTCCCCGGCATAGCCCGCCGAATAGGTTAATGACGGTACCGACATTGGGGTGGGGAGACTGGCTCTGGGTGGGTGTTATGTTGTCCTGTTCCGTCAGCTGTGATGTCTGTGTGTTGTCCTTCCTATACTTCTCCATCCGAGAGCCGACCCGCGAATAGGCATTCAAGTCATTAAAGAGGGGGAAAATTTCAAATCCTTTTTCCTTATCCTTTTTACATGTGATTTTTAGCAAGATCTGTCTTTCTAAAGTTCTGTTATTAAAATCGAAATGTCATTTTACACTGCATTACATGCATTACCATTCAATTCCGTGTAAATCTGCGTTACTTTAATATTTTTTTTCTGTCATTAAATAATTCGGTAACAGGGTCTGAAATTTCGCAGGATGACGAAAAGGGTCATTAAGGGCCCTCGAGCGTGCCGAGGCGATCCCGCCTGTGACGTCAGAGGCGAGGAAAAAAAGCGAGAAAACTTTGCGCCGTGAAATTGGTGATTTTCGAGATTTTTGTTTGCAGAAATCGGTTTCTCGTTTCGAGGAATAGCGATTAAAGTAGTATGGAAAAGATTGTTAGCTTATAAATAGGAAAAATAAAGCATCAAAGTTTCACAGCGGCCATCTCTTTGTCTAACTTCAGGCGATCGACATAAGACCTTCTCTTTCTAGATTGCTCCGATCACTCACGTTTCGAGACTGTCTCACTTGCTTGGAATAGAAAGACACTCGTTCCCTGTCTCTCTCTTTCTGCTTTCGTACGAGAGTGCAGGCGACTGGCCGTGCGTTGTGGTTATGAAAAATGCATGCATTTTTGCGAATGTGGCCAGGGAACAAAGTTCCGAAAATCAACACACCCCCCGACAGGCCAAGATTTGCATATAACATGGCTCCAGCGTGATTTCCTTCCCTTTGTTTGTCTTTGAAAATTTGGCAAAAAGAAAGCGAATTAAAATACGTTAGACTCACGCAATATGGAAATTTTAGCCTTTCAGGGTTTTGGATGTCAGAACTTTGTTTCCCGACCGCGCAAATTGCACGATTTTTAAAAAATATGGATGCTTTTTAGAAAGTAACACATCGAGAACTGCAGATGGTGAGATACGGTAAGTCATACAATATAGTTTTGAAGGGTTACTTTTTGATTGTCGGAGGATAAAAAGCGAGAAAACTTATAGTCAATTCTTCGCAGATCGAATAACTTGTGTGCACGACTTTTCAGTGCGTAAAGTAAAATAATTGGCAAAGTAAAGCGCACAAGCGTCGATAACTGTTCTCTATTTCAATAAATTAAACTTGATGTTGTGGCCTATGCGAACAAATTAGATGTAATTTGCGCAGTATTTCTTTTATTCAGTTTTCCTAAGTTTGTATCCGACACAAGACACTCGGTCTGTACGATTCAGAAAATTTTCGACAAATTTTTAAAAATATCGCATTTCACGACAGATGGCAAAGAGAAGATTTTTCGCAAAAATTGAGGATCAAGCTGTTTTTTCCACTTTATATTATGGCGTATGTCAACCAATAATTTTTGTTTGTCCAACTTATTTTTTTCTGACTTTTTTCGAATTTACCGCACGAACCGAGTGTTGCCGAACGCGTAGCTGTGTTGCCAAATCATTGGAACTCCGGATTCCGCGCCGCGCAGGAACCAGGAGGAAGAAACTATGCAATACGTATCATCATCATTTCACATAGTTTCTTCCTGCGGTTACTGTGCGGCGCGGAGTCCGGCAGATGGCAAAGAGGAGATTTTTCGCAAAAATTGAGGATCAAGCTGTTTTTGTTTTTTTTTCCACTTTATATTGTGGCGTATGTCAATAAATAAATTTTGTTTGTCCAACTTTATTTTTCTGACATTGGACACTCGGTCTGTACAATAACATTTTTCAGATATTATTTTGTTTTAAAAAAAAATGTGGATCAAACCGCTCTTTTTTTTATCAAACGACTAACCTACAAATACGTACCTTTGAAATCCATACCCGGAAAGCAGCCTCACTACGGGGAAATGCGGAAATGCGGAAGAATGCCACGACACGCATTCATCTCACACGCACACACACGAACGCATATTCAATAAATATACACAGGCAATGAATTGACAAATGGGGGGGGGGATGCCAAACTTGCAAGAACGATATATATACAGTATATATAGGAACACATTTGCCCCCTCCCCCCTCCCCGCTTCCCAATGGGAGAAGGAAAAATGTATTATTTAGAAATAAATGATGTTATTATGTAGTGTAACGACTATTGTTTAAATATAAGAATGGGGAACTACGTCGCTACCTGCCGTCATCCGACCTTGGGAAAGGGCAGAGGACGTGATAATAAAAATTAATAATTAATTAGGGAGTACGCCAAATCAGCAACTCAGCTATGTCGGACAGAAGGTCCGAGCCGCGGAGGCGGCGTGGGTTAATATTCCCAATAACGTAAGAGAGAGAAAGAGAGTCGAAACACTGGCGGAAAACAATGGAGCGAAAGCCGGTGTGCAATAGAAAACCGGGGCGCTCCGCCAAAATACTAGCGCTCGGTCGACCTGTAATTAATGAGGGAAAGGAGAAAATTGTCCCGACAAAAGTAGCCAAAAATAATATAAAACCGATTAACATTTTATTAATTACATCGCCTAGGAATATTGGCTAATCATGGCGGAACAGCAAAGACAATAGTCCGAATATGACGGTTCTTACAGCTCCCGTGATAAATGTCGAAGGTAGACCAAAAGATCGCACCGTCCAGGGATTATGCCCAATATCCTGTCGCAATGGCACCAAAAATCGTTTATAATAAATATAAAAATATAAAATAACATTAAAGAAACGAGGAAGAAACGCGCACGGTGGTCAAAGCGAATCTGACCAAATTTCCACCGTTTCTGTCGTTCCGCGACACGTACCGCCCTCCTCTCGCCCTGCAATTCCCCGTGCTCACAAAGATAGGGAGTCTAGCGCGAATTCAAATATTTAAATAATATGAACTTCAGCGATTCGCACTACAGTAGAAGTATATTATACAATATAAAAAAAATATAAAGGTCGGCTTTGTCCTACAAATTAGATTGGTGATAGTTTCCCTCGATGTTTCGAACGGCTTGCGTTCATTTTCAAGAGGTTACTCTATATATTTTTTATTATATGTATTATTTATCTTTTTTTTTTCATTTTTTCTGGTTTTTCTGTTTTTTTTTCTTTTTTTTTTTTCTTTTTTTGTGACGGGGTCTGGGCCCCCGGGGCATTCTCCAGACACTACGTAAAAATCTGGCCATGTCATCCATATATTGGCGATGCCTCGCCGCCTCCTGTATCTCCCACACCCACTTCCCTCCTCGGACCCTGGGGCCCCTCGGGTGACGCTGAAACAATACAAACATATTATAAGTAAAATACACGACAATAAGCAGTTATAGAAATAAAATATTTATTCGCACCAAACAATAAACATATTGCATCTAAATTTTATGAGGAAATGCGTCATCGCTTTTAAAAATAATAAAATGACGGTTTTATAATTAAAAATCTGCAATAAATAGGAATGCATAATCTGCAACTATTGCTGCGATGAAATAAATAATAAACTAGATGCCTTCGACCCGGGTGCCTACAATTTTGGCTAAATTCGTATTGCAGTTCCCTGACGAAAGGCTGATGCTTCCGGGAATATTCCCATTTTAACACTGCCAGGAAAGAAGGCGGCAGAGGGTAGTTCTAGCATCGTTTGGTTCGAGTAGTTTCTATACATATATTGTAACAATATCTTGTTCCTTAAATAGGGTGAATATGCCAATGAATGGAAGGTTAAGCATTTTTCACACTTTGATCGATTGTAACTTTTAAATTCTTTTATGAAAATTTAATTATGATACCACCATTAGAATCGTTAGACTCTGCTCTTTATGACTGTGTAGTTCAACCTTTGATTTTATTTAATTATTAACCTCGTCTTCATACATTTGTAAAAAAATCCGCTTAACCCCAATGAATAGACGGGTTAAATCAAATGGGACGTTTTCAGTACCAGTTTTGGATGGCTTTAAAACTTTGCTTTGATTTTACAAAATAATAAACACTGGAAGATCAATAGTACTGTAAATATTGTTTTGAATGTTCAAAGAACATAAAAATATGTACTTTGTTGCATGTTGTGCATCATACATTCATAAGAAATAGAAATATGTAGAAAATCGTTCATTCATTGGCATATTCACCCTATATTAAAATTGAAAATGAGCATTTTCAAAACTTCGACCCCGACCGCAGGTCAGCCGAAGCACTGATAAATGAGCACGTCTTGTTCACACTGATGCTTAAAAACTGTGTCTCTGTTTTTTATGTAATGTATATAACATACATACATATGCATTGTATATGTGTATGTACAATGTATGTTAATTTCATGTTAATTTGCTTTTTACGGCATTATCGTTGATTTTACGAAGAAATTAATAAAACCTTTTTTGTAGAGAATTCGATGTTCTATATTTTTTGTTTGAAACATTTTTTTTGTACGATTTGTATTTTTTGTTAAAAATGGAAAAAACGTGTTTTTTGAGCGTTTTTTTGTTAAACCTCCCCATAATCTATTATGCATTGTCTCCAAAAACTAATCAGATCTAAGTTTGGCCAAGAGAAACCCAAATCCGTTTGTACTTTTTAAATTCTTCCTGCCAGTCGCGAGATATCGCGTATACAAAATTTTGCCCACGGACGGACGGACGGACGGACGTACAACCTAACGGACACCAATTTTTTTATTGTTGCGTTGGGTTCCTTAGGGCCTGAAACGTCGACATTTGATGAAAAACTATAGGGTAATGTTTTGGCTGGAACTGACCAAATTCAATACTTCGCCAGACCTATGGTCTGGGTCGAAGTAATATATTGTATATATTTTTAATATATTATTTTAATGTAATATATTAATTTTTATATAATATTTTAAATACATTGTATATATTATTGTATAAAAAAATAGTAAAATTTATTGTAGATATGTGCCATCGTATTTTACTTCGACCCAGACCTTAGGTCTGAACGAAGTATTGAATTTGGTCACTTCGGGCATAAAAATTACCTTATAGTTTTTCATCAAATGTCGATGTTTCAGACCCTAAGGAGCCCAATTCAACAATAAAAAAATTTGTGTCCGTGATCTTGTACGTCCGTACGTCCGCACGGAGAGAACATTCGAACAGCTGGTGTACTAGTAGAGACATCTGCCGCTCGAAACCGGTGGCCGATGTTATACTACGAATTCGTACAGCTGTTCTACCTGTCTAGCACGGCTCCGGTGCTAGTGCAGCATAAATGACGTCCGAAAGTTGTGATATGGCAACAGCGCCTCTTTCTCATGCAGTCGTAATGCTAACAGAGCCACCCTCAGTTCCACTGTAGTACATGGCTAGCTGCGATCTACATTGAGTTGCACTGCGCACCGCCAAATTAGATTGTCACTTTAAAAACTGATTTATTTCTGTACAGCGGACTTCTACATTATTTTATAGTGTGAAATGGGTTGAATATACACATATATATTTCGAAGTAATTACTTCTAAAAAATTACTATAAAATTAAATTTCATTTTAGAAAACATGGGTACATATTTTTACTGAGGGCATTTATTTCTTCATATATTACTTTTTAAATGTATTTATAACACGATACTTTTTTATAATACGTCAAACATAAATTTTGAATGACATTTTCTGTAAAGTAAAATCATAGTGTCAGTTTTTGCAGAAAACAACTCTTGCGTCACTTTACAATTTTTTAATTTTATATCGTTTACAATAGATTTCATCAAAATATGTTCAATCAGAATAAAAGTAAAACAGTATAGTAGTATAAGTAAAAAGTATTGCAATCTTCAATTCTGTAATTACTCTCTTTTAATACATTTTATGTTAAAATGAATTGGAAATAATTCAAAATGTGAATTTATTTCTACACTTTCTTTTCAAAAAGCTTTTATTTATTAATGCTTCGGCTGGCCTGTCGTCGGGGTCGAAGTTTTGAAAATACTCATTTTCAATTTTACGCCGACTCAGTCCATAGGTCATAATTGTAAATCGTTTTCAATTTTCATACATATATGAAACACTATATTGTTGTAACATATCTATCGAAGCCACTTGGACCTAAATATGATTGGACCCCCAAATATCGATATAATTTTATAATATAATTGAAAGCTGTTAGTAAACGAACGAGTATTAAGGAGGTTCACCAGGTACCTACCGAGTCAAATGTAGAATTATCGCCATTATGACTTCCGTGGTAGGATAGACAAAAGTGACTTGGCAACGTCGTGTTCATACATTCACACATTCTCCCAATGAACCCCCACACAGCCCCAACACAATCGTTCGTGCCCGCCAATTACCCTGTATTTTTATATCAAAATGTCAAGAACGTGGTGTTATTGGAAAGGAAAGCGGGTGACCGAGAAAGTGCTGTTGAAAAGGAAACAGCAGCAAACCATCGGGAAAAATATACGAAATTTATTTCAAAGTCGCAAAAAGTTAGTTTCTAACCTCGAAAAATTGGAAACTGACGACAAAGAAGCTGAGCTTGAAAGTCGACGAATTGTGCATTTAAAAGCCCTGGCTAATATAAAAAATATAATAATATAATAATATTATAAATTATGAAAATATGTTACACTTTGTCATCATTTGTCAAAATATACTTATATAGAGTTTGTTATTCATTTCTGTGATAACCTATTGAAATTAAAATTTATGCCACGTAATTACTTTTTACTGCATCTTCTTTCAAAGAATATTTACTGTTTATTTTTACAACTCAGTACTAACAGCAAGATTCAACAAATTATTTTAATTTAAGTAAATTTCTCAAAAAACTATTTGATTGACATTTTGAATCTCTAATTTTGAATCTCTAATTTTGAATTTTGCAAATCTGAGGTCCGATTCGTAATCAGCAATCCCAAAAACCCCCGAGAGACAAATTTTGTCTTGATGAAACAGCAGCAATTGCTTTTCTAATAAAAATATATATTTTGTATACTTCTTTTCATACAATCAACAAATAAACATAATAACAATGAAAACAATTCAATTATTTACATTTCTAAATATTTTGTGAAAATAAAGAAGCAAATTTGGATCAAAATCAGATTTTGATTACTTGAAAAATAAAAAAAAAATGACAAAGGTGTTGATCTGGATCGGCATCGTACAGGTAAGGTTAAAACGACATATGAACATACGATATATGTAAGAAACCATAATTTTGAAACTGTAATTAGTATTTATATACATTTTCTTCCGCCTGTGTCACGGTCATGCTATATTTCAAGTGAATCTAACGTTTGCTTCTTTTCAAATGTCCCGCGCAATTCCACGAAATATTGCGACGTTGCCGCGCCTTGAGCGTCGTCCATCCACATAACCGTAAATGACCTTTTTAGCTATTTATTTATTTTATTTCTCGTCCCTAAAGATAGGAAGAGACTTAATTCTTTCTGCAAATATCATGTCACACATTTTTTTATCAGCAGTATAAATTTTATGAAAAACTCAATGTTAATTCAATACGAATTTCATGAATATATACATGTTCCCATAAGACCCAATGTTAAAGTATCGTGAACATTTTTATTAATTTCTCTGCTCTGACGGTACCTAGGGGCTTGAAACTTTGCAGGCATTAATTTCTTTCATTGTTTAATCTGCTGTAATTTTTTCGTTAAATTCTCAATGTTAATTCTTTAACCTGGTGAACCTCCTTAAGGAATAGCCGACTCTCCACTGGGTCGAAGTTTCTGAGCGAGCGAAGCATTCGAGGGCACCACGCCAACACTAGGATCACAACTTAGGATCACGTTTGAAGTTTAAATTTGAATGGTACGCAAAACACTGGGAGAAGGAAAATAGTAAAATATACTGATCCTGTACGTGTACTACCTGTAAGTAGATACATTGTGAAATGTTACAGTTTATACGAAGCTGTCAAAGTTACTTGGTCTACGCGTATACTACAAGCAAAAGTAATTTCGACTAGTGGAATAGTTACGCTAGATATTTACTATCGTGTTTGTAGTTTAATTTTGAATGGTACCCAAAACTCTGGTAGAAGGAAAATAGTAAAATATACTGATCCTACACGTGTACTACCTGCAGAGATTATAGAGGAGATCGCTCAGTTGCCTGAATTCAGCGTGCCGATTTTGAAAACGCCGTAAAGTGACGCACCGGTAACTAAATGGGGAAAAAGGAGAGAAATATATTATCACCGCGGAAAAGCATAGGACAGAGTTTGATCGAAATTAAACATACCACTATCGGTACGATAGGAGCATCAGGGGACCGCGGGGCATAGCGGGGTTGGTTTCGGAACTTGACATCGGACAGCCAAAAAGAAATCGAGAAAACGGCAGGGACGAATCGCACAATATGCGCACGGGGCCCTACGCTAAGGCAGATTGAAAATTTTATTATTTTTCTAAGAAATAAAAATGTCTTAGCATACAAAATTGTCATAAAAAGTCATTAATTAAAATTATTATTGCTGAGCAGTAATTATGTTAATGTAAAAAGTGATCGGATGTTGCTGAAACTTGTTTCTCGGGGGTTTTCGGGGTCGCAGAATACGATTCTGATGTTAGATTTTAAAAATTCAAAATGGCGGATCCAATATGGCGGATGAATTTGTAAAAAGTGATCGGATGTTGCTGAAACTTGTTTCTCGGGGGTTTTCGGGGTCGCAGAATACGATTCTGATGTAAGATTTTAAAAATTCAAAATGGCGGATCCAATATGGCGGATGAATTTGTAAAAAGTGATCGGATGTTGCTGAAACTAGTTTCTCAGGGGTCCTCGGGGTCGCAGAATACGATTCTGATGTTAGATTTTAAAAATTCAAAATGGCGGATCCAATATGGCCAATGAATTTTTAAAAAGTGATCGGATGTTGCTGAAACTTGTTTCTCTGGTGGTTTTTGGGGTCGCAGAATACGATTCTAAACTTAAATTTTAAAGATTCAAAATGGCGGATCCAATGTGGCGGATGAATTTTTAAAAAGTGATTGGGCGTGGTTGAAACTTGTTCCTCGGGGAGTTTTGGGGTCGTACAATACGAATCTGGTGGATGACAAAGCTAAATTAAAAATTGTATAGTACCAAAATAATGTCGAAAATCGGTTAAACATAGAATAGCTTACCTCTAGTAGGGGTATAGTGTTATAATATGAGTATGAACACAAGTCGTTTAATGAATTATTGCAACCTTGGGATTTAAGAAGTTACGACCTCTGAACCGTATATGTAACAGCTGTTGCCATCGCCAGGAGGCACTATTACCCGTAAAGTTAGATTGTCGTGTTTTTCTTCCGACATTTCCCGCAGCTCTTGAAGTGATGTTGATTTTGTATCGTCAATTCGGAGCGAGTTTCGTTTTCGATGCAGATGCATCTAAAAATCATGCCCTTCTTAGCATTACCCAGGATGAACGACGCGGACGTGATAGGGTTCTCATCCCATTGGGGTGTTTTTTGAAACTGAGTCCCCTTGCCTCTCACGAATTGGTGCTTTTTGAAACTGAGTCCCCTTGCCTCTCACGAATTGGGGTGCTTTTTGGAAGTGAGTCCCCTTGCCTCTCACAAAAGGAAGAATCAGATTAATCATATAATTTAAAAAAGGAAAAAGTAATCGAACATTGTCATAAGCTCTGAAAAACCCGTCTGCTAAAGGTTTACAATAAAAATCATTTCTGGATTTCTTAAATATTTAATAGCAGTCAATAATGGTAGAAATAATAGCAATATCAATATTAAGAATATAACGTCATTTTAAATTTAAAAATTGTCAATAACTTCAGTACTGGACTTTACTAGTGGGATTAATAGCACTTGAGTATGTCATAACATTCAATATCTTACTTGAATCTGGTACGAATGCATGTGACATTCGAATATTTGGCACGGCTGGGGTAACTGTAAATCTCTTATTAAGAAATCTCTGAGCTTTCTCGTGTGTTTGTTTAGTATAGTAGAAAAATTGAATATTTTTGAACTTATTTTTTGCCCAGATATATAGAGCTTCTGCGTTCAAAATTGCTGAATTTCCTTCGGCCTGAAGACTAGCACGGGTTGCTTCCCTTTTTAAAGTCGCGCCGATACCATCGCATGCTCTTTTTCCATGCGCTGTCGCATGAAAATGCCATTCAGCTTCAATGCCGAAATCGATTTTGTGATACATGAGATTACTCTTTTGGAATCTATTTTTATAATGTTGTACCGCACCATCGGTAACATAAATTACACGTTGTACGCGTGGGCACACTTTTTTTATTTCAGGAATAATAGTTTGTTGCATTACATACACGGCAGATGTATCATGAGTCAAGCTGTTTAATAATAATATATTACTACAATGGATTATTGTACCTTCTACAATGGATTGTTGTAATGAAACCCTTGTGCTGCATTTTGTACAACGAATGCGAAGTTTTCCGAGAAATCACTGTGAACTAATACTTCACCGTATTGAAGGTTGGCTCTACGTTCTTCTACATATTGCGACTGACTCTTAGAAATAAAGTGGTGCAATACGAATTCAGGCAATCTAGAGCACAGTCTGTCAACATAAGTATCTATTGAAAAACATTCTTTTATCAATGCACATCTGTCAGTGGATTGCCATGTGCTGCAAAGAATTTGCGAAATTTCATTCTCTTCCAAAACACGGGATACATAATCTGAAAATTTATCCAAGTGAGGACAAGACTCACACTCCCGTAAGTAGCAATTAGGTTTTGGGCTAGAACAAAGTACAAAATTGATGCAATCATTGTAATCTTTTATGGAATATTCCAAATCTTTAGTCAATTCGTTCAAATGTGCGGCATCAAGTAAACTTTTAAAATGTTGATGTATGACGCAGACGCAGATGTTGTGCGTGCCTGCCGCTCCGGCAGGCACACACCATTTTGGCCTAAGTTCATAAAACTTACTTAAGCCAATTGGAAATTCAGGATTCTCTATTTTAAATAGTTCATGCAGTTTATTCACGTCACTGAGTAATAACCTAGTAATAAGTGATTTTACTCGTGCCTTTGATACCATCAACCATGACTTATTGATAGCAAAATTAGCATTTTATGGTGTGTCTAAAGGGACTTGCGACCTCCTTCGCTCTTATCTAACACGTAGATCTCAGTCAGTTACTATAAAATCTGAAAATTTAAGTTTTTCTTCTTCTAAAAACATTCTTACAAGTGGTGTTCCACAAGGAGCTAAATTAAGTTCATTATTATTTATAATTTTTACCATAGACATTTATGATTGTTGTAAGAATGTAAACATTAAAACCTATGCTGATGACACGCAAATTCTCATGCCTGTAAGTCCGGAAAACTTGATTAGAGATTGTATTACATTTAATTTGGATATATTGAAAATTGAAACCTGGGCTAATGATAATGCCTTAGTTATCAACCCGAATAAAACTAAAATGTTATTAATTGGAAGCAATTATTACTTATCAAAAGTTAATGTCGATAATATAAATATTTATGTAAAAGGCAATATCATCCCATTAACAAATGAAGCAGTGGATCTTGGCCTTACTATTGATTCCAGTTGGTCCTTTGATTCACATATATCCAAAAAAATTGGAATTTCTTTTGTGAGATTGCGACAACTTTATCCGTTTAGACGTGAATTAACCAGCGACACCAAATCTAGATTATGTGAACTTCTTGTTCTTCCACATCTTTTATATTGTATATCTGTATTTGGCCCCTGTCTTTCCCGGAAGAACTGGTCGAGAGTTCAGGCAGTTCAACACGCCTGTTTGCGTTATATTTACCTTATTAGGAAATACGACCATATTTCGCCAGCTTTTCTGAAGTCTGGCCAACTGAGGATGCAGGATAGAATGGAGATCCGAATTTTAAAAATCTTAAGTAAACTATTATCGATAAAAGAACCAGAGTATCTCCATTCTGTTCTGCAATTTCTCGGAAGTAATACAAGTAATTGTAGGAGCGCTGTTCTATATACTCTAAGATGTCCAGTTCACTCATCCAGCAAATATACTGGCTCGTTTTCGTACTATACGTCGAAAATTTTCAATGTTCTTCCGTTAAACATTTGTAAATCTGTTCTTTCTAGTAGTCTATTTATGAGTAAGATGAGTTTTATCATTTGCGTAATCGTCAATTGTAATAGTGTGAATGTTGCGTTTCTGTAAGCTATATTTTGGAGTATTTATGTATGTTTATATTTTTTGTATGTATGTTTATATTTCTGTCAACTATATTTTGTGTATTTATGTATGTTTATGGCTTTTTCTCTTTGTATTCTGCTAAATTTACTGATTTATGGGTCAGTCTGTAAAACAGCTGATAGCTGTGACTCGCCATTTGCCCATGATGGAGTTTTTATGTATCTTCCCTCTTGGTCTCAATAAAGTCGTATAATAATAATAATAATAATAATAATAACCGTTTTTGAACTGTTTGCTTGTGTCCATTAACTCTCACTGATATGCAGTCATTTTTGTGCGGCAGAATTCGGCTGTTACTATCGTTTTCGTAAAATTCAATTACTTTTTTAATTGTCTGTGTAGGTATGGTCTTTCCTTATTTTGGACGAGGTACTGCCAACCTGCCCAGTTCGTTTCTCAAATCACGACCATTCTTTGCAGTTCGATAAGATGTTCCAAATTCTAAAGCTGTCACGCATACTCCAGCATTGTGGAGGTATTGTTAAAATAGTCAAGCGTAAGGGATCATTTTCAGGCAAACTCGAAAATTTACCTTTCAGACCCTGTAAAAGTGCTTCTAACTGAACCTCTCTAGATAAACGGGTTCTTTTATTTGAAGGTGTGTCTATGTCTATTTCTGAATCGGGAACATCTTCAGGTTCATTAGCGGTTGTACAAAGTGTTTTTTCTTTTTCGGCAATTTTTTTTCTACAATCTTTGCAATTTCTAGCTTTCTGCGGTAAGTGCGTAAACATTAATAAAATATTTTCCGAAACTTCTCGTAACACTTTACCTATATGACCACGTTCCAGCAATGGATTTATGCATCTGTCTGTGCGAATTACTGTATTTGATCTACCACTATGATCGGAAACCCCCGCCATGGTAAGTAATGAACACAATGATAATACAAGTTATACACTAATAGGTAATATTTGAATCAATACTTGTAGCAAATAGCAAGCGTCACCAATATACTGCAATATTTTATTTAAAAATATTTATATGCGTTTTATACTGCAAAAGAAACACATGTAACATATAAGATATAAAGTATCGACATATTCCTTCAAGTCTTCTATTATACCAAATGAAGTTACGTTTCTATAACGGGAGCAAAATCGAACCGCGGAAATCGCAATGCCACCTAGCGTCAGCTTAACCCATTAAGGCCCAAACGGGTGGAAGGCTTATTGCTGCTAGGTGCTGTTGCAATATTCGCGGCTCTGCGCGTCTGTAAACGCAGCTCCCATAGTAGAAATGGATTTTCATTAGGTCAAAAGGAAGCCTAATATCGAGTACTAATATCGATGTAATATATCTAGATACAGGTGTTCCACATGAGTGTAATGTGCATTGCATATTACTTTTTTACAGTTGTGAGTGCGAAATGTACATCCTAACTATCACGACATCGATCTTTTATCTTTAGTTTAATGAATAACAAAGATAACAAGAGTCGTTGATGTGTTGGATTTATGAAAGTGAAAAAGATTATTCCCTTATTTTTTTTTTTTTTAATTCGAGGACTAAGCAGAATCCCGATAATTTTGGAACTTTTATTTGTGCTGCTGTTGACAGCCCCATCTGCGAATCGACTTAGTTCGCAGTGATTTCTCGAAAAACTTCGCATTCGTTGTACAAAATGCAGCACAAGGGTTTCATTACAACAACGACCAATGTACGGTTCATCCTGTCGTTTTCTACTACAAATCAAAAGGTACAATAATCCATTTTAGTAATATATTATTATCAAACAGCTTGACTCATGATACATCTGCCGTGTATGTAATGCAACAAACTATTATTCCTGAAATAAAAAAAGTGTGCCCACGCGTACAACATGTAATTTATGTTACCGATGGTGCGGTACAACATTATAAAAATAGATTCCAAATGAGTAATCTCATGTATCACAAAATCGATTTCGGCATTGAAGCTGAATGGCATTTTCATGCGACAGCGCATGGAAAAGGAGCATGCGATGGTATCGGCGGGACTTTAAAAAGGGAAGCAACGCGTGCTAGTCTTCAGGCCGAACAACATCTGCGTCTGCGTCATACCACAAAATTTTAAAAGCTTAATTGATGCCGCACATTCGAACGAATTGACTGAAGATTTGGCATATTCCAAATAAGAATCTTAATCTTCCAAAAAGGAACAAGTTTCAACAACGCCCAATCACTTTTCAAAAATTCATCCGCCATATTGGATCCACCAATTTGAATCTTTAAAATCTACGTTCAGAATCGTATTCTGCGACCCCGAGAACCCCCGAGAAACAAGTTTCAGCAACATCCGATCACTTTTTACAAATTCATCCGCCATATTGGATCCGCCATTTTGAATCTTTAAAATCTAAGTTCAGAATCGTATTCTGCGACCCCGAGAACCCCCGAGAAACAAGTTTCAGCAACATCCGATCACTTTTTATAAATTCATCCGCCATATTGGATCCGCCATTTTGAATTTTTAAAATCTAAGTTCAGAATCGTATTCTGCGACCCCGAAAACCCCCGAGAAACAAGTTTCAGCAACATCCGATCACTTTTTACAAATTCATCCGCCATATTGGATCCGCCATTTTGAATTTTTAAAATCTAACATCAGAATCGTATTCTGCGACCCCGAAAACCCCCGAGAAACAAGTTTCAGCAACATCCGATCACTTTTTACAAATTCATCCGCCATATTGGATCCGCCATTTTGAATTTCAAAATTCTGATACGAGATTCGTAATTGGAGCATCCAATAACAAAGAACTAAATTCTAAAATGGTATTTTTCTTGGGCACAAAAAACTGTATGAAAGGTTTTTACTCTCGTTTTCAAAAGTGTGGTCTTTTTAAGCACCGTATTGGAGCCGCCATTTTGAATTTTCAAAAATACCACACGGTAATTAAAAGTAGATATACTGAGCTAAATTTTAAGCCCTGAAACAATTTTTTTGGCGGTAATGAATTTTGGCCAGCCAAGTGATCCGGTTGACGTGGAATGCCCGATATACATATATTTATTTTTTTTTTCTGGCAACGAAAGAAGCAAATGAAATAACGTACGTTTACCAATGTACATAATGTACTTGTGAATAACGTAAATTATCAAACTTTATACTTCTAAGAATTAAAATTAATTTAATTGTTGAACGACATTGTAGACATTTATCTGAAAAGGGTGTGATAAAGTACCTGGGTCCGTTACGATTAGAATTAAGTCAGTAGACTGCATATGCGTAATTTTTTCAAAGATTAAAACAATTAAAACACCTTCAGTAGGTAGGGCATTTATGATATGTAAATTAAATACAAAAAAAAAATTTCCCGATGGAGATTCGAACTTCAAAATTTTGACTTACAACTTACAAGTCCAGCGCTGTAACCACTCAACCACCGTACAACTGTTTTTTTAAATAACGGATAAAAGCAAATAAAGTTTTCATATAACGGCATTTATTTTTTAAAATTGCCGATAAAAAAGGAAATAAACGCGATATTATTAAAAGATTATTTAAAGAGAATATTAGAAAGGGATGTGAAAAAGGTGTTGTATAAAGTAATTAATTGTCCTTCCTTCCTGAAAAAGTTGATTTTTTAAACCTATCAATTAATTTTAGGAAGGACAACTAATTACTTTTCAACAACATCCTATTTAAAAAAAAAGCAATAACTTATAATCTTGTTGACACAGCTATTTTATGTATTAACAAACAATTTCATTGCAAAAACATTAAAGAAATAAAAAGTATCTTTATTAACAATGATTACCCCATTTCGTTCATTAATAATCACATTAAAAATAGACTACAACACATAAAAAACCGCTATAATTCTTCCTTATTAGATACACCTGAAAATTCACTCTTTAAAATGGTTTTACAAATTCCAGATGTCAATGGTTTTTTTAAAACCCCGTTAAATTTTGTTTAAAAAATGTCTAATATTCCCTTTAATTATTCTTTTAATAATATTCTTATCTATTGAATTTAAGTTTCATTTTTTTTTTATTAACAAGTGCGAATTGTAATTTTTGGAAAAACCTCTGAATCTGATTTCGGAAAGAATAACTCACTGGGGAACATACCTGTGTGTTAGTGTTGATTCATGCAATCATATGTTTCATATGTGAAAGTGGCTCCTGTTTATTATTATTCAATACGATCTAACACACACATTTCTCAGTCGATGTACGTGATTACTACTAGTCAGTGTGATTGTATTTGTTATCGAATTTGAAACAACGTTAGTTCACGATTGATGACATATGCCTTTCAATTGTCTGTGTCTCATACTAAAAGTTTAATAATAATTTCTGTGTGGCGTATAAGCTAAATTATGGCTGACGCTTCAAGTAAAACCGTAATAATGTGCAAAGGACCTTGTGGCAAAGAGGTAAAAACTCCAACAATTTGTGGAAAATGCAAAGGAGCTTTCCATCCTGTAACAATTTCTGTTTTCCTCCGAATCATATACAAAACTCTATAACCATTCCGAAAGAAAATTAAATTATTTGTTTACATAAATTTTATATTCTTGAACATGGTAAATTAGAGGTAAATCATGATAGTACTAATTCTAAGAAAAATGTCGATAAGGTTAGATATGATGACTCAAATTTATTATATAAAACAACACATAAATTTAGTTAAGGTTAATTGGTACTCAACATCCAAATTATACATCATCATACGTTCTAGATAAGTCATCTTATAATACATCATTCATATTCGTTAACATTAATTATTATAATAAGATTCGGTAAAAAAAAAATATAATTAAAAAATATCTTGATAACGTGATTTTCTTGAAAATGAGAGGAAAGTGAGAGTAATAACGTTTGTCGCTTACGTGGCGCGCCGCTTCGGTAATTTTCACCTATTATAAATTGAATCTAAAGACGTCCAAATTTCCACCAATATTAAGGTTGTCGGTTAAGTCCTTTCCTCAAGCCTTCTTGGAAATTCCAGCCATCCATGAAATTAATAGATTCCAACAATTGGAGTTCTCATCCCACAATCGAAGTAATCCTCACGGAATGTCATTAATTGTAGAATTAATCACACGTGATTGATCAAAGTCGATGAAGATCTCACGTTGTACTTCTTCCTTCCACACGTGGTATTTGACGCCATTGACTCTTGATCTCGCAATGATACAAATCTGCGTTGTCGATTGAAATTCACCTCCGAGATACGGTGGAATATGAATTCACCGTTGCAATCGAGTCCATGACCGTGATCACGATGATTCCGACGATTGAATATTTCCCAAAATGGCACTCCGAACAAATCTCTGACGTGAGAAGTGAAGCGCTTCGAATAGCAGAGGACTCGTGTCTGTTCCCTCGCGACCGATGCGGTGCCTCTTCTAGCTCCAGCTCGCCGCCATGTTGTGACGTAGTCGCGGACTGGATTTCTGCGCCTCTACCGATTCGTAGCATATCGATAGATACACGACCACCCGATGCTCTTTCTCTCTCTCTCTCTCTCTCTCTCTCTCTCTCTCTCTCTCTCTCTCTCTCTCTCTCTCTCTCTCTCTCTCTCTCTCTCTCTCTCTCTCTCTCTCTCTCTCTCTCTCTCTCTCTCTCTCTCTCTCTCTCCCTCTCTCTCTCTCTCTCCCGCCCCCTCTCTCTCTCTCTCTCTCTCTCTCTCTCTCTCTCTCTCTCTCTCTCTCTCTCTCTCTCTCTCTCTCTCTCTCTCTCTCTCTCTCTCCTCTCTCTCTCTCTCTCTCTCTCTCTCTCTCTCTCTCTCTCTCTCTCTCTCTCTCTCTCTCTCTCTCTCTCTCTCTCTCTCTCTCTCTCTCTCTCTCTCTCCTCTCTCTCTCTCTCTCTCTCTCTCTCTCTCTCTCTCTCTCTCTCTCTCTCTCTCTCTCTCTCTCTCTCTCTCTCTCTCTCTCTCTCTCTCTCTCTCTCTCTCTCTCTCTCTCTCTCTCTCTCTCTCTCTCTCTCTCTCTCTCTCTCATATAAGTACTTATAACTTTACATCGATATATACAAACTAAACGCTACAATCCGAAATGTTCTGAATTCTCATCTATTTCTCACAGTGGAAAAGTAATTTCAATATGTAAACAATGTTTAATCAAAGTAAATAATCCGGTTGTTGACAATCGATCTCGTACTTCCTCAACATCTTCTACCAAATCCTATACCACTGGCGAGGAAGAGAGAACGCATGGTGTTTTAACTCTTAATGACATCATGGCAGCAATTAAACTTAACACTGAGAGTGTAAATAAATTTACTGCACGGCAAAGTGAGCTTAATGCTTCCTTTACTGCGGAGCAAAACAAACTGCGAGAAGAATTTCATCAACATTGTGTCGAGTGTAGTACACGACAAGTCAATTTGGAAAGCGAGAATAAGCGCCTAAAAGAAGAACTCCGTTCCCTAAAATCTGACTTCAAGATTATTAGTCAAAGAGAGTATAGGAAAGACGTTGTCATCTGTGGTTTCCCAGAAGTTAATAATGAAAATACAGTACAAATAGTCCGAAATATTGCACTTGCCATGCAAATTGATTTATCTGAAAAAGAAATCATTAAAGCCTATAGAGTGGGAAAAAGTCTTCCTTCTGCTGCAAGACCACGGAATATTCATGTCGAATTTGACTCCATTATTCGACGGAATTGTTTGTTCTCTAAAATTAGAGCAATTAAAGACTTGTCTGCGTCTATGATCAATCAAAATCTTCCGCCGTCAAAGATTTTCATAAATGACTGGCTTTCACCTGATGATGCCAAATTGCTACAACTTACTAAAGTACGCGCCAAAGAAGTCAATTTCAAGTTCGTATGGGTTAAAGAAGGAAGAATCCTTGTTCAAAGAGATAATAGTCCTAACTCAAGGCCTATTCAAATATTTTCGAAGGATGATTTGGGAAATCTATCGGCATGACCGCATCCAAGCCATATTGGGGTTTATGGAGTACGCCCCTTTATAAGAACACATACTGCATCTGATTCAACTATAAGAGACAACAATCTTCTTTCATCGAGATATTCAAGAAATTCTGCTGCTGACCATCGCTTGGCTTCACATGTTAAAATTGTAAATAGCTTTAAGATAGCCCACTTAAATGTAAGGTCGTTATCCATTTTTTCTTGGTAAAAGACCTTATATTAGATAATGATTACGATATTTTGTGTGCCTCCAAAACCTGGCTCAATGAGCGCATTTCGAGCGACAGTCTAGCTATAGAAAATTATAATATTCTTAGAGCTGATCGGAGCCATTCGAGAGGTGGAGGTGTAGCATGCTGTACATAAAAAAGGGTATCAATTTTGTTAACTTCACTGTACCTTTAGATGAGTTTGGGCTTGAGCAATTATGGGTAACCTTCAATTATCATGGAACTAAATTCGCAATCGGCGTTCTATACAGGCCTAGCAATGTTTTGCTTAGATTTCTTTATACTTTACAGGCCACTATTAACTTGCTCAAGTCTCTTGTTGATAAAATAACAATGGTTGGTGATCTCAACATTAATATTTTACAATCAGACCGAAGTGATAGTAAAATGCTTCTTGAATAGCTTCATCAGAATGAATTAAGAAATGTGATTGACACGCCTACGAGAATTACTTCTTCGACATCCACGCTTCTCGATCTTGTTATGGTTTCCAAATTAGTTAAAGTTTTTGAGGTTACTTCGTCGAATGAGTATGACATCTCGGATCATAATGTAGTTAGTTGTTGTATCGATTGTCCAAGACCTCATTTTAAATCCAAAATCCTATGAATACGGGATTTTCGAAATTTTAATGAGTCTGCATTCAATCTAGCTGCATCTGCGCTGCCGTGGAATCAAATCACCTCGTTAGTTGATTGTGATGATAAATGTATGTTTTTAACAAATAGAATTACTGAGTTATTCAACGAGTTTCCCCCGATAAGGGACATTAAGGTATCGAAGCCAAAAGCTCCGTGGTTGAGTGATGTAGTGAAGATTTTTATAAAAAAGAGGAATGTCGCGCAAACTAAAATGTGGAAAACTAAGCTATCCAAAGATAAAGATTATTATAAGCAACTAAGAAACTGCGTAACTAGTATGATCAGAAGAGAACGAAAAGCGTATCTTCTCCATTTAAGTAAGCTACCAGAAAAAATCTTCTGGCGAGCTATTAATTATCTGGGGATCAACAAAAGCCTCACTTTTGATCTACCTGTTTTCTTAAGGGACGCTGAGAATATTAATAACCAGTTTGTGAATATTCCTCACAGCTCACCAAACCCTCAGTTCTGCACTTTTTTAGCAATACTCGTTGTGATAAAATCTCTCAAGATGTCTCATTTGCGTTCACCGCGATATCAATGTCAACTTTAATAAAGGCTATTAAGAGATTGAATTGTAGTGCCGGTGGTCACGACGGTATCTCCGGTGAGATGTTCTTGCGAGTTGTTAAATTCTGCCTTCCCGAGCTTTTATATTTAGTTAATGAGGTAATTTCTACGAACACCTTCCCATCGAATTGGAAGCATGCCATTATTTTTCCGTTGCCCAAAATCCGGGAGCCTAAACAATTATCCGACTTGCGCCCAATTAGTCGCCTTCCGATATTATCTAAAATAGTAGAAACTGTTTTATATGACCAAATGCTGGATTTCTTTGATAAGTATCGATTACTTCCAGAGTTTCAATCAGGATTTAGGCGTGGATTCAGTTGCGAAACAGCACTTCTAGATGTCTCGGAAGAAGTGCTCGCGGGTGCGTTTGACACGTTGAATCACCGTCTTACCATCGCGAAATTATCTTACTGTGGATTTACCACCGGCGCATGTAACCTTTTGTCAACTTATCTTGAGAATAGAACTCATGCTGTAGTTGTAGGGAGTTCCCAATCTGATCGTCAATTGTTAACTCGCGGTTGCCCCCAAGGTGCCAAGCTCAGCTCTCTTCTCTTTTTAATTTATACTGCTGATATTTATAATTGTTGTAGTCAAATAAAATTATAAACATACGCTGATGATACGCAGGTCATATTCTCATTTGATCCCAAGGATTCTCTGCAAGCATTTCGGTCAATTAATTTACAGTTAGATAATATTGCAAATTGGGCATTAGATAATGCACTCTTGTTAAATCCGAAAAAATCTAATGTTTTGATTGTTGGAAATGCAAATAATCGAAGGATGATTAACACTGAGTTATTCGCTGAACAAATTGTAATAAAAGGAGAAATTTTACCAATTGCAAGTGAAGTCAGGAATCTTGGTGTAATCTTAGACAGTGAGTGGTCCTTTTCAAGCCACGTTGCAAAAAAATGTTCGATTTCCTTTTTAAAATTGCGACAATTGTTCCCGCTCAGGAAAGTACTATCAAGGCAATCGAAAATTATATTATGTGAAGCTCTAATACTTTCCAATCTTATGTATTGCTTGGCTGTATATGGTCCGTGCCTTACTGGGGACAATTGGCGTAAAATTCAGGCTGTACAGAACGCTTGCCTGCGTTTTGTATTTGGAATCAGAAAATATGATCACATCTCTCCTTCTTTTTACAACTCTGGTTGGCTTTCCATGAATCTGAGGTTTCAACTCAGAATCCTGGCGTTAGTACGTCGGGTATTTTGCAGTAACTCCCCCTGTTATCTCATTGATAAGTTAAAGATGTTAGGAAGTTCAAGACCTGGATCTAGGAATGCAACGTGTTTCACACTACAGTATCCTATACATGCATCCTCTAAGTTTAAGGGTGCTTTTTCTTATATCTCTGCTAAGTTTTTTAATGCTTTGCCTTTAAATATAAGATCGAAGGTCAATTCCTCTACCTCTTTCTTATCTATTGTCAAGACATATCTCTTAATGTTACAACGTACTTAATCGGTTAAGCTTATATAGATTTCCTATTAAAATTCTAAACTTATTCTTTCATTGTTTTGTTTTATGGTGTTATAGATATTTAAGTTACCAAAACTTAATTGTGGTTTTGGATTGAATGTAACTAGC